>OX422220.1:300549035-301799035 GCA_949130495.1 Sambucus nigra
TGAGAGACCACGCTTGGTAGGGCTTGGGAGAGCTTTCATGATCCATCGAATGACCTCACCGCGGGAACTTTTGAGGGACTTGGTTTGAAGAATTGAGAGGTGAGGCACCGTTGGGACTTGTCCCAACCATCTTAGATACACCTGGTAAAAACACCAAAGAACCCTGACCGTGGAACCTCGAGCGAGGCATCTTGGAGTTCCATCGGGCGTGGGGTTGTGAACCAAACAACCCTTTACTTAATGTCACATCTACTGTAGGTGATGTTACTAGCCATCTAAACAATGTCAGACCTACACTTTAGTAAACCACCGTGGTATTTGGGTTTGTCACACAGTTGGTGAGCAACCTCTGCAACAACAGTCCCCTAACACACAGTGGTTAGGCAAAAGGCATGTCTTGGCCTTTATTGTTTATGACGTGGAGACAACTAGCGCATCAGGCATTTAATGTTGTGACATAATGTATGAGGGATGTCTTTCATAGTCTTTAATGACTGAGTTGCCTCGGGGATGGTGTGGGGGGATATTTAAGGACCCCAACCACCCTTTAGGAGAGGATGATCTTTTGGGAGTTTAAGAAGTTATTAATATAGAGAATACACATCAGAGAGAGAGAGTTATTACAAACCAGAGGTCTTATTGACTCATCATTGTCATTTATTACGAAGATTTTAATACTTGACAGAGATTCTTGAGGGTTGTTGGTGCGTTTGGCTGCCTACCAAGGTGTATCTAGGGTGCTTACTTCTTTCTCCCTCTAGCTAAGTTACCTCTAAGTTCATTACTATCTTTTGAGTTATACACGAGAGATTTATGAGTTTAAACTAAGTATTATCTTCATTGAGTTTGTGTTTGCGTGTCCAAAGTTTTAGCTAATTAACTTATCATCACGCCTCCATCTTATCTAAAGTACCCTCTTACATTTGGCAACTCCGCTAGGGAGGTATTCTTCAAGTAGGGATTATGGTGCAAGATAACGCTAATCGAAGGCTCAACTTTGATCATATCCAACATAATGAAGAACAAGCTGCGAGAGAACTAGAGTCCCTAAGGGATGGGGCTCCTCGAATAGAAGTACCTTCGGTTTCGACGAGGGCTGGAGTTTCGAGGATGACACAAGCTTCCACGAGTGTGGGGTTGGGACCTACTCATGTGGCGCTCCTCATGAGAAAATTTTAAGAATTTTTGCAAACTCCAGTAGCCTCAGCTATGCTGGGAGGATTGGAGGCTAATGCCTTCCTAACACCAAGGGTAGCTCCAACGGCCCCACTAGGTGCAGGTGCAGTGGGAACGATCCCATGAAGTATACCCTCTGTTGTGAATCTTGCAGTGGGAAACCTCAGGAGTGTCAACGACCCCTGCTATGACGTTTGTGCCAGCTGTAACGGGCACCCAACCCATGGTTCCATTGGTTGTTGCCCCAGTAGCTTCATCCATGGAGAAAATGAGAACAGAAATACAGAAGGAGATGCTAAAGTTTATGCAAGCTTCCTTGCAATCTGCTGGCGAGGTAGCTTCAGTTTATGATGACTTTTGAATGCCTTATCCCCAGGAGTACAATGATGAGCCCTACCCAAAGGACTATATTCCTCTTATATTCAAAAAATACATAGGAAAGGGTGGGAACCCGAAGAAGCATATTAAGCGCTTTGTTGAACATTTTGGGGCGCATTATAATAATAAAAGGCTCAGGTTGAGGGAGTTTTCTAAGTCCTTGACAGACTAATCATATACCTAGTATTACCATTTGGCTCCTAACAGCGTTTCTACATGGGAAGAGATGCACATATTATTTGTCCAGAAGTTCTTTTTGGCATAAGATGAGTTCACTTTGACCCAATTGGGCAGGGAGAAGCAACGACCTGGGGAAGAAGTGGTGGCCTATGTTCGAAGGTTCAGAGAAAGATCCCTCGACGTGAGGGAGGAGGCCAAACAGTCCAAATTATCACAGATCTGCACTGAGGGACTGCTCCCTGAGTACATCTACCATCTTATCAATAAGACACGCGAGGGGACTTTCTCGACATTCTTGAAAGCTGCAAGAAATATCTCGTTAGTGGTATGACCAAATTCGATGGTGGTGCCCATGATGTTTAGGCAGCCGATGCCACCCGTGTGGGGGGGGGGGGGGGGGGGGAGGGGGGGGAGGACTCGGCCCCCACGGGTAGGGTACACCGAGGGGGGAGATGGGGCAAGGCACCGAAGAAGGACAATAAGAGAGTTTGGAAGAGACAGGGAGGACCCACAACCATTTACTTGTACAATAGAAGAAGCTATTAGCTGTTATAATGTAATAGTCCAAGGGGGAACGGTCTATGAGCCAAAGGACATTCCCTCTGGGGAAACCAATGTGGCAATAAAGGCGGATCCAAAGTACTTCCAGGTTCATCAGAGGATTCAGCATCCAACTGAGAGTTGTTTCACACTGAGAAGAATCATCGATAAGTACATGAAGGCAGGGACATTATAAATCCCTCCATAGAACGTCAATAACAACCCGATGCCTGCACATTGGGCCAATCTCGTGGTGGCCTATGATGAAGAGGCGGAGAGAGAAGACATAGAGTCAATGGTGAGGCAAGAAGAGTACGAAGAGGCCCTAGAAGATTGTACGAGGGGAATGTCTAATGTAATTTTGGCTCACGATGAAGCAAGCGCCAAGGATATGGAGGAGGTATACGGCATCGAAGGTGAGGAAGTAGACCCAGTTCTAGAATATTGTGCAGTTTTGAAATCCCCAGAGTTTAACTGGTTCTTCGACCAGGTAGGGGTACCAAAGGAGTGTAGGTTTGAGATAACCCAGGAAATACTCGATATTGCGAGGAAGAATGCAGTCCCTTCACTGAGATGGAAGGGACCCATGGCCAGGTTGGTGAGAAAGATTCTGTCAGAGGTAACCTTCAGTGATGCAGATAGGGCTATAAGGTTCCCTCACAATAGGAAATTGTATATGACTACTAGTGTCAACGGGGTTAGCTTCGCCAGGACTCTTGTGGATGGGGGAGCTTCCATCAATATCATGACAATCAACTCTTTCCACGTAGCCAATATTCCAGAAGAAAGGTTGGTCCCCATGCCTTTGGTAATTTCGGTGTATGATAATCAATCTTCCAAGTCCATTGGGTACGTTAATGTTGTGATTGTAATGGGAAATCTGAGTTCCCATATCAAGTTCCACGTAATAGAGAGTGAAAATTCCTACCATCTGGTAATAGGAAGGGTGTGGATGCACAACCAAGGGCTAGTTCCTTCTACGTACCACCAATGTGCCAAAGCGAATGTCAAGGGAACATAGGTCACCATTAGGTCTATAAAGAGGCCCTTCGCTGTGGAGGAGGCTCACTTGGTGGACGCAACATTTTACACATAGTTAGAGGAAGATGTCTGGGTCCTAACGAGAAGGATGGAGGGGGCGTGGGTTCCCTAGATCAGAGAAAGGATGGGGCCCTTAAACGAGCAGAAGAAGGAGGTTACGAGTAGCACAAGGGAAATAACCAAAGAATCTCACCCAGTGGTACCTCGTCCCCAAGGCATCTCGAGGAAGATCAAAGATAGAATGAGGCCCAGAGTGGACTCGATGGAGCATGAGGTCCAACGGAAAAATGTGCTCAGTTGGTTCTTAGGAGAAAGAGTGGACGAGGCTTCTAGAGAGAAGAAGAGGAAGGAAGTTTCCACTACCAGAAGATAATGCAAGAAGGTCGTTACCGAGGAAGGAAAGGTGGTGTATCGATTGTAACAGTGTGATCTGGTGGCCGAGGAAGCTGAGGATGAGGTTGATCCGATATATGAATGCTTTCTGATGGATCAATGGGGACTGTGCATGGTGATAGACAATTCTAGCATACAGTAATTTATGGAGGAATTCGCCGAGTAACTAGATTACATGGCAAATCAGTCGAAGCCCCGGGCACAAGAGTTAGAGCAATTAAACCTGGCGAAGGAAGGAGAGGATCTGAGGCCCATATTCATCTCGAAAGATCCCAGTCAGGAGAAATGAGAGTCCTTGGTTGAGTTGATTCGGGAGTTTATAGGCATCTTCGCATGGAAATACATAGAGATGGAAGGGTTGGATGATGAAGTAAGCCACCATAAGTTGAAGGTAATGCCTTTAGCCCTTCCAGTGAAATAAGTGACGAGAATATATAAGACTGAGATAGATCTGAAGATCAAGGAGGAGGTCCAATGATTACTAACGGCAAGGTTCATCACACCGATACAACACCCTCTCTAGCTATCTAGCATTGTCCCAGTGGGAAAGAAAGACAAAAACCAGATAAGGATCTATATGGACTTCAAGGACTTGAATAGAGCCTGTCCTAAAGATGAGTTCCATTTGCCCTCGTTCGATAGCCTGATAGATACAACGGCTGGTCATGATATGTATAGCTTTATAGATGGGTATGTGGGGTACAACCAGATCAAGATAGACCCCATGGATGGAGAGAAAACAACGTTCAGAACCCCGTTGGGCAACTTCATGTAGAAGGTGATGCCGTTTGGACTCAATAACGCTGGGGAGTCCTATTAGAGAACAATGATGACCATTTTCCATGACTTCTTTCACAAGTTTGTGGAATTTTATGTTGATTATTTGGTCATCAAGTCGAGGAAGGACGAGTCCCATCTGAGCGATTTGAGGAAGGTTTTTTCTTGTTGCAGGAAGTATAAATTGAAGATGAATCCAGTGAAGTGTGTTTTTGGAGTGACAAGTGGGAAATTCCTAGGCTTTATGGTTAATAGACAAGGGGTGCAGATGGATCAGGTCAAACAGCGAGCGATCTTGGAAATGCCATGCCCAAAAACGACGAAGGAGGTGAAGAGTTTCCTTGGTAAAGTCTCCTACCTTAGGAGATTTGTGCCTGGATTGGCCGAAATAACACATCCGTTGATGCAACTGTTACGAAAGAACACAAAGTTCAAATGGGAGGAGGTTCACCGGGAGTCTCTTGACGGCTGAAGAAACTGCTCATTTCACCACAAACCATGGTTACCCCAAAGGCAGGAATACTGTTGCAGCTCTACCTCATATCAACCACGAGGTCCGTGGGAGCTTTGCTAGAACAAGAGATTGACGGGAAAGAACAATCAGTTTACTGGCTCAGCATGATCATCCAGGGACCAGAAGTAGGATACAGTAGCTTAGAAAGGCATTGTTTAGCCTTAGTCTTTGTAGCACAAAAACTTAGGCATTGTATGTTGTCTTTTACAATTCATATTATAACTAGATGTGATCCAATTAAGTATTTTCTAGCAAGAACGATTTTGATTAATACAGCAGCTAGGTGGTTCCTTATCCTATCTGAATATGACTTGAAGTGCATGGTTCCTCGCACAATCAAAAGCTAGGCGTACGATGATTTGTTGGCTATTTTGCCTTCAGGAATGTTTGAGCCACCCAAGGAAAGCATCCCAGGAGACGATTTGCAGGCCAATCATCTAGATACGATAGAGGAGGAATGGATAATGCGGTTCAATGGGTCTTCAGCAGAAAAGAAAGGAGGGGCAGGAGTTATTCTTTCAAAAGGAATGGAAGAGATTTACCTTTCCTACAAGTTAGATTTCCCTTGTTCCAACAACGAAGCAGAATATGAGGCGTTGTTATTGGGATTACTAGAGGCTCTTCGAAAAAGGATTCGTTCACTTTTCATTAAGGGATATTCAAACTTGGTGGTTCAGTAAGTGAATGGAGAGTACGCATTGAAACACATGAGCCTAGCACCATATAGAACAATCATCCAAAGACTTCTCTACCAGTTCCATCGGACCAAGATCAGGAGGCAGCCCAAAATGATGAACCACCATCTAGATGCCTACGCCACCATTGCCCAGAAAATAGTCATGAGGAGCGATACAACTACCATCGTGATCCAATGAAGAACTACTCCTTCGATGGTATAGTCAATTTTACTAATGGAAGAGGATGAGGACTGGAGGGGAGAGTGTGACAACCCGCTCCAAATAATAACGGGTGGCCATCCCTATACTACATAAATCAGGTATCTCAGATGGTACAGTCTCAACATCAACAACTAAACACTATAATATAAGGCTAACTACCCGAAATCATTAAGTGCGAATTGCCAAAAATTTAAAACTTTTATTTTTAACAACAACAACAACAAAACCAATAGTGCACACAACCAACAATATACATCTAACTATGATGTGAAATGTGCATGCTCCAATGATATGAAAGAGTACAATACATTGTACAACAAATCTCAATAAAGAAATACCTGAATATGCTGTCGGGCAACAGACAATACAAGAATCTGTTAAATAAAATATGAAAGTGTTAATCTACAACACTTGAATACTAACTCAAAACAACTGAATCCTAATCTAGATGTACAAGAGATAGGAATCGACTAAAGCAAAGTGCCGCAATAGTCCGCTACTGCCACAGCTCCACAAATCCTTAATGGAGGAATATCAAAGGCGTCCTTGCGGAGGAACACCTAAAGTAATACAATATATATACATGGAGGAGGAAAATATAAACGGGTCAGTTACCGAGTTTGAAAAATAGTTTATAGCAAGTGTATTAAAATGCATAATAATTATAAATGCATTATTACATGATTTAGCTGGAATCGAACACTCCATAAAAATTCAACTCACCTCTCATCTAAAGCGCGCACTAAGCGTATGCACGTATCTCCAAAAGTATGTTCGATTCTAATTATGTAAGAGGATTGTAACTTAAAACCCAAAAGAAGTATTTAAGTGAAACCGTCTAACCTATGTCCCAATCTACATTTACCTCAATTTTCTTTGAGTTAAATGCTTTAACATTAATGTAATAGTTACAGTTATCTTTATAATGTTCATTTGTTGAACATATAAAGTTACATGATCCAATCATGTCCACATCATCACAATACATCAACAATATCGTTTACTAGAATTTATATTCTAGTTATGCCCATATAAGGCATGAAACCATATATATAATTATTATAGATGAGTTATTAGCATCAAGAGTTAAGAACTAAACTCCTCCCGATTCTCAACACGGTACTGCGTTTCATGCGTGGGACGTCTCGCCGAAGTGAAATCCAAACAAGGAACCCCCCCGTTACACTACTCCTAACTGTATCAATCCTCGGGGCTCATTATGCCCTCAATGCAAGATGCATGTAACCCAATTGATTATTATCCAATTTTAATTAATTAATTAATATTCCCAATTCTCAACAGTACACGGCGTTTCATGCGTGGGACGTCTCGCCGAAGAGAAATCCAAACAAGGAACCCCCCCGTTACACTACTCCTGGCACTGTCGATTGTCGGGATAGGTGATATATATGTATATATATAATGATGAGCATTAAGGACTAAACTTATCCCCAAGTTCCAACATTACACTGCGGTTCGTGCGTGGGACGTCTCGCCGAAGCGAAATCCAAACAAGGAACCCCCCCGATACACCAATCCTGGCACTGTGGGTCGTTGAGGTCCATTATGCCCTTGGCACCCAAATACAACCACAAGCAATAATAACCATCCAACCGAGCTATAACTCGAAGGACGCAGGCTCACATGCTATCATCTTCCAGCAGCCCATATACGTAGCAAACTGGGGCCACCTGGTGGGTTCAACGACACCCACCTCGTGATCTACTCACGCACACAACGTCCGGGAAGCGGTCATAGTTCCTAACCGGCAAGTGAGAGCATCACATACCCCGACCTCTCACCCCCAAAATAAATAAATATATATATATGTCATTTGCTGACCACAAAGGACGACTATAACCTGGGGAATATCCACATTCTTCTTTTCTAGTCAGAATGCTCACCCTCTACGCACGAAACTTCCCAATGATAGCAAGGAGGGGGTATGCTTAACATGTATATACACCATCATATAAGGTATACATACATCCCACATAATAAAGATATACCATTATAAGGTATACCTGAAACATCATATTCATTTGCATATTCATGATAAGCCCTTAGGCGCAATTTGATTAACATCATTTGTTTAGTATATTTCTCTCAAGATATACTAACGCTCCTCCTCACACATTTACCCCACTTAGTATAAGCTATACTAATTCTCGCTTGAAGCTCTCATATCGCTTCTATTTTGAATTGTCTTTCAATTTCCTTAAGTTAAGGATATTATATATCCTAGTGCACCTCAATTAGCATTTCTCGGTGTATGAGATATCTCCCAAATCAATCATTAATAATGATATTTCTATATCCATATACACATCAATTGCATTCATAATTCTTCCTCCATTATAGGGTTCAATTTATTTTGTTAACCATTATAATTATCCCAAATGGGATTGGATCCTAAGATCCGGCACCTCTAAGTCAACCTCCTCTACAAGTCGTGAAGTTGTTATCATCACCAAACAAACCTCAAATAAAAGTGGGATTCTCCACTTAGGAAAATACCAAAGTCTCTAATCAGTATTCCTCAAATTTAGTCAATAAGACTCCAAAATTTCTTTTAGGGGAAACTCGCTAAAAGTCTCCAAAACATGGTCCAAATATCTCCTATAGAGATCCCCAATCGATAACCTCGAACAAAACGGGATGAATTTCTCTTTAGAAAAACAATCCCTCCAAAAGCCCTGTTTCCGAATCGATTCGGGCTTATTCCGAATCGATTCGGCCCAGCGAATCGATTCGGCCAGGAAGGCGAATCGATTCGGGTCATAAGACCAGGGACTCTGTCTCAGGCCGAATCGATTCGGCTGGAGTCCGAATCGATTCGGTCACTCAGACCTGGGCATCTGCATATTTCCGAATCAATTCGGCAAGGGGACCGAATCGATTCGGCCCTGCTGAACCTCGAAAATGGCTACTTTTTAAGTAAGCCAAAATACCCAAAAATCATTTTTATGGTTTTCTCTCCATTTTTCTTCAACCCAATCACAAATATAACCTCAATAGTCATCCTAGAATACATATAAACTAGTTTCTATTCTCAAATCAAAGATCTACCTATTAAATCTAAGATTATACCCAAAAGATAGGTTTTGACAAATTTAACCTAAAACCCAAAATATCAATCCACAAATCATGAAATAAATGTACACAACAATTATTTAGCAAGTTGAATCACTTGCCTCGGGTTTGTAGGGTCTGAATCCACGGGAAAATCCCCTCTCTCTCTCTCTCTTCTTCCTTTTCTTCTTCTTTTTCTTCTCTCTTTCTTTCTTTTCTTTTTTCTCTTTCTCTCTTTTGGGAGAAATATCTCCCGTAGGCTTAATAAGCCTAAATCCCAAAATACACATCTTTAAATGATAATACACACTTTAAATGACTCGGTGACTTTAATTCGAGTCAAACGGTCCTAATTTATTTCGGAACCCAAATAGACCCCAAGTACAGTCATTTCGACTTTCTCGACCCTTCCGGAAACGATGGTACCCTCAGAATTTCCATTAGACATACTTTTTTTAACGACTCCAAATTTTGACTTCAATTGCCAATTTAACTATTCTCCAATAAAATATTATTTATTTCTCCCAAAATAAAATAATTACTGTTCCGAAAGTCTTGGGTTGTTACAAACTTCCCCACTTACAAGAATTTCGTCCTCGAAATTTAGCTAAGCCTAATTCTCCCAAAGCTCAACTATTTCTAATCTACCCATCAACACTAATCCTATCTCAAAACATCTAACCTCCCACGACGAATTAATTTAATTTATTTTATTTTAAGTTAATTATGAATTAAATAAAACCAATCTCCACAACAAGGGCGCCCATACACCCTTAAAATTTGAGCTTTATGCTCACAACAATCATAATGAGGCTTTATTTGCCTCGCAAGTTCCATAATTCCAACAATAAGTAATACTAAAATTTTAATAGAACAAAAACTGGAATGGTCCAAAGAAATAACTCCTCTCAATTCCTGACAATCGCCAATTTCGTGAGGGGGGACGTCTCGCAAAAGCGAAATCCAAACAAGGAACCCTCCCAATACACTACTGTGTGGCGATGTCGGGGATTGAGAGTTTGTTAAATCCGGACTAGAGTTTGAAAATATTTTAGTAAAAATTTTAGTTTGAAAGGGCCCGAAGGCCGATAAAAGTTTTATTTTGAAAATAGTTTATTTTGAAAACGGTTTATATATTATAATATAATATAAAATGCCTTATGTCCAACACAAGGTCTTTATAGATCATCATCTATATAACATATAGCTCAGAAATATTATCATATTCATGAGCTAAAATTTTACCTGCGTCCCATCAATCCACAACATATAAACTCTTATCAACAACCACATCATACATCATTTCAATATATAGCCTTTTATAAGGCAAATCCATATCTGGAATTCAACATTCATAATAGTCTATCATGACTATATAGGAAGAAGTAGCTTTTATCAAAACTACCTATCATCATAACCATTCTTACATTTACCATAAGGTTTAAAGCTCTTTATGAGCACCTTGAAAAATCCTCAATCCTTTACAAAATCATATAATAAGAGCATATGTTGCTCCAAGTTTCCTTTTAGGGTCATTACATACCATACATAAACAAAAAGGGTTAAAGCACTACCCGATTCATACATATCTCTCATACGATATTTCCAAAACTTTACATATTAATTATCCTATTTATAAAGGAAAATTAACTTACATCATCCATCTCTAGTCCGATTGCCCATCCTCATCAATGGGCTCCCAAACGTAGTCCCCCGGTCTAAAGCGACCTCGAATCTGTTGTAGGGGTTGCACTTCCAAAATTTCATCAAATTGCGGTCCTTTACCTCTTTTAGGACAATCTCTCTTTTTATGACCTATTTCTTTACAAAAGAAACACTTACCCATAAATCCCTTCTGCCCACTCGCATTACTGGCACTCTCTTTGTCAAACTTACCTGATGAACTCGAATCTCCAAAGTTCTTACTCTCTTGAGAACGAAAACGATGTTCAGGACACTTCAATAGTGCCGCATTCACAACCTCGATGAAAGTCATTAACTTAGGACTTTCTAACAAATGTAGTTGGATTTTCCAATCTAAACCTCGAACAAACTTTGATATACGTTTCTCTTTCGTATTTACCTCATTAGGTACTAATCTCGCCCATAGAGAAAAATCTTCTTCATATTCTGCCACCGTTCTATTTCCTTGAAAAATAATCCCCATATCCTGAGTAGGGGAAAACAAATACCTTCGATCAAAAAGTTCCCAAAATTCTTTTATAGGTAGAGTATTTCTCTGATCAGATGTGGTGACAGACTCCCACCATCGAAGAGCTGCACCCGATAACCTAAAGGTGACTAAAAATTGTTTTTGCACCTCACTACACTCAACCATACGAATATGCCTCTGCATAATATTTTTCCATTGACTTGCAGCCATCGCATCAACTCCCCCTGCAAACTCAGGAGGATGCCCCTTACTAAAATCTTCTTTCACTCTCTCCCATAATGATAATCCTAATTGGGGTGGGGCTGCTCGAGCGGCAGATTGCTGAGCCATCGTAGAAACGGCAGCAGTGACCGCTTGTGCCCCAATATTGGCAACATCATCCGTAGTCATGTTCCTTTGAGGCATTTGGGGTTGCCCTTTGTTTGCCCTAACTGAACGACCTCCCTTCGGTGGCATCTGAAACAAGAACAATTGTATCAGAACGCCTTTCAAGTATTTTGGATTCACAGAAAGATATGGACGTATAATTGTAACCGTCCTAGCAATAAGGCTTTATATCAAGAACGCTTACGGAAGATCGTAGTAACGCACACAGATCCTAAAGACACTAGAACCTGATGCTCTGATACCACCTGTGATAACCCGCTCCAAATAATAATGGGTGGCCAGCCCTATACTACATAAATTAGGTATCTCAGATGGTACAGTCTCAACATCAACAACTAAACACTATAATATAAGGCTAACCACCCGAAATCATTAAGTGCGAATTGCCAAAAATTTAAAACTTTTATTTTTAACAACAACAACAACAAAACCAATAGTGCACACAACCAACAATATACATCTAACTATGATGTGAAATGTGCATGCTCCAATGATATGAAAGAGTACAATACATTGTACAACAAATCTCAATAAAGAAATACCCGAATATGCTGTCGGGCAACAGACAATACAAGAATCTGTTAAATAAAATATGAAAGTGTTAATCTACAACACTTGAATACTAACTCAAAACAACTGAATCCTAATCTAGATGTAAAAGAGATAGGAATCGACTAAAGCAAAGTGCCGCAACAGTACGATACTGCCACAGCTCCACAAATCCTGAATGGAGGAATATCAAAGGCGTCCTTGCGGAGGAACACCTAAAGTAATACAATATATATACATGGAGGAGGAAAATATAAACGGGTCAGAACCCGAGTTTGAAAAACAGTTTATAGCAAGTATATTAAAATGCATAACAATTATAAATACATTATTACATGATTTAGCTGGAATCGAACACTCCATAAAAATTCAACTCACCTCTCATCTAAAGCGCGCACTAAGCGTATGGACGTATCTCCAAAAGGATGTTCGATTCTAATTAGGTAAGAGGATTGTAACTTAAAACCCAAAAGAAGTATTTAAGTGAAACCGTCTAACCTATGTCCCAATCTACATTTACCTCAATTTTCTTTAAGTTAAATGCTTTAACATTAATGTAATAGTTACAGTTATCTTTATAATGTTCATTTGTTGAAAATATAAAGTTACATGATCCAATCATGTCCACATCATCACAATACATCAACAATATCGTTTACTAGAATTTATATTCTAGTGATGACCATATAAGGCATGAAACCATATATATAATTATTATAGATGAGTTATTAGCATCAAGAGTTAAGAACTAAACTCCTCCCGATTCTCAACACGGTACTGCGTTTCATGCGTGGGACGTCTCGCCAAAGCGAAATCCAAACAAGGAACCCCCCCGTTACACTACTCTTGACCGTATCAATCCTCGGGGCTCATTATGCCCTCAATGCAAGATGCATGTAACCCAATTGATTATTATCCAATTTTAATTAATTAATTAATATTCCCAATTCTCAACAGTACACGGCGTTTCATGCGTGGGACGTCTCGCCGAAGCGAAATCCAAACAAGAAACCCCCCCATTACACTACTCCTGGCACTGTCGATTGTCGGGATAGGTGATATATATGTATATATATAATGATGAGCATTAAGGACTAAACTTATCCCCAAGTTCCAACATTACACTGCGGTTCATGCGTGGGACGTTTCGCCGAAGCGAAATCCAAACAAGGAACCCCCCGATACACTAATCCTGGCAATGTGGGTCGTTGAGGTCCATTATGCCCTTGACACCCAAATACAACCACAATCAATAATAACCATCCAACCGAGCTATAACTCGAAGGACGCAGGCTCACATGCTATCATCTTCCAGCAACCCATATACGTAGCAAACTGGGGCCACCTGGTTGGGTTCAACGACACCCACCTCGTGATCTGCTCACGCACACAACGTCCGAGAAACGATCATAGTTCCTAACCGGCAAGTGAGAGCGTCACATACCCCGACCTCTCACCCCCAAAATAAATAAATATATATATATGTCATTTGCTGACCACAAAGGACGACTATGACCTGGGGAATATCCACATTCTGCTTTTCTAGTCAGAATGCTCACCTTCTACGCACGAAACTTCCCAATGATAGCAAGGAGGGGGTATGCTTAACAGGTATATACACCATCATATAAGGTATACATACATCCCACATAATAAAGATATACCATTATAAGGTATACCTGAAACATCATATTCATTTTCATATTCATGATACGCCCTTAGGCGCAATTTGATTAACATCATTTGTTTAGTATATTTCTCTCAAGATATACTAACGCTCCTCCTCACACATTTACCCCACTTAGTATAAGCTATACTAATTCTCGCTTGAAGCTCTCATATCGCTTCTATTTTGAATTGTCTTTCAATTTCCTTAAGTTAAGGATATTCTATATCCTAGTGCACCTCAATTAGCATTTCTCGGTGTATGAGATATCTCCCAAATCAATCACTAATAAGGATATTTCTATATCCATATACACATCAATAGCATTCATAATTCTTCATCCGTTATAGGGTTCAATTTATTTTGTGAACCATTAAAATTATCCCAAATGGGATTGGATCCTAAGATCCGGCACCTCTAAGTCAACCTCCTCTACAAGTCGTGAAGTTGTTATCATCACCAAACAAACCTCAAATAAAAGTGGGATTCTCCACTGAGGAAAATACCAAAGTCTCTAATCGGTAATCCTAAAATTTAGTCAATAAGACTCCAAAATTTCTTTTAGGGGAAACTCGCTAAAAGTCTCCAAAACATGGTCCAAATATCTCCTATAGAGATCCCCAATCGATAACCTCGAACAAAACGGGATGAATTTCTCTTTAGAAAAACAATCCCTCCAAAAGCCCTGGTTCCGAATCGATTCGGACTCCAGCCGAATCGATTCGGCCCAGCGAATCGATTCGGGTCATAAGACCTGGGACTCTGTCTCAGGCCGAATCGATTCGGCTGGAGTCCGAATCGATTCGGTCACTCAGACCTGGGCATCTGCATATTTCAGAATCGATTCGGCAAGGGGGCCGAATCGATTCGGCCCTGCTGAACCTCGAAAATGGCTACTTTTTAAGTAAGCCAAAATACCCAAAAATCATTTTTATGGTTTTCTCTCCATTTTTCTTCAACCCAATCACAAATATAACCTCAATAGTCATCCTAGAATACATATAAACTAGTTTCTATTCTCAAATCAAAGATCTACCTATTAAATCTAAGATTATACCCAAAAGTTAGGTTTTGACAAATTTAACCTAAAACCCAAAATATCAATCCACAAATCATGAAATAAATGTACACAACAATTATTTAGCAAGTTTAATCACTTGCCTCGGGTTTGTAGGGTCTGAATCCATGGGAAAATCCCCTCTCTCTCTCTTCTTCCTTTTCTTATTCTTTTTCTTCTCTCTTTCTTTCTTTTCTTTTTTCTCTTTCTCTCTTTTGGGAGAAATATCTCCCGTAGGCTTAATAAGCCTAAATCCCAAAATACACATCTTTAAATGATAATACACACTTTAAATGACTCGGTGACTTTAATTCGAGTCAAACGGTCGTAATTTATTTCGGAACCCAAATAGACCCCAAGTACAGTCATTTCGACTTTCTCGACCCTTCCGGAAACGATGGTACCCTCAGAATTTCCATTAGACATACTTTTTTTAACGACTCCAAATTTTGACTTCAATTGCCAATTTAACTATTCTCCAATAAAATATTATTTATTTCTCCCAAAATAAAATAATTACTGTTCCGAAAGTCTTGGGTTGTTACAGAGAGATAAAGAGGCAACTAGAATCTAGGGAAGGAGCGATGGGGCTGAGAGAATTAGCCTAATACTTCATAAATCTGTGGAACCTTCACTTTAGAAATACAGGAGGATGGCTGTTGAGATGCATCGGTCCAGCAGAGGGAGAGCAAAGATTGAAGAAAACATACAAAGTGCACTACAAAACAACTGAGATACCCCTCTACTAAAGAATGCAAATGGAAGGGTATTTTTTGCCTAAGATGAAATAGGATGCGACAGAGTTACAACGAAAGTGTGACAAATGCCAGTTATTCTTCGAAGCGGCTGAATGTCACTTCGTAGAGTCTCAACTTGGTTGGAGACAACCCTATATTGATTTAATAAAAGATGGAGTTATCCCGACGGAGAAAATTGATGCGATGGGACTTCAACGGAGGTCCCCGATATTCTACGTTCAGGAGGGGCAGCTTTACCAAAAGGGATACTTCAATAGTCCTTTATATTATATCACGAGAGAAGAGGCAGCAAAGGTCCTCAAACAGGCACACGATAGAGCTCACATAGGAGGGACCAAGTTATACGACCAGTTGATGACTTTGGGATACTATTGGCCAACAATGGAGAAAGATTCGACCGAGTTCATTCGAAAGTTCAAGGCTTGCCAACTTCATGGAAATATGATTCATCCACCGTCAGTGGACTTACACTCCCTGGCCAAGCCTTATCCTTTTCACACTTGGGTATTCGACCTGGTAGGGGTAACACACCCTTCTTCGAGGGGGAAGATATGGATACTAGTGGCAACAGAGTGCTTCACAAAGTGGGCCGAGGTTATACCCTTGAGAAGGGCAACAGTAGGAGTGGTGAGTAACTTCATCATAGAGTACATCATTTGTCATTTTAGGATCCCAAAGGTTATCCTTTCAGACAATGGGACCCCTTTTGTCAATTCAGAAGTAACGATGATCACAGAAAAATACTCCATTATCCATCACACTTCGATAGTGGCAAACCCAAAGGGAAACGGTCAAGCCGAAGTGACTAACAAAAATTTGGTCAATATCTTGGCTAAAATGATGGAGGGTTTCCTAGGATCGTGGGATGACAAGATACCAACAGTTTTATGGGCCTATCGGATGACTAAGAGGAAGTCCACGGGGTATACACCGTTCTCCCTTATTTATGGGCCTGAGGCAATTCTCCCAGTGGAGTTAGAAGTCCCCTCTGCGCGATATGCTTTGCAAGGTAGCATGCTTCCCTAGAATAGACATGTGCAGTTATAAGCGTTGGATGAACATAAAGATAATGCAATGCAACACTTTCAAATGTATACAAAGCAACTCTCCAGGGCGTATGATAACCTAGTGAGACCAAGGAAGTTAGTGGAAGGAGACCTTGTATTAAAAGAAGTAGTGAAACATATCAGGGGGCTTCCTCTACACAAGTTTACAGCAAAGTAGGAAGGACCTTTCATTGTGAAGGAATCTCATAACTCAGGTTATTGCTTAATTTCTAAGATGGAAGAAGATAAACCATTTAAAATCAATAATAAATGGTTGAAGGTTTATCATGTGTAAGCAATTATGTTTGGGGCACTGATGTATGTAGATGATTATGAATATACAAGTTCTTCTTATAATGAGTATACAAGTTCTTTTTATTATAACTCAAGTAGAGATGAAAGAATTACAGAACTTCAAACTTCACAATTCATGCAAACAGTTGTAACACAAAGAAATGGTGTTGATACCAAATTTAGTCTGCTGACATGGATCAATCGAGTGAAGACATGTGGCAATCTACGTGGCAACAACAAATACTTTTGAGGAACTCAGACGCTCCGAGGAACCATAATACAACGAGGAACACTGCTTCCCCGAGGAACTCAGACGCTCCGACCAACAAGAACTCTACGAGGAACTACGAGCAACTCTTGAGTACCGAGAAACTTAGGCGGTCTGAGCTGCACCTCGAACAAAGCATTAATAGCAGGATGATCAATAGTTTGACTGTTCATTAAATGCTTATTATTATCATACAGATGTATATGCTTAAGGGGCATTTAATGTATTACCCTTTCACATTACAGCCTTAGGGCTATAAATACATTGTATAATCCTCATTGTAAGGGGACCGGAATTTCTTAATTAAACTTGTAATCGAGAATTCCCAAACAGTCATCAATAACAGAAACAGTGGACGTAGGCCATTCTTATAAGGCTGAACCACTTTAAAACTTCTTTGTCTCATTTATTTTATCTGTGATTAAATAATTAGATATAATCTAATTTTTTACATCAACAGATTGGCGCCGTCTGTGGGAAACGACTGGTAATATCATTTTTCATCAAAAACAATTCATCACAAATGGCTGATATTCTAGAATCCAGCAATCGAAACGCTGGAAGCCCTCAAAATCCATCTGCTCCGCCAAATATTCTAGATCTGGCTGGAATAATGACAAATCTTGCTCAGGGCCAGACCGTCATGCAAGAAACTATGCGACAACTCATACAAACCCTCCATGGAGGTGCACCAACCCATTCAGGCCTGCGAAGTATTCAAAGAAATAACCGTTTACCTTCTTCGTGTACTAGGCATATTGATTCATATCGTACTAAGGAATCTGAAGATTTTTCTTATCAACCTGGATGAACTTCGTCAGTACGGGCCACAGATACTGAACAACGTATCACTCTCTCTCCAGAAAGGACTAGTGCGCTAGAGAGGTTAAGCATGGTATCACCTTTTGATCGATTAGGACCTAGAAGGAGTAGAAGTCCTCCTAAAGTCGCATCGAGGAGTTTTCGATGACCATCAGATTTAAGGGAAGGATCTGCCCAGTCGCGACCAGCTGCTCGTCAAGATAGATCCTAGGAAGACACATCAATGCGATCAGTTGCTCGAACCAATAGGCCCGAGGAAGAAAATGATGCATGGAAAGGCTCTATTCAGAGACTGGAGGATAGATTAGGGGAAATGGCTAAAGCCAAGAACCCTCTACTATGGACTTTTGTTCGAGGAACACCTTTTGTCCAGGCCATTGTAGATTTTCCAACACCATTAAATTTTAAAGCACCTGTTGTGACCCCCAAATATGATGGAAAGACCGACCATGTCCTTCATATAAAACTATACAAAGCTGCAGCCAACATCTATGCTGTTCCAGATGAGATGAGATGCAGAGCATTCTCGGGAACTCTTACCGGATCTGCTCAAATGTGGTATAATAATCTTCCTCGGGGTAAGATCTTAATTTTTCTTCAACTGGACGAGTTATTCATTGGGAATTTCTATTTTGGGGCAAAGCCAGTTAAATGAGTAGCACATTTGTTAAGTGTTAGACAAAAAGCTGGTGAGAGTACCAGAGATTATATAACTCGTTTTAATAACGAGAAACTCGAAGTCATTGATTATGAGGAAAAAACAACGATTACCGCCTTGATGATTGGACTACTACCCAACAAGTTGTACTACACTTTGGCCAAAGATCCACCTAGAACCATGTCAGATCTGATGGAAAAAGCGTCCAAGATTATGAATGCCGAGGAGGCTATGGCTGCGAAGAAGAATATGGATGCCAAAGAAACCAAGGTGGAAGGTGATAAAGCTAAGAAGAAAGAGCATAAGAATAATGGTAATGACGAACACTCAAAAACTAGGTCGGCATGGGAAGTAATGAAGAAATTTGATAATTATACTCCTCTGAAGAAAGACATTAACCATGTTTTAGAAGAAATCAAGAACAACGAGGAATTAAACAGGACAGAGAAAATGAAGGCAGACCCTGACAGGAGGAATAAAGCAAAATATTACGAGTTTCATAAAGATCATGGTCATATGACCAAAAATTGCATAGCTCTTCAAAATGAGATTGAAACACTCATCAGAATAGGAAAACTGGCAAAGTATGTTGATCGTGGAAATGAAAGGAGGAATAACGACCGAACAAGAGAAAGGTCTATATCTCCTCGTCGTGCGGAGGAGAACAAGAAAAGAGACCATGAAGTTGATCCAGAAGATGACCTCGATCTTCCCAAGAGACCAATGCAACCAAAACAAGAGGTATTTTCAACACGCTTTGGGTCATTTGACTGTAATGTTATTACAGGTGGAGATGCAGGAGGAGGAGACCTTACTGCAGAGAGAAAAGCTTACCTCTGTGAGGATCAAGCTTGCTCGTACATTCAACGAATAAATCTAGCTGAGGAGGATCGCCCGAGAAAGGCGAACAAAGATAAATTGGTCATTGGTTTCTCAAAGAATGACCTCGCAGGTGTTCTATATCCTCATGATGACCCATTGGTGATAAAAATGAGGATGAAGGAGGTAATGATTTCAAGAGTACTAGTAGGCAATGGTAGCTCGGTAGACATCATGTTCTACTCGTGCTTCGATAGTTTAAATCTAAAACTATCTCAACTGGAGCCTTATCATAGACCCCTCCTCGGTTTTGCTGGCGAGAAAGTATTTCCACTTGGGACGATCAAATTGGACATATTCATTGGTACGTGGCCTACTTGTCGAACAGAAAGAATACGCTTCTTCGTGATGGATAAGAATGTTCAATCATTATACAATATTATCATGGGAAGAGTAGGATTGAAGAAGTTTGAGGCAATACCATCTACGGTACATCAATGCCTAAAATTTCCAATAAATTTTGGAGTAGGAGTTGTGAAAGGTGATCAGAAAGTAGCTCGGGAATGCTATTATTCATCCGCCGAGCAAGTGGAACTGGAGGAATCAAGGAAAAAGACTACTACCTATCAAGTAGACGAAGGTGCAGAAATTGAAACATTGGATCCTAGATATGATTCGCAACTCGTGAAGGGTCAAGTGGTGGAAGCTACTGAAAACATCATTCTGGACGACGAGCACCCTGAGCGAACTACTCAAGTAGGTTCATCATTGGAAGCCTCACTAAAACAGAAATTGATAACTTTCCTAAGAAGAAGAAAGCAAACTTTTGCTTGGAGTCATGAGGATATGCCCGGGATAGACCCAAATTTCTTATGTCACGAGCTCAATGTGAATAAGGAGATCAAGCTTGTGAAGCAGAGAAGAAGAGTATTCAGTCCCGAGAAGAATCAAGCTATACAGGAGGAAATCGAGAAGCTCTAGAAAGCTTGCTTTATTGAAGATATTAAATATCCATATTGGTTAGCAAATGGGGCGATGGTAAAAAAGAAGAATAACAAGTGGAGGATGTGTGTAGACTTCACCAACCTCAATAAAGCATGCCCAAAGGATCACTTTCCGCTGCCCCGAATTGATCAACTAGTGGATGCTACCTCGGGACATGAGTTGCTGAGCTTTATGGATGCTTATTCTGGTTACGATCAGATTAAAATGAAACCTGAAGACAGGGAGAGTACTTCTTTCAGTACCCCTAGGGGAACTTATTGTTATAATGTTATGCCTTCTGGTTTGAAAAATGCAGGTGCAACATATCAGCGGCTGATGAACAAAGTGTTTACAGAACAAATCAGTTGAAATATGGAAGTCTATGTTGACGATATGCTGACAAAGAGCAAGAAATATGCCGATCATCTAGTTAACTTAAGTCAATCTTTTGATCAACTAGATAAATATCAAATGAAGTTGAACCCGACGAAGTGCATATTTGGAGTATGAGAAGGCATGTTTCTCGGATACATTGTCAATCAGCGAGGCATTGAAGCTAACCCTGAAAAGATCAAAGCTCTGCTAGGGCTGCGATCCCCAACGACGAAGAAAGAGGTGCAAAGTCTTACAGGACGAGTAGCAGCACTCCACAGATTTGTATCGCGAGCAACTGATCGATGACTCCCATTTTTCAAGACACTCCGAAAGACTTTTGAGTGGAATGATGAATGTGAGAAGGCTTTTTAAGACTTGAAGAAATACTTGGGAGTACCTCCACTGTTATCCAGGCCAGTGATGGGAGAAAAATTATACTTGTATCTGGCAGTGTCCAAAAATGCAGTTAGTTCGGCATTGATAAGAATGGAGAATGGAGTACAAAAACCAATTTACTACACAAGTAAGGCCTTTCGAGGAGTAGAGATCAGATATCCAAAGCTGGAAAAATTGGCACTAGCATTGATCGAGGTAAGTAGAAGAATGAATCCATACTTCCAAGCTCATACTATAGTAGTATATACTGATATGCCCTTGAGGCAAGCCCTTCATAAACTAGAGAAATCAGGAAGATTAATGTGCTGGGCAATAGAACTTGGTGAATATGATATAGTTTATGAACCCAGATCATCGCTAAAAGGGCAAGCTATAGCAGATTTTATAGCAGAGTTCACCTATCCTGATACCCCCGAGGAGCACAAGTTGCTCTCTGATCAACCTGTGGATGTTACAGGATCATCAAAGGCAATCCCAGACCAACTTAGCTTGGTAAAAGGGCAAGTAGATGTTACAGGATCATCAAATTCAAGCCCATACCAGCTTAGGTTGGTAAAAGGGAAAGAAAAGATGATAGACGAACAACAAGAAAAATCAGGAGATGGTGAAAGGAAGCAACAAATTTTCCACCGAGGAACTCTGTCAGATCAGAAATTTGAAGACGAGTTACCTATATGGAGTCTGTATGTGGATGGTTCATCTTGAACTACACGATGTGGTGCATGGATATTTTTGAGCACTCCGGACGAGGTCGACATGGAATATGCCCTACGTTTCCAATTCAAAGCTTCGAATAATGAGGTTGAATATGAAGCCATGATTGCAGGTCTTAGTTTGGCAAAAACCATGGGGGCGGAACAAGTTATTGTCTTCAGTGATTCGCAACTGGTCATAAATCAAATGATGGGAGTATATGCAGCCAAAGGAGAATTAATGATCAGATATCATGCAAAGGCAAAGGAACTGGTGTCGGAATTTACTGCTATTCAGCTGGTCAGAATACCAAGAATGGAGAATGCGAGAGCAGACACCCTAGCTCGATTAGCATCAGCTACTCGTACCGAGCTACGAAGAACAATCCCAATTGAAGTTTTAGCTGGTTGGAGTATAGATGAAGATATGATGATGAACTTTATTACCCTCGATTTAGGATCATCATGGATGTATCCCATCATGGCATATATTGAAAAAGGGGAATTACCAATTGACAAACTTGCAGCCAAGAAACTAAAGTTTAAGGCTGCTCGTTATGTACTGACTAACGGTATTCTGTACAGACGAGGAATTATAGAAGGTTTGCAGAGATGTGTGCATCCCACCGAGGTGAAAGATTTAATTGAAGAGGTCCATGAAGGGTCCTGTGGAGCCCATGTAGCAGGTTGGACTCTTTTACAAAGAGTGATGATGCAAGGATACTACTGGCCAATGATGAGGGCTGATTGTATAGCCTATGCTAAGAAATGTGATAAGTGTCAGCGCTTCTCCTCTATCCGAAGAACTCCCCAAGCATTATTGACACCCATTACTTCCCCTTGGCCATTTTCCCTATGGGGAATAGATTTGGTCGGGCCACTATCGACGACCAGGGGAAGATTTAAGTATCTCGTGGTCGCTGTGGATTATTTTACTAAATGGGTTGAAGCTGAAACTCTCATTGATATGACGTACGACAAGGTGTACCAATTTATTTGGAAGAACATCATTTGTCAATATGGTCTTCCTCATGCCTTCATAATAGACCATGGAACACAATTTGACAATGAGGAGTTCGCTGCCTACTGTCATCAGTCAAATATTTTGAAGATCCACTCAGCACCAGTCCATCCTTAAAGCAATGGACAAACTGAAGTGACAAACAGAACGCTGCTGAATGGCTTGAAGAAAAGACTGGATGATGCGAAAGAAAATTGGATCAATGAGCTACAATCAGTACTATGGGCTTACCGAACTACTCCCCGAGTAACAACAGGGGAATCTCCATATATGCTAGCATTTGGAAGTGAAGCTGTTATACCCGCCGAATTGGGTCTCCCAACACACAGAATACTGAATTTCAATTCCCCTCTCAGCGATTTAATGAGAAGGTTGGACTTGGACATGCTCGAGGAGGTTAGAGAAGAAGCAGCCATTAGAAATGCTGCTTACCAGCAGCGAACAACTTTGTTCTACAACAAGAGAGTGAATAAGTGTGCCTTGAAAGAAGGAGACTATGTGCTAAAGAAGGTGATTCAAAATCACAACAAACAGGAAGCAAACTGGCATGGACCCTACCGAGTTAAAGAAGTTGCTCGACCAGGGACATACAGAATAGAAACTTTAGAGGGGGAGGAGTTTAAGAATGCATGGAATGCTGAACACTTGCGCAAATATTATCAGTAATGTAAACTCTCATGTAATGCAGTTTCATTAGTATGAATAAAGCGACAATGTTCTGCCCATTTCTTTCCTTTTATTGGAATTTTTTTGCTGAATACTAGTGCTACACACTACTCAGCAAAGCTCGGACTACTCTACTCAAATGTATTCCTCGGGAAGTAAAAGTATTCCTAAAAATGCCAACTTATGTTGGTTAGGAAGTAAAAGTATTCCTAAAAATGCCAACTTATGTTGGTTAGGAAGTAAATGTATTCCTACTGGAAGTAAAACTATTCCTAAAAATGCCAACTTATGTTGGTTAGGAAATATATTCCTAAAAATGCCAATTTATGTTAGTTAGGAAGTAAATGTATTCCTACGGGAAGTAAAACTATTCCTAAAAATGCCAACTTATGTTGGTTAGGAAATGTATTCCTAAAAATGCCAACTTATGTTGGTTAAGAAGTAAATGTATTCTCGAAAATGCCAACTAAAGTTGGTCGGGAGGTAAAATTATTCCAGAAAGTGCCAAAGTACTTCGTAGAGGAAAAATTCACTAACTGTAGTTGGTCGAAAATATTTACCAACCTTGGTTGGTCGAAAACTTTTTATGAATTCGAGAAAGTGATCGAGCAAAATTTTTGATACTCGTAACTTTTTAAATTACTACTAAGTTGGTCGAGAAACAAAACATCATTTTTTGTTAAATGATTACCACAAATTCAAACTAGTCGACAATAAGTTGATCGACAAATAACACAATATTGTTATCTTTTTAACCAATACACATGCACAGATGTAAAGTGTTACAAGACAATGGCAGTCAGGATTTGCGAATAAAATTATTTAATTAAATGTAGAAAAAAATACATCAGGAATGAAATACAAATTTATTACATCAATATTCCTATTCTATTGGTTTCTTCCCCTCTGCCTTTGAAACAGGTTCCTCGCCAGCAGGTGGATCATTTAAAGCAAGAGGAGAATTTATGAAGCTAAGATCTTTTAGCATCCTGATATTCATCACAGATGGTCGATCTAGGAGGTGATCGAGACGAGACATCTCGACATTGGAATGGAGATTGTAATCCCCGAGGTATTTGGAAATCAGACATCGAGGGATGGCCCGAGCAGGGATCCAACTCATATCAAGCTTGAATGGTGGGACTGGTAGGTCGACCAGCCCAGGAATATGGTAATCCCACAGGTAATAACCCTGTTCCAGTTGCAGCACACCTAAGGCATTCAACGATCCCTGTTTATAGCCCTTATTATTTGCATTTTGGATACGATCGTCCAAGTGGTAGAGAGCCTCGTTGTAGCCAGCCATCCAGAACTCCCCGGGCTGCTTGTGGAATTGATATGTCAATCTTTCCAGTTGCTCGTGGAGATTTTTTATGAAGATTTCTTTATTCTCCAAGATAGATTTCTGCGCAGAAAGCTGCTCTTCCAGACCCCTGATCTTCTTAGACATCTCAGCCAATGCCTGGTTCTTCGCCATCAGTTGGAAGGCCTGGTTCTCTAAAGCAGATTGAGTCCTCTATTCCTTGACAGGAATTCGAGCATCTCTTGCTCGTCCCCGAGGAGTTCTTGCTCATCCACGAACAGAAGTATAAGGTCCAGAGCTTTTCAAGGTTTCCAACTCATCCCTCAGGTTGGCATTTTCGACCTCCAAGAACGAGAATCCCTCGTCAGTCACTAGGATCAAAGCATTTGAGGTGGAAGCTACAGACTTCAACTGAGACACCTCTCTTTGCAGGTTATTATTTTCTTGCTCTAATAACTCAGCTATTTGTCTGTGCTCTTCGGCCTCAGCCTTCAACGTTCTCTCTCGCACGTCGTAAGCAGCAAAACGCTTATCATATCCCTTATCAGCACTGATTTGCTGATACTTCTTCTCGTACCCCTCGTGCAAAAAGGCAGTGGATTTTTTATATTGTTGCTGAAGTTCTTCAAGAGTGCATTGGAGATCCTCAATCATATCATAGTATGCTACGTTATTAGCCACTACACAGTCGAGCAGGCATTTCAAATATTGATAGGCTTCAATTGCTTGCTCTGAAGCACCTTGACCGAGGATGTCAGTGATTTGAGTTGCACTCGTGTCTGTGTGACCAGCTTTAAAATATTCATTGCATTGCCGTAACAACTTTGTGTCGTGAGCAGACAATAATTCCATCCTGGCCAGAAACTAGTAGAGGAAGAAAAATAAATAATCAATAAGAGTACAAACAGAGCATGAAGAAGAGAATCAACAGTACGCATAAGCAAAAGTTCAAATTTTATTACATCACAAAGTTCAGAAGTACACGGTTCCGAATTACATGTTCAGTAGTTACATTTGACAAAGAAAAATAAAATAGAGAGGAACCCGAACAACTCTACACCTTTTCCTTCTCTCCCAAAACTTTCTCGGGAGGCTGGGACGAGGAGGTAGGTTGCTTGGAGGGAACAGAGAGTTGCTCGGGGAGCGCTGGCAGTAGCTCGGATGAAGTAACGAGTTGTTAAAGTTCCTCGTTAGTAGGCTGGATGGCTGGGGGATGAGAAACTTGATCTCCCATCACCATGGAAGACTCCTCAGAGGCAGCTTCGTCCTCTTATTCGTCTTCAGGAGTTGGAGGGGGGCCAGGGATGTGTCGCTAAAATAATTCAGAATTTTCCTCAACTCTCATCTCTTGTAGAGCAGCGACCCACCCATCTCTAAAGTATTTGAGGCTGCCATATTCTAGTTGCGACATCATGGCAACCAAACCTTTGTTCCACCCTTTATCCCATCCAGCGCTGAAAGATTTCTTCACATCCAATTTCCTCTTTGTCTTCTCCGAAGAAAGCTTCTTGAAAAGAAGGTCATCAACAGCTTTCAATTTATTCTCAACCTCCTCCTTCTGCCGACTTACTTCCTGAAGTTGAGCCAACTCCTCCTCAGCAGCCTTGAGCTTATTTTCAAGCTCCCCAGCATTTTTGAGCTTCCCTTCGAGCTCTTTATTCTTCTTCTCCAAATCATTCACTTTTTTCTCCAACCCCTTAGAGACCTCAATAAACTGAGCCTTCTCCTGCTCGGTCGAAGCAAGCCTCTTCTCCCAGATTGCCTTATCATCATCATATTTTTGGCGAGAATCTTTCAGAGACTGTGCCAGGCCTACCAAAGCTTCCTCTACACCAGATGAGGAGCTTGAAGCTTTAATAGCTTCATCTTTCTTCAAAATTGCATTAAAACAGCTCACCAACTGTGAAAAGAAAATGAAAGCAAGTCAGTGTACAGGTACAAAAAGTAAAGAATGAAAATTTAAGACTATGAGACTTACAGAAGCAATATGGCGAGCTGCCAATGTGGTAACCGTGTCCCGAGAAAGGTTTTCTTCAATACCTTGGATCTCGGGAATGATCCAAGTCTTCACTGAGCTCATAGCAGAGCTCGGGGGAACAAAAGTGGGAACACCACTAGTCGAAAGCTGAGAGATGGATTCAGCCAAATTGATAGAGGAGCTTTTCTTCAGCCTCCTCAGAGGAGCATCAACTTTCTCGACTAACGAGGTAGTCTTAGTCGGAGAAATGACAATCACCTCGCTAGGAGCAGCATCCTTGCTCGGGGCCACTGGGGGCTTCTCGATAACCTTCACAAGAGCAGCCGAGGAAGGTGCATCAATTTTCTTTATCCCTTCTCCTAGGACATCAAGCTTACTTCTTTTTGCCTCTCCAGCACCAGAGGCAGGTTTCTCAAAAAGGGTGGGAGGTCTTCTTTTCTTCATCCTTTCACTCATAGGAATATGTGATTCAGGTGAAGAACTTGTAGAGGATGGTATTGGTTCTGCGTCGCTTATCACCGAACGAGCAGTGAAAGAGGAGGTGTAACTCTTATACTGCAGCAAATATGAAGCTGACCTAATGTGCTCGTCGGCAACAGTTTGATGTAAACTCCAGATAAGTTTTAAATGCCTAATATTAACGTCTGCCTCTTTTGGGGATTTTCTTTTGCTGTCAACTGCAAATAAATTAAAATTAAAATATCAGTGGCACATTTTGTCAAACACAAAAGAAGCATAATTTTGAAAATAAAATAAAAACTACCTATCCCATTGCCATAGGGAGGACATCTGGGACCCTGGTAAACCTCATCTCCAGTTAACGGAGGGTGTTGCCAATTTTTGATAACAACCCCATGCTCAAAATAGTCCCTATTGGCATTTGGGAGATTGATCACTAAATCTCTATTTAAAAACCTAGTTTTTAAATAAAAAGTATTATCGCCCACAACCCATCTATAACAAAACATAATCTCATGAATTCCTATACGAGTTCCATGGATTTGATTTAATCTATAAACGCCATTAACTATTCTCCATGTATTGGGGGTTATTCTTGTAGGAACCACGTCAAAGTATTGACAGAATTCCAGACAAAGAGGGTTTGGGGGAAAAGAAAAGCCACACTCAAAAATAAAGAGACTGGGGAACCAATGTCCCTCAGCCAGACGAAAATAGTCTGAAGGCTCAGAAAGCTCTTCCAAAATAACCCATGGGGGAATAGAGAAATCAGAGCGAAATTTATCAATCGATTCTACAGGATAAACCATGATGAAAGAAGGAAATCAAAGAGAAATAAGAAAATCTTACAGGAAAGAGAAGAGTCTGTTGACAACAAATGATGAAAGAGATGAACGCACAGGAGAGAAAGACAATGAAAAACTCAAAGAGACAAATTTGAAAAAGTGGAAGACGATGGGATTGTCTGCAACGTTTAAATACTCTAGCTTGGGAAAAGGAAAAAGTAATTATTACAAAAAGAGACGATTACGTTACCGGCGGCTAAAAAGACAAAAAGGTTGCGGCGATCGAAGCGGGTGGAAAAATTCAAAAAGATCGATTCTACGAATTTGGGAGGAGAAATAAATACAAAAGAAAAGACTCCTAAATTTCAGGATGACCATTTAAAACCACCATATTTCGAGAAAGAATGTTCCACACTCCTCAAATTTCGAACTATGAAACATTGGGGGCTTCTGTTGATACCAAATTTAGTCTGCTGACATGGCTTAATCGAGTGAAGACACGTGGCAATCTATATGGCAACAACAAACACTTCCGAGGAACTCAGACGCTCTGAGGAACCATACTACAACGAGGAACACTGCTTCCCCGAGGAACTCAAACGCTCCGACCAATAAGAACTCTATGAGGAACTACGAGAAACTCTTGAGTACCGAGCAACTTAGGCGGTCCGAACTGTACCTCAAACAAAGCATTAATAGCAGGATAACCAACAGTTTGACTGTTCATTAAATGGTTATTATTATCATACAGATGTATACACTTAAGGGGCATTTAATGTATTACCCTTTCACATTACAGCCTTAGGGTTATAAATACATTGTATAATCCTCATTGTAAGGGGACCGAAATTTCTTGATTAAACTTGTAATCGAGAATTCCCAAACAGTCGTCAATAATAGAAACAGTGGACGTAGGCCATTCTTATAAGGCTGAACCACTTTAAAACTTATTTGTCTCATTTATTTTATCTGTGATTAAATAATTAGATATAATCTAATTTTTTACATCAACAAATGGCATAAGAAAATTGATATCTTTCTTCATTCATAAGCTTTGGGGCATTACAAAATTGGGAGATATTACCCAAGAATTACATGAGAAGAAGAACAAAAGAAAAACATATATAAAAACTCATGGGCCTAGTATAAACCATAGTTCTGGGGAAGAGAAGAAATCTCCAGGGAGGCCCGAAGAAGATGCTTGACAAGACCGTTGTGCATTCATAGAAACTCCAGTCTCGTTTACGCTTAGGTGCGCTCGATGAGGAGTTTCTCTCGTTTCGACTTTTCCACGCGTTGATCTTCCTTGAGGTCACCCACCTCCTTGTCAATGGTTTCCAGAAGAGGTGCTAGCTCGGCCATCTTAGCTTCTTCGGCCCGCTGGTCCTCCTGATGTTTTTGTAAGAGCTCCCTCTGGCTGTTCAACCGTTGGCTTTTCAAGGTCCTCAATTGCATGATGAGCTAGTCAAAATGGAACCCGTCATGACCCAACTCCCTCAAATAACCCAGGAATTGATTAAGTAGGGGCCTGGTAACATTTGCGATAGGAGTATTAGAAATTTCAGCAACGACGGTGGACATGCCTTGAAGCCTGTAGCTCATAACTGGAATATTTAAACGAAGGCAGTCCACCGTGAATGTTTCAGGATGATAGCTCACAAGTTGTTCAACTACCAAATGATGGTTGGCAGGCATTTAAGGAGAATATTGGAGAACCATCAGGCAGAAGGCGTGAGGAGACAAGTTGGGCAGAGGAAGCTCGCACCTATATTCACTCTCGGTAGAAACACTGGTTGTGGAACCTTGATCATCGTGGCTAGATTCCTCTGAAGTGACAGGTTCCCCATGGGGCGAGGCAATGGGTGAGGGGACTGGTGGAGAATCCTCCCGAGAAGACTGAAATAGTTAATGGAAATAAAGAGTTTACAAAGGAAAATCTTTACAAGCATTTTCGTTGTTAAGTCACCGATATAGGTGGAGTTTATAAAAATCTTAACAAGCGTTTTCATTGTTAAGTCACCGATATAGATGGAGTTCATAAAAATCTTAACAAGTGTTTTCGTTGTTAAGTCACCGATATAGGTGGAGTTTATAAAAATCTTAACAAGTATTTTTGTTGTTAAGTTACTGATATAGGTGGAGTTTATAAAAAATCTTAACAGGCATTTTCATTGTTAAGTCACCGATATAGGTGGAGTTTTTAAAAATCTTAACAAGCGTTTTCGTTGTTAAGTCACCGATATAGGTGGAGTTTATAAAAATCTTAACAATCGTTTTCGTTGTTAAGTCACCGACATAGGTGGAGTTTATAAAAAAAATCCTAACAAGAGTTTTTGTTTTTATGTCATCGATATAAGTGAAGTTCATGAAAATCTTAACAAGCGTTTTCGTTGTTAAGTCACCGATATAGGTGGAGTTTATGAAAATCTTAACAAGCGTTTTCATTGTTAAGTCACCGATATAGGTGGAGTTTTTGGAAAAACCTTAACAAGTGTTTTCATGGTTAAGTCACCTACATAGGTGAAGTTTGAGAAACTGAGAAATACAGAGAAATTAGCAAAGTACCTCAGCAGCAGTAGGAGCGAGAATGGGAGTCACTACGAGGGCCATGATGGCAGAAACCATTGGAGGCGGATTCCTTGTCTCAGCATCTTTAGCGGGGACCTCGGATGAAGAAGCTTCAACGCTAGGAAAAATTCCCTCGCCAATATAAGGTACTAAAGCCATCCTGAGTGCATCATCTAAGGAAGACCCTGAACCCTCAAGAGATGTCCCAACGAGAGCAATAGCATCGACCGCGGCCTTGGAGAGCAAAAGGCCACTAAGGGCAAAGGGTGTAGAGAGATTTGGGGAAAGCTGCAAATGTAAAACCAAGTGTTAGACGGAAGGAGTAAACACAAAAGAATAAGAGTTAGGAATTCATCTAACTTCCCCCGTTATGGCACTAAAAAGAGAAACCGTATTAAGGGGCCTGGTCAATGCAGGCGGAAGGAGAATGCTGTCTATCAATGACGCCACTTCCACCTAATACGGCCCAACATGTTAGAGATGATAAACAGAACAATGGGACAAATAAAAGATGTAAGTCTTGGAAAGAAATTTACCTGCAGAGCACTCTCCTCAACCATAACAAGGGGAAGAGGGACCTTTTGCTCCGAGGGTAACTCAGAGGAGGCTGCAGTAGTTTCCTCGAGTTGGCTAGGCATTTCGGCAGACTCAACGGTAGTAGCCTCCATCGTAGCTTCTTTGGCATGTTGTGAAGATTAATGGAGAGAGTAAGTAAGACTTATCAAGGGGTAATGGGGAAGAGTAGTGTCTGTTGGAGAGACACCGCAACGCCCCCCCACGAAGCGGATTATAGGGGGACTGGGGGGCAGGGCCTTTCTTCTTCAACTCCCTGCACTAAAACACTTTTTTATTAAGAAATGAGAAGATGAAACACACCTTATGGTAAGAGGAATAAAGAATAAAGAATGCACACATACCTCAGATCTAGAGGGAGAACGAGAAGGTATAACCACTAGTGAAGGTGGCAAAGAGGCAGTAATAGAAGGAGTTGGGGATGGAGGTTTCTCAAGCGTCCGTTTCTTCTAGGACATGGTTCCTAGAATTTTCTTCCTTAATCTCATTGCACCCCCAAATTCAGGCACCTTCGACCTTCTTCTCCTTTTTGTCGATGGATCACTGAGATCAACCAAGATCGTGGGAAATTCACCCAGAGGAGGAACGGTGATAGCACGCCATTGAAACTCAGCATGTATTTTGTCGACTTCAGCTTGCACCTAACTCCTCAGCTCTTCAGCCATCTCTAGAGACATGGGCGGGGGAACGAAGGCAATTGGGAATGCCTCTAAAGGAGTTTGAATTTGAACTTGGGCCTTAGACTTTGAGGACTTGGACTTCTTAGCCTTTTTAGCAGACGGCTCGGAAGTCCCTTCTCCCTTTACAGCTTTGGTCGAAGGTACAGTTTGTTTGGGAGTTGCAACAGACTTGAGTTTTGGGGTGGCAGTTAGGATCATCGGGCAATGAGGGGGTAGATCTTGGGGAGATTCTTTTATAATTTTACTTGAGGGAAACTCAACCCCAAGCACGGAGTTCCGCTTAAGACCCAGTTCAGAAGAAGAGAAGGAAAGGACTTGGGGATATTGAGGAGGGGGTTGAATGAACTCATGGATAATTTTCAGTTGCCCCAAATGGAACTTGGTGGTGAAAGAGGTGGATACGTCTCCTTTCTTAGTCGCACTAGGAAGGGTGATAAGGAAGTTGATGGTGGACGTCACATCGAGTACCACGGCTGCAGTATAGAGAGTGCAAGCTTCGGTAAAAGTGGACCTTGGATGGTTGTGTTGAAACACAGGTCGAGGGGACCCCTGATCAAATCGGAACTGCCTGCTGCATCTATCAAGGTTGTAGGGTTCTGAGGCGTATCCCCATTCGGTGTATGAAGGAAGAAATCTAGGGATTAATAGAAGAACCACGACTTATGAGGGATCTTCTACAACTGGGATGAACTTGACCGTCGTGGCTGTAGAAGGAAAGAAATTCGAACTGTGGGCAAATGTAGACTCACTGTATGACCTCATCACAAAGGAGTCTAAAAGGTCAAAAACTTCAATTATCTCCTTTCTACTTTGTTTTTTGTAAAAACATAGGAGGCGTGGGGGCTTGATTCCTTAGCTCACAGGTGGAGAAACGAACTTAGCAACAATAGCAGGAAAGCGGGTGTAGAGGAAGCCCATCAAAATGATGGTGTTGGAAAAATTCGCCAAGTTGTAACGACCTAGTGATCGTTCCATATCGATGTGCGTTCGATCCAACCAGGTGTAGAGTGACCCAGGGCAATGGCGGCTAGAGGAAGGTTGAACCCTCTTGCCAAATGAACGGAAATGTTTATTAGGTCCCTCCTGGGCTGATAATTGGGTTTCCCAGTAAGGAAGAAGCATGAAGGCAATACAAGTTTGTAGGCGGGTAGTTCCAGGGAGGTACCTCTACCATAGCCTGTTACATCACTGACATCCTTCGGCATCAAAGCTTAGAAAAAATAGTTGATAAAGGAGGGTAAATGTGGCTTTATTTGAGGAACCGGTGCAACTGCGACAAATCCGATCCAGATCAACTCGATCAGCAGCCTCTTCAGCATCTAGAGGCTCTTCGTGGTAAGTGAACCCACCCATGGGATCAAACCCAAGTAGTTCACAAATGTCCTCTAGCGTAACGGTGAAATCCCCCCACACAGTAAAAAAGGTGTGAGTTATGGTGTTCCATCGGGAAACTAGCAATTGTAATGCCGCGTTGTGCTTTGAGAGTGTGAACTTCCCAAACCAGTATGCACGATGAAGCCCAACCTTAGCAAGAGCAGCAGTGTGGGAGCTCTGCATGTGTGTATGCCAGGCAGTGAAATGGGTTGGTGACCCCCAGGTGCTTCGAAGTCGATCTTGGAATAGGGAAAGTCACCACGGTCTAGGCAAAAACGTAGAGTTCCCTCTGGGGGAAGATATCCCCACTTCAATGAATCCATTTCCTCATTACCCAATAGTAAGGGGTCGAACTTGGATGAGAAATGGCAAGTCTTTCATGCCTCAGAAAATTTATCACCTTCACCAAAGATGGGGGACCGACGATAGAAGCAAAGTTGCTCTTAACGAACAGTGTCCAGGGCAGCCGCGCTTGAGGCGATAGTGGCGCCAGAGATGGAAAGTGGTGCACTAGTGACAGGTGTGGAAGTGTGGCTGGAGGAGGCCATTGCAGACAACAGCGAGGTAAGGAAAAAATCTTGATAAAATAAGGTTTGGGAATGAAGGTGGAGTGTCACAACCACAGGCGGTGGCGTAAAGGATGAGAGGAGGAAGAAGCTAGAAAAGAATCAGGCAACAATGGAGTTCTCACAGAGTTCGCACAAACTTTCACTCTCTAAGAAATATAGGAGCTTGGAGAAGATGCAGGAAAGAGAAGGGTTTTGAAATAAAATGGACGTTTGAAGCTTTTAAAACCTATCTTTCGAGTTTCCCACCATCGCACGTGCACAACCGCCTATAATCATTTCAAATGCACAAGTGGCACTTCGGGAAGTGTTCTCACAGTTGAAAAGACAGTTCCACCTCACTTATGAAGCAACGCCTAGGGAACAGAAGGGGTTTCCTTCTACAGCAAGTTTGATTTTTGGCACCAGAACTTTTGTCAAACATATCCAATAAGGCCCAACGGACCAGATGCCCCAACGATTCAAAAAAGCTATGATGTCCCCTCGTCACTAGTTCCAACGTTGTTCAAATGGTAACTCAGCTACATCGGGGAGAAATTCGGCTTTTTCGAACATTTGCAAGGGAGAATTTAACTTACCCAGAATCAAAATGAGTGTTTGAGAAGGCTAGCAAGCCTTTCGGAAGAATTTCAAATACAAAAGCTAGAACGGTTGAAGCTTAGTATAAGGGAAAAGTGGCGATGTCCCTTCGTCCAAGACCCAATAATTCATGGCGCTTTGGCTCAGGTACATCAGGGAGAATTTTACTTTTTCTTGGAGATTATAATACTGGGATTCTAACGAAGTAAAGGAGGCCAGAAGTTTTTCACGCAGAGAAGGTTCATCGGATTAAGAAGTTTCGTGCAGACATTTCTTGTTCCAATAAATCTCTCCACGAAGGGGCAAATGTAGAGGGGGCTTGAAGGTAATCCTGAGATTCGGGATAATTCCCCTATTTACAACAGTATATGGGGTTAAGGAAACTTAGTGTGGCAACTCAGCGGGGTATCTCAGCGAGGCATTTCAGCGTGGTAACTTGTATTTTAGCTTGTTGTATCAGTCATACTGTATTTTTGTTTAGATTGACTATGAGCTATAATGGTTGTAATTATGTAACGAGAATAATAAAGAGTTTTAGTGTGAGGTCAAACGGTACTTGCGAGAGACAAGGTTTGGCAGGTCCTGGGAGAGCTTTCATGCTCTATCGAATGACCTCGCCGCGGGAACTTTAGAGGGACTTGGTTTGGAGGATTGAGAAGTGAGGCACCATTGGGGCTTGTCCCAACCATCTTAGATACACTTGGTAAAAACACCAAAGAATCCAGACCATGGAACCTCGGGCGAGGCAACTTGGAGTTCCATAAGGGGTGGGGTTGTGAACCAAACATCCCTCTACTTAATGTCACATCTACTGTAGGAAATGTCACTAGACAGCTAAATAATGTCAAACATGTACTTGAGTTAACAATCGTGGTATTTGGGGCTGTCAGGCAGTTGGTGAGCCACCTCTGCGACAACAGCCCCCTGACACACAATGGTTAGGCAAAAGGCATGTCTTGGCATTTAATGTTTATGACGTGGAGACAACTAGCGCATTAGGCATTTAATGTTGTGACATAAAGTATGAGGGATTTCTTTCACAGTCTTTAATGACTGAATTTCCTCGGGGATGGTGGGGGGGGGGGGTGCTATTTAAGGACCCTAACCACCCCTGAGGAGAGGATGATCTTTTGGGAGTTTAAAAAGTTATTGATATAGAGAATACACGTCAGAGAGAGAGAGTTATTACAATCCAGAGGTCTTATTCACTCACCATTGTCATTTATTATGAAGCTTTTAATACTTGACAGAGATTCTTGAGGGTGGTTGGTACGTTTGGCTGCCTGACAAGGTGTATCTAGGTTGTTTACTTCTTTCTCCCTCTAGCTAAGTTACCTCTAAGTTCATTACTATCTTCTGAGTTATACATGAGAGATTTATGAGTTTAAACTAAGTCTTACCTTCACTGAGTTTGTGTTTGCGTGTTCTATCACTAATCCAAGGTTTTTGCTAATTAACTTATCATCACTATACTTCAAAGGGGTTACGCCTCCATCTTATCTAAAGTACCCTCTTATATGTCAGTATGTATGTGACCCAATTTGAATCTATCTTATTAGACGTTTAGAAAGAAAAAAAAGTAACACGGTAAGAATAAACGTATTCCTAAAACATCCTTAAGGACTTCATCAATTTCCTTTTAGAAATAACAAAATAAAAAACAAAAATCCATCCAACAACAGTGTTTTGTCTTCTCGAAAAGAACATGAACATAATCACACACACACACACACAAACACACACACACACACACACACACACACACATATATATATATATATATATATATAAGGCAGATTGACTACCCATTTTGAGGTCACTTATGATCTACAATGAAGAGGACATCGACATAATCGCCAATTTTGGGAGGAGGCCGAAGAAGCAGGAAGACAAATTTGGTTAGGTCATGAGCGAGTTTTGTAAGGGATGTTATATTTACATTTTTATTATAATGTGATATGGTGAAAACCACGAGATTTTTTTCATTTTAATTATATTTCTGTAGTTTTCATAATATCATATCTCACATGATAAGTTGAACGATATAACTTGATAATTGTATTCATACCCAAACAGATTGATAATAATTCGAATGGTTATTAATCTAATAGTAGTATTTTATGGATATATAATCTAACATTATTGTGAATAAGCTTTTCATGCATAAAAAATCACGTATTAAATGTAAGACAATAACGAATCAGATAATAAATGAAATGGGAGATAAATTAGAAACACACATGAAGAACATTATTATGTACATGGTTTATCAACTTGCCCACGTTCACATAGTGCTGTACTTCTTAGATTCAAATTTGATAGTTTCAGTAAATGTAATTTCAGCGTGTGAACCTTGAAGGTGGGGAACTTCTACTTAATGGAAAACACGTACATTCTTATGGATCCCTATCAGGTGCGTGCGTAGAACTCTATCCAACGTTCTTATGCATTTGTGATGCGATATATACCACATTGGTACTTATCACAAAACATTTCCTTCGAATCTCCATGTATTTTTTGTGCTGAATACTGTTACTGTTAGCATTTCATGTGTGCTCAACCCTTTAATGAGAGAATATCGATGCCCACAAGTATCATAACTTCCTCATAAATGTAATAATTTATATAAAAAAATTGCAATACTATAAGAACTACAATTTTAAATTTTTTAATACAATTTATCTTTCTTCCATTATGATGATTATGAAATGTGTAACCTATGATTGACCTTAAAAATTTAGACTAACTGAAAACTTACAAATGAAGAAGATGACCGAGTCGAGTGTTGGAAATTATCTTCTTGAAATAGAATTTGCTATTACTACGGTGCTTGCAGCAATAGACAATGAGCGTCTACCTCCCAGGATGAATTGGTCTCAACACGTGCAAGAAGTATTTAAATGTGAGTGTTATACGAACCATTTATGTTTGATATTCTCTTCGACTCGATTAGGAATGGAAAATATTAAAAAATATTTTTTTATCTCTTTTACAAAATGAAGACAAATCATGTATTTGTAGAAAACAACGTGTTCTTTCACGAAAAGATATGTCTTTTTATTAATAGTAACATTAGGGATATTTTTCACAAACAACTACAACTAGTGGGGAGCAGTCACGACTTTTACTGATGGTTCAGACAAACAGTCACTATATATAGCGAACAATCACAACCTTTAGCAGGAGTTTAGAAAATTCATCCCAGTAAATTTAAAAAAAATCCCAATCATTCTCTGTATAAATGGGTCACTTTGAGACTAAATTTTCCATTAATTATTTATCCCTTTAAAAAAATGAATATACCACGCGACTCCTCTTGCTAAAAGTGACACATACGTAGTTAGTGCCACTATGTTTTATGTGTGGGTTTCACTTTTATAATGGCTCAAAGTTAACCATTATATTAATTTGGTAAAAAAAATATTTTTTGTAAAAACACAATATTTTTCAACAATTCCCCACATGAATGCAATTTGGGTGAAGAATCAAATGAATATGAAGACAAATTAGAGATAGTATCAGTGGAAAAGAGCTGCATCGGAAAATATAGCTTTTGGCCTTGAATCTTTCCTAGTGAGAAACTATTGGATTTACTGGCCAATCAACGAATGCAATGTCTTGAATTGATTAATCTTTTTATGTAAACCGATAGAATATATTTTACACTGTCCTTCTTTGAATATTCTTGTTTCTCGTTATTGTGTCTATTTTGCCCTTGGATGCCTCTTAGTTTCAAGAGTGTGTTAGAGAGTTTTGCAATGTAGTCATTGGTTATTCTCATAGAAGTGGCCCCTTTTCAGTCACATAATTGATTTCTATAACAAGTATCCAACTAATACCCCCATTTGACCCACATGTTTAAGATATAAAAATAATTAAAAACAAAATTTATCATGTTACATGTGACAAATAGTTCACTGAATTATCTTTGAAATGAGAGGAATAAGTTTTTTTCTTCTTAATGCTAACCGAATCGCAAAGAATTAGGTTATCCCATTGAACCTAATTCTTGGGTCTCCGGCTATTTAGATTGGGTTGCCATTATGGCAATTCTTTTAGGCTTTTGTAATACCACGTTATTTTGTGGGCTTATTTATGAATATTATATAATATTTCAGTAATAATTTATCGGGATGATTTACTTTAAATAAAAATATTCTTATTGATATTGTATTTGAAAACAATTTATTTTGGATTGAAATCGAATTAAACACTCAAATTTACATTTAAATGGTTTTTGGACATTTTATAATGGTTTACCTATGTAAAGTAGACAATTTTTAATTAAAGGGCAATATTGTAATATGGATGAGCTTAGGCTCCAAGCTAGAATTTGAGAGAGGGGATACATAAGGAATATTATGGTTGATTATAATAAAAGGAAGATGACAAAAAGAAGCCAAAAATGAAATCTAAGGACGTAAAAACGAGCAAAATGAGAAGAGTCATTTTGGAGTATTTTAGATCTTATTTTTGAGTATTTTTTGATAAGATTTGAGAAAAACTCAAAACATATACCTGACCCATGTTTTCGTGTAGAATACAATTCAGAAGTCAGATTGATTATTAGAATAATGTTTGGGTCGAATTTTTTTGAGTTTTTAAAACATGTCTATAATTATGGATTTCGACTCTTTTGAGGTAGTTTCGTTCTCCCGTGGTTAATTTAGTGTGCTACACATATTCAATCTTGATTGTACAGGTATATCCATACTATTTGATGCATTTATATATATTATATGCTCATATACTATATTAGTTATTGCACCCATTTTATATGTGTTATTTTAATGTGGTGTAGTTTGGGGTAACAAAACTAGTTGATTTTACCAACATGTTGGGCTATAAAATTAGGTAGAAAATATGAGGACTTGATTTATGGGAATTGAATTGAAAAATTATTTTAATTGAGAGAATGATATTACGATGATTTTTATTGGATAATGCATAGGCATTCCTCATCCAACCCACCCGCTGAACGGGGTGTGCTGTCAGCTACGATTTTATTTATTATCTAAAGACTAGTCCATGGACCCCGATTGGTGAGTATGTCAAGTGTTATTATGGCAGTGATGCCAAGATTTTAATGTGGTGATGTCAGGTGATGGTGGATCATGTTTCGAGTTATTTTATTTATATGACACCCCTCTTATAACAATAACGGGTGGCCAACCCTATACTAAAATAAAACAGGAATATCAAGTGGATCATTCTCAGCATCAACTACTGGAAAGACTCAAAAGTAACTAACCACCCAACTAGAATAAACGGATGCAAAAAAATTTCTTTTTCAAAACATAGAGAACAATCAGACCATATACAACAACATAAAGTGATCATATATAAACAACATGTACAACAAAAGAATATATATACACTAATAAGCTATCGGGTAACAGACCATATAACACAAGTGACAAAAATAGGAGATATACATGTACAACCCTTGGGTACACAAAACTAATTCATAGTTTTAAATCCTTAATTAGATTTATAAAAAAAAGGATGCTACTATAACAAAAACTCAGCAACATTTCGCATATGTTACAACTCCATATACCCTGGAATGGATAAATATCATTGGCGCCCTTGCGGTGGGACACCCACATAATAATAAATAAAGAAAGAGAGGGAATATAAACATGTCAGAACCCGAGGTTTAAAAATAGTTTATTAAGTGAGTTAAAATGCATGATAATTATGAATGCACAATTTCATAATATAAAGTTGTTCTGCACTCCCTTGAGACTCAACCTTACCCATCAACTACAGTGCGCACCTAAACGTATGTATTTTAATCTTAAATAAGCTACCCAACTCATCTAGGGATAACTCCAGCTCAAATCTACACATTTACTCCACTCTCGTATCTAGTTTATCAAAAACATAATCATTTAATCTCATCCCAAATGATTATATGACAATTCATTACTTAATAACTGTCACTAGTTATTTTTATAACATATCACCCATTATTTTCAAGTCTGTATAATATTAGTCTCACTATTATACAACATAAATCACTGCTACCAAGTACACATACATAACACACATAATATATGTATACTAATCATCCATGAGAGCTTTACCTCAATGGATGCAATATTTATAATGCTATCATCCTCTATGGAATTACTCACATACCATCATGGGTTACTAGCAGTCGGACTCTCACACCGACTTGGTATAAACCAAATTCACAAACGAGGGGGAAAAGTCCATAGTTCCTCACCGGAAATAAGACGAATTATACCCACGATGTCTTACCCCTGATAAATGCCACAAAAATAAATAAATGAACTCTATGACCTGGGGATTGTACGCTCCCTGCTTTTCAAGCCAGGGCCTCACACCGTAGACTAGCCGATAATCCACATAATTATTTCCAATTCATTTTATGATTCAATCGCTCACTTGAACCTTTATCATCAATCACACATATGACCAATTGTACACTTCACAGGACACACAACCTCTCGCTACTGGCCCATTCCCATCCTTAAGAAAATTCCTAGCACCAAGAGAATTTACGAATGACATCAGCACAACAAACTCCCAAATATGCCAAAATAATTGATCCGATGTCTCCCCAACCATCATGTCATAATATTATCCTACCTTTTTAACTCATAAACATGTTTATCATATTATTTTAGTGGGTGTCCAAGCACAAAACACAATTGGAAAGGAGTTACAGAAGAGTTAGAAATCTGCCACGATCGAACTGAATGGAAAGTTCCCAAAAACAAATCGATCCTCCCTACACTAAGAAGGGCGAACTGAACCTATGAGCTTTAAAAACCAATCAGTCCGCTCCTAAAATGAACCGATCCGAGGTCTGCGACCAAACCGATCAGGCCTGTTCAGATTTTATACCTACGAGATTTTTTCGACATCACAAAACCCCTTTTCAACCCAATTTTAACATCATAGATCAACCTAAATATACTCCCAACCATTTTTACACCATGAAACCCATACATACTCATCAAATGCTATATTTCAACACAAAAATCTAGGATTTCTCATTTCTATACAATATAACCATAATTTATCCACAAATTATGAAATAATTCACACACATAAACACTTAGCAAGTTTAATCACTTGCCTAAAAGATGTAGAGACTGAATCTTCCTCAAACTTGCAAATTTAACTGAAATTTCCAAGGCTCCAAAGCTTTTCTCTTCTTTCTCTTCTTCGTTACGTTTTTTCTCTCAAAATGAGATTAATTAACTTTTTCTAAAACCTAATGACCCATTTTCTATTAAACATAAATTTAAATAATAATACACACTTAAAATGACTCGTATACCCCAAATCGAGTCAAACTAACTAAAAAGTCTCTAAAAACATAAATAAAACCCCCGGGCAGTCATTTTGGCTTTCTCAGCCCTTCCGAGATCAACCGTGCACTCCATTTATCATCCGAGACTTCGAATATAAAAATCATCTCCCAACCTCATATAACTTACTTAAATATTCCCCGGTTGAGAAATAACTAATTCCTGCCGCTAATACACACATACGATGTAATTGCATGCAACAAGATTTTATATACCGTAAATAATAATGATTCTACTCAAATTAATATTTATTTTAAATTCTCATTTGAATTCTCAATTATATTAAAGCACACACACATTTGGTAATTTAATATAAAAATAAATACACGAAAGCAAGGGGTATTACAATTTATTTCATGGGGGGCATTGGATTATTCTCACGATAATTAACATGATATTGGATGGTAGTCCATACCGTATCGTGGGAAGTGCACTGGGAATTTTTGTATGGGTTCTTGGGTGGTGTAGTGTCCACGGAGATATCCTAGTGATGATTATATTATTAGGATCTTAGTTTGAGTGTTCATATTGCACATACTCTTGTATATAATGCGCGCACACACAAGTATGTGTAGTTACACTTAGAGCATTTATATGAGCTACTGAGTTTCCCGCTCACCTTCCATAGTTTATTAAATTTCAGGTTTGATGTGGGATGATATTTATGGCCTCTTTGGGATAGGGATAGTCATTAGAGGCCCTAGATATTTATTTTTAATATTTAAATGTACTGCTTTTTATATTGTAAATTATTTTTTAAAAGGACATTTGAGATTTAATAAAATCGAGACATTCTATTGAGTTAATTTATGTATTTATGCTTTGAAAAGTTTATTTATAATCTAAATTGTAATTGTTATAAAAAAATTCTCTAATATTTTTCAGTAGCAACTCATGGGGGTGTGATAAAGTGGTATTAAAGCATAGGTTATTCATATTCTCAGGCTTGGTGTTATTGATTTGATTCATTTTTCATTAAAAGTATTTTATTTATGTCGTCTCTTATTTGGGTGAGGTTGAACTTTATGTTTGGATTTAATGGAAGATGAATTTTGGGTTACTTTTGAGGATGAAATTCCTTTTGTAGGAGGAAGATTGTAATACCCCGTTATTTTGAGGATTTCTTTATGAATATTATACAAGATTTCAGTAATAATTGATCAGTATGTTTTATTTTAGATAAAATATTTTATTGATATTATATTTGGAATTGTTTTTTTTTCTTGAAATCGAATCAAACATTTAAATTTAAATCTAAATGATTTTTTGAACGTCTTATAATGATTTTAATAATGTAATGCAAACAATTTTGAATTAAAGGGCAATATGGTAATATGAACTTAGCTTAAGCTTCAAGATAGAATTTGAGAGAAGGGATATATAAAAAAATACTATGGCTGCTTATAAGGAAAGGAAGATGAAAAATATAAGCCAAAAACCAAATCCAAAAATGCAAAAATTTTAGATCTTCTTTTTAAAAAATATCTGACGAAATTTGAAAAAAAAATCAAAACACATACCTGGTCTATTTTTTTGTATAGAATCAACATCTGAAGTCGGATTTGTTATTCGAATAATGTTTGGATAGGATTTTATTTATTTTTCAAATAAGGCCAACAATTATGGATTTTCAACTCTCTTGAGGTAGTTTTGTTTTCTCGTCCTTAATTTAGTGCGCTACACATATTCAACCTTGATTGTATAGTTTTATCGATACTATGTGTTGCATTTATATGTATTATATTCTCATAGATAATATTCATTATTGCACCCTTTTTGTATGTGTTATTTTCATGTAGTGTAGTTAATTTAACGAAACAAGTTGATTTTACGAGCATCTTGGGTTATAGAAATTGGGTAGAAAATATGTGCATTTGATTTATGGGAATTGAATCTAAAATTTATTTTAATTGAGACAATGATATTATGGAGATTTTTATTCGATAATGCATAGGTATTCCATATCCAAACCACCCACTGGGCAGGGTGTGCTTCCTGTTACGATTTTATTCATTATCCAAAGACTAGGCCATGGTTCCTGGTTGATTAGTATGCCAAATGTTTTTATGACAATGGTTTAAGAATATTATCACGGTGATGCCAGGTTATGATGTGTCGTGTGACGAATAATTTTATTTATTTGGGGGCCATTAGATTGTTCTTAAGATATTTAACAGGATAGCAGATGGTAGTCCATATTGTAATGTGGGAAGTGCGATGGGAAATTTTATATGGGTTCTTGAGTTTTGTAGTATTCATAGTGAGATCCTAGGTGATGATTATATTATTAGGATCTTAGTTTGAGTGTTCATATTGCATATACATTTATATATGATGTACGTACACACGAATATGTGTAGTTATACTTGGGGCATTGATACGAGCTGCTAAGTTTCTTGCACACCCCCATAGTTTGTTGTATTTCAGGTTTGATGAGAGATGGTATTTATGGTATCATTAGGATTGGGGTAGTCATTAGAGGATCTGGATATTTATTGTTAAAATTTCATTGTACCCCTTTGTGTATTGTATATAATTTTGTAAAAGGACAATTGAGATTTAATAAAATTAAGACATTCTATTGAGCTAATTTATGTATTTATGCTTCCAAAAATTTATACACAATCTAAATTATGATATTTATAAAAACATGTCTAATTTTTTTTAGTATCACCTCCCAGGGTGTCACAATTTTAACCGGATATGAGCCTATTTCCCTTAATAAGATTTCTTACTCTCTCCTAAGAGGATCCGCATTTATCTGATTAGTCCTAATGTTTATCACTTCTTTATGGTCATATGTCATGACTGATAAGTCTTAACTTCTCATATTATTATACGTATTTTCAAACAATGATTGTCAATTGCAAGAACATGCATTAGAGTTGTAATCTAGGATCATCCTCTTTGAAATTGTCAAAGGTAACTTGATTTGTAAGAAATAATATTCATATTCCATCATAAGAGGATTTCTAAACATTAACACTTCTATTTATGCTAACATATTAACTCAAAAATTCGAGCCTCAAGAATCATGTATCTCGTTTAAGAGATATTATGGTTTCCCAGTTTGATATCTTGTCACTATTATCTTGGTAACCATATGAAGATACCGAACGACTTACTTATACTTTGAAGTCTTTGATGAATTACCTTCCTTTTGAAGATTTGTGCACATGCTTAATTATTTTCCACCCTTGGAATACGATCAAATTACATAAGTATGAATTTTCTTTTAATGAATATAGTATACCCACTTCTCATGACAAATGCACATAGAAAATATTACAATAAATTAAATGTACTTATACTACTAATGAATACTATTCAATGTTCGTATTCCTATTATCAATAGGAATAATGGCCTTAGATGAATATCACCCCCCACATTTATAATAATTTATAAAAAAATTTAAGCTTTTTTTATATCTAATGAAAATTACCGTGGGTCAATTAAGAATATACCCAATAAAATACAATACGTCCCCCACAATTTCAATTGTAGATTTGAAATTATAAGAAAAATACAATTTTATTTGCTACATTTATCCTCAAGCTGAATTATGAAGGCTTTATTTTTTCATTAAATTTCAATGACTTTGGCACACAAATCATGTGCAGATATATTAATATTTACTTGGACCAATGCATTTGTCCCTTTGGAAGGTAAACCAATCTTTTCGATCTAAAAAAAATTAGTTGAGAAATCTTGATATGTTTCTCTACTTTAGTCAACTTGGCATTTATTGGTATATTTCTTATTATTCCATAGGCCTGCAAATGTACTTATGACAATTCTTAGCGTTGAGCTCAAGAATTATCACACTCATATTATATGTGGTTGAGAATCATTTGAACATATTCCATAATTATGTAAGGACCTTGAAAAGATCATTGACTAAAGTATTTAATTAAATTACTTCGTGTTATATGATTTTATTAGTTGTAAAGCCTTTTTTCATTTTAATACATGTTTGCCTTTAGTTATTCGTAATTCATTTATCATAGTGAGATTAGAAAAAAATCTTCAATGAGATCACAATTTGATTCTACCTTCTTTAAAGAAGTCGTGAAACTACTTGGTTTTGAATCCCTTAATCATTTCTATGGATTTATTATTTAAAGTCTGCCACCTATAAAGCACTCGTTATCATAATAATTTTGATTCAGTGGAAATTAGATTAAATTTTTTTTATACACAGTGATTTAGGAAAGTTGTGTCCATTCATTAATTGTCGTGAATATTCGAAATGGGTGCCTACCTTTATATAAATAGAACAACCCTCCTTCATTCTCAATAATCATAATTTTTGGAGATTCTAACATCTATCATTTTTCCTTCTCTTCTCGAGTCTATCCATGAGAGAGTACAACATAGAATTTGGATTTGTTGGAGATTTATATGTTAAAGTGTATCTTATATAAAGACCAAACTATTGTTCCATCTTAGGAGACAAGCGTTCATCAAACGTTGGATACCAATGAGAGGACGAATTCGTCTTATGAAAATTGTGTGAAACACAAGGCTCGGCATTAATTTTCTTCGTATGGTCTATAAGTGATGTGTTAATTTTTATTGTTGTTAGAATTTTCATTCTTGAGAATATATTTCATATTTGATTCCCCCCAAACATAAAAGCACATACATATTTTCCAACATAATCTTTTTCATATATTACATGTCTAGATTTATGCAAAGCATTAAGATTGTTAACAAGTATGGAGATGAAAATAATAGCATTAACTTTATTGTAGTAAAATTTGTGAAACTATTTTGTTAGTTAATTATAGTCAAGCACCGATCCATGAACTTTTAAAATTATTTTTTGGGTGAGGTGGGTTAGGAATACTATAGTGTTGGATACAAAAGTATGTGGAAAAATAGGGCCTAGACAATACCTTGGTCCAATTATTAGTTATGAGGATATTTTTAATCATATTTATGATGACGATATAAATATACACAAAAACAAGTAGGATTTAAACCTTATAGCATGTGCTTAAGTAGATACTCTAAAGTAGACAACCGACTAAAAGAGTGTGAATTTTTCATATAACTTCTCAAGTATGGCATAGAGATGCACAAAAAAATAATATAAATGCGTATTAAAGTGGTACCATTATAACTTAAGAAGCAAAATAATTTATTATCGAATCTATATGGAGATCTATAGCAATTTCCCTTTAAATGTTAAGAATTATACATTACCAATTTTTTCGTGTTAATAATTCAAAATTTCCATTATTTCACTAATGTAGAAATAGTAAGAGTCAAGATGAGATGAATAAATATATTAACTCAGTAATATGTAGGTATTTATGGTCTAGTCCCTTGATTAGACATTTGGAATGTTTTAACTGGGTCGAATAAATTTTAAATGATTAGGTCCATATAAATACCCTTTTAGACATTCATTTATTTTATTATCATTGACCTAATAACTTACGATATTATTGTTTCTCTCTACATCTCTCTAACTAGCTATTATTCTTTGTTCTTTTCCTTATCTCCAAGAATAAATACATCAAGTCTTTCCAATAAGAAAACATATCAATCTTCTTTCTTTTTCCTTCTCTCCAAGAAGAGAATATATAAATAACTTTACCTCTTACAAGTTTTCTTCTGTGTACCAGCGAATACATCAATTTTAACCTACATTTATCTATTTAATAATTTTATCATTTGTAAGTTTATAATCTATCAACAATTATTTTGTATGTCGAATAATTACAATAGGTGTATGTATTTGGTTTCGATTAAATCAAATCATTGTAATTGTGTAATGCATTTGCTGGAATAGCTTCAATATTGACTGGATGATTTGATTTTGTGTTTTGATTATATGTTTTGTAAATTTATATGAATATGTTTTGATTTTGTGTTTTCTACATATTTATGTTTTGATGTATAAATATAAAACATTAAAGCATTGTGTTTTGATTTTCTAACAGGTTGTGTATGTATATGCTTTAGTTATGTGTTTTATATGTGCATGCACTTTATGTTATAGTGTTATGTCATAAAACATAAAGTGCATGCATATGTATAGAGCTCACAACAAAATTGCGGTAAAGTACAAGGATAAACATATAAAGTACACATGAAATTATTCCCATTTATTCTCATTATTGTAACACCCCGACTAATTAAATACCGGGTAGCTACTCCATTATTAAATTAATTCAAAATGCCAAGTTGGCTCAGCAAATAGCATCACTGTCGAAAACATTTTATTATTACTAACCAGCTAGTATTTAAAAAGTAAGTTGCAAATTTTAATTAAAGTCTGGTTAACATGCAGTGAAAGATTTAAAGCAAGAATAATATCACCATTAACTATAACGAAAATAATAGAATAAACATCACACGATATAAATAAATCCGGAGGAAAAACTCCTCACAACAAACTCCATAACTGAAATGAATAACTAAATAGTAAATACAAAATCAATACATGCCAAGTCTGAAAACTGAAATGGAAAAGTCTCTAATAGAATTTGGGCAACATTCCCTACAACTGAAGAATACTGAATATGGAATCCAAATGGTAGAAGCGTCTAAAAGAAAATCCCTGTAGCTTCCACAAATAGCTACAGATCGTCACCTGAATGAGTATCCTATGCATGGTGTCCTTGTGGCTGGGCACCTAAAATGGTTTTACAAAAAAATAGATTTGAAAGAAAACGGGTCAGAGCCCGAATGTGGAGATATTTTAAAATCCTGCAAGTGCTTTAAAAACATTTAAAACATTAAATGCAAAGTACATGTTAGGACGTGCACTCACATGAAATTCTCACCTCTCTTCTAACTGTGCACTCCTAACGTAAGTACCCGTCTAAAATGACACAACCCACTAGGTAAGTAACATCATATCTAGCTAGACTGTCATAGGTTCTACCCTTATTACTCGATTCCCATTAACATTATAACGTTCGCAATTAAGTAGGGGCTTAACGTAAATTCAGGTTCTCACGTAAAAGTAATACAACTCATTATAGATTATTCCTCTTATGTTATTCCATAGTTATACACGCAATACCATAAGAAAGTTCTCAGTTTATTAAGTGTATATTTTACACAACATAAATATACAATATAAGCACCCCGAGACTAAGCTGCGGTGCACACATACTCTGCTATCCATCCCGGTACATCACGTACATAAGGAATCACGTATTCCGAATCTCTCAGGAATCGTTCAGATAACACAAATAACAAATAGTGGAGTCGAACACAGTCACATCAAATGGGTCACGCACATACCTGCGCTCCCACGATCAGCAGACTTATTAACATCCCAATAAGTCCTTCTTTGACCTATGTTCATCGAGGTAACCAGTCTAAATTCGGGAAACACAAGGATTAGAGGGCCCTAAGCGAACGCAAACCTCCCGTGATTGCAATTATGGTAGGTATGTCATACATACAAATCATATACCAATACTAAGTAAGGACACATCTTAGTAATCACCGTAGTTTAATTGTAGTACTTATCGCATTCTCGTACCAACTTAATTTATATACAACTTATATAATCCCGGTCCATATTTATACGCGCCATAATTTATTCTCACGTCGTAGTAGGCACTCACGTCTCGACTCAAATGTCTATTTGATTTTATCCACACTTATATAATTTACTCCTCATTATATCCCAAATGTCCCAAGCATACTAATACACCATCAAAGGAATGTTATCTCTATCCTCGAACAAGTTTACAAGACTCCCAAAATCACAACAGGCCAAAAAGGCCTAAACTGCCAGCTCGTTAGAAGTCTCGTTCGAACGAGATTTCGTTCGAACGAACTGGGCTATCTAACGAGATCTCGTTCGAATGAGATTATCGAACGAATATCCCTCTCGTTAGAACCCCAAACTGTCAACTCGTTAGAAGCTCGTTCGAACGACCTGGGTAGGTCTTCTAACGAGTGACCAGATTCAAGCCCAGAAATCCTATCTCGTTTTCCATCAATTTCTACACCTCCAATCTCAACCAAAATTCGTCCCAACAATGTTTTAAGGTCTCCAATCATCCTAAAACATACTAAGGTCATATACTAACATCTTTTAAGGAATTACCACATCCTAAACATCATTAATTCATCAAATCTCTACCCTTTTCCCCAAATTTTCAAGAACATAAACCCTAGAATTTTAAATCCTCAATAAGTCCATTCTAGATCCGTTTTTGTTACATCTAGCATATTTTAACATCACAATAAACATCTCCATACTATTCTACATGCAATTTTTCCACAAAATTCAAGTCCTAAGTCCAATGAAAATGGGTTTTTATTTAACTTCCAAGAACAAATGTAAATCTTTCAATTTATCTAACATGCAAGAAACATTCTCTGAATTAAATAGAATTAAATCACTTGCCTCGAGTGTCTCTGAATTTGGTGTTGGTTTGATGAAGCTTTTTCTGCAGAATTCCTTCTCTCTTTCTCTCTACAAGCCTTCTTCTCCAAAGGTGGCTAGGGTTTGTTTAGGAGACTTAGAAAACCAAATTTTGAAACTCCCCGTAGTCTTATGGGCCAATATGGTTGATAGTGGGTTTAGTGGTTAGTTACCCAAATCAGATTATAAATCCTAATTTTCGTCATTATTAAATCCCAAAAATACAATATTACCAAACTACCCTTATAAGATGCCGGTATGGCCTAAAAATATCCCGGGACCCAAATTAAACCCCCGGCTAGTGTTTTCTGACTATCTCGACCCTTCCGGACGCGTTGGCGTGCTCAAAACGATCATACAGTTAATAGAATTTAAATTCACTTTTACAATTAACATAATTATATCCTGGCGCGACTGTCTCACGCGTCCCAATAAAATGTCCAAATTGCCGTATCTCAATCTCACGACAAATTTCATAATTCAATACTCATATATCATCATATATACTCAATATAGTCAAATACCAACTCACAACTCGCTAGTATTTTAACCGGATTAATTCCCAATTAAATCTCATTTAATTAATTAATCCCAAAAATAAATATCGCCCAAAAATACGGGGTATTACATACTTCCCCCCTAATAACAGAATTTCGTCCCGAAATTCGGAACTAGAAAGTACCTGATAAAAACAACTCTGGATAACGTTCGCGCATCTCATCCTCGCGCTCCCATGTGGACTCCTCGACATTGTGATGTCGCCACTGAACACGCACTAACTGAACTATCTTTGACCGCAGTTTCCTCTCACTTCGGTCCAAAATAGCAATCGGCCCCTCCTCGTAGGAGCTATCAGGCTGTAGATTAATCTCCTCCAAAGCGATGTGAGAATGAGCCAAATCGTCTCTCAGATATTTCCTTAGCGAGGAAATATGAAACACATCGTGAATCCGGTGTAAATGCTCCGGTAACCCGAGTCTATACGCAACTGGTCCAATTCGCTCAATAATAGGAAATGGTCCCACATACCTCGGTGCCAACTTCCCCTTCTTCTCGAAACGCATAATCCCCTTCATAGGAGATACTCTGAGCAGAACTTGGTCCCCCACTTGGAACTCCCTGAAAAACCTCTTCGCATCAGCATAACTCTTCTGCCGGTCTTGAGCTACCCGAATGCGACTCCGAATCAACTCAATCCTTGCCGAAGTGTCCTGAATCACTTCCGGCCCAAGTAGTTTGTTGTCCCCCACCTCTAACCAACATGCTGGGGAACGACAAGGCCTACCGTACAACGCCTCAAACGGAGCCATGCCAATAGTGAACTGGTAAGAGTTATTATAAGCAAACTCTACCAGTGGAAGGTATTGTTCCCATCCACCTCCAAAGTCAATAATGCACATGCGTAGCATGTCCTCCAACATCTGATTTTGTGCGCTCGGTCTGCCCATCGGTCTGTGGATGATAAACCATACTCATCCGCAATTTCGTGCCCATGGCCTCCTGGAAACTCTCCCAAAACCGCGAAACAAATATCTTGTCTCTGTCAGACATGATATTTAAGGGCACACCGTGAAGTCTCACAATCTCTGAAATGAAGAGCTGGGCATACTGTCCCGAAGTGTAGTCAGTCCTTACAGGTAAAAAGTGAGCGACTTTGGACAATCCGTCCATAATTACCCAAATGGAGTCGTGACCCCTCTGCGACATAGGCAACCCCGTGATAAAGTCCATGGATATGCTCTCCCACATCCACACCGGGACCTCCAACGGCTGTAGAAGTCCTGTCGGTCTCTGATGATCCACTTTCACTAGCTGGCAAGTGGCGCATTTTGAAACAAACTCAGCAATATCTCTCTTCATTCCGCTCCACCAATACTGGCGTCTCATGTCTTGGTACATTTTGTCCCCTCCGGGATGTACCGCGAACTGTGAGCCGTGAGACTCTGCCATCACCTCGTGTCGCAATTTCTCCCCTTCCGGAACCACCAATCTCCCATTGAAGCGTAATCCCCCGTCTGAGCTAACGGTATAGGACTCGGCTCCCTCTGCTAGTAATCGAACTATCTGCTCCTGACAGAACGAGTCATTAGCCTGTGCCCGTACTACTTTCGTGACAATCTGCGGTGTAACGGTCATCACAGACATGAAAGATCGGGCTACTGCATCCTGGTGTCCCAACTCCTTCCACTTTGCCTTCCACACCCATACCACCTCATCTGCTGGCCTACGTCTCAACGCGTCTGCTACCACGTTAGCCTTACCCGGGTGATACTGGATATCGAACTGGTAGTCTTTCACAAACTCAAGCCACCTACGCTTCCGCATATTCAACTCCTTCTGCGTGAACAGGTATTGTAGGGACTTGTGGTCCGTGAACAGTTGGAACTTCTCCCCCAAAAGATAGTGCCTCCAAATCCGTAGGGCAAATACCACTGCCGCCAACTCCAAATCATGCGTGGGGTAATTCTTCTCATGAGTCTTAAGCTTACGGGAAGCATAAGCTATGGCCTGTCTCTCCTGCTGCAATACACCTCCAAGTCCTTGCAAAGACGCATCGGTGTAAACCAAATACTCAACTCCCGGTCTCAGTAATGCTAAAACAGGTGCTGAGGTTAATTTATCCTTTAACTCATCAAATGCCAACTGACATGCATCACTCCAGATGAATGGCACACCCTTACGAGTCAGATGTGTCAAAGGACCCGCTATCTTCGAAAATCCCTGAATGAACCTCCTGTAGTATCCTGCTAGGCCCAAGAAACAACGAATCTCAGTCGGTGTCGTGGGCTGTCCCCACTCCCTCACCGCAGATACTTTCCCCGGATCAACAGATATTCCCCGGTCGGAAATAATATGTCCCAAAAAATGGACCTCCTTCAGCCAAAACTCGCACTTCTCATATTTTGCATACAACTCGTTCTGACGAAGTGTCTGCAAAACTTGCCTCAAATGCTCGGCGTTCTCCTCCTCTGTCTGGGAGTAAACCAGAATATCATCGATGAAGACAATGACAAACTGATCTAGGAAATCCCTGAACACTCTGTTCATCAAGTCCATAAACACTGCTGGAGCGTTGGTCAAACCAAAAGACATAACCCGAAACTCGTAAGAACCATATCTCGACAAGAATGCAGTCTTCGAGACATCCTCCTCCCTGATACGCAACTGATGGTATCCCGATCTCAAATCAATCTTTGAGAAGAAAGAAGCTCCTCTCAACTGGTCGAATAAGTCATCGATTCGAGGCAACGGATACTTATTCCGTATCGTGACCTTATTCAACTCTCGATAGTCCACACACAATCTCAGTGAACCGTCCCTCTTCTTCACAAACAAAACTGGAGCGCCCCAAGGTGGGGTACTCCTGCGAATAAAGTCCTGACCTAACAGCTGCTCTATCTGATCTCGTAGCTCTCGCATCTCTGCCGGAACCATATGGTACGGTGCGCGTGCTATAGGTCTCGTATCTGGCAATAGGTCAATAACAAAGTCTATATCTCGACTGGGGGGTAGGCCTGGTATCTCCTGAAACACATCCGAATACTCCCTGACGAGTGGGATCGAATCTAAAGGAATCAAAACCTCCTTAGAGGTATCCTCCTTTAGGTAATACAAATGAGCGGTCGAGCCTCCCTCTGGGTGAGGCATCGCCACTACAAACATCTCTTGCCCCGGAATGGCAAAAACAATGCTCCCACCGAAGCAGTCAATCATGGCTCTATAATCAGCGAGCCAATCCATACCGATAATCACATCGTGAACATGCATATCTAATACCAACATATCTGCAGGTAATACCAGACTACCAATCTCTACCCCCACTCCCCGGCATATAAAGAATATAAGTTACCCACTCCCCAATGGTGAGTCGACACACGTCACTGTGCTCTCTGCCGTAGCTAACAATCCTAAGGCTTTCTCGAAATGTGTAGCTATAAAACAATGTGTAGCCCCCGTATCAAATAATACCCAACCCATAGTGCCATGGATAGGAAACGTACCCTCAATCGCGGGCGGTGCCTGCGGAACTGCTGCCTGGTGGACGTTATAGAAACGTCCATACTGTAGCTGCCCCTGCTGAGCTGGGACTGCTGGAATGGGTGGCAATGCTGCCATCTGTGGCGGTGCGGGGAGAGCGGCGGGAAACATAGGCCTCTGCGACTCCTGGCGAGCACCCTGCTGCTGCTGCTGTGGGGCCCTGCCCCTATTAGGACAATCCTGTCGTTTATGGCCAGTCTTGCCAGAAATAAAACTCTTTCCTTGGAAGTTCCCTCCTCTCTTCCCCTGTGGTCCCCGGCCTCGGTGGCCGTTACCGTTCCTCCCTTGGCCCTGCTGAAACTGCTGCCCATTCTGCCCCTGTTGGCCCTGATGGCCGTTTGGACCCTGATGGCCCTGACGAAAACCTCCTTGTCCGTGCCTGTAATTCCCTGATCTGAACCTCTTCTGATCCCCCTGCTGGGAACCCTGCTCACCTTTCTCTGACCCTGAACAGATTGTGCCCCACCGGCACCATGTCCTCCAGTCCTGCCCTGATGGCTAGACTCTCCCGATCTCTTGCCCTCAGCCATATGAAAGCGGTGATCCTGGCAGTGTAACAAAGCAGCGTTAACCACATCATAATAAGTGGCCAACGAAAGGTTCCCTAACAGATGCTGACGGATCCTCCATGACAACCCGTCGGTGAATTTCTCAATCTTCTTCTTTTCTGTTGGTATCTCATCTGGAACGATATTCAACAGATTCGTGAACTCGGCCTCATACTCGGCCATGGTTTTACCCTCTTGCTTCAGATTCATCAGTTTCCTCCTCATTTCTGTGTGAACAGCTGACGGAAAGTACTTGCGGTTGAACCGTACCCAAAAGTTCTGAATAGTGAGAGTATCCCTCTTCTCCACGGTGGTAATAGACTCCCACCACTGCAGTGCAGATCCAACTAGCTTGAAAGTAGCTAGCACCTGCTTCTGAACGTCCGTGCACTCATACATCCTCAAGTGCCTCTGCATATCCTTCCTCCATTGACTCGAGACTACCACATCTGAGCTACCCGCAAACTCCGACGGATGCGCTTTCTGAAAAGAGTCACGTACACGTTCCCAAGTAGAAGGGAATGCATTTGCCTGTACTTGCATGGCAACCGACACCTGAGGTGGTGCCTGCTGAGCTACGGCAATTGCGGCATTTACCGCTTGGGCTACAATGGCTGCAACCTCAGCGGCGTTCATCATGCCCTGAACTGGAGCGGGCTGGGGTTCGGGCGTTGCATCCCTGGGAACTCGTCGTGCGCGTCGTGGAGGCATCTGAAATAAGAATGAAGTTTATAAGTTCGCAGTTATAAACTTAAAATAGCTGAAGAACGAAGCATACACAAAAAGAGTACAACAGTCCTAAAATATAGGGCTCTATATCAAAGGAAACTTAGCGAAAACATAATAGCCGTACAGATCCTAAACGACACTAGAACCTGATGCTCTGATACCACCTGTAACACCCCGACTAATTAAATACCGGGTAGCTACTCCTTTATTAAATTAATACAAAATGCTAAGTTGGCTCAGCTAATAGCATCACTATCGAAAACATTTTATTATTACTAACCACCTAGTATTTAAAAAGTAAGTTGTCAAATTTTAATTAAAGTCTGATTAACATGCAGTGAAAGATTTAAAGCAAGAATAATATCACCATTCACTATAACGAAAATAATAGAATAACCATCACACGAAATAAATAAATCCAGAGGAAAAACTCCTCACAACAAACTCCACAACTGAAATGAATAACTAAATACTGAATACTAAATCAATACATGCCAAGTCTGAAAACTGAAATGGAAAAGTCTCTAGTAGAATTTTGGCAACATGCCCTACAACTGAAGAATACTGAATATGGAATCCAAATGGTAGAAGCGTCTAAAAGAAAATCTCTGTAGCTTCCACAAACATCTACAGCTCGTCACCTGAATGAGTATCCTATGCATGGTGTCCTTGTGGCTGGGCACCTAAAATGGTTTTACAAAAAAATAGATTTGAAAGAAAACGGGTCAGAGCCCGAATGTGGAGATATTTTAAAAACCTGCAAGTGCTTTAAAAACATTTAAAACATTAAATGCAAAGTACATGTTAGGACGTGGACTCACATGAAATTCTCACCTCTCTTCTAACTGTGCACTCCTAACGTAAGTACCCGTCTAAAATGACACAACCCACTAGCTAAGTAACATCATATCTAGCTAGACTGTCATAGGTTATACCCTTATTACACGATTCCCATTAACATTATAATGTTCGCAATTAAGTAGGGGCTTAACGTAAATTCAGGTTCTCACGTAAAAGTAATACAACTCATTATAGATTATTCCTCTTATGTTATTCCATAGTTATACACACAATACCATAAGAAAGTTCTCAGTTTATTAAGTGTATATTTTCCACAACATAAATATACAATATAAGCACCCCGAGACTAAGCTGCGGTGCACACATACTCTGCTATCCATCCCGGTACATCACGTACATAAGGAATCACGTATTCCGAATCTCTCAGGAATCGTTCAGATAACACAAATCACAAATAGTGGAGTCGAACACAGTCACATCACATGGGTCACGCACATACCTGCGCTCCCACGATCAACAGACTTATTAACATCCCAATAAGTCCTTCTCTGACCTATGTTCATCGAGGTAACCAGTCTAAATCCGGGCAACACAAGGATTAGAGGGCCCTAAGCGAACGCAAACCTCCCGTGATAGCAAGTATGGTAGGTATGTCATACATACAAATCATATACCAATACTAAGTAAGCACACATCTTAGTAATCACCGTAGTTTAATTGTAGTACTTATCGCATTCTCGTACCAACTTAATTTATATACAACTTATATAATCCCGGTCCATATTTATACGCGCCATAATTTATTCTCACGTCGTAGTAGGCACTCACGTCTCGACTCAAATGTCTATTTGATTTGATCCACACTTATATAATTTACTCCTCATTATATCCCAAATGTCCCAAGCATACTAATACACCATCAAAGGAATGTTATCTCTATCCTCGAACAACTTTACAGGACTCCCAAAATCAAAACAGGCCAAAAAGGCCTAAACTGCCAGCTCGTTAGAAGTCTCGTTCGAACGAGGCTATTCGAACGAGATTTCGTTCGAACGAACTGGGCTATCTAACGAGATCTCGTTCGAATGAGATTATCGAATGAACATCCCTCTCGTTAAAACCCCAAACTGTCAACTCGTTAGATGCTCGTTCGAACGAGCTCGTTCGAATGACCTGGGTAGGTCTTCTAACGAGTGACCAGATTCAAGCCCAGAAATCCTATCTCGTTTTTCCATCAATTTCTACACCTCCAATCTCAACCAAAATTCGTCCCAACAATGTTTTAAGGTCTCCAATCATCCTAAAGCATACTAAGGTCATATACTAACATCTTTTAAGGAATTACCACATCCTAAACATCATTAATTCATCAAATCTCTACCCTTTCCCCCAAATTTTCAAGAACATAAACCCTAGAATTTTAAATCCTCAATACGTCCATTCTAGATCCGTTTTAGTTACATCCAACATATTTTGACATCAGAATAAACATCTCCATACTATTCTACATGCAATTTTTCCACAAAATTCAAGTCCTAAGTCCAATGAAAATGGGTTTTTATTTAACTTCCAAGAACAAATGTAAATCTTTCAATTTATCTAACATGCAAGAAACATTCTCTGAATTAAATAGAATTAAATCACTTGCCTCGAGTGTCTCTGAATTTGGTGTTGGTTTGATGAAGCTTTTTTTGCAGAATTCCTTCTCTCTCTCTCTCTACAAGCCTTCTTCTCCAAAGGTGGCTAGGGTGGTTAGGGTTTGTTTAGGAGACTTAGAAAACCAAAATTTGAAACTCCCCGTAGTCTTATGGGTCAATATGGTTGATAGTGGGTTTAGTGGTTAGGTACCCAAATCAGATTATAAATCCTAATTTTCGTCATTATTAAATCCCAAAAATACAATATTACCAAACTACCCTTATAAGATGCCAGTATGGCCTAAAAATATCCCGGGACCCAAATTAAACCCCCGGCTAGTGTTTTCTGACTATCTCGACCCTTCCGGACGCGTTGACGTGCTCAAAATGACCATACGATTAATAGAATTTAAATTCACTTTTACAATTAACATAATTATATCCTGACGCGACTGTCTCACGCGTCCCAATAAAATGTCCAAATTGCCGTATCTCAATCTCACGACAAATTTCATAATTCAATACTCATATATCATCATATATACTCAATATAGTCAAATACCAACTCACAACTCGCTAGTATTTTATCCGGATTAATTCCCAATTAAATCTCATTTAATTAATTAATCCCAAAAATAAATATCGCCCAAAAATACGGGGTATTACAATTATGTGTTTTTATAATACTTTAATGTCCATGTACTTTGTTAATTAATTTTATGACTTAATAGAATTGTCATATTTTTTATTAGGCATGTATTTGTGGGTCCGATCCAGTGGCATTAACTAGTCTTAACCTTTAACCAAAGAATTTTTGTTTCTTAATACAGGTCATAATGAAAGTTGTAGAATTGCGAGGTGTTGATATTTGGATACTATGACTTGCATTGAAATATTTGAAGACAACGCATTAGATTTCATATGCAATGAGTTGTGTAGTGGGTTTACAGATTTAAAAATTGGGACTTTTTCATTGAAGTACTCATTTGGTGATGAAAGTAGGTTCATGTTTGTTTATGGAAAAGATGTTCGTTATATGTTTTGGTCTCAACTAATCATCAAAGACAATTTTATTTTCATATATGTCTTTGATTCGAGAGCTTTGTCCACTAGTACAAGTCGCAAATGGGTTGAATGCACTTATAGAATTCACGAACGGGTTGATTGCACTTATACAAGTTGGAAGAGGGTTGACTACAGTGATACAAGTCGAGAAAGGGTTGACTTTTTATCGTCAACCACTGCAATTGATTTTAGTAGTGGTGTTGAAAATAATTATAATCTTAGAGGTATGGAGCTGGGTTCCCGGACTTTTATCTCTCTAGTGATTAGAATATATATATATATGTCATAAAGAGCAGTGTTTTAAAGGAGGTTTTATTGAGTTTTGAGATATATTATTGATGTTGGGTTCAAGTATGTGTTTTTGAAGAATGATAAAACTCGGGTGACAGTTGAGTGCTCAAAAAGGAGTAAAGATAATTGTATATGGCGAGTTCATGCTTCATAATATTCAATAAATGGTTACTTTTATGTACAAAGTTTGATTAATGAGCATACTTGTATATCATAGTCCAATAAGAAAAATGATGGAATCTAAGTTGGTTTCAACATTGCTAGCCAATGAGCTTAGGGTAAACCACTATTGATGCCAATTGATATAGTCATAGATATGAATAAGAACTATGGTCTTGATATAGGCTATCATCATGCATGGAGTGGGAAATAGATTGTTGCAAATCAGTTAAATGGTGATGAAAAGGTTTTCTATGCATTAATCAATGATCATAGGGAACCTTTCTGATAGTATAATCTGGGAAGGCATTGCATTCTAAATGTGGAACTAGAGCGTAAATTATTCAATAGAATTTTTGTAATGTTTAGAGGATACATTTATGGAATTTAGTACTGCAATATTGTTTAATTTCTTGATGGTGCCTTTTTGAAGAATCGCTATCGTTGAACGATTTTGTCAGCAACTGCAAGGAATGGGAACAATGGTAAACTCATTCTAAATGTACTATGTTTCACATGTAATTTGGTTAAATTCATATACTTATGATTTATATTAAGTTCACACATAAATCACAAGGTAATGCTTATACATTTTGTTTATACCATAGGAAACTCCCAAAGTACATGCAGATTATTTTAAAGTAAACGTGAATCTGTTGTTTATTCCGTGTTTGCTTTACAATATTATGTGTATACTTTGATATTTATGTTTTTTATTGCAAATAATTATAAGTACATGTATAATATTGTTTAGTATATGCGAACTTCTTTTTACTTTTATGTGTACTTTCTAATGTTATGCCTGTACTTTGGGATTCTTTGTCTGTTCTTTGGACATAATGGAAAGTACACGCATAAATCATAAGGTACACATGAATCTGATATTTTGGGCTTCCTGTGCTTTGAATGATTATGGATGTACTTTGTTAAGCACATGTACTTTTATACTGCTTTAAATTATTATATAATGCACTCTATTATATACTTCATATACTATGTTATATAATATGTGTACTCTATTATCTACTGTGTATACTATGTTAAATTGCTTGTACTATATTATTTATTGTGTGCGCATTATTATATAGTATGTGTACTTCACATGGTTTAATCCATAGTCCTCAACATTCAAACAATTTGCGTCTACTAATGTTAAAATATATTGAGTATTTTCTATAGCCTACACGTTTTATGGTCCGCGCCATTGGCACCATTATTAGAATATATGGTATATGGAACTGTACTTTATTTATGATGTATGTTTTCATACCTTTTTCTTTTTACATATGTTATTACTGATTCAGAGATGAAGAATAATTGTGCATGGTTTCCAATAAATTTTCAAGATGCACTAGCACGTCAAGATTAAAACATCACATTTATGCCCAATCAAAACAATGATCTAATTGAAGTTATTTTGAAAATATTCCCGATGTCTGTACATTCCTACTCTATACATCATCTACAAGGAAATATAAAGAAGAGAATATGGGGAAGTTGTGGGAAATTTTTAAAGATGATTGTGAAATATTTTTTGCATTGTTCATATGTTGTAACAGTCAACGAATTTCACAAGAACATTAATACCCTAAAGAAGGAAGGTGGGGCTGGTGTTGCAAATTTCCTTGATAATTTTCCTTTAAAGAATTGGTCATCTGCATATTTCCCTAGAAAGTGGTATGGTGACATGGCATCTAGTGTTACGGAGTCATTCATCTATTGGATCTAAGAGGAGAGACATTTACCAATAATAAATATTTCAGACAAACAAAGGGTTAAGACTATGAATTTTAATGCAAACAAACTGATTGAATCTGAATCACGGACAAATGAGTTGTACTTTATTTTTCATAAGATACTGACTGATAATTAAAATAATAGTCGACATTAGAATATTAGCAAATCGATTCAACATATATTCGAAGTTCATTCAGAAGTGCGATCGACTGTGGACTTAGTAAAGAATTTATTCTTATAAAAGGTAACAACAAAGGTGTTTTCCATATTCTCATGTTCTTTTCGTTCTATGAAAGATAGGGACAAGTATTTACGTTCATATTAAGGAATACTATAAGGTTTCTTTCGATATATAATCATAGTCATTACCTATAGTTCCTCTTCTTGATTTGATTTTATTTGATTAGATAATATTTGATCAAATAGTTTAACATAGGCTTCATCCGAGTGATCGAGTATCCCACATGGCTACATAATATTGTACCTAAATCAGGAGGGAAAGTTTGCATGTTCTTTGACTACTGGGATTTGAACAAAGAATCTTCGAAAGATGATTACCCACTACCAAATATCAACATGATTGTGGACAACACTAACAGTCACGCTCTCAAGTCATTTGTTAAAGGATTTTTTTTAATACAATTAAATCAAGATGCACCCTTATCATGAAGAAAAAACTACATTCATCAACCCTTGGAGAACCTTTTATTACACATATATGACACTCGGTCTCAAATATGAAGGGGCTACATACTAAAGGGATACCATAACCATATTTCATGGTCTAATACACAAAGAGGTTGAGGTATATCTAGATGATATGATCATTAAGTCTAAGACTCAGGAAAGTCATGTTCCCTCCCTCCTAAAGTTATTCAAAAGGTTATGGCGATACTAGATGTGACTTAACCTACAGAAATGCATTTCGACATCACCAAAGGAAATATTTTGGAATTTACGGTTAGCGATAAGGTAATTAAAGTCGAACTTGCCAAACTGAAATCCATAGTAGAAATACCAAAACCCCAAAAAAAGGAAATCCTAGATTCTTGGGAAAATTATAGTATATCAACCGATTCATCTTCCAGTTAACTTCCATTTATCAACCCATCTTCAAACTCCTCCGAAAGGATTCCACCAAAGTCTGTAATGAAGCCTGTCAAGAAGCCTTTAACGGAATCATGCATTATCTTACCCGACCTTCGATACTCATGTAACTACAACCTAGTCTCACTTTACTCCTGTACGTAACTGTAATAGGCACTGCATACTGAAGAATCCCATAAAAAGGGCCATCTACTATGCAAGTCACAATTTGGCCATGTACGAAGTCAACTACACTACATTGGAGAAAGCAGGTGTCACCCTTATCCGGGTTACCAAAAAATTATGGCACTACACGCTAACTTTTCCCATTAGACTTGTGTCCAGAATAGATCCTATCAAATACCTTCTAGAGAAACCTTCCATGTCTAGTCGAATGGATTGATGTTTGATGTTTCTAGCCGAATTTGATATTATGTATGTCACGCTAGAATGACATGAAAGGAAGATCCATCTCTGACTACCTTACTGACTACCCCATAGAAGTAGCTGACATTTGGATCTTTGAGTTTTCGAATGAATATATTCTCTGCACCTCTTGGGAGGACCTTCAATGGAAAATATTCTTTGATGGCACAACCAATAAGAAAGGATATGACATTGGGATACTCTTATTGCCATTAAGCTAGATTTTCCCTGCACCAAAAATATGACTGAATATGAGTCATTCATAGTAGGCCTCAAAGTCTCTCTCGAGAAAGGTATATAGTGCCTATATGTCTACGGGGATTCTTCCCTCATCATCCACTAGGTACTTGCAAGATGGAAAATCAATGATAAAAATATCTTACCCTTCCACACTAACCTAAAAGATCTGACCTCCCAATTTTGAGATATCACCTTCCACTACTTGCCCCAAGCAAGGAACAACTTGACAGATGCCCTTGCTACCTTAGTCTCCATAGTCGATATGCTCTAGGGAATAACAATGGCCCCTTTCTTAGTCTAAAACTAATCTATATTGACCCACTGCTGCCAGATTAAAATCGTCATGGAAAAGACTGTGAAAACCTTGTAAAGTTGTCACGGTCAAAGACCGTGACACGTCCGTGACAGCATTAAAAGGAAAAAGACCTCGCCGCTTCAGTTTTTTGTTTCCCTTATTTTTTTCCCTCTTTTATTTCTCTCTCTCAAAACTAATATGACTCTCTCTCTCTCTCTCATCTCAATAGGTATGTTTATCGTTCTCTCTTTATTTCCTTTGTGTGTGGGTGAGTCAGTGTGTGTATATATGTGTGTATGTGGACAAAGGTGGATGGACGAAATTTGATTGATCGACGGTAGGTCAGTGGCGATGGGGATGGGTTAGTTTGTGTGTGTATGTTGGTCAGTGTGTGTTTGTTAGGGGGGGGGGGGGGTTAGTGTGTTTGTGTGTATGTGGGGTATTGATATTTTTCCTTTAAAATTGAAATTGGTATTGATATTGGTAATGTAATTCTGCGTATTTTTTGGAGTCACTGTGGTGGTATTGATTTTTTTTATATAAAATTGAAATTGGTAATTTAATTGTGTTAGTGTTTTCGGGTCACTCTGTGTGGGGGGGGGGGGGTATTGATTTTTTTATTATGAAATTAAAATTGCTATTGAAATTGTGTGTGTGTTTTGGGGTCAGTAATGTAATTCAAATTTCATTTCTCTCTCTAATTGCTGCAATGATAACCATCTTTCTCTCTCTATATCTCTACATACATTTCGATACATCTCTCTCTCTCTCTCTCTCTCTCTCTCTATATATATATATATATATATATATATATATATATATATATATATATATGTATATATATATATATATATATATATGTATATATATATATATATATATATGTATATATATATACACACACATAGATATTGTTGAATTGTTGGGGATCCTTGAATTGTTGTGACTGGTGGATTTGAATATTTAGATGGCCATTGAGTTGGTTGGCCCTAGGAATTTCTACTATATCACATTATTATTTATATTGTTGTTTGGGATTCTTGAATTATTATTGACTAATGTATTTGAACACTTAGATGGTCATTGAGTTGGTTGGCCCTGGCATTTCTAACATTTAGGGTTGTGACTAAACTGAATATAAATAAGTAATCATGCATTCACATGAGAATACATGCATGCATATATCCCGTAAAGCATGTGTTATATACAAGTAACTAGGTTAAAAGGTAATAATGGGGACCACAATAGATATCTATTGGCTATCTATTGCGAATCTCATGACTATAATCTATGCATGCATGTGTTAATTTACATTAAGTCATCTTGTTATATAACACTTGCTTTCGGGGATGCACCTCATGTGAATGCATGACATAACTGTTTTGTAACATTTATAACTACTTTAAATTACGTATAGTGCGCATAGATACTAGACTTCTAGTTCTTATACATGCGCATTCAATAGCCCTTAGACCGGTTCGAGATTCATTACACCTATAATAAGATCTCTTGAATTGTCCCGTTTGGTTAGTTTGGGACATCATAGTTTCTATATAATAATATTCTTAGTGGCTTAAACTTGTAACTTTGAGGGTAAGTCCTTCTGCCATATCTTAATGTTCTCTGGGTACATACTAGATGATGCGATGTTAAGTGTTATTTCAATTGATAAATTGAAACAACACTTACACTTACGAATATATGTTGTGTACTTGGAGAACTATGGGGGTATGCTGCCGAATTTTCCTCAAATAGTAACAATGTGCATGAGCTATTTAGCATATTATAGAAATATGCAGTCTTGAATGGGATATCACCACTTACCCTTTAGAGGAGATAGAGTAAATAGGAATTATGTTTACTTTATAATATACGCTGAAAGATGAAATGTCGATCTTGTAATAAATTATTTACTAGGAACTAAATATTCACACTTTTGTTTATACTAATCCATGAATATATGCTTTTTACCCATAATAAGTGATTATTTGTAGTAGCTGTGATGGAATATCCTAAATACAAAGAGTGGATGTGTGAGACAAATAGATTAGTGGACGTATTTCGCAGAGGTACTAATGAATTTGTGAAATATGGAAAGAGATGTTATAATAATTAAGACTTACCGTGTCCATGTGTTAAGTGTAAAAATGGTAAGGTGTTTGAGTGGAAGACAATTTAACTACATTTGTAAGATGGGGTATGAAAGATAGTTACCAATTTTGGATTATTCACGAGGAATCAAAAGTTCTTTTTGTCCTGAGAAACCTTCACAATAACCCTCAACAAGTAGTATACATGTGCACGAGAAGGAGGATAATGTAGATCATAATATGCTAAAGGATTTAGAGGATGACGCATGTGGAGTTCATGAAGTGGAAGAAAACGAGGTCACTAACGATATACAAGGTTCAGGTGCTCATGAAGATTTATAATAAATCTTAATGATGACTACCAAAGTTTAAAATTTAAGGTGACCCATCTGTTGCACTTTAGCTGTGAAAATATCAAACAACTTTACATGGCATGGTTGGTTTGCATAGTTTGAAGACCAAATATGGTTTGTTTGGCAATAGGGTGACATGAATTTTGAATTAGGTGAAGGGCTTGCTACCTAAGCAGAATACGCTTCTAAATGGATATCCTACTATGAAGAACATTTTGAAAGGTCAGGTAATGAAGTATAAATAAATACATGCTTGTGTGTATGACTGCATACTATACTGAAAGGAGTATGAAAGTCCCGATCGATGTTCGGTGTGCGATGAACCTGAATATGTCCAATCTACTGACAAGAAAGGCATGTGCTCAAATGTTCCTCAAAAAGTGTTGAAATATTTTCCTATTCGGACTATATTAAAGCATTTTTTCACAGTACCATGGATAGAAGATGCAATGACTTGTCACACTAAGGCAGAAGTGGGGGATAATCTCATGTTTCATCCCATTGATTCTACAACTTGGAAGAGGATGAGTTTTGAGTTTCCTAATTTTTTATAAGAACATTGTAACATTCATCTGGAAATATCAACATATGGTTTCAATACATATGTAAATCTAAGAGCCAATCAAAGTGTATGGCTAGTGATCCTAGCCCCACTCGACCTCCCTCATTCATAGTGTATGAGACCTGAATTTTTGATGATGTATTTGTTGATACCTGGGCCAAAGGGACCAAGTGAGGACATCAATATATAGCGGGATTCTTTGGTAGAATAATTAAATAAGTTTGTGGGAAGAGGGTGTGCAAGAATTTAACTCTTTTAAAATAAAAGAGTTTACGCTGAAGGTATGTCGATGTGGGCAATTCATGATTTTCCAGCTTATGGGATGTTATCCGGTTGTATAGTACATGGTTATTTAGGGTGTCCTATTTGTGGAGAGGATATTATATCTATACGTCTTACCACTACCTTAAAAAAAAGTATACCATTTCCATATGAGGTTTCCCCCCTTGATAATAGTTTTAGATTTGAGAAAGGTTCCAATTTTTTAACAAACGGGGTTGACAATTGGTTATCTGTGATAAAACTTTCAGCTTCAGCAATTGATAATAAATATTCTGATTGTGGACCTACTATGCTAGGTAAGAATCCTAAATTTAATAATGGAAAGCATTAGAAGACCTCCAACTAGGAATGAAACTAGGACAAGAAAGTCATGGTCTATGAGCTCAATTTTATTTTACTTGCCTTATTAGAAGAATAGCCCAGTGCATAAGGTATTGAATGTGATACAAGTAGAGAAGAACATCATTGAACATATTGTGGGCACATGACTTGGGACGATTCATTCTAAGGATGGAGAAAATGCACGCAAATACCTTAAATCATTGAAACTTAAGCCACAACTATGGTTGAAATAAGATAGTAGGGGAACGACAATAATTCCCCATGGTGTGTTTACTTTGACAAGTGAGGAAATGGAGGTACTTTTAAACACAATATATAATTTGAAGGTTTTATATAATTTTTCGTCCAACTTGCAAATGATTGTGAATTATGCTACCCATGATTTACATAAGTGTAAGTCCCACGATTGTCATGTGATCATGCAATTGGTTCCTCTATTGTTTAAGCATTGTTTTTACGAGCACAAGGTTTTGCATAGGGCTATTATGCAAATTAGTACATGCTTATCACTTTTATCGAGCCTTTTGTTTGTGATTTTCAAAAGGTCAAACAAGTGTTAAACTCAGAGTGTATCAACAATGAGTCGTGGTCAATCGTCCTACATGCGCCAAATCGTCTAAGCAGTAGTCTGGATGACTTGGCTGCTCCTACCAAATATCAATCCATTTTTTATTATAACCTAAATTTCAAATAATTTTTAGATTTTTAATAATATTTCAGTTATTTGTAATGACCTGTGGGTGTATTATTCTAGTGCTTTATTATTGTAGACAAAAATTTAATGCTTTTAATTCATTTGTACTTAATCAGTTTACAACTTGTAATAACCAATGGGCGTATTCTTCTAGTGCTTTGTTATTATCGGATGTTTTGGTTTTTTGGTTAGTGAATATGTTAATTTGGATTTTAATTAAATTAATGATTAATTAAAGTCCATGACATGACCCAATATTGAAATAATATTTAGATTTGTAATGTTTTCAACTTGTATTCTTTTAGTGATTTGTTATTATCGAATTTGAATAAAAAATTGGTTTATTAGGGAATCACGATAGTGGAGGTGACGAAGGATCCTCTGCCACTACGCCCCCAAAATGTGGAAAATTAGGGTCCGTCATCAAGAATAAGACGACATTACTGACTAGATCCCTACATTTGCTTAAGGCGGTCATCGGCTCGGGGGTACACTGAATGGAGGAAGGTTCCATATGAGCTCAGCATGGCCATCTTCATGGGGCACTAAAGGTAGTGTATTTATATTTATATTTTATAATTTAAATACAACTAACACTTACTTTTTGGTTTGTATATCTTGAACATGATCAATTCGACCTTCCACCACATGTTTGCAACTCCACATTTGAATAGTTGAGATATCAGTATAAGATGTGGAAAAAAACATTCAGGCACGGTACTTTGGGCAGACCCGAGAGTCCATTATTAGTGTGTGTGAAACCACATATCTCATGGGCACAGTAGCAACAGTTTGTTGACAATGAGATCAAGGGGAAACAATTCACATCTCGTCAATTGGGGACGAAAAATTGGGAAAAAAGGTGGACGTGCACTACTCTGGGCAGACATATTATGCCGAGGTGGAGCACATGATGGTAAGTTTTTAGTTTTCCATAATTTTAGTTTCATGTTATTCTAATTTAGCATTACGTTGCATTACTTACTAATTCTGCATTAATTTATTTCAGGAGATGGGGAGTGGCCCTAGGAGTAGGCCACATAGACTCGATGCCTATATGGAAATATGGACGAAGAAGGGCAAGGATAAAGAGGTATCCCGGAGCGTGGAAGGCACGATTGTAAATTATAATTTTTTAATTTTTTTAATTACGTTATAATTTTTTTATTAACTTAATTAATCAATCGTGTACTTTCTGTCATTTTCGGTAAATCTTAAGGAAGTGCATGAAAAGAAGTCTAATGCCGACAAAGCATCTTTGGCTACAGACGCACTCAACTAAGTGATCAAGGTGGATTACAAGGGGAGGACTAGGGGTAGAAATCTCTGGTGGGGAAGTCGAGGATCATCAGGATAGACACGAGTAACACCGGGTTGGCTCGTAGGGTGGACACCCGTGACGATAAGGTAAAAAGGTGTGAGGCGACGGTCCCAGATATGTATGACTTCATGAAGTGTCAATGGGGGTCCAACTCTGATAAGGGAAAGGGAAAAGGCAAGGGGAAGGGGAAGGAAGTCGTGACACCCAGTCTAAATAAACATCACTTGATTAGGCCTTTATTAAATTAAAACATGATTCTCATATGATCCATTCTTAGAATCACTGTCGAAAACTTCTTAATTACAACCACCTAAATGAAATTAGACTGGTGCCAAATTTGTTCTTTCCTTCAAACAGACAATGCAGAAAACTAAATTAAACATTCACAATATCCTAGAATCCAACCATCACAATATATAAATGAATAACATAGTAAAGGGGTCACGACTCCTAGTCGTGACCAGCTAGTCACGGCCCAAAATCGTGAGCATAGCTAAAATGGGCATGACCAAATACATGACTCAGTGTAGTTACGGGTCGTCTTAAAGGTGATCGCGGCTATAGAACCTGACTCGTTCGGCTCACGACTCTAAGCCTTGACCCAGTCGTGACAATTATGGTGCTAAGTTTACTTCCTATTTTGGTTACGTAACGAGTCATGACCCTTAGCTGTGATCAAAAACCCCAATTCACAAGTATTATCACGGCTTAAGTCTGTGATCATTAAATTATATGAGTCACGACTTTGGGCCGTGACCATGGCCTTATTTCCACGCTGACGTGTTAAAAATAAAGGTATTACGTCATATGGTCAAAGTCCTAAGTCGTGACCATGTTCTTTATACTTAAAAAAGTCAGAACAATTTTTCATTTCCCTTAAAAATTTCTAAACCCTCATTTTCCCTCTCTCTCTCTGAAAATTTCGTCTCTCTCCTCTCAATCTCAATCTCAAACTCAAAGGTAATCTCAATCTTCTGTGCGTGTATTTATGTATTTCTGTGCATGTGTATTTATTTGTGTGTGCATATTTCTGTGTGTGTGTATTTCTCTCTGTGTGTGTATTTCTCTATGTGTATATATGTGTGTGTTTGTGTGAGTGTACGTATGTGTATTGTGTATATGAATGTAGGTGTGTATACATTGTAATTTTGTGTATTGTGTATATGTATGTGTGTATACTGTAAACGTATATATGACTAATGTTGGTTTAAGTTTTAAACTAGGGAAAATTTTAATTTAATGGATATTATTGGTTTAAGTTTGGGGCTAAAATATAAAAATATACATCTCCATTAATATTGATGCTAAAATCGGGATTAATTTTAGGTTCTTTGCAAAATTAAGTCACAAAAATGTATAATCAATTAATTGTAGGGGTAATGTTTATAAGGGATTAATTTTACGACTAATGTTTGTAGGTATTCAAAACCTAATAATTTAACGATTGATGATCCATTAGAGCCATAATTTATAGGAAAAATATTCACGCCCTAGTACATCATAACTTGTTCACAATTCATTGGAGCCACTATTTATAGGAATTATAATCACGTCCTCGTTCATTTTTCTCAGAAAAAATGAGTGACGATTCTAATAAATGGCAATAAGAGTGGGAAAGGTTGCAATTGGACCACACGCATACATCTTTCATTAATGAGCCTTATTTAGTGGGTATTCTGGTTTATTGGTATGGGAATAGGAAGATCAAATAATTTAACTACCTTGTAAACCATGGAGTCCATCTCCAGCAAGAGTACTTATTCGATTGTATTCTGTTTTCCCTACCATAATGTTGGGATGAAGCTGTACAATGTATATTTCGCGTACATAATCCTGATAGACCACTGACCTCGCTTATGTTTTTAAATAAGGCAGTAAAAAAATTCAACCCATTATGGAAAGAATTATGTACAAAGAGCATTGACGAAGATTGTGATGTCACACGACATACGTAAATCAAACCCAATCTTGCCAATAGGCTGAAGAGGATGAAATTTGGAGTTCATGTTGCTGACATCTATGCATCCATTATAGATACTCTTCCTCCTAATTGACCATGCGCAAAAATAGGTAGGTTTTTAAAAAACAAATCCCAACTGGATGGAGATTAAACATATTGAAATTTTGTTAAAGTTTTACCATGAACAAGCAGATTATACTATATTATATATACACATTGACCTTTTGTTAGTTATAATTTTATATTGAACTTTTAAATTATGCATCTATTGTTATAGGTACAGATTGAACTTTTATTATTTTGTAGATAATGTCGGGCGGTAATGGAAGCAGCGTTCCAACCAATAATGTGACACACCAAAAGGAGAATTCTCATCACCATTTGGTGAGCAATACTTAACCCCAAAAACTGTTCACTCCACTACTCCGAGTTGCAGCAGGCAACGTACTCCCACTAATCCAACAGGCATGCCCAACGCTCCTAAAACTATCAGGTCATTTGAGAAGAAGCCCATTGGGTTATCTTTATTGAGAAATAATCCCACGGGGGATAATCACGTTCAACATTTTAAAGGCCAGTGTTTGTCCTTGGCAAAAATGAACGTGGGAGTGGGAGGAGTTGACAATTGGAATGTCATAGATAAATCTATTAAAGATGACATCTATGAGCAACTCAGCAAATGATTTTCATTTTTCCCAAACTAAAAAATAAGGTGCTTTCTCGGGTTACTGAAAAACTCAAAACATATCGGAGAAACCTTAGGCATAAGCATTTCCCTAAAGGAGAATCGAGCTCCGACATTTTGTCTCTCAAAGACGAAGTCCCTTTGAACGTTGAGATGCTAGTCTCTCAATGGAATGATTGTCTGGAGAATGAGGCGAAGGACTCCAAAATACTACAAAGGGAGAAAAACAAGCAGAATAGGGAAAAAACTGATGTCCACTAGCTCGGCTCGAAATCTTATGAATATTTGAAGAACGAGTGGTCGATCCCTATGAAAGGCAGCCCAAGTGAAGGAAAGACACCGAATGGTGCCAACTTCTACGTGCATCCTTGATAAGACAAAGATAATAAATTGCCTCCTCACTCGGCCAAGACTCTAAAATCAATAGAGTCTATCAGTAATTAGTTAGATTTAAGCCCGTTCGACGAAATTGACAATGATGTCATCGCACAAACCTTTGGGAAGGACCATAGAGGTAGGATGAGAGGTTTGAGGTCGCATATGTCAAAAATAAGATTCAAACACATCGCACCACTCGTGGATGAGCTTTCTTCTGTTAATAAGCATTTTTCGTCCAACGATGAACATTTATCTAGGACTGAAGGGGATATAATGGGGCTTCCAAATAAATTAAGAGGTGTGAATGATAAACTTGCACAGATTGTGTCCCTTTTAACCGGTCGTATGCCCCTGCAGCCCCTAATGAATCTCGGTTTCCCTCCATAGATGTCGGTTTCTCCTTACAATTTTCCTCGTTGTCCATTCCCCCCAAAGATTTCGTCTCCTCCTTCAAATTCCCTTTCTCAACGCCTCAACATGGTTTTTGTTTTGAAGATTAAAGAATTAAAGATTAACAAAAACACAAGGGACTTTCCTTAAAGGTTTCTCCCTTTAGAAGTTGGAAAAAATGTTGAAAAAATGTTAACTCCATCACTACATAAATGGGAGGGAAAGTAGTGGGAAGTAACAAAAAGAATAACTGCTAAATTACAACCATTTTTGCACAAAAAAGTGTCCGGACGTTCGAGTGACATTCCAGGGTCGTTTAAACGACAAATCGAACGTGAAAACAACAATAAAAAATCGTCCCATTTAAGGGTCATTCGAATGACTTTTAAATCTCATTTGGACGAGGTTTTTCAAATGACAAATCGAATGAGAAAACAATGGAAAAACATCTCATTTGAAGGTTTATTCGATTGAAATTTATATCTCATTTGAAGGAGGTCGTTCGAATGATATTTTAGGCCATGAATCTAGATAATTCGATATAAACGTGTGGCCGCCAATTTCTAATTTTTCTAATTTTTTTGAATTAGTTATCATTTTTTTTACTGAATGGTGTCCGAGAACAAAATCTTAGGTAGTATGAATTAAAAAAAAAATTGACAAAAATTCTAACACCCAATAATAAATTTCTAAGTCTCAACATAATATAAGCATTCGTACCTGAGGGATCCTTGGACTGTTGATGAAAAACGCATGGCACGATACAAGGCATATGATGTGATCTTATTTAAATTGTTTACGAAGTATTCAATATTATGTTATGGGCTTGAAAGGTCACAAATAACTTCTATCCTATAACTGAAAGAGTTTTGTGCAGAATTAAGCCAACACATACAATTTGACTCAATTCAAAATTTGTCCTTACAAATCCCCCCCTTTGGCTATTCTGGGACAAAATCAAAATTAAAAACCTATGGTTGGTCAAGCTCATCTAAAAGAAATAATACCACCTAAAAATAAAAATTATAGACGCTTGACTGACACATATGTTGAGAAGCTTTGCATTAAAAAACTTAGCCACGTGGATGAAAACCTGCATACTTAAACACAACATTAAACGCATAGGGACAATAGTAAATTCCCCCCACCCCCCCCCCCCCCCCCCGCCCTTGTCTAACATTATCTACCTAAGAAAGATGTCTCCCCCTAAGTTACATCTCTCCAAATTAAAAGAGTTAGATACCATTTCTCCCCCTTTTTGTTAAGTAATAGACGAAGATTAGGATGCATATAATAACCCATTTCTCCCCGATTAATTCAATTATCCCCTTAGATGAAACAAGGGATAAGAATAATGGAAAAACAATTATATCATGCAATGATGTATAATGATACAAGCGACAACAAAGAATCAACTAATCCACACAAAGATTAATAAGTACCAACTAAGATGCGATAGAAAAATGATACTAACTATAATGTACTAATATAAGCATGGGATATCAATGAAAAGTCGCAACAAGATAGATACCTATATCAATATCATACAAGGACTAGATGACAAATCAAAGACTCAAAACAAATGATACCGTATATATATATATATATAAATGTGAAAAAGATATCAATGAAGTACAATAACATTGATATAGGTATAAACACCACACAAAACACCAACAGGATAAGCTTTCCACACTCATATGAAATAAATTTGTCTAAATAAACATGTGGTAAACGGAGTGAAGGGGTGTAAACTAAAGATAAAAGAATTATGACCCAATCACTTAAACATGTTCAAGGATTTCTATTTGATTGCAAAACTTTATCAACTTAGTTTTAGCCTCATGTAACAAGATAAAGTGAATTAAGATGGCAAACAAGGAGAATGTACACAAGCCTAGAATTTTGATGATTCTACATTCAACAGCGCCATGATAAAATAACGTAACTAGGATTCATTATCACTGTGAAAACCCATTGATATTTTCATCAAAACTCCCTCATAAATAACAATTCTTTTCTTTTCTTTTGAATGATCATATCAAACTAAACTATGTTGGCCTTGTCTATTTTTTCAATTCCACACTTTTTTAGGCTCTTGCCAATGGTGGCTTTCATGCAAAGGAGATTTTCTCCTTTCATAGCCCTTTTTCATGTACTCTCATCTATTTTCTATACAATTCAAATAAATCTCGGGAGCAATGATTATTACATGCACAAATCCTTCATGTCACAAAACATGTCGATCACAAAATTGATGGGTGAACATCTGACTTAGCTTAAATATACATGTGAAGTTAATGTTAAAAAGAGCTCATGTATGTGTGTGAGGAGGCATATAAAAAAAGAATACATTAAGAAAATCAAGTCAAACTACTCCATGAAAGAATGATAAAGAGCAATTTAAGAATTGAAATCCATAACCAAAAGTTCTAGCCACATGGAAGCGGAAACTGATAGAGGATTCAAACACAAGGATATGCCATATAAATTTGTAAAGTTAAAATGCACAAAAGAAATATTTTTGAGTTTTATAATTTTTACAAAAAAATTTAAACAAGGACAACTCAAAAGACAAATAAAGTCTTTTTGTATTTTTCAATAAGGCCTAATAAAAGAAAAAATTAAAATACAAAATATTCACATGGCATAATTCTAGAATAATATATATGATGAAGTATAGACTAGAATATGACAAAGAAACATACAACTAGAAAGAATATATCATGAAGCACAGCTACTGCATGTAAAACATGCAAGCAATCACCCATAAGATATAGGAAGTGAAGAGTCATGTGTAAGCATGAGAAAACCAACAAAAACATAGAATTTCAAAAATGATATATTTTCCGTATTAAAGCCTACAATTCCTTAAAGGTCATGATCACATGATATCTTAGGGTAACCCGCTCTGATGCCGACCTGAGAATGTGATTTTTTAGATTATATTCTCTCATACCACCTGTTGGAACGCATGTTCCGAAAAAATTCAAGTTTTTAATTTCAAAAGGAATGGTTCACGAAATATTCTGAATTTCAATTTATTTCAAAATTAAATTATTTTCTTCTAAAGCACATCTTCAATTCAAGCTCAAATATACATAAACCAAATTAAAACATGTTTAATTCAAGATTAACAAGAATTGTGAAAATTGATCCAACTTGATAAATTACCCAATTTAATTAAACACCAATTACACCATTTTAGTGGTTAAACAAATTTAATCTTGTTAAACCTAAGCATGCATCTTAGCGATAATTTGAAAGATAAATAAACACAAACACAACACCGCGATGTACGAGGAAAACCCATAATAGAAAAAACCTCGGACGACCACTCCACAAGTCCACTAAGTATGGAATTACAGAGGAGATGACGGAATACTTACACAATGACTTGATGCCCTCGCAAGCCTTAACTCTCTTCGTTCCTCCCACCTCCTCCTAGTGATAATGGAGGAGTCCGCCTATGTCTCGAAATCCACTGATGGGGCAAGGCTACCACCACGAACACAGAGTCCACCGTATGAAAAATCCATGAACACGGAATCCTCCATAATAAATAATCTCTATGATGTAGAGAATAAAAACCAGTGCCAAAAATAATATCAAATAAATATAGTATAAAAACTTGGATCATACAAACAATTAGATGTAAACTTCTTTTTTGTTATGAAGATTAAAACATTAAATATTAACAAAAACATAAGGGACTTTCCTTAAAGGTTTATCTATTTAGAAGTTGGGAAAATTCTTGTAAAAATGTTAACTCCTTCACTACATAAATGGGGGGGAAAGTAGTGGGAAGTAACAAAAGAAAAACTATAGAAACACTGCCATTTTTTTTAAAATCGGCGGTTCAAACGACATTCTAGTGTTTTTTGAATTAAAAATTGGACAAGAAAATAATGATAAAAAAATCATCTCATTTGAAGGGTCGTTTGAACGACTTTTGAATCTCATTTGAACGAGGTTGTTCGAATGACAAATCAAATGAGAAAATAGTCAAAAAAGAATCTCGTTTGAAGGGTCGTTCGAATCTCATTTGAACGAGGTCTTTCGAATGAGATTTCAAGACATGAATCTAGATAATTTTGATATGAAGGCATGGCTGCCAATTTTGCATTTTTCTAATTTTTTTGAATTAGTTATGATTTTTTTACTAAAAGGTTTACGAGAACAAAAATCTCTAGAAAGTATGAATTCAAAAAAAAATTGACAAACATTCTAAGACCCGATAATAAATTTCCAGGTCTGAACATAATATAAGCATTCATACCTGAAGATCTTTGGACTGTTGATGACAAACACAAGGCAGGAAACACGACATATGACGTGATCTTATTTGACTTGGTTGCTACATCTTCAACATTAATGTCATAGTCTTGAAAGGTAAAAAATATTTCATATCCTATGATTCAAAGAGTTTTGTCCGGATTTAAGCCAATACATACAAATTGACTCAATTGGAAAAATTTTCTTACAGGTCATGGCATTAGGTTCATGGAAAATAACCATACCATATTATTCCATGGGACTCTAACCCTACACAACATGGGCATACACAGTCCAATGACCCTGGGCATGCACAATCTAATTGGAAATTTGTCAAAGTGACCTCCCACAACACACAACCTCCACCGATAGCATATCCGCTAGGATGGGTATATTTCACATGATATCATATACACAGATATATTGACATACATATGCTATCTCTATACTCGTATATATACTTAACCAATAATCGAACTAACCGTGCATGTCATTCGGAGCACTATCCAAAACTCCCGAGTGTAAATCCCTATTCTCATTATTAAATAATCACTTCCTTAGTATTATGAACATGTAACCATTCCCAACTAGATCGTATTCCCTTTTTATTGAATTCATTATTAAATTTCCTCGAGTACTATTCATCCACAAATACTCTAAACTTAACCCCAAATATATCTTAATCACCCGGAGGTATTTTATAATATTCTAAAGTCATTTCTAGAAGTCACGAAACTTTTACAAACATCCCAAACTGAAGTAAAAAATTTTCAATTTTCAAAACTAATCAAAACAAGAAAATTGGGCAACACTAGGGAGCCGAACCGGTTCGGCATAGGTGGTTTGCCCCTGCTGTCGGGCCCAAAAAGGCGTAGTTCCGTCAGTTATGAAATTTGCCAATTATTATTCACCAAATTCAGTCCTAATCACCCTTTTAAGCATCCTTCTACCCTATCTTATCAATGTAATTCATAAAGGTACATCTTTTATGTATTTTTAACACCCCAAACTTGGCTTAACCCATACGATTGAATAATCAATCATCTAATTATTCCATACTATAATTTTCAGTGATTACCACCTTAAGATTTCATATTTTCGATTCAAGAACATAACTATCTTTGATAAATCCATAAATTCTATATCAACATCCTAATTTATCCTGTGGGATTCATCAAATAAAATTGATATAAGAATAACACCACTTTTTATGAAAATGTTTCTTAAAAACCCAATTTGTATGTGAATCCCCACCAAAAAACCAATTCTCATATCACCTACTATACTATGAATTGAAACTACTACATATATAATTAAGCAAGGTATTTACTTACCTTAAAAACATCCATAGGGTTTGAATCCTTCTTGTAAGTGACGAATCAAGGCTAGGAGTCCCCAAAACTTCTCCAAATTTGGCCTCTTCTAGATCCCCTTTGATTTCCCCTTCTTTTTTCTCTATTCCTTCACTCTTAGGGCTTTAGAATAATAAGGTGGCTGCCTCCAATCACTAACCCTATTATTTTATAAGCCTAATCCTAAAATTAGGTTAGTATGGTAATATAAAATGACTCGTACCCTTAAGTGACTTTCGACTAGTTAGAAAAGCCCTGAAGCCCAAATGCTACTCCATATACTTAATTTTAATTATTTTGACCCATTTTGAATCATTCGTGTACTAGAAATAGTCATTTGAGTCACCTATCACAAATTTACCATCTTATTACCAACATGATCCCATACAAGGGCCCTGAATCAGGTCATGTTGCCTCGTCGCTTTTACCCACTTACGACGTACTACGAAATATTAAAATTTCATTTACTTATCACACAAGAAAATATAATAATACACAAGTAATTATAATACTGCATAAATATTACTCCATCTCTTGCTAATTAATATTCATTCAATTTATTCCATTTTCCAATTTATTTAAATTACTGCAACATGTGTAATTTAAATATACCCCAAAATACGCGATTTTACATACTTCCTCTCAAAATTTGTATAAGCCTGGAACTAAGGAATTGGGGTACTTATTCACACCTCACCCTCACGTTCTCAAAGTTACATCCTGAAGATATTTCGGTGTCCCTACTATACACCCACCAATGGTACATTGTAGTCCGAAGGGCTATTCACTACTCTTCTAACTAATGACTCGTCTATTCTAGTCACTTTTCACTGATATGCCACATCATCCTTCTTAGTGTATCCTTTTGTTTACTACACACAACACATTACAATCCTGCTAAAAATACTCCAATACGATAAGATTATACACCACCATCTCTATTATTTCAAAATTGAAGAAAGGTCTAAATATTTTTAGATGCTAACTCTCCCTTTTTTTTCAATCAACATAATCCCTCTCATGTGAGTAATTTACACTTAACACTTGAACACAATTGTCAGACTTCAAAAACTTCGGATCGCCATAATGTAACTCCTATGGAGTTATACTTTTATACAAAATAACCCTTGATTTACTCAATCCATACTTATGAAATCTGAATCATGTACGACCTGAGAAGTTTGTTATCCTCCCACCTTTAACCAAAAAAAATGGAAGACGATAAGATTTACCATACAAAGCCTCAAAAATCACCTTGCCAATAATAGACTTGTACAAGTTATTACACGCATTTTTACCAGCGGTAATTACTCCTTCTAACTACTTAAACTACTAAATGCACATCTCTTACATTCTCCAGCATCTTATTCACCCCTCTTGTCTACTCCTTGGTCTACGGGTGATATAACTCATTCAAACATAACGTTTGTCCTAATTTCCTCTTTCTACTTATGATCACAAGTGGGACCCATGGATCTAATCATAATCAACAATAATCTTGGGTGGCACCATGTGCCATCTCACTCTCTCTCTAATGTTGGGCACACTGTCCAATTGTGTGACCCACTAAATTAATCATAATTATTCCATCTCGGTCAAGTGATTCCACAACCCAAAGTAATTGTTGACCTTTCCATGATGTTGGTATCCCAATGTTGATCTCTATTAGTCTACCTACCCATTTGTCTATAGAATCACCAAGTATTGCGAAAGTTTTGGTTTAGTATCTCGGATCAATCTTTTTCCTTTCCGACGAGTGGTGCACCTAGAGATAATTTATTTTCTTCTCGGTTCACACTGATCCACACTTTCTATATCCCACGTTATGTGGTACATTTCACTCCCCTTCACGGGGGGTGTTAAAAACCGGGGCCAATGCGCACGCTCGAGTCTTTCTTGCATGGTAAAATCAAAATCATATTTATGTGCAAGCCATCCTTATAACTTAACTGAGTACAACTACGCTATAATTTTTACAACTATCAGAATCTCCTTTAAGAAGAGATCCCTCTCCTGTATTTCCACAGTCTTTTAGCACATCGTAGGTGTGATAGCCCTCCTTATTGTATATTTTTTTAAAGAAGAGGGACAATATCTATACAAGTTTTATTAATAGAAAAAAAATGGAAAAAAGTCTTCCATGTGGCTCATAAGAAAAGGAATGGAGACATAAAAACCTGACCTTCCTATAAAAGAAAACATAAAAAACTATCCTATAGAGATCTTTATAATAGATCAAGGGCTCACAAATTATGATTGTGGAACCTATCTCGAAGCTAAACATAGAATAAATAAAAATAGGCCTAAGTTAAGAAAATCTAAAGTGGGTGGGAAATGATATAGGATTTATAAATCCCTCTTGAACTTTTTGAATGAATAGACTACTGAGAACATCCCGAGTAATACAAAAAAGGAGGGGAGAAAGGGTCTCACCTTGTTTCACACCTTTGAAATAACTTAAGTAACCAGCTGGTGATCCATTTATTCGAATGGGTAGATTTGTTTAATTGAGAATTGCATGAATCATCTTAGCAAATATGTCACAGAAACCAAATGGGCATGAGGTTTGTAAGATGAAATTCCAATAAAGAGTGTCAATGTAATGTCAATTTTAATGCCTTTGAAGTCAGAGCAAGCAGTAGCATAAGGTATTTTTGTGCTTTTGCATTCATGAGCACCAATAACACTATTGTAGTCTCCCATAGTCATCCAAATCCCACTTATGTTACTATTTAGTTTATCAAATTCTTCCCAAAGCTGCCTTTTAACAATATAGTCAGTAGATGCATAAACTATTGTGTATGTAGATTTGACACCGTCAATCTAAGTATTAAAGGTTATTTGTTGACTGGAAATGGAAAGAATTGTTGGATTGTGGACTAAATTTGCATTGAAAAGCCATAGATTTGGTTGTAGACCATTTCCATTAGTGGTGGAGAATAAGTTCATGCCAAAAGAATGAAAGAAACATTCAAAAGATGAATAAAATATATTTTAGGTCCTATAATGCAGAGAAGATCTGGTCTATTTTGGGTATACCAAGAAGAGAGCATTATTTTTATAGGGGATTACCTAATCCCCTAATATTCTAATATAGGATCTTCATCAAAGAGTCATTTCATGACCACTCCTCATGCTATAGATAACTTGAGGCTGTAATTCTTCTCTAATTTTTCTCTTCAGTTTCTTTTTTTGTGAATTAGAGAGTACATGAATAAATCCCACTTGATGTTTCCCCAATATGGATTTTTGTTGTTTTTGTAGATTAAAGATGCAAGTATTGGTAACATAGTCCACTTCTTTATGTAGGTTGTAGTCAATCAGTTTGCTTGTGTCCTTCAATTGAGAATTTGTTCTTTCTTCATCGGCTTCTTCTTCCATCATATTAGCCCAAGAAAGTTTCTTCTTTGTTTATTGATCTTGATTGGCATGACTAATGACAATTGCCAGGCAGTTAACAACTGTTTCTGGAGTTTCATCAGAATCTAAAATTGTATTTTTTGCCTATTTCTTTTTTGGTGAATCCATCACATTTTCTTCCTTTGGTTGGTCTTCAGCAATGGGTTCAAGTAGTGTCATTTTATCTTCATCAGAGTTATTAGTAAATGCATTTATTGTTTCATCATAAGTGTTATTGGTGTTTTTAGTACAAGTAACATTCCTGGCCTTACTAAGAATGGTACCTATTGGTTTGTGTACCTTCCTGTTGATGGTGTTAACTTTTGTTTTGGATCTTTCTTTTAAGGGTTCTTTAGTATCCATGGCTTGTTATTCTATCATGTCAAATCCATCTAATTGAATTCTTCTAAACACTTTGCATTCGGTGACTATATGGCCTATAATTTTTCACTGGGAACATCTAGGTGATAATCATTCATATTCCACATCTTATTCAAAATAGTTATCTTTGTGTTTTATCAAGATTTAATTGGGCATACTATCATTGATCTCCGTGTCAATTAAGACTCTAGAAAAATGACCATATGAGTTATCAATTGTAGGTCAATCAATCTTGATTGGATGACCTAGACATCGAGAAATTTCAAGAAGGATTCTAGGCCTCCAATATTCAATACTAAGTCCCACAAATCTCACCTAAACAGGTGCATTAGTGATGTGTTCATCTGCTGGATTGAATCTTGGGGACCACTGAATTTTTTTGAAGATTCTAGGATTAATATTGATGCTACCTTTAGTACATATTGTGTTTTTAATCTCTACATAAGGGAATTCTAGACTAAAATATGATTTTCCAATAGGAATAATTTTGAAATCATTATTAATGATTGAAGCATCTTTGAGGTTAATTTTAAGTAACCCCAATGTGAGAGGGTTGTCACCCTTATTAACTATGCATCTTCCAATTGATTTTATTTAATAGATTACTGATACTCATCTTCTAAAAGTTCATTTGACACGACGTTTCCACATAATTGAGGTGTAGGGCAACAATTTGCCTTAGAATCTACATGTATATCCTTCTTCAGAATGTTGGCATACGTTAGAGGGGAAATAACAAATGGGTTTTTTCATTCATTATCATTATTGCTGTTCAAATTGACAGCTTCCTTTATTTGATGTTGATCTTTTGAATTTTGTTGCTTAGAATACATGGAAATATCAGGTTCTAAGAATTCCCAATGATCACTATGATTTTGATTAGAATCTGAATTCATCGTGAATTGTTAAAATTGAAGTGTTTGAAATCAAGAGAGATTTGGATTAAGGAAATAACTCTCTCTCTCTCTCTCTCCCCCCCCCCCTACCCCAGAACCCTACTATTAAAATTAGGGGAAGAATATTGGTATATCATGCACACAATATTTATTAACGATATTCCCTCCTTGATGTATATAACTGGACTATTTTCTTCCTCTAACACCTTTTAATCCACCTTAATTTTCCAACTCTTCTTCTAGAAGCCTCATGGGAATAGGTTCAATATATTTATTACCATGTCCCCTTACCTAAGACGATACTGAAATTAAAATTAACCAGTGTGCTAATACACCCTATATCCCGTGCATATCTGAACAATTATAACAAGCGTAACATATTGATATCAACTTGACCTCGCATACTCGACGTATCTATATAATATACTCTATTACCTTACTAATCGTGACTTAATTGTTCTCAAGAATGTACCACCAATAAACTAGTGGTGCAAATGTTCCACAGTTCTTCTTACACAGCACTACCTACCTCCACTGGCCTTAAATCGTAGAATATATCTTAACTCAAGGTGTTATCTACATACATGTGAAATAACTAAATTACTAAACCCACTCCCTAGAACCCAACGTGTCTCCAAACTCCCTATGCTCACCAAGGTTCATGCGTAGGATGTCTCATAAGAGAAATCCAAACAAGTAACCCCTCGATATACTACAACCAAGCATTGTCAATCATCAAGATCCATGTGCCTAAAGGACATAACCGGGACACTCAGTATCCTATCTCCAGACGTATCACTCTAATCCTCAACTCCCACATCTCTAAAGGAGTCATACAATATTGCGCTTGCACTATCACTAAGTCCCAAACACTAAATCGATAATGAGGTCAATCTCTCCACTCGACGGTAAACCTGATATCCCCTGAATCACATCAATAATGTCCATATGCACTAGGATTGAATATAATGAGATAAATATACTTTTCAAAGTCACCTCTACAATGTAATATATATATACTAGGGTATGCCCGTGCCTGAAAGCATGCTGATAATTGCAAAACGACAAAAAAATTTAAAGTACGTAAATGCAAAAAGGCACAAATTTCATTCCCCAACAAAACAAAATATAAATTTAAAAAATATAGTCATAATCTCCTTCATGTATTGGACTATCTACCTTTCTTAACAAATAACAAATAGTCCAACAATTTTCAAATAATCTAAATTCATCAAATGAACTCACAACGGATAAATAAATTTATAGAGTTAAATGATGTTGTGTGCATCGTTTTCATAAGTAGTGTTATCATTTATTATTGTTTTAGTCGTGTTTTACTCTTACTGAATTGGGTGTCAAAATTGTTAACTTTCAAATTTGGGTGAAATAATTATCATGTATTTTCATTTTAAATAGGTATCAATAGCGTTATCATCGTGTTACTCATGTTTTCTCAGCCTCAATCGTAGCAACCTCAATCACCATTTACATGATACGCACGGACACAAAGTTATAATATAATGTGAGGGACCTTAATAAGTTCAAGTTTATTCATCAAATAATTCAAGTCATCCGTAAGTTAAAAAAATAACAAATAACATTTACATTTTCACACGCTATTGTTTATCATTCTTTCTATAATTTCCAACGAATAAACAATCTGCTAATTTTCACATTCACATGTATTGGGCACATGAAAGTTTGACCTTACAAAACTCAAATTGCCAAATAAATTAGATGTTGCAAATTACATGACTATTAATTGTAGGAAGCTGAAATGTTAACACCCCCAACGATCGAAACAACCAATAATATCACAAACCCAACCAACTATATCCCTCTAATAAGCAGGTACCACTAAATATGACATTCAACCGATATCACTCTAGTAAATTAGTGGTGGTACAAATCAATATAACTCTGATAAACAAATTGTATGACACTATCAAACCAATGTCCAAACACATTCAATAGTATCACTTCAATATGAATCTATAGTGATGCTCAAGTCATCATTAATATACAACTTTGTATTAAAATAAATTAGTGGTGCACAACTTACAAACCAAATTATAATTACATTCAAATGGCCTATTGGACTCTTAATGACTGTCAGAATTAGTGTATTATTATCAGTAAGTATGTATAAATATATGAAACAAAAATAACTTTAATATCATAGGGAAAAAAACTCTATCCTATTGCCTTTTGTCTAAATTGATTCCTTTTTCTTCTTTTGTGAAAGTTCAAACATCAAACTTGAGCGATATAATAAAAAAATCAACATATAGTAGATGTAGCACATATAACAGATACATCAGGTGTAATGGATTTTTCTAGGCCATGTTCCACCATTCCGCTCCCATCCATCGACAATCCCAAGCCTTCTTACCAGCCCATGTTTTGAAGCATCCAGTTACCAACATTGTTGTCACCAATTTATTTCTCGGTTGTAATGACATCATAGGTAGGAACACTGCCATTATTAGCATATCTAGTACCACGTCAACACCATGAGGGAAAAACATTGAATCCATTACACCCTTTTTTAATATGGCATCTTGATTTGACTATGAAGAAAATAAAAGCACATGCTTGTATGGAGAAAACTGTGAAGAAAAAAAAAGAATGAGAAAAAAAATGAAAATTAGATATTAAATCCATGAGGTAATCGCAAATATAGTACCTATATGTAGTAGCATCAGTTGGAAGCATATGGCTTGCTAAATTAAAATTAAAACATGGATACATTAGGCTTACTAAATTCAAATTAAAGTTTAAACATTAAACTTTACATCACCTGAAGAAGAAAGAATTAGAAAAAGGAATACTTTACTTTACATCACCTGAAGAAGACAAATTGGAAATGATTAAAAAATTGAAATTCATCCACTCTAAGCCACATACAATCGGATCATCGACTTTCAGAGCTATAGTACCATACTTGACAATTCCAATCAACTAAAAGTCAAGAAATATCCAACATTTATACTTTGGGCCAAACACCGAAAATATTCCCTCTTCTCGGACCCATATGAAAAGACTTCAGTACCTGTTAATACATATACCAACATTTATAAATAGTATAAGAAAATAATGATTTTGATAAGAAACAATAAATCAAAATAAATTACTACATCTAAAATTTTAACTAACTAAATACTACATGCTAATAGATAATAGACCTGCATTGGACTTAGCTTATCCTATACTTGCATCTTCTATATAACAGGCAATAATGGTTTAATGGTTAATCAATTAAGAAACTACTCTCTACTCATTAGCATGACTGCTGAATTAATTAGTGACTTTTAGAAAATGAACATTAAGAGAAAGAAATTTCAATAAGTAGAGGAAGGTCAATATGTGTGTGTTGTGTGCGTATCATTATGTATATGTGTATATAAGCCAATTTTAGTAGGTTATCAAAATAAATAAATAAATAAACTCAGATCCATACATTCAAATCTCAGTGGAGTTTATCAATATGTATGTGTGTGCGTGTGTCAATATGTATATGTGTTGGTGTCTTGTGTGTATAAATTACCCAGAAAAAAGGTAAATATCATATCCATACCAGTCCGGAGGCGTGAAAACCATACTAGTCCGACATGAGCATTTCAGTTCAGCTGAGCAAAGATTGAAAGGGAAGGATTTACGACACGTTTCAGTTCAACTAGGAAGGGAGATGAGGAGAGGAGATATTGATTTGTATTGTACCACTGTTGCCTCAGAATGGGAATATGAAAAATGGGGAAAAATGAATGTACACATAACTGTGAATACGAAATCCTAATATTGTATATTTGTACACTCAATCCCAACAGTGTGTGTACACTCAATCCTAACAGTGTACTGAATCAAATACAAATATACCGCCTCATGATACCAAGCCTCACTCTCTTCTAATAGCTTCCTAGCGTGTATGCATATCATCTAGAGATCACTTTAACACCCCACCCGCCCGAGGAGAGAGAACGAAGCGCCACTGCGATACAACTAAACTATTTCCACAATAACAATGTGTATAGAGCATCTAAAAAAAAACACAAAATAATAAATCCACTAATCTCATTTCTCTTCAAATTAATAAAACAATATTCTCGATTAAAAATAACTAAAGTAAATCTCTGATGCTCTATACATGAAAATAAATAAATACAAGTCTTCTCATCTTGTATTAAAATTCTTCCCAAATAATCCACACTAAAATCATCCAAATTATTCCATAGCATCCCAATCCACGCTACCTACCAACTAAAAGAAAATATGGGGGAGCATATGCAGTTTTAGAGGAGGAGTCGATCGATCGAGGAAAGGGGGTCTATCGATCGATCATCGATCGATCGATGTTCTTGAGTCGATCGATCGATCAAGCAGTTCTTGCCTAGTTTTCTGCAATATTCAACATACGGGTTCAACCATTTTAACCCCTCCAAACCTCTATAATTTCATCCCAAACTCCCATCAAAGTAATCCAAGTGTATAAGCAATGTACATAAACAAGTTCTAACGTAACGACATCAATAAATCCTCAACGAATTAATCAAACAGGGGTTTAATCTCAAATCTCTTTATAAAACAAAATTTTGCATGAATAATCACCACCCTCTATTTTAAACAAGATTTTCTTCCCAAATATCATAATAAATTCATGGGTAATCCTCTACATATGATCAAGACTTTAGACTACATGGGTTCTCCCTACAACACATATAAATTCTCTTCTAAAATATATAATTCTTCAATTAAAACTTATGATTTTCATTCCTAGACTAACATCGAAGGTATATTAACTTGGAAATTTGCAAAATAGATACTTGCCTCAGATTCAAAGGTCTGATTTGTTGATGAAAAATATGTGGTTACGTTCCTCATCGTGCGATCTACGTTTTGGTGGTGGTGGCGATGAAATCGGGTGAGTTCTAGGCCTTGGATTGCTTGAAGACTCTTCACCTTCTTCTCAAATCTCTTCACCTTCTTCTCTAATGGCTGGCTTAGGCTTTGTTTTTGTTAACACCAAGAGACAACTCTTAATGGATAATAAATACTAAGAAAATTCGTGGGTTTAATTACCCAAAATACCAAATGTCTAAAATACCCTCCTGGGGTGTCAATTAGGCCTAAAAATGCCCCGAGACCCAAACTAAACCCCCGAGTACACTTTTCTGACTATCTCGACCCTTCCAGACACTTTGGCAAACTCAAAATGACTATACAGATGACTTATAATTTATTCACTTTAATAATAATAATTTAGTCCTGACATGACACAGGCGCGTCCCGAATTAAATTTCCATAATTGCCATTTTATTCACTCGTGACAATTTTAATAAAATCAATCTCATATATTAATTTACTCATCGAGTAATATTCAACAAATTTCCAATAATTACTAACTCACATCATGCTAGTAAATATAAAAAAAATACGTTCCGGATTAATATTAAATTAATATCTCAAATTAAATTTAATAAATCCCCAATTTTAAAAGCCATAAAAATACGGGGTATTACATACTTCCCCCCCTAATAACGAAATTTCGTCCCGAAAAAAAAAAGCATAACTGGTAAGGACAACTCCGGGTATTAATCTCACATCTCTTGTAATTTTCGCCGTACCACCCATATAGTACATTACCGAATACCCCCACTAATGTTATACTCCAAGCCTTACTATTTAGTTTAAATTATCTTGAGTTAAACTTTACCCAATCCGTACTATACCATCCTCATGGAAAAATTATGGGGAGTAACGATCCTAAGTCATCGAACAACTAAATCTGGAAGTCACAACTTCTACTTTCATTAACCTCAAGAATACTTACTGTGACACAAATATGGAAAATACTACAATCAAACCATCCAGGACACCCATACACTCAATGTGCGTACTTTCCATCATAAGGTCTAAATGAATGTGATTCCTCTGTAAGGTTACTCTTAATTAACTGACTAGATAGTTTATAATCCGTATTTCTATGATTTCCACATTCTCATTTGGCGATTTCATTTGCCTCAAATCATGCTACAAATCATAACTCTCTGATTAATAGAAATATATATATATATATAATGGCAAAGGTTATAAACTCATATTCTAAAGGCCTAACTTACTTCGACTCCCAACGTTATTTAGTTTCATGCATGGGGTGTCTCGTAGAGAGAAATCCAAACAAGGAACCCCCCGATACACTACTACATAAAATAGTTGGTCATCGAAACTCCTCAGGTCCTTAGTCTACAGTATATAACATCCCAACAAGTTTTATCTATTTATAAAAGTTTACTTATTCACTCTCGTATCAAAGACAATACGCTGGCTATAACGATCAATATTGGTCTCATATACAACAAGTCAATCCATGTTGATAATCACATCCGACTCGGATATGTCTATAATAAGTAAATCCCCGATAAAATTAAACTCGCGTATTGATATATATAAGAAAATAATAGGCGTCCCATTACCCATTGGTGAGTCTACATAAATAATAGTGCCAATGGCCAAGTCTAGTAACCCTATGGTCCAAGCAATTCTAATAGTTAAAAATGAATGTGAGGTCCTAATGACAATCATTATGCACCCCATAACTCCATAGCTAGAAAACTTACCCTCATTCGTGGGCGGTGGTTGTTGACTCTCACTATTATAACTTTGCTCCGATGAGTCAAGAAAAATTTTACCCCAAATTTTCAGTTTTAGTTAACCACACTCCACTATATATCCAAGCCTTTGAATATATTGCCTTCGTTGGGTAACATACAATTTTCCGCATTTCTAGAACTTCTACTGATGACTCTCCTCAATTTTCCATTTGACCCTCTCCCAAGAGTACTACATTGGGCGAGTCTAATTTAGCATCACCTTCGACTATAGCAGCACTTGGAATTTGTAGGCCGCGTCCTAACCGTATTTACAGTCCTGGCCTCTCGTGCCATAATAGGGGTGACCTCGACTATGGTCATCATCCTCGAACATACTTCATAACCTCCTAAGTACGACCTCCGCTATCTGTCCAATGGCCCTCATCTGCCATACTTCTTGTACGAACACGTCCGAACGCAAATAAGATTCACTAATATATACATTATAGCAGGAAAACATAATCTTACAAAAGAAATTAACAATCCTAAACATAGGGCTCTATATCAAACAAAGTAACGCTGAGCTGAAAGCTTAGTAAGTCGTACAGACCCTAAAGGATCCTAGAACCTGATGCTCTGATACCACCTGTAACAGCCCGCTTAATTAAATATCAGGTGATCAGTCCTTTATTAAATTAAAAACTAGGTGAACGGTTGGTTCATTCTCAGCATCACCATCACAAAATAATATTTCCAATTTGAACACCCTAATTAATTAAGCTAAGTGTCAAAACCATTTAAAGTCTCATTTTTCCTTTCTTAAATACCAATATAAAAACCATTTTAATACCCAACAATTAAGAATCACATAAATACTAAGGATGGAAATTAACACACAAGAATTAAACCATCTATATAATCCAAACCAAGTATAACAACCTTAAATGAAATCATCCTGACAATAGTTAACTCCCAAGGAGCATTGAATACCAAAAATATAAATGAACATAAATCTTTGACAAGATCTAAACGGAATAGGAAATAGGGTGACTCATGCCCTAACTATGAAGATCTAAAGTAGGAACTAATTCAATAACGAAGTCTTCTAAAGCAAGGGCCTACAACTCCCACATAAACTGCTGCACGTCCAATCCAAATAACCTAAGTATGTCCCACCCCCATGGCTAGGCACTTGTAATACATACGTATAAATACAAGAAAGAAAGAAATGACAGAAAACGGGTCAGAGCTCGAGTGTAAAACAATTTTAAAAATAGTTTAGCAAGTATTTAAAATGCCTACCGGCTAATATCACAACCATGTTAGTATGCGACACTCTCTTAAGAATCATCACCTCTCATCTAGTGTGCACTCCTACCGTTCTATAAAATCTCATAAGTCTATCTAACTTATTTCCCATAAAGTTTTATCCCGAGAAGTACAAAGTCCATAATATTTATTTTTAGAAAATCATTCTATTCCATATTCTTACATTACTTATAACCACTTATTACCGTTACGAAAATTCATGAACACTTGTTATAAAGCTGAAGCATTTATTCATTACCTAACTACTTGTACACATAGTATAAAGTTTCCAAATATAAGTATATATATATATCAATCACTCATATAATTTATATATATACACTCTCTACACCCCACATAAATCTATGGTGCTGGCATACTCTGCTATCAAGTCCCTGTATCACACAACTAACGGAAATACTAGTCCGAAATCACTCGCGAACTGTATTAACACAATACACACAAAAATAGAGGCGAAGCATAGTTCCAAGTCACTAAGAGATCAGCACATACCCTCACGTCTCTTAGGACCGTCTGACTATCAATCAAATAGCCTGTACCAAGGAATACTATGTTCTAGGGTACAAGTCAATATCCCCCATAAAGGTCCAATCAAGATAAGACTTTCCCGGCGCAGAAATCTCCGTGATAACAAGTAGCCCGGGTATGATTTTTACACAGATACATAATATATTCACAGTCACACAGTCATATATATAGATATTCGCTTTTTCCAAATTAGGTTCACCCACGTCACATAATTATTGTCATCCGTGCTTAGCACAAATTTTACTTAATTATCTCGCATAATGGATTCGTCTCTTTTATTATCATTTATTATTTACTTCATTCTTACTTCTCATCTCTCAAAGTATTCTCTCTCACTAAGTGTAAATATCAGTACTTATACCCTCACTTACCTTCTAGTCTAAATCTTTCACGAGTCTCAATCTTCTAGTACACGTATGCACAATTCCTAATGTATAAATAACTCCCCGTTAACCCATAATTTCATCTCATATTAATTTCACTCAACGGAGCCTACTTAGACCCTATTGGTCCTCTTCATAACCCATTATACTCGATCAATGATGATCAAGGGTTCCTACGCATTTGAACCGGACTAAACCAAAATGAGAAAAATATACATTTTTCCAAGAGGAGTCGATCGATCGAGGAAAGGGGGTCGATCGATCGATCATTGATCGATCGATGTTCTTGAGTCGATCGATCGATCAAGCAGTTCTTGCCCAGTTTTCTGCAATATTCCACCTACGAGTTCAACCATCTTAACCCCTCCAAACCTCTCTAATTTCACCCAAGCTCCCATCAAAGTAATCCAAGTGTATAAGCAATGTACATAAACAAGTTCTAACGTAACGACATCAATAAATCCTTAACGAATCAATCAAAAAGGGGTTTAATCTCAAATCTCTATATAAAACCAAATTTTGCATGAATAATCACCACCCTCTATTTTAATCAAGAATTTCTTCCCAAATGTCATAATAAATTCGTGGGTAATCCTCTACATATGATCAAGATTTTAGACTACATGGGTTCTCCCTACAACACATATAAATTCTCTTCCAAAATATATAATTCTTCAATTAAAACTTATGATTTTCATTCCTAGACTAACATGGAAGGTATATTAACTTGGAAATTTGCAAGATAGTTACCTGCCTCGGATTCAAGGGTCTGATTTGTTCATGAAAAATATATGGTTGCATTCCTCGTCGTGCGATCTACGTTTTGGTGGTGGTGGCGATGAAATCAGGTGAGTTCTAGGCCTTGGATTGCTTGAAGACTCTTCACCTTCTTCTCAAATCTCTTCACCTTCTTCTCTAATCACTTCACCTTCTTCTCTAATGGCTGGCTTAGGCTTTGTGTTTCTTAACCCTAAGAGACAACTCTAAATGGCTAATAAATACTAAGATAATTCGTGGGTTTAATTACACAAAAATACCAAATGTCTAAAATACCCTCCCGGGGTGTCAATTAGGCCTAAAAATGCTCCGAGACCCAAACTAAACCCCCGAGTACACTTTTCTGACTATCTCGACCCTTTCGAACACATTGGCGCACTCAAAATGACTATACAGATGACTTATAATTTATTCACTTTAATAATAATAATTTAGTCATGACACGACACAGGCGCGTCCCGAATTAAATTTCCATAATTACCATTTTATTCACTCGTGACAATTTTAATAAAATCAATCTCATATATTACTTTACTCATCTAGTAATATTCAATAAATTTCCAATAATTACTAACTCACATCATGCTAGTAAATATAAAAAAAATACTTTCCAGATTAATATTAAATTAATAACTCAAATTAAATTTAATAAATCCCCAATTTTAAAAGCCATAAAAATACGGGGTATTACACTCACTTGGCTTCTCCATATTTCCATGACATTCCCTACTCATCATTTTACCAATCTAAATAGGCCAAAACCAGCAGATTCTTTCAGAAATATGGCGCAAAGAATTAAGACACTTAGACATGCCTCTCGAATCATAGGAAGCTCCATCCTTAGCATATCAGAATCCTTAACAGGGTCAAGATGACCTATATACTCAAGTTCATCCTTTGATTTCAGAAATGTTGATCGTCTTCATAAGAAGATGATGAAGCATAAAAATTCCTTCGCTCAGCTGCACGGTCCTAATATCACATTGAATGTACCAAATTGCTAAAACTTGATGGGAACACCTGGACAATGAACAACGAAGAAAATGAGATCAGTAAAAAAATCAAACGCTAATACCTAAACTAAAACTATCACAGTAACTACAAAAAAATCTCAATAGATACATTATCAGACTTGAAAAGTAGACAACCGATAATAAAATAAGATGATTGAGAGGAAATCTTGTATTTTTTTCATGTGAAAGTGTAACTGTCTTCCGCTGCGTTCACATTTGGTATTATCGATTTTTGAATCGGCAGAGATTACGAATTCTCACTATTTATGAGACTGTAACCGGTATGGTCCATTCCAACAGTTCCCGAAAAACATGTTCATTATAATTGAATCACATAGACATCCATTACAAATCACCATACTAAAACGGATACATTGAATGACGTAGACATGAAATAAACCTCATCATCGCAGCTGGACCTCCAGTTTCTATCTCTTCTAAAATAAGTTTCAAATATGGATCTTTTTTAATGCGTCACATTCGTTCTTCGAGATGTTCATTATGCGGTGGATTAGCCAAACTCTCCATCATTTGGGATAGAGCTAGATCCTGCATTAATGCACTTCCAAGGTGCTCAACCATTATCATAAATTGAGGGATTTGCATGACTTGTTACGTGATAGAATAGTATTATTGTTCATCGAAGTGTGGAATACCATCTTCAAATGGAGCATCTTGAAAAGTGTTTTGAAGTTTCTATGCCATCTGGTTAAACGAAGGATCTTTTGTTATCTATTTTTCTAGTTCCTTGACGCTTGGGTCATTAAGTACATCGACCATATTTGATAACTCAAATGGATTAGTAGGAGCAAATCCATCTCCTGGCACAGAGGTCGGTGTCTCCACGGAGGTTGATTTGGTTGAAATTTTCTTCTCTGCTCGAGCAATCTTTTCATCATCAGTTGAAGCAGGTTTAGCAGCCGAAGAATATATCTTGTCCTCCTAAACGTCATAAAAGAATAATTACATCAATAACCACCTGCCAGCTTATTTTAAGTTTTCAACAAATAACAATTTATATTGAAACAACATGTAATATGAAATCCTACTAACCATTCAATCCAAAGAAAGAAAAATGAAATCACTACAATTGATAATATGCAATCAAAACTTTGAATGAGAATGAAACTTTGAATTTCATTCTCATTCAAAGTTTTGATTGCATATCATCAGTTATAGTAATTTCATTTTTATTTCTTTGGATTTAATGGTTAGTATGATTTCATATTACATGTAATTTCATGAGAAATATAAATTATCAAGTTGGTGTTGCAGTGTGTATAGTGTGCTGGTGTACCGTGCATGCGTATGAAGAGGTACCTGCATGGAAACTGGAAAATCATTGGCAAAATTAGGAGGAAAGAAAAGATCTAATTGTCTCTTTGTAAAAGATGGTTTCCCTGCAAATGCACATTCAATCTCTATTTGTAAAAAAATATAATAGAAAATATCTGATTGTCTCTTTGTAAAAAAATACATATGATTTTCTTTAACTCAACTAACATTGATGTCTTTGATCCCCCACTGGCCAGTAATTATAATAGAAATAGTATAAAAATAAACAAACAAACAAAATTTTGTGAGCCAATAAGTGATAGAGTGATGGAGTTGCTGAAAAATAAAATCGAAGTATCACAAAACATAAGAAAAATTACAAAAAATAATACAAAATTAGTTAAATAATAAATTAACTGATATATCAAACATAAGATAAAGATAATTTGAACTTAACTTATGTTGATAGTCTTGTGATTAAAACTCTTAATGGAATATTCATTAATTCAATAATGATTAACACATTAATTATAGGGATAATATTCAAATACTTCGATAAAAACATAAAGGATTTACATCTAGTTAAATTGAAAAATAGATATCACTTGTTTGAAATATAAACAGGATTTGAATGCATTTTTGAAAATTTAAGGCTTCGGCTTGGCCCAAAAGTCGAAGGAAAAGCATATGAACTCGAAAACACCCTCATGTTTAAAGCTAATGTTCATAAGAATACATTAAAACGGGCTAGTCAAGTTGATTACTCTTTCCATAAGTAAGACATAGGTTTATTACAACCAGTAATGATCACGGGCACCACACCCATGCCAAAAAAAATCACAATACTAATACTTAGGGAACAATATTTTAACCTTTCATTTTGTCAATAACATTAGAGAAGGAATTGGTTCAGTTTCTGAACCCAATGAACCCACGCTCCTTACTCTTGTTCATACTACCCAGCATACCCTCTCCTCCAAATATGATATCGATGGACCAAAACGTGATCACTTGGTCCATCTTGGTGGGCATGAGATTATACTTCTTAACAACCTGTTCCCAAACAGGACCCTTATACTTTATTCTATCCACCACGCTCACACCTAAAAACATCACTTTGCTCCTTGTCTGCTAGCTTGGAAACTATGATTGCTAGGGATCTATTTTCTTAAAAAATAGATTTATTTCTCCTCGTCTGATCCTTGTCAGCTATCTTGGTCACTATGGAAACTGGTTATAACCTGCACCATTGAAGAAACTGATGGCAAATCTTTCACAACATCAGAAACCACTAAGCTACATAAAAGTCAATAGATTTTAAGAGAAACTCGATGAGGCCTCTTTTATCCCATGTCTCTTTGAATGTTTCACACCTAAAGATAATATGTTCTTCACTTTTAGTTTCTTTCTTACAAATGGTGCACACTAGGTTAGGGGAGAATTTACGATTAAAAAGGTTCTCTTTAGTGGCATACAAATATATCTAACGGTATTCCTCCAGCATATATGCTTCAGAAATAGATGAATGTGGTCTGAAATAGTAGATATTATATTATTTAGGTCATATGATCATATTCAATGCATAGAACAATTAGGACCTAGGATATGGACTTTTCAATAAAAAAACTGAAGAAAACCATTTTTCTAAGCTTTTAAATGAAAGTCATATGTTCTAAATTTATAATCTCAAGTGGTCTAATATAATGATTTAGAACCAAATCACCCCATCACCACCACCACCCTAAGGGTGTGTTTGAAGATATAATTAGTAAACGTAGTCTGAAAATTTCAAGAAGATAGAAACATTAAATAGCTCAAAGATAATTTGGTCTTATAATGAATAGACAAATACAACCAATCTTACCCTTGATAAGAGAAGTTAGAATGACAAATTTATCATGTGTGTGCGTGGTATATTTACACTGCTAGTGGAAAACATGCGAGAAGAAGTCTTCACCTCAGGGGATATATCCCTATGAATGAGACGCGCATTGGTATATATCCCTATCTGAAGCAAACCATGCTTCACCTCCAACAATTCCATTTCCTGCGGGGATAAAAAAAATCTTTTAGGAAATATCAATAACAAACTACATTGTAAGACTCATCACAAAAAAACATTATTCATAAGTTGTCTCGCTTTTTTTCTTCATCTTTTACCGTTTCAGAATCACATATATCATCAAAAGAATGTACGTACCACCTGCTTTTACTGTTTCATAAACATTATTCATAAATTATGACATACTTTTGACATAAAGTATCGACAACCACTATTCACACTTATCTATTCTTTTATTAAAAAAAATTCCCCGCTTCATAAGATTCCCTTCACCTATAAGAGGATTAAAATTCCAATAAATCATTCTCAATCAGCAATGATTCGAAATTATAGTGAAAGTCAGCAAATGCATTCTTGCGATTGGCTTCAGAGTTTCCAGTGTGACCACACTATTCTCCCTCGCAGCCTGAAAGAACAAATGAAATTGTAAAAAAAGATAAACGTCCTGAAAAAACATTGAAAGGATTCTAAAAGCATTTTGTCTAAGGATCTACTCGAGGAAAAAAATTCTAGTTGTGCATATCTTTAAAGCATTCATTTTCTGCAGTGCTGCCATTCATATAAAGACATATAAAGATAGACATACAATTATAGTAATGTCATCAACTCATGCTTCTCCTATATCTTTCGACTGAAACAAACACATGTTCTATTTTACCCGTTCCATGTCAACTGACATTACGAAACTGATGTCAATCATTCCAACATTGAGAATCCATTTGAGCATAATTATTTCCCCCACTTCATTAATTATTGAATAAACATCCATTAAAATCACTTGGGCATATCTAATTCTCACATATTTGAATGTCTTAATTACATAATTACACATGCTTTTCTGCTAGGATATGTTATTGTCCGCCAACACAAATTATATGGGTAGGTGTTTCAAAAATATGGTTCAACAGTTCAAAAATGAGTTTAGCACTGAACTGATAAGAATAAAATGAAATTCAACTATCGTCCCCAAGAATAAAATTCATAGTTTGAGCATACCCGAGCTCCTTTATAGTTTAATCATATATGAGTCAAAACCTTAGGGAAAGGAGGCATCCAATCCTCATTTTCCTTATCTTCACAATCAACAATCTAAATAGCATCATCATTTTCATGTTCCTTCTCAATAGCAGAGTCAGATATTTTCTTTCGTTTTGAAGGAAAATGTGGGAGTGAATCTATATAGTCATTGTAATCCTCAATTCCCCATTGAACCCAACATCGCCAACATCTACAACTGTGTACGGGGTAATATTTGCATCAATTCTCACACATGTACTTAAGCCATATTACCATTACAAATTTCTTTAATAGCAGGTAAAATTGCAGGTCACCAAGTCTGAAAACGGAATATAATGTAATATTGGACTTTGATTAGTAAAATTTCATGCGAATTGGCCCATTTTTCAATTAATCATTACACAAACTTAAAGCACCTGAACAGAACAACCGATACTTCTTTAAAGCACCCAAAAAAATGTAACATATAAGTCAAACTCGTGTCATCAAAGTTAACGCCAAATCACAATTGTGATTCGGTGTTACTGAGACTTCTAAATAATGTATCAATAGCGACATTAAACCACGAAATGGAGAGAGACGTATTGGCTCTAGTTGTCAAAAAGACGACATTAGTGGTTGCCGTGTACAAAACCTATAAAAATTGCGTGATTTTTATATATGATGAAAATAATTACCAAGGCAGAACAAACATACATTACAAAATTGGAAAAGCAACTTTCTAAGCCAATACCGTAATAGAAACCAATACTGAACAAAAAAAACATACATTACATTGAACCGACATGTGTTACTAACACAAATAGACATAAATATCTAGCACAAAACATACATACATTATATATATGATCAAAGAAACTTTCCAAACCAATACTAATATAGAAACCCCTGGAAAACTAAAATTGGAAAATACATTACAAAATCAAGTTGTTAACAACAAACCCTAGAAAAATCTAAATAAATAATGAATTGACAAAACTTGAGGGAAAATACATTTGAGTTTATGTTAGTCAAACTTATCTATGATTGGATGATAAAATACATATCCTAATCTCCAAACATCACTCAAGTTGATTCTAAAATCAATGTCTCGTTGAGTAAGTCGAACCCCGTGTTTGACCTCAATAACCTTTCCATATAAAAGAAAATTCAAGAGAAGTTTCGATATATTAATACCACTAAAATCATAAAACAAAACTGGTATTTGAGTTATTTCAATATGAAAAAGTTGTAATGCATATCTAAATAGAAAACGGCTCTTCAACAAAGTTAAATGCTATGTTAAAATTGAACTTATCTAGGAATATGTTGAAAGACCACTCCTAGGGCCTTTTTCTGAAAATTAATCCTAACAAACAAAAATTTGCTCCTTTGACACCTTGAGCACTTCAAGAGACTTTAGATTCGGATTTGAAAATCGTTTGGAATGATCACAATCACTCCCAATAATAAGACAACTCAAGAAATCGAAAAGGCCGCGATCGAAAACATCTGCAACCAACACCAATATAATATATCAAAAAAATAGAAATTTTATTTTTAACCAAATTAACATTAGATGGAGAGAGAGAAAAAAGATATCAACATAACAAATTCAACATATAAGAAACTAATAGCTCTTGATATTGGCCTTCCTATGACAACTTCCCATCATGTATGTAATAAACTACCATGTACTGTATGTAATGCAAACAGGTTGTCCCTCGAGTTAGCATTTCCAAAAGTTGAGGACCTCAATCTATCATTCTCTTCCAAATGGGATTAATCAATTAAAAAATGAATTATATCAATCCAATATAACAATGCTAAGTATAACTAACAACATATAACAACACACGTTTATCTCACATGTTGCATACTACTAAAAAAATCCAATATTTATTAACGAAAAATGGATTTGAGTTTGAGAAAAAAAGGAGATCTACCTATCCGAATTATAAATAATATAATTGAATTTTGATATAATAAAGTAAGAGAATTTGGTTATTCATCACAAACTAAAATAAAAATTAACAAATAGGGCAAAACCTAAAAAATAAATAATTTAGGCATTTAAAAACTAATAACAACTATAGAGTTCAAAATATACCATTGTTCTTTCTACTATTGCACTGCATACCAATGTATAATTGTTACAATTATAATTTAAAATTCCTCACAGTTATTAAAAAGAAGAGATGAAACATGACACTCTTTTTTTAATATCTTCACAATTCAAGCCACAAATTAGCTCATACCAATTGTGAGAGACTCGGCAATATGGATTATTTACCTCAAATACCATCAAGCCCAAAAAATCAACTTCCATTTATTTGGCTTCTTTTCTAATCCAAAAAAAGCCCCTGTAGAGTAACAATAGCAAGATATTATTACTCATAAATCTATAAAACTATCTAATGCTCAAATATTGAAATGATAACATTATTTGATTACAACATCAAAACTTACCAACTTCAGACTCATAACACCCAATATGAGCTACATCAAATTTGTTAAATCGTTGCAATAACTAAAAAAAGAACAAATCATCTTGAGTTGGTTTTTCGTATAGCTGCAAAAAGAATATACCAAGTAAATAGCATTACCACAACAAAGCAGAGGTAGAGGGTGGGAAAATGACAGAAAAAATCCCATAAAACACCTCACCAAATGAAATCAAATACGTATATTACAAAACTCGAATATCAAAACTATAGCAAGCCTATTAAAAATGAAAAAGAAAACTAAAGGATAGTGTGTGCCTGTAACCTGATTAGGGAATGAAATCAAATAAGGATAGCCAAATCTTCAAACCCTAAATTTCCCCTATAATGTGTATGATGGATGTGAGTGAGTGAGAGAGAGAGAGAGAGAGAGAGAGAGAGAGAGAGAGAGAAAGAGGTGTGAGAGGTACCTACTCATTGGAGTGGAGAATCGATCCAGAGAGAGAGAGAGAACGAGTGTAATGTTTGCGTGCCTTATTGATCCAGAGAGAAAGAACGGGTGTAATGTTTGCGTGTCTTTGTTTGTGGTGGGACCTAAAAAATGATTGGAGTGTAATTTCCTATTCTAACCATGTTTTTGAATTTTGGATAATAGGGGTAAAGGATATGAAGTGTTAAAAAGGAGGGGGAAATAAAATAACAAAGGGGCAAAAGAGGAAAATAGGGTCTTTTAATCTTCACCCTTCATTTCGTGCCTTGTTGGCTTCGATCTAAACCGTGAAGTGCCTTCCCATCTTATGAATAGTAAAAACACCATTGTAACATTATATATATATATATATATATATATATACGAGTTTGACCCACTTTCAGGATGAGTCATCACAAAAATAATATATCCTGCCCTGAAATAGCGATCACAAAAGCCTTACTGTAATAGTACACCATCATTCAAATTGCTGCTAACCAATCCATATCCAGGATAACACTAAAATGAGAAATGTCCCTATTCACACTAGTTTCCCTGCATATGGAACCCAAGAGATCCTTGCTACCCAACGGCAAATATATATATTCATTATAGTGATACCGATGATGAATACACTATAGCAATATCATGTATAAATCTGGTGCGAATAAAACACTATGACGCACCCATATCATAGAACATACCACATTTGCCTATGGATAATAATCATACCTTTAATTTCCAATGGTACTACCTGTTCAAATTGTTCTTGGACTTAATACTCATGTCTGAACTGACCCAAAAACTATTGCCACTATTTCCCCTATTGGACACTTTTGTCCTATCCCTTAACTCACTACGGATAATTACAATGCAAATGGCCCTGCTTTCCACATAGAAAGCATTTACTGGTGTAACCCCCTTGTCTCTAGCCTCGTTGGCCATATTGGGGTTATCTTGCTCACTGACCATAGTGGCCCTGACCCAAATAACTACCTTTATATTTCCCTCGGTGTTGTTGGCTCCGAGGAACCCACTACTGATGGACTTACTAGCCATGCCTAAAACCACTATCAGTTGACCTCAAACCTCTAGAATGAAATCTATTAATCGGATCCCCTAGCTGAGAATACCGCTCATGTTATATACCCGATCGTGACTGTTATGCACCACTATCACCATTACCTTCCACCTTGCCTGACTGGCTAGGCTCTCCTGTCCTCTTGCTCCACTTCATATTGAAGTAATGATCTTGGAAATGAAGTAGTATGGCGTTGATGACCTCATATTATGTCTTTAACACCGAGTTACCAAGTTAGTGTCATGATCCTCCAAGTGAGTCTATCCATGAACTTTAGTATCTTTTTCTCCTCACTGTTGACCTCAACGGGCAAAAAGTTATCCAAATAGGTAAACTTTTCCTCGGATTCAACCACTAACCTATCTCCCTAAGTAACATAAAAAAAAACTTCGGCGCATCTCTGTCTAGATTGCCGATGGAAAATACTTGCGATCAAATCGTACCAAAAACTTTGATAAGTTCATAAAATCCCTCTCCTCTTCCGTGGTAATTGACTCCCACCACTACAGTGCCACACCTACTAGATTAAAAGTAAAGAGTATCAGTCTCTTTGTATCGCTGCATTCGATTACACGAAGGTGGCACGAGATATATTTCTTTCACTGGATGGTAGTTACCATGTCTGAACTTCCCTTGAAATCTGGTGGATGCCTTTTCTGGAAGGCCTCCCTCACTTTCTCTGATGGTGATGGCCCTGGGTGGGCCTGGACGATAGGTTCCACTTGTTGTTGTGGCTAGGTCTACGAAAAATGTTGTGTTATGGCGGTCATGGAGGTATTAACTGCTTGGGAAATTATAAAGGCCACATCTATGACCATCACGGTCCCCTGTGGCCCTTCTGGAACCTATTGGGCCTCTCCCTCATTGACCCTTTCAGCGACCCAAGTTTGTCATGCTTTTTTAAGGGACATCTGAAACTAGACTGAATTTTTATAAGATTCACTTCAATCATATATTTTATCAGGAGAATGTGAATCACAACATGAATCAATAGTCCTAAGCATAGGTCTTTACATCAAAGAGAATGCAATGTTGAAAACATAATAAGCCACGAAGATCCTAGGGACACTAAAAATTTATGCTCTGATACAATCAGTGACACCCCGCGTATCAAAATAACGAGTGGCTAACCCCCTACTGAAATAAAACAAGATTATCATATGGCTCATTCTTAGCATCACCATTAAAATTCAATTAATTACTAACCACCTATCATTTCCCCTTATTTTCTCTCCCTTCCTTATCTCTTAGGGATTAAGAATAATAAGGTGGTTGCCTGTCATCACTAACCCTATTATTTTATATGCCTAGTCCAAAAATTAGTTTAATATTCTGTATAAAATTACCCGTACACTTAAGTAAGTCCCGACTAGTCTAAAAAGCCCTCGAAACCCAAATTACAATTCCTCGCTCCAATATTTTTCTAATTTTCCTACATAAATTGTAATAATACAAAAACCTTTGGATGTGGATCATTATAATTAAGTTTATATCTACAATTGACTATTTTGGGTCTGATTGTAATTGTTGAAGTTTGTGGGTTATGTTTGGAATTTAAAAAAAAAATTAAAGAATGGTCATTCGAACGAGTTCATGTCATTTAAACTTGAAACCAATGTTTTCGAAGTGGGGATCGAACGAGGTTCAAATAAGATCCCACTAAATAACAGGTCCAAGTCTTTGCTAGTTTGAATGAGATGCCTTTATCATTCGAATGAGAGGTGATTCTCGTTTGAATGAGCACGATTGAACTTTTTAAATCAGATTGCCCTTTGCATTGTTTCATTTTGGGCCATTGGATTGATGAGGTGTCGAGCTCTGGTGAGCCAAAATTGAGAAAAAAAAAGGATTTTAAGTATTTAGGGTGTTTTTATAAGGGTTTTTGGGTTTATTTTGGTTATTGGAGGTTGGTAGAGAGAGAGAGAGAGAGAGAGAGAGAGAGAGAGAGAGAGAGAGAGAGAGAGAGAGAGAGAGAGAGATGGGTCTCCCACCATGTTTATGCGTTTATCAACCTCTCTCTACCACAAACCACCATACCACCATTATCCTTCCACCTAGTCTCACCACATTTTGCATATATTCCACTATATCCAAACCCTACATACCCATTTCCACCATGGATGAGTAGAGCTACGAATTTATAGAGCTTTTTTTGGGAGTTCTTGAATATGGAAATGGAAGATTTATGGAGTTTCAAGGGCGTTTTGCTTGGAAGATTAATGGACCAAACTTGGTGGAGCTAGGCAACCGGTCTAAGGCCATATTAGGAGGTAGGAGGTTTCCATCTTCTTAGACCTTTTAATTGCCTACAATTGTTGGAGCTCCATTTGAGGTGGGAAAACACTACTCTTAGTTTAAGACTATTTTGCGTATTAGTGGTCTTGTTTTTAAAATTCAAGAGTAGAATGCATATGAATAAAATGATAGGTTTCTTTTGTAGATTTGGTATTAAAAATATTTATGGAATAAAATTATTAGAAAAATATTATTTTGGTGTAAATAAATGATGAGTAAATATTTCAAAGTTTTCTTGAAATAATTGGGATTTTCATTTTTCATTTAAATGATATGCTTTAATAAGTTAGGTGCTAAACATTTTTATGCAATAAATGTTTTTTAAATTCGTATTTGTATCTTGCTGGAGATATTTGGTAAATTAAGTTTGATTTCTTGCCCAAAAAAATGAAGATTTCATAAAAAAAAATGGGACATGCGCTTGAGTTTTGAAGAAATAATAATTTCCTTTAGTCTTGAAATGTATATTTTCAAGTGCTAAGAATTTCTAGAATAAATCATATGTTTAACCCATTTAATCAGATTTTCGGAATCAAAATAATCTTCTTATGCATGTAAACGTATAGTATTTTGATATTGGGTATATAAATTTAAAGAAGGTTTTGTTGGGTTTCAAAGTGAAATAAGAAATGTAGAAATTCTAGTCTTTAAGGTGTGTAAAGAGGGTTGAAAGTATAATAAGTGTAAGGTTATAAGACTACATATGCTTATAAAAGAAAATGGCATCTTTCTTATAAAAGTAGTCTTTAAGTGTAATTGGTTTTCTTGGATAATGAAAGTAAAGAAATGTCTAACTTCGAAAAGTGGTTGATAAAAGGGTTGGATAAGTGTTAATGCTTAAAACATTAGGAAGTTTGTGTGTAACTTATTAATGTTTTTGAAAGATTAACACTTATGAAATTGGAAAAGAAATAATGGAATAAAGATGCTTCCAAATTGAAAGAGTGTTACTCTATATGTTAAAAAGGTGTTGATGCATTGAAAATACTTAAGAAGTTAGTGTGGGTTACTTAATTGTGCTTTGGCAAATAACACTTGTGAAAATGGAGACAAATATAAGTTTGGAAACAAAAGGGGTATAATGGTAATTTTATACAAAGTGGAATATTTTTATGAAATAAAATTTATGGAAAAGGTGTTATAAAAAATGGTCCTAAATAAACATTATTTTGGAATAAGATCAATTTTATAGTGAAAAGGACATAAAATGATGATTTTCAAAGTGTAACACAAGTTGGGGTGAAACCCTGGGTTTTGGCTTTGGTAGGGTAAAACGGAAATAAGGAATAATGTGGACATTTGTAAAATGTTTAAACACATTAAAAAGAAACTCGATTACACTGGGATAATTAAGGAGGGTCTGGGGGCCTGGGGTGAAAGACCAAAAATACTAGCTAGAGAATATGGTGGCATTGCCGGCAGTGTAGAGCCCATTAAAGTACATGGTTTATTCGAAGATTCTGAGACAAAAGATAAAGAAATAAGGAACAAGTCAAGAAATGGGTTGTGTGGTGAAAATATGTTAAGGAAAATGAACTTGAATGAATTAATGTATGTTCCAACAAAGGTTAAAATGGACATGATATTTTAAATTGATTAATGTCCATAAAATAAAGGAAAGGTAAATTATGGTGGTTAAATAGGTGAGTTAAGCATCCTAAGAAGGTGTAACCCATAATTAACACAAGGGTGTCTTGTGAAAGGTTTTTAAAAGATAAATAACTATTTTCTAGCACGGTGTTCACATGTGTTGAAAGGGGTGCTTTTCAATAAAAATACTAATGTGGATTGGTTTAAGTAAAGGAGTGATTTCGGAAAGGAAATGATTTTAGGTTAAATAAAGTGTAGTTGTTTCAAGTATTTAACCGCGTGTGTTAAGTAAATGGATAAATGGAAAGTTAAGAAAGAGAAAGTTCTTTTTTTAGATTAAGGTAAATTAATCGAAATAAATAACGTTTTTAAAAATAAAAACGGTTTCACACATTAAGTATATATTTTTTTGCTATTTCTTTCTATATTGTATTTGTATATTTCACACTGAGAATCTACTCACACCCTCACCTTTTCTATGGCAGGTTGGGTGTGAGTTCGTATTTTGAGAGCGTTACATAGGTAAGTATTGTCTTTTATTTTATGCTAGTCGCTCTGTATGCTTGGACTCCAGGGATGTTCTCCATGGGTCCCTCACATTGTTTAATCTGAAATTGGAATCACGTGCTAATAAGTGACATATTAATTAAAATAAAACTGGATTAACAACATTATACAGGTTGTTCATTGCACTTCACACCTAACACTCAGGTCAGACCGGGTTTACTATGGGTAACCCACAAATTTGGTCATGGGCGTTACACAAATACTACCCCCGGCTACTTAACTATGACTATTTTGACCCATTTTGGATCATACATGCACTCGAAATGTCCATCTGAGTCATCTACCATCAATTTACTATCATATTCCCAATAACCCCACACACACGTCCCAAATCAGATCCAGTTGACCCATCGCTTTTACCCACATATGATGTACAATAAAATAATACAATTTCATCTACATATCACACAAGAAAATATAATACTTTACAAGCAATTATAATAACACATAAATATTACTCCATTTCTTACAAATTAATATTCATTCAATTCATTCCATTTTTTAATTTATTTAAATTACCGCGACACGTGTAATTTAAATATTCTAAAGTATAAAGGGTATTACCGCTTAGTCCATTTTTCATTGGAAAAAGTGATTCTCAATGGTTTCCATTTCTACACCACAAATAGGACACACAGGGTCATGTCTTAATTTCTTCTTCCACAAAGAGTAATTAAAAACAATACCCGCATTACAGTTTCTCCATATAAAATGTAGCACTTTAGGAGCAAGAATCTTACATAATTTTTTTCCACAAAGGAGGTTAAGCAAAAAAGATGATAAAGCAGATTTTTTAGTTTTTTTTATAGGAAGTGTGACTTGTTAGGCAAATGGAATAGAGAAAGGGACATCAAAATTGGGTGGCCAAATAACATAATGTTTCTATGTAGTGGAAATAAGATGGATAAGAGTAATAGGTCAACAACCATGGATAGGAAAACAAAATGGCTAAGAGATTAGAGTACCAAGAGAGAGGATTATTATGAATAAGGTCTACCACCTTAGAATAAGATGTAAGCGTCCAAGATGGGGAATCAAGAGATGAGCCAACCCATTTGTTACCCCAAATATCAATATCCATACATTTACCCACTTGTCAAATAACCTCATCCTTAAGGAGTTTACTATCATGCATCAAAATTTTTTATATCCAAGATCCCTTCTTAGAATTAGGAACATCCCAAAAAGAACATCTAGGAAAGTATAATCCATTTTTTACTTTAGCCTAGTGAGCATTGGGGTTGGTCAACAATCTCCAAGATTTCTTTGCCAACGATGATTGATTTTATTTCTTAAAGTATTTAAAACATAGGGCACCCAAGTGTTTTGGCTTATAAATGTGATACAAAGACTTCCAATGTATCCCCTTCTTAGATTTATTATTATTCCACCAAAAATATGTTATTCTAGAAGATATGTCTTCACAAAATCCTTTGGAGAATTGGAAGATACACATAACATAAGCAGGGGTAGCCTGTAAAAAAACTTTAATTAATAGTTTCGTGCCAACTTAACATAAACTGCGATTTCCAGCCTTCACCTTTCCTAACAATTCTATCTTTAAGCCAAGATAAGGTTTATTTTTTGACTTACCCCAGTACGAGGGTGAGCCTAAATATTTTCCAGGCTTGTCAATGAAAGGGACTATAAGAATATTGGAAAGGGTTTTACAGATATAACAAGGGGTATTCTTGTTATAAATCAACCCAGATTTGTTAGGATTGATTTTTTTGCACCCAACCCAATAGTACTCACTCAAACAGTCTTTAAAAAACTGCTACACTCACTCACCTTGCCCTTAAAAAAGACAAGGGAATCATCTGCATATAACATATGGGTGATATCAAGGCAACACCTAGATAGCTTAATGCCTAGGACGAAAATATTATCCACGGTTTTATCAAGAAGAAGGGACATGTTGTCAGACACAATGGTAAAAAAGAAGGGGAAGAGGGGTTCACCTTGCCTAAGTCCTCTAGAAGGGGTGATTTTCTCACCACTTTTTCCATTGATAATCACTTTGAAAGTAATAATAGAAATGCACTCCAAAATAATATTGACCCATATTGGCTTAAAACTAAAGTCTAAGAGAGTAAAGTCCTGAAGGACGAGGTTATTTGTCATGTCATATGCTTTATTCATATCAAGTTTAAGGGTACAATTGGATTTTTCCCTTCCTTTTCTTCTAATATGTGCAAAATCTTCCTAGTCTACGATGATATTGTCTTGATTGAGTATCCATGTAATAAAAGAACTCTGTTGTGGGATAATTATGGTATCAATAATAGGCCTAAGTCTTAAAACAAGGATTTTTAAAATGACTTTGAAAAAGAAGTTGATCAAACTAATAGTCCTAAGTTGGGTAATATCTTATGGGTTTGGTCATATGGGTGTAGGGTGGGGATAAATGGATTAACCACCAACACTCTAATAAACTAACCCGCAGATTTAATCAAATATTGATTTATGATTTATCAAGTTTTACTACAATCCAGGACCTACACGGGCTGAAATATTATTATGCCCAATTTAATACATTACGTATACTCCGCATTTGATGAAATACACTAGACAATACTCTAGTAATGATTTAATTATTTATTTGATATGCCACCATATATATTGTGACAAGTGGAACCATAAATAATGGACATTTGGTTCCATAGAGAACATGACATGACATGACATAAGTATTTAGATATCTTGAAAAACACTATTCGAAATATTTATAGCCTCGCACCAATTTAAGTTTCTCGAGTAGAAAAACATTTATTTTTTAAAAAGTAATATCCCTTTGAAATTGTGAATATTTTTATGTTATCCCATGAGGGATCTTTTTAAAGACTTAGTAGGTACATGTACTCGAACAATCTTGCCCAAATAATATTTTTTTGGGTAACCATGTCAAAAATGACATCCTTCGAACAACCATATCAAAATGATATTTTTTAGAATGACCTTGGAAAATAATATTTTTGTTGAAACAATTAGCATTTTTGCTCAAGTCATGGTACCTTGAGCAGGTTCCTCCAAAAGCCTCATCAGTGGTACCTTGAGAAGGTGACTTGAGAAGCTTAACCTTAGTATCTCAAGCTGCCTCATCCTAGTGACTCGAGAAACCTTATCCTAGTGCCTCGAGAAGCCTCGTCATGGTGCCTCGAGCAGCTTGTCACAAATAAAAATATTTTTTAAAACTTAGAATTTTTCTCAAGTTATGGTACCTCGGGCGACCTCATCCGTGGTGCCTCGAATAGGTTCCTCGAGCGACCTTCTCCTACTGTCTCGAGTATCCTTCTCTAGTGTCTCGAGAAACCTTGACCTAGTGGCTTGAGAAGCCTCGCCCTAGTGCCTCGAGTTGCCTCACCCTAGTGGCTCGAGCAGCCTCATCGTAGTGTCTCAGCGGTCTCGTCCTAGTGGCTTGAGCTACCTCATTCACGGTTGCTCCGAGCAACCTCCTGAGCAACCACATCCATGGACGCCCGAAATAACTTTTTGCGCTTTCTTATATTTGATTCATGATAAAATATGATTTATTCACATTATGATGTTAGTTACATGAAAATTCCAGTCGGATATTTATTACTCACCTCAAGGTGACCGAACACGCTTACCTACTGAATTATTTTGCATATGATTTAAATGGATAAAAAAATTATAAGTTTTCTCATCTTTGATAAAACAGTGGGGGCATGAGATAATTAGCTCACCACATGGTATATCTGCACTCTATCGACTGCATATTGTAGCATAACAAATCCGCATCATAAAGTTTCACAAAACAATATGTTTATGATTCCTCGAAGCATGTTTTCAAGTTTATTTTATTCTATAGGCATTAAATAAAATAAACGGGGAAGATATACCCCGCATGATTATATATGCCATTTTTATATGCCTTATGAGTTACTAATGATTTTTGTGCCACAATCCGAGTCGATTTCTTATCCTTGTAGATATTGAATGAACATGATCTAATCGAGCTCGAGCAATTACATCAGGTCTTACAAATGTCAAGGCCAAATGCTCAAGAGATTTTATTTTTTAATTAGGAGCAAATACCCATGGAATGTATTAAAATGCTTTCAAATCTTAGATAGTGTTGTAACTAGTAGCTATAATTTTCTTTACTTTCCTTTATCTTGAGATAAAAGACAAAGCAAAGTAAAGAGGGGGTAGACATAGGTGATAAGAATGCTCGGATTCGATCCCTGAATGACCATCATTGATGAGGCATACCCAAAAGAAATATCAGAGTTGTTCAGCATAGTTGCGACATGGCTCATATATAGCACTTACTACATACATTATTTCCAGCAAAGCGACAGGGGGCAAATGAAATTGCCCATAAAACTCGGAGCATAGATAAATTGCCCAACGTATTTAAGAGATTTTCAAACTCTCTCTATTCATCTTCTTCTTCTTCGCGCCCAAGTCTATTCTCTCTCTAGAACCAGTAAGCTTCGCCACTTGCAGCCTTCGTTTCGTCAGGTCTCAGCAGCGTTACTCTCCCTCTTTATCAGGTATTCTCCTTCATTAAGAGCTTTCCTTTGTCTTCAATCCTGTTTGTTTTTTAGGGTCATAGGGTTACATCAGCTTCGAGTTCCCCTTAGCTTTTTCCGGTGTCTTCTCCGGTAACTGGTTCTTGGATCGTTCCTGATGAAAACCTTTAAGTTCTTTGTTCAATCCAAAAGTCAAACCTGGTCAACTCCCCACTTGTTTGTAGCTAAATTAGTCAAGTGTAGTGTAATTTCTCCAAGTGTAGAGTCTTCCCTTTAATGCTTAGGAGGCTTTACAACCTAGTGTCTGAATTCCCACCCTTGAGAGAAAAACTCTTTGCCGAGATCCGACGAATAGAGGAAGAGGAAGAGAGGAGACGAGGAGCCAACCCTAATTGGGTATGACCCATCTTTCCCATTCCTCTTGCCACCGTAAGACCATCTGAACCCTCTGAGTCTTGCGGGTCATCATCTCGTCCAGCCGACACTCCCAAACCAAGTGAAATGGACGAGAGAACCTTCTCTCCAACGGTGCCGGGACGTCTGGTAGAAGGGACACGTCTGATCTTAGCCCTCCCCGAGAGGCCGAGGGTACGATCCCCTCTGAGGCTGTCCCTGTGACAACCCTATCCCCCAATGCCTTCCAAGTGGCTTTTCCTCAGGGTCCTCCTGCAGGTGATGAGGGGGAAGGGGGTGAGGACGAGGACGACGATACAGATGATGAGGTTGATACCTCCCATGCCTCGTCTTTTATCTCCTCTGTTAGGGATAGGGACCTTCTAATATGGAGGCATATTTATGGAGTGCCCTCTGGGGTAACTATGAGGGTTCCCTCTGAGGCTGAGAGGGTTTTTGAGGGTGAAGAGGGAGAGGTTGCAGTCTACGAGCAAATGTTCAAAGTAGGTGTCAGACTTCCTTTCCATCCTGCTATTGTAGATATTCTGTCGGCTTTGGGCGTCTCCCCCTCGCAACTTCCACCCAACTCTTGGAGGACGATTCTGGGGTATATCTCTTTGTGCAAAAATTCTTTCACTGATGAGCCCTCGTCCGACGTGTTCTTGGCCTGCTACAATATCACCTCTTCATCTAAACAGCCCGGATACTATCATCTAGGGGCAAGAAGGTCTGAGAAGAAGCTGCTCCACGTGGCTCAAACTTCCAATCATGATTGGAAAAAGAGGTTCTTCTTCATATCTGGGACATGGGAGAGCTCTGCCGAGGCGTCCCCTTCTGTCGACGGTCCGAGGGTCCCTAACAAATGGTCTAATCCCTCAATGAAAGCTAGGTTAGACCCCGGACTTAGCTTGGAGGAAAGGGATATTGTGGAGTATCTGAGGGGACGAGGGAGAGGGGGTGAGATCCCAAAGTTCGAAGATTTGATGTCCCCCCGGTACCTCAAAGAAGCTGGTTTGAGGGTCGGCCCTCTGACGGAACTATGTGAGTGATACAGCACGTCTTCTATTTTTTACTTTTTTGAAGTGTTTCCCGTTTATCTCTGTATTTCTGATGCATCGTATCCTTTTCAGGTCGTCCTGCAGGTGTGTCAGATTACCTCTGGGATATGACTGCTCCAAGCCTACTTGCTGGTCTATCAAAGAAGAAGGGGAAGGAGCCTCAGCAAGCTCCCAAGAAGACAAGGGCCTCAGGGCCGACGGTTGTTGAGCCGACAGCCGATAGCCGCAAAAGGAAGGAGCCTGAGGCTCCTGTTGAGCATCGGCCTGATCCAAGGACGAGGGCAAGGGTCGAAGCCTCTGAGGGGACGACCTCCTCGTCCAGCATGGGGGCCTTCTGGTCTCAAAATCTGTCCCATCTGAGGGCCGACCCCTCATCTCTTATTGCCAACCTGAGGGCAGCTAAGGATTCGATGTTCTCTGCACCGTCGGCCTCTGACTTCGAGTTCTTGGCAAAGATGCCACCAGCTAAAGTGTACGACTACGGTCTGCACTCCCTTGCTCAGGTATTGGTCTTTACCTTCTTTAATTTCACTAACTGTTCCCTCGGCCCCCCTTGATATTTCTTCATTTTTTCTTACAGTCTGTCTGTGCCCTCACCTCAGCCACCAAGTGGATGGCTGAGAACCAACAGAAATTCCATGAAGCTGAGAGGGCCATTCAACAAGAGGCTGACCTAAGAATAGAGTTGGACACTGCTAGGGCCGAGCTGGAGAGCACAAGGACTGAGCACGCTAGAGTCCTTGATGAGCTGACGAAGTAACATGATGCCGATCTGCAGGCTAAGGACTTGTTGATCAGGTATAAGGACTTGTTGATCAAGGGCAAGGACGAGGCTTTAACCAATATGGAGGCTAAGCACAAGACTGACCTTGAAGCAGCTGTCCAAAAAGCCGAGGCTGATGCTGTTGAGGCTTACAAGTTCTCTGATGAATTCCAGGGCTTCGGTCTTGAATATCTTGAGAGGGGGATTAGGACGGCCTGTCGGTGGGTCGTCCTAAAGTTTGCCGACACAGTATCATCCATCCGCCCATCTCTTGAGGTGGTTCAGCTGGATGATCCCTTGATTGCTGAAGCCCTGTCGCAAGTGGAGTCCCAAGTTCATGTTGAGGGGGTCGGCACGTCTGAGGGTCGGCCAGTCATGATTGCTGAAGAGACCCCATCGGTTGATGTTGAGGCTCTGCCTTCTGATGTCGTTCCTTAGGGTGGCTGTCTGTAGCCTATACCCTCATTTTTGTATTTTTGTTCAAAGGCCTTGTAAAAACACTTGATACTTATGTTTTATTAATACCAGTCTTTTCTTCAACTGTCTCCCATAACTGCTGTCTTCCATATTTAATTCAGTTATGGTTTATTCCTTGCTAATTTGCTACTAACCCCTCCCTCATCTTTCTTGAGGACCACTGTGGGGTCGTCCCCTCATGTGGCCTCATTATAGCCGAGGGTTCAAGTAACCAAATTAATGATTTTTAAATAAAGTCTACCCTCGTCTTTCTTGAGAACAGTGGTGGGGTCATCCCCTCCACTGGTCCTCATTATAGCCGAGGGTTCAAATAACGAATTTAATGGTTTTAAATAAAGTCTACCCTCGTCTTTCTTAAGAACAGTGGTGGGGTCGTCCCCTCCACTGGTCCTCATTATAGCCGAGGGTTCAAATAACCAATTTAATGGTTTTAAATAAAGTCTACCCCCGTCTTTCTTGAGAACAGTGGTGGGGTCGTCCCCTCCACTGGTCCTCATTATAGCCGAGGGTTCAAATAACCAATTTAATGTTTTTTTAAGTCTTCCCTCGTCTTTCTTGAGGACAGTGGTGGGGTCGTCCCCTCCACTGGTCCTCATTATAGCCGAGGGATCAACTTTTCAATTTAATGGTTTTTAAAGTCTTCCCTCGTCTTTCTTGAGGACGGTGGTGGGGTCGTCCCCTCCACTGGTCCCCATTATACCCGAGGGATCAACTTTCCAATTTAATGGTTTTTTAAGTCTTCCCTCGTCTTTCTTGAGGACAGTGGTGGGGTCGTCCCCTCCACTGGTCCCCATTATAGCCGAGGGATTAACTTTCCAATTTAATGGTTTTTTAAGTCTTCCCTCGTCTTTCTTGAGGACAGTGGTGGGGTGGTCCCCTCCACTGGTCCCCGTTATAGCCGAGGGATAAACTTACCAATTTAATGGATTTTAAAGTCTTCCCTCGTCTCTCTTGAGGACAGTGGTGGGGTCGTCCCCTCCACTGGTCCCCATTATAGCCGAGGGATAAACTTACCAATTTAATGGATTTTCAAGTCATCCCTCGTCTGTCTTGAGGACAGCGGTGGGGTCGTCCCCTCCACTGGTCCCCATTATAGCCGAGGGATCAACTTTCCAATTTAATGGTTTTTCAAGTCTTCCCTCGTCTTTCTTGAGGACAGTGGTGGGGTCGTCCCCTCCACTGGTCCCCATTATAGCCGAGGGATCAACTTTCCAAATTAATGGATTTCTGTAGATGTTTCCATGCATGCTAGGACTGACAACAGGATGAAGGAAGCACTGATATTTCTCATTAATTTTCCGAGTGTTCTGTTGGAGCAACTCTCATTACAATTATGGCCTTTCAAGACCTTACAACACTACTGATAGTATTTCTTCAAATGATCTGCATTCCAGGGGTTTGAAAAAGGTTCCCCCTCTAGGTTTTCTAGCCTGTAGGTCCCAGGGATGACTTCATCGATGACCCTATATGGGCCATGCCAATTAGGGTGAAGCTTGTTGGGCTTTTGCCAAGTCTTATTGAGGACCAAGTCCCCCACTGCGATGGGCCTCTGTTTCACCCTCTGATTATAGAACCTTGCGGTCCTCTGTTGGTAGGAAGCCTGCCTTATCTCGGCATCCTCCCTTCTTTCCTCAATCAAGTCCAGGTCAAGTCTTCTCTCTTCCGTATTTCCCTGGGGGTCGTACATTTGGACTCTATGTGTAGGAAACTCAATCTCGGTGGGGATGACGGCTTCTGATCCATATGCTAGCATGAATGGGGTCTCCCCGGTGGAGGTCCTCACTGTCGTTCTGTATGCCCACAACACGACATATAACTCCTCGACCCATCTCCCTTTTGCCTCCTCAAGCCTCTTCTTAATCCCATCTAAGATTGTCCTGTTCGTAACTTCGGTTTGCCCATTGGCCTGAGGTCGGCCTGGGGTGGAGAAAAATTGTTTAATACTTACCCTCTCAGAGTACATCTGTAGAGAGGCATTCTTGAACTGAGTCCCGTTATCCGAGATGAGGGTGTTGGGGAGACCGTATCTGCATATGATGTTTTTCCAGATGAACTGGAAGGTCTTCTGCTCTGTGATTGTCACCATTGGCTCCGCCTCCACCCATTTTGAAAAATAATCAATGGCTACGATGAGGAATCGATAGTTATTGACGGCCCTAGGCAAGGGTCCTACCAGGTCAATCCCTCACACTGCAAACGGCCATGGGGATGTGATGGAGGTAAGAGGCTGATGGGGTTGGTGAGGGATGGTGGCAAATCTTTGACATTTGTCGCACTTTTTTACGTATGCTGCTGCGTCTTTCCCCAAGGTCGGCCACCAGTACCCCTGGGTGATTACCCTCTTCGCTAGGGATCTACCCCCAATGTGGCTTGAGCACGACCCTTCATGCACATCTTGCAAAATGGAAGGGACTTCTGAGGGATGCACACACCTAAGTAAGGGGAGCAGAAACCCCTTTTTGTACAAGGTGTCTCCGATGACAGTGAATTTTGCCGCCCTGTACCTCAGCTTCTTCCTTTCTTGCCTTGCTTCTGGCATCTCACCCTTTTTAATGTATCTGATAAGGGGTTCCATCCACGAAGCTTCTTGGGAAACACTTAGGCAATTGCTAGGTGTTCCCTCAGTGTCCTCAATAGTCGGTCGGAGCAAAATTTCTACTGGGACCATCCTCCTGATGTCTGTTCTTGTTGCCGAGGCCAGCCTAGCAAGGGCATCAGCGCGGCCATTATCAAGCCTAGGTACCCTCCTCAATTTCACTTCTCTGAAGCCCTTCAGTAATGACCTCACCTTCTCGAGGTACCTAGCCACCCTTTCGTCCTTAGCCTCGTAGGCTCCTAGTATCTGATTCACGACTAGTCTTGAATCACTATGGACCAAAATCTGGCCGACGCTAAGAGACTTGGCCAAGGAAAGGCCTGTTACTAAGGCCTCATATTCAGCCTTGTTATTGGAGGCTTTGAAGTTGAACCTTAGGGCGTACTCGACGTCTGTGCCATCGGGTGCTGACAGTATCAGTCCAGCACCACTTCCGCTATCACAGGAGGACCCATCAACGAAGAGGCTCCACGGAGTCTCCCCTTCAGAAAAATTTCCCTCAGAGAGGGACCCCTGTCTAAAGATGTATCTACCCTCTTCGTTTTCAGTCGCTTTCCTTCTTGCGGTGCTTGTCTCAGCCCTATCTGCGGGTGTGTCTGCGGGTCTGTCTTCTGTATCCGTCTTCCCGAGGGTCTCACCCTCGGCCTCATCATCTTCCCAGGTGAACTCAGCCACGAAGTCTGCCAATGCCTGCCCCTTAATGGCTATCTTAGGCTGATACACAATATCGAACTCCCCCAGCTCTATAGCCCAGGTCATTAGCCTTCTTGATTTTTCAGGCTTGTGTAGGACCTGCCTAAGAGGAAAGTCAGTAAGGATGACCATAGTATGGGACTGGAAGTACGGTTTCATCTTCCTTGAGGCATGGATCAAGGCGTAGGCCAACTTTTCCATCCTCGGATATCTTTGCTCTGCCCCCTGGAATGCCTTGCTGTTAAAGTATACAGGCTTCTGTATACCATCCTCGTCTCTCACAATGGCTGCGCTGATGGCGGACTCTGAGACGGCGAGGTACACGTAAAGTCGTTCACCCTGCACGGGTCGTGACAGCAGCAAGGGAGACCCTAAGTATGATTTTAGCTCCTTGAAAGCCTCATCACACTCTTCACTCCATTCAAAGGCCTTCCTGAGGATCTTGAAAAATGGTAGACACCTGTCTGTAGCCCTCGACACAAATCTGTTCGAGGCAGCCACTCTCCCTGTGAGCCTCTGAACGTCTTTGATGGACTTGGGGGTCTTCATCTCAATAAGGGCCTTTATCTTTTCAGGATTGGCCTCGATGCCTCTTTGATTGACAATGAACCCCAAGAACTTCCCCGCTCCGACCCCAAAGACACACTTGGCCGGATTAAGCTTCATCTGGTACTTGTCCATCGTATTAAAGGTCCTCTCCAGGTCTGCCACATGATCCTCTGCTTTCAAACTCTTGGTCAGCATGTCATCCACGTAGACCTCCATAGACTTCCCAATTTGGTCTTCGAACATTTTATTTACGAGGCGCTGGTACGTTTCCCCCGCGTTTTTTAGACCGAAGGGCATGACCCTATAGCAGTATGTACCCTTGTCAGTGATGAAGGCAGTCCTCTCCGAGTCTTCAGGGTTCATGAAGATCTGGTTGTACCCTGAGTAGGCATCCATAAAACTCATGAGCTCGTGGCCTGCAGTAGCGTCTACCATCTGGTCAATGCGGGGGAGAGGGAAGCTGTCTTTGGGGCAGTGCTTGTTGAGGTCTGTGAAGTCCACACACATCCACCACTTCCCGTTGGCCTTTGGGACAATGACTGCATTGGACAGCCATTCAGGGTAGATGACCTCTCTGATAAATTCAGCGTCTTCTAATTTTTTGACCTCGTCCCTGATGACCTCATATTTTTCTCTGGAGTAAATTCTCCTCTTCTGCTTCACCGTATTCACTCCCTCTACCACATTGAGCTCGAGGCACATGATTTCAGGGTCAATCCCTGGCATATCTACATGACTCCAGGAGAAGACACTTCGCCTTCTCCTCAGCAGTTTAATGAGGTCTTCCTTGATTTTGGGCTTCAGAGACTTGCCAACTTGGACGGTTTTTTCCGTGTCATTCTCATCGAGGATGATGGATTCTACCTCTTCTGCAGCCTCTCCTTTTTTCAGCTTCGTTTCATCTCTGGTGTCTAGGGTATCAATATTATAAGTGGTTGTAACCCTCTTGTGTGCCTCCCTCTCTTCAGCGGAGTTGTAGTAACATTCTCTTGCCGTCGTCTGGTCTCCTTGAACTTCCCCCACCCCGTAAGGGGTTGGAAATTTGATCATCTGGTGGACCGTAGACGGCACGGCTTCAAACCCCTTGAGGGCCACTCTCCCCAGTATGATGTTATAGGCCGAAAACACCTGCTCATCCATCACAAAGAAACTGACCTTTTTGGTGAGCCATCTCGGCCACTCGTCTCCCATCCTCACGTCGGCCTCATATACCCCAAGGGGGTGAACCCTTTCCCCACTGAACCCAATCAGTGGATGATGGTAGGGGACGAGTCTAGCACGACTGAGACCCAAGGCCTTGAAGCATGGCCAGAACATGACATCTGCAGAGCTACCCCCATCTACCAAGATCCTCAGCACCTCGCATCGGTGCACCCTAGTAGTGATGACGAGAGGGTCATCGTGTGGGGCTAAGAGGCCTTTGAAGTCCAACCTTGAAAACCCTACTATCAGTGTGTCCATATCAACCTTCTTCCTCTTTTCTGACTTGACCTCTAGGGAGGTTGCGTGCACCGTCTTCGTCAATGCCTTTGCTTCAGCCACATGGGCCTTCCTGTCGGCGACCTCAGACCCTCCTCCCGCAAGTCCCCCGGAGATCATTCCCACTCCGAGCGAGATCATATTGAGCCTCTTGATAGGGCCGTGGTCGTCTCTCGGTGGGAGGTCAGGGTCGTCCTCATCATCAGAGGGGTCGTCCCCTCTTTTTTGAGGACCTTCTCTGCAGGCATCGACTCGCTTCTTTCTGGGGTCGTCCTCTCGGCCCCTCTTGAAGTCGGCTTTGTCGACGTACTTTCTGAGCTTCCCTTCCTTCAGCATCTTCTCAATCTCGTCTTTCAGAGAAAAGCATTTATCCATCACGTGGCCGTGGTCTTGGTGAAATTTGCACCACAGGTTCTTATTCCTCTTACCGGGGGCTGCTCTTAGCTTCTCAGGCCACTTCAGCGTCCGGTCACTCTTTATCTCATTGAGGATCTGTTCACAGCTGACCGTCAGAGGGGTGTACCCCGCGAACTTATCATCCATGGTTCTCTTCTTCCCCTCTTTGTTCTTCTTGGGGTATTTACTCCGACTTGCACCTCCTCTTTCGTCCTCATATTTTGCAGCCATCGCCTCTTCGGCGTTCATCACCTTTCCTGCTGTTGACAACAGCTCGGCCATCGTCCTCGGAGGGTCTTCAGCAAGCTTCCATAACAGCTTCCCCTTTTGGAGTCCTCCAATCAGGGCTGTCATAGCTATGCTCTCCTCATAGTCTTCTACCTCCAGCTTCTCCTTATTGAATCTGGCTATATAGTCCCTCAGACTTTCACTCTTCCCCTGCTTAACATAGAGCAGGTGGGTGGTCTTTTTCTGTGGCCTCACCCCAAAGAAGAAATTATGGATGAACAGGTCTGCCAACTACTTAAAGTTTCCAATGGAATTTTTTGGAAGAGACGTGTACCACACATGCGCAACCCCTGTCAGGGTACCAGAGAAGGCACGACACCTCATCTCATCTGAGATAGAGTATATGTCTGCCGCCGACTGATACATCTCCACGTGGTGGACGGGGTTAGTGCTCCCATCATACCTTGGGGTGACCATAGGTGGCTTGAACTTTGACGGTGTGGGGAAGTTGACTATCTTTGCCACAAAGGGTGAGCCTATGGTGTATCCCTTCTGAAGAAGGTATCGGCTCTTCAATATATCACCAATCTTATCCTCTAACCGCTGGATTGAGTCATTTCAGGGCCTCGCAGGGTCGGTCTGGCCGATGTTATCCCCTGCTGCCTCTCCGAGGTGGTCGGAGGGTTCTGCTGCAGCAGGCCTGTGTCGACTGTTCACTTCCCTTTGGCCGTCATCTCGTCCTCGGGGTTGGCCATCGGCTGCCTCCCTCCTGGATCTTGCAACACTCCTTGGCCTGGATAACTGTTCTCGCAGGTCATTTACTGGGCCTAGTCTCTCAAAGGCCGACCCCCTGCTCAAGCGATCGAAAGCAGAACCTCTTGGACGATCATCAGGGTTTGGTCTCCCACACTTCCCTCTACTATCCTGGAGGGGTCGCACAGTATTGTTGGAGACCTCATAGGGTTCCCAGCATTCTATTGGGGCCTCCTCCCCCTCCAGATCGTCATACCTGTCTTCAGGGCAAGGGTTTCCTTGCCTCCCCAGGCGTAAACGCCTGGGGTCAGCAACATCCCTACGCCTCTGAGGGGGTGGCAGGTCTTTGCGTGGCGCCTGGGGTGGTCCCCTGGCCTCATGCTGTCCTGGGGCTGCTGCCAGAGTAATCATCTCAGGTGAGACCCCTGGTGGTCTCAGTATGTTCTGGCTCAGAGCTGTGAACTGCTCCTGCATCATCCGCTAGCTTACTGCCAGAGACTTTAGGGCTGCTGCCACATCAGCCATCTCAGACTGAGGCGGCGGCTGACTGGAACTGGGTCTTCCCCCCTCATCCGGCGGGGGAAGCGGTGGCGGTGGCATCTCAGGTGCCATGTGCTTGAGCTATGAAAAGTTGAACTGAAGAAAATACTGGTGAGCTTGGGAACCTTAGTGGGTCTCTTTCAATGGTGAAACACCTCCTCTCAGGGGGAGTGTTGGTTCACCACCAGAGTGCCCAGTGAGGTCAAGCTGTACAAAGGAAGAGATGTCTTCTCATTCCCACAGACGGCGCCAAACTGATGATGCTGAGATTTAGCACCACCAGATAAGTGATTGTGAGCTCAAGCAGTAGCAGCCATGGCAGCCATAGAGATGCAAGTATATAAGTATGTAAGTGTGTAGAAGGGGATGAGTATAAGAGGAAATAAGACAATGATGTATAGTGGTTCAGCCAATTTGGCCTACATCCACTGTGAGTGTGTGATCCACTAAGTATGGGCACTAATGACCTTGGATACAATGCACATAACCCTCTCTCTCTCTCTTACTGTGTATATAAGCAGAGTTTTAGCTAGGGCTACTGTCCATTGATCGATCCCCTGTAGGGTTGTAGGTGACAAGTAGATATAGGTCTTGGGGGGTGTAGTGTACTCCCCCCCCCCCCCCCCCAAGTAAGCATGGTGCATGTGAATGATGATCTAACCAATTCCCTGTTGACACCTGTAGATACCAAATGATGACATAATATTCCCTCACGTGAGGGTGTGATTCGGTTATAACGGTCTGCCACGTGTCATATGAGTCTGACGCGCACTGTTCCACGCATGTCCCGAACCACGCGCTGTCATGATGTCACCCTCAGCCTATGAGACGAGGCTGAGGGCAAAGTTTCTTCCGGTAGTGAGTCTGGATTGATTCTGGCCTCGTCCTGTCGTACCCTCGTAGGGTCGTCCGGAGCCTGGGGAAGGTTCGGCCCCTCGTAGGGTCGTCTGGAGCCTGGTGGAGGGTCGGCCCCTCGTAGCGTCGGCTAGAGCCTGGTGGAGGGTCGGCCCCTCGTAGGGTCGTCTGGGCCTGGTGGAGGCCAGCTGGGGTCTGGTGAAGGGTCGGCCCCTCTTAGGGTCGTCCGTTGTGGAGGTAATCCTCATCTAAGCCGAGGATATAAACGGGTATATCAATTACCTAGCCTTAAAATATCAGAATGACTTAGAATAAGAATTGATAACTTTCAGGAACTTGTGGAATCGATGGATTGAGAATTTCGAGGGAAAAATTTCCTATGAAGGGAAGAATGTAACACCCGCCACACGATTTCGATCATGCCCGTGTGATTTGGTAACTTGGTATGACCCATTTGGACTTTAGGCTAAGTACGGTAAATCATAAGTCAAATTTAGGTAATGTACTGGCCCTAATGCAATTGAACTATAATTGTGAGGCTTAAAGTGATATCGGAATTTTTCGCCATCATTTGAACGAAGGTCATTGTCATTCGAACTAGAAAGAACCAGCAATTATAATGAGGTTCGAATGACCAAGATCAGAACAATTTCCATCATCCTATGGAATATCTTTGGAATGCCCTTATTCGAACGAGGTGCGTCGTTGTTCGAACAAGTTGAGTTTCCAATTGGAACGAGGTGGATTCCTTCACCCCTCTAAAACCTAAGACTTACTCTCATTTGTACTTATTTATAATTCTCGTTCGAACGAGAGGGGATCTCGTTCGATCGAGGTTCAAGCCGTTTGAAATATCGGAATAAATTTTGAAAACTTTGCACATTTTAATGTGCTGTCAAGATGCTGATCGTCGGATTGGATGACGTGTCAAGAACTCAATGGGTAGGATCAAAATGTGGGTTAAAGGCTTGATGGAAAAATGGATAAAGGGTTTGAGTTTGGGGAATTGTTGGGATTTAACCCTTAGGATTTTGGGAGAATATAAAGTTTGTTTTGGTCTAATTGAGCATTCCATTCAGATTTGTTCTCTCTAGCTCTTGGAGCTCCCCTACCCTCCACCACCCTAACACCACCATTACTCCTCCTTAACACACCATAGATTAACCATTTTATTCCATATTTAAGATTATAAAACCCGCCTACACTATTGTTGGTAAAAGGTATAGATTTTGGAGATGTTATTGGGGAATTTTAAAGAGAAGATGAAGATGAAATTATGGAGTTTGAAGGGGGTTTTCATGGACCTTTCAAGGAACAAGTTTATTCGAGCTAGGCAACATATTTTAAGGCCACATTAGGAGGCGTAGGGTTGGCATATTCTTTTGAATTCATCCAACCATTTTTGAGCTTCTTTGAGGTGGAAAACTCTACTCATTAGCTCAGAACTCTATTTTCTATAGTGTTGGTCTGGTGGGTTGAGTTTGTCACTGTAGAATAGATATATAGTTTAAAAGGGGTTGTTCTTGTGAATTTGTGTAAAACTTGTTTTAGACATGGCTCCAAGATTTAAGAAAATAATATACTTCAAGGAAACTTATTGTTAAGCATTTTATGAAATAAAACGTCTTGTAATGATATTTATCTTGTTGATATATATTTGGGAACAAAGTTTTAGGTTTTCTTAGAAACGGGGATCTTTGGAGAAATTAGACATTTATTCAAGTTTGAAGAACAAAATGTTTTTTAAATATTAAAAGGGCGTGTTTTTGTAGGTATTATGAAATTTCTTGAACGAATCATGTGTTAAACTTATTATTTTTGAATTTTGGACTTAAATCCCTCTTTCCATGTGAATAAACTTGTAGCATTTTAATGATGATCATATAAACAAGTTTAGTGAAGGTTTTAATGAGTTTTATTATGAAATAAAGAAAATAAAAATTTCAGCCCTTAAGGTTTGTTAATAAGTGTGGAAAATGAGATTAGTTTATTATTTCAAGACTATATGCGATGACAAGGTAAACTGGTGCTTTCCTTGGAAACCTATCTTAAAAATTCCAAATGATTTCTTTGATAAACAATGTAACAAAATAAAGAGATTTCCAACTTGAAAGGGTATGTTACTCCAAAGTTTCAAATCAGTGTTAATGAGTTGAAAACATTGAGAAGTTAGTGTACATAATTCAATAATATTTTGGGAAAATAAAACTTGAGAAAATGGAGGAAAGGATAAGTTTGAAAATAAATTTAAAAAATGTTAATTTTACGTAAAGCATGAAGTTTTTATGAAATAAAAATTTTGGAAAAGGTTTTACAGAAAGTGTTCCTAATGAAAATGATTTTTGGGATAAAATCAACGCAAGCGTGTAAAGAACAAGAAATGGTGCTTTTCAAAGTGTAACATAAGGAGGGGTGAAATCCACGGATTTTGTCCTCAGCTGGTAAAAGTTGAATAATGTGGATATTTGAAAAGTATTAAAACAGATTAGTACAAACTCAGATGAGACCGTGAATGAATTGAGACGGACCCGGAGCCTTAGGGGAAAGACTTAAACACTAGCCAGATCATACGGAATACATTAAGAAATGGATTGTGTGGTGAATGTAAGAAAATACAACCTAACTTGAATGAAATTGATTAATTTTCATATTGAAAGATAATGTGGACAAGTAAAATGAAAAATTGGCTAATGTTCATGAAATAAAAAGATGGTAAAGTAAAATGATTAAATGGATAATTAATCAACTTAAGGGTGTTCTAAACCATAACTAACACGTGTGTGTGTGTGGTTATATAAGGTTTTCGATGGAAGACAAATATTTTCTAACACGGAGCATGCATGTGTTGAATGGTGATTTTCAAAGAAAACACTGGGTAACCTTGGTGTGAGTAAATTAGTGATTACAATAATAGATGTATTCTCTGTAAACAAATGGTATTTAGTTTAAGGATTTGACCGGGTGCGTTAAATCAAGAAATTTGTCAAGGAAGCAAAAAGGGGCCCCATGCATTAAAGTATGTATATGTGGATATATATGAGGTAGTTTCTTGTTCACGTATGCATAATGTGTTAGAGTCTCTTTTCTGTCATTCAATTCCATATTCCATAATTTTATTTTCCTACTTGACATTTGGCTCATTCCATTCTCTTTATTATGACAGGTTGTGTGTGGTTCCATATTTTGAGAGCGTTATATAGGAAATTACTCTTCTCATTTTTCATTAGTATTTCTATATACTTAGATTCCAGGGATGCTTCCCATAGGTCCCTTACGTATCTTGATTTAAATAACAATTGCATGTTAAACAACTAAATTTTTAATTAACTAAAATTGGATTATCAACATTATTTATGTTGTCTCATCGCACTTCATATCTAATATACACGTTAGACTGAATTGACCAGGGGTAACTCGTAAATTCGGGCTGAGACATTACGCTAACTTTTTCATCCTTAGTTATTGGCTCATCGCCCCTTGAAATTCCTTACTTATATAATAAATGTGTTTTTGCAGCCACTGATCCAGTCAAACCATGCTCTAACTAATTGTCAATTATAACAAGATACAAGCATATTTTTTATCCAAATGACAGTCATGATAATAAGGGAGTAGAGCCCAAGTATGCTATAAGTTCTTGAAATGCTTTTTTTCAATATCTGTCCTACTCCATGATGAATTAGGTTTCTTTTCTCAATGTCTTAAAGATTGGGAAACACTTATCTGTGTCTGTAGAGAGAAACATGTTTAGCATGGCAACACATCCTATGAGTTTCTGGACCTCATTACCGGTTCTTGGCCACTTCATCTCTATCAGAAACTTAATTTTTATTGGATTAGCATCTATTCCTATATGTTTCATGATGAAGCCTAGGAACCTCCCTCAACCCACGTCAAAAATTCACTTGGTTGGGTCCCAATTCATTTTGTGCATGTCTATCATGTCAAAGGTTTTGGTTATGTCTTTCACATGATCTTCAACCTTCAGACTCTTTATCAATATGTCATGAACATATGTTTCCATCTTCTATCTGATACGAGCTTCAAAAATTTATTCACCAATTGTTGATACGTGGCCCCAATATTCTTCAGGCCAAAAGGCATCACTTTGTAGCAATACAGACCCTTATAGGTGATAAAAGAGGTTTTCTTAGCATCATCCATATTCATAGATATTTGATTATAGCCACTATATGCATCCATGAAGCGCATGACCTATTGTGGAATCCACCATCTTATCTATTAAAGGTAGAGGAAAGTAATCCTTCGAACATACATTATTTAGGTAGGTGAAGTCAATGCACATGCGCCACTTACTGTTCTGCATTGGTACTAGCATGACATACGACAACCAAGATGGATATTTGACTTCCTATATAAAACATGTGTCAGACAACTTCTTTAGGTCTTCGTGAATTATTTTATATATTTTGGGAGTAAACTACCTTATTTTTTTCTTAAACTCCTTAGCTAAGGGATCAACATCTAGGTGATGGCATATATTTTTAGGATCACTCCCGGGCATGTGTTTAGGAGACCATGAAAATATGTTCTTCCGTTCTCTTGTGGGTTTCACTTTACATTGGCATTGGGTTTTAAGGACAATCCAATTTAGACGGTTTTTTTAGCACTTCTTCATTAAGAACCACTGATTTTACCTCCCGTTTTCCTTACCCTTTGTCAATTTTTTCACATGCATAAGGTCAAGAGTGTTAATGTTGTACGAAGTAGTTTGGAACATATAATTTTCACTTTGTTCAATGATGTGAATTAGAATTATCTTTCTTCAACTCTATCTCCATATACCTCCTATATACTAAAATGAATAGGTAGCCTTGTCATCTGATAACCCGTAGAAGGAATAACTTAAAATTGTTTCAGGGAGACTCGTCCTAAGAAGATGTTGTATGTTGATATCACGTGCAGATCCATAAAAAATAAGATTACTTGTTTCGTCAGAAAATTTGGCCGCTTACTATGAAAACCACCAATTCAATCATACCAAGATGGAAGAATTTCTCACCACTTAAGCCAATGAGGAGTTAGTGATAAGGCTTCAGCATCGTCGCATCTAACTTTAAATCTCTAAAATAGTCCCTGAAAATTACATATGTTAATCTTCCTCCATCAACAAGGATTCGAGAAACAATATACTGGTTAACTATGAGGCTTACGACTGGTGGATCATGAAATTTGTAATGTATGTTCTTTAAATCTATTTGAGAAAATTGAATGATCGATCGATCGATGTTCAATTTCCTCAGAATGTCTTCATCCATTTCCATGATATGACTTATGTCTATTCGTCAAACGCCTATTTTTCCTTCTCCCACATAGTCCTTCTTCTCGTCCGGTTCAATTCCTCTTCTAACTACTCCTCCTAAAATCATCATTGTGCCAAATAAAATCATGTATAGGTTTGACTTTGGATCTTTAGGGTTTCGGGAAAATCAACATCTTCCCCGATGGATTCACTGTTGGATTCCTCATCTTTATTTTTTTTACCATCTTTTGTGATTTCTCTATCTTGGGCTGGAGATCCTTGATGCTTTATTTTCTCCTAAATATGGCCATTCCAATCCATGAACCTATTAGCTGACCCTTCTTAAGAAATTTATCAATTTCATCCTTAAGAGCATAACAATCATTGGTGTCGTGGCCATTTTCTTTATAAAATTCATAGTAGTTTTTCTTTCTTTCTTTCTTTTGTTAGGTAGGGACTTCAACTTCTCTAGGCACTTGGTCTCTTCATCATTCTTGATCTCATTCAAGATGTGATGGACTTGTTTAGTGAGGGTTGTAACTCGTGAACTTACCTTTTGACTTCCCCCCTCCCTTTTCTTTGTCCTTTCTCTATGAAGACTTTGGAGACCCATCTTATTTGAACTCCCCTTTTTTGGTCTCCATTTATTTTTCTTCTTCCATAATCTTTCCATCCTTAGCTAGAATTCCATTCGTTATAGAAGGATGATCTTCCAAAAGTGCCCAGTATAGTTGTCCAGGTTAGAGCCCATTGATGAGAGTTACTATGGGAATATTTCCATCATAATCAATAAGTTCAAGCTTTTCCTTATTGAACCTGGAGATGAAATCTCTGAGAGCATACCCTTTCTTCTATCGAATGTAAAAGAGGAAAGTTGTAAGGACATATTGTTATAAAATGTTCGTCACAATTTGGTATGTCATATACCGCTACAATCGTCGAAGAATTGAAAAAGTTTTCATCTACAAAAGACGAATCCGAATTACAAGTCGTCTTCAACATTCAAGCCAAAAATTTGATCTTTGGTAAGATAATGTTTAAAGTTCCATTTACACTTCATATTAAAAGTGTTGGGATATTTTTATCAAATATTTTTCTAAACATTTTGTTCTCGGACACCTTTTCATAGAAAAATCATAACTAATTAAAAAAAATCAGAAAAATACGAAACTGGAGGCCACGCGTTCGTTTCGAAATTATCTATAAACATGCGAGGAATCTCGTTCGCACGACTTGCTTATGTCGTTCAAATGACACGGATATCTCGTTCAAATGAGATTTTTTATCGTTCGAGCGACCTGATTTTTTAGTTGACACGCTGCTTTACTGATCCCCTTGACCGCCTCAAAATTACTATATAAAGGAATGTCAGCTTTGTTATTTCGGCGGAGAAGATGTTTACAACCTTTTACAGTTTTGTTTGGTTTTTTGTACTGCTATAATTTTGGATACCATATCTTTGAGAATGGTTTCTTCTCTCATTTAAGGGTTCAAATATTTTGTTTTTTAATTCACAAAATCCCAATTACTTTTATGTAAATTATTTTGTGGAACCCCAAAACATATTTTGTCTTTGTTCATTCTATTTGGGGAGAGCTCTACAACCGACAGTTGCGTGATTTTATGTAGGGAGTCCTTGTGAAGATTTTAGACTGCGTGTCTAGGACTGCGTGTTCTTGTGGTAGAGCTGTGCGTGAACCACTGCTGATTTCTAGTCGTTACTTTGGAGGTTTGACAAAGACACCATGTGTTACTCTTGTGGGCTAAAGAAAGATGGTATGTAAGTCAATGGTCTTGTAAATTTTTCAAAGTTCTAGAAATAAAAGGTTTTGCCATGCAGGGATTTTTCCTTAAATTTGTGTCACATGATTTATCTATTTATGGTTTGACACACGCACACACGCAGTTGCATGTTTAGGGGGCTGAATTAATTCGGTTTAAAAATAGAATCTAATTAAATAAGTGTGCCAAATTAGAAACTTACGATTTAATTTTAAATGAGGATCACACACCACATCATACATTTTAGTGAGTTGTTTAAAGATTCTGATATGACCCTTAGGAAAACTCGTGAACCCCACATGTGTTTCCCCTATGAGGGTTCTAAAAAATTCCCTAAACCTCATTCATTTGGTACCGAATAAATATTCACAGCCGACCAATACATTTTGACATAATAAATGGGGTTACTGCTCCCATCAGATAGCTTGCGATTCATAATATGAATGAGGAACCTTCCATACATCACTTTTTAAAGGGGTTCCTACTCTTTATTAGATCTCATTGCTTATTCTCTATCCTCTAATTATAGATTTTCCATGACCTTTATCTTTCCAGATGGTTATTTCTTGACCCTTCTCTCCGTGAACCTCCTCTGCTCCTATTCGATAATGTATGAGACAAATCATAATGTCCAACATAATTAGAAAACAATGGGCTGAAGTTCCCCTAATGACACCCATAAAATTGACTCATGTCTCATTATCTTTGAGTAGGAAGAGGCCCTCTTAATTTGGGTCCCAGTCTACTTAAGGCCGAAGGCTTCAAGAGCCTAGTGAATGCACTCCCCCTATGTTGAGAGAGGTGTTCAGTGCAAGTCCCATTATAGTCTTTGCCAAGATCATCTTCCTGGTTTGTAATATTGAACTCATTTTCTTTGTTATGATTCATCCTTTGCTTCCTCTTCATTTCCTTACTCTTCATCATAGGGGTCTTATCCCTCATATACCTGATAATACGCAAATATTGCGTATTTCATCCGTCGAACCTACGCATTTTAGCCCCCTCGGGTGCCTTAATCTCTATATTTAATACCGTTAACCAGAAAACCTCGGTTTATATTGTTAACATGCTATATGAGGTATAATTGGGCTTTTGTAGGAATTTAGGTACTAAGTATGAGATTCAGATGCATTCCGATGAAGTTTCGTACGCAATCGCACGTTCAAGGGCAATTCGGTCATTTCACTGCTTGGGCACCTGGCCCGACATCTTCACGGAAGTTGTAGTACTCCTCGTAAGCTTCGCGTGGCCGTAAACGGTGCACGAATACGATTCATAACGAAGAAGTTACGGAGATTTTAGCGAAGAAGAAATACAAGCCAAAATAGGGGAAAATGCAGTCTGCCCTTCTTGATCGATCGATCGACTAAAAGGGTTGATCGATCGACCCTTCACAATTTTTCTACGATTTCTACTATTGATCGATTGACCAAAGTGGTCGATCGATCGATCCCCTATTTTTCTACAGATATTTCCTTTTCTTTTCTTTTATTCCAACTTACTATATAACCTAATTTTGTGTAATATTCAGATATATAGATTCATACTTAGTTTTAGAAGACATATTAGGTTAGGCTTTGGTTTTGAGAGATCTTCTTCTTCTTCTCTTCTTGGGTTGATAACCATTTGGTTTTGTAAGATTAGACTATTCATTTCCATCTCCATTAATATAGCTTTGTTCTTCCTTTTTCCTTGCTTTATAATTTAGTTTCCATGCTTTGTAGTTAGTTTAATTTCTTTAATTCTTGCTTTCCTAGTTTAATTATTGTAATTTAGTTTAATTCATCATGTATTTCCCCCAGATATATAGGGTCGGGATTTCATTCCGCCATTTTTGGGCCCCGAGCTCCGAAAATTAGGTTTTCTGCAAAATTGCGTTTAATTGAACCCGCGCGAATTAAAGTCGGATTATTATGCGTTTAACTTTCTTTGTCATGCAACATTAGTGTTTAAAGCGATAATCCGAGTTTAATCCGTGTATGACCAATTTTCGGTTAAGTGTTTATTCTCGCAACGTTGGCTTATGTGAAGTTTATGTTTAATTGATAATGCTCGATTAAATTGCTTTCGAGCCGGAATCTTGATTAGTAGTTGTTTCGATCCGTATTGTTGGATGATATCTCGATCCTCACTTTACTTTTATTTAGACTTAACTTATTCTTTTCTTTTATTTACAACCAACCATCACATTTTTACACTTTTATTCCCGGATTAATAATCTGTTACGATCTATCAAACATTCTTTATGGATTCGATACCCGGCTTACCGCTATACTTGTATCGCAAGTGTAGTCGTAACTTAGGTTTTTTTATTAATAGAGTGAAGCTAAAACAACGATCGACGTACTTACACACGCCGTTTTTTCACGCGTGATCAAAATGGCGCCGTTGTCGGGGACTATTTTGTTATTGATTGTAATTGACTTGTTAGTTCGTAGTATTCTTTTCTTTGTATTTGTATTATTTCTTTTAACCTTTTTTCCAGGACTTCTACATTTGAGCGCTTAGAAGGGCTTGAATTATCCTGCGCGCACATCTTCTTTGTGGAAGTCGCCTTCTCGAGCCTTTTTTTGGGTAAGCATGTCTTATTCTAACTTTTTTTGGTAATCCTAATGATAACTCCCAAAATTTCGGTAAACCTATAACTTTTGGTCAATACTTTCAATCTCAAAAAGTTGCAACACCCAAAATGACGTTCAAATGGAATTCTTATTTTTCGGGAGGCATGCATGTTCGGGAGGGTCCACCGTTGATCCACAAAATTCAAATTGTGTTTTGGATGGACCCTCAAAAGTTTCAACTTTTAGTATATAGCTAAATAAAATTCTAAATGTAGTTGTATATAGTTAACTTGTTAATTTTCATCTTTTCTTAATTTAGTCTAATGTAATTAGTTAATATCTTTTTATGTTTTGTGTGTATGCTTGGTTATAACTCTTTTATAGGTTCAACGCACTTGAATTTGCGGAGACTATGCGTCCCGACACACATTTGTTAAGAAAACCATAAAAAAGTCACAAAAACATTTTTTCTTTATTTATCACACACTCATTCTCACGCATATGCATTTGTTTTTTTTATTTTTTTTATTTTATTATACATTTTGTCATGAACATGCATGTGTGTTGCTCGTTGTACATATTTTTTTTTTATTTTTTAGTTAGCATAAGCCTATGTATGTGTATATTTTAGCCTATGTCTATATAATTTTGTTTTATTTTTATATTTTTTATTTCATATTTTATATATATATATATTATTCTTAACCCCCATATGCCCTAGAATTGCAATTCCCCCCCCCCCCCTTTTTAAAACAGCATGCAGTGTGCCTTTTACTGCTTGATCGATCGATCGAGGCCCCAGGCTCGATCGCGCGATCGAGCAGTTAAAGGCCGAAAACTGCTGCTGTTTTTACCCTTTCTCCTTATTCTCTTTTCTCTTCTAATAACCTATTTCGTGCCCTAATTTATTCTCCAACCACATATCCTTATTTCAACACTTTTTCTACACTTACAAGGTATGATTCTTTCCACTTTATTATTTTTTGTAGATTTGGGTTGATTTTTGTCATAATTTCCATGTTTTATACATTATTTGACATTTTTGAATGTGTTGGTTTTATACATGTTTTGTGTTGTTCCAACCCATTTCATTCATGATTATTGATGTATATCCACTCATGAACACTTGTACATTTTTGCATTGTTGTTTTGTTTATGAGTGGGCCTCTTTGGTTGGTTCAAAATGGTATTTTTCACCCTTGACGCACATTGCACACGCCAAGTGTTCACTAAAATTCCCCAAACAGTTTTCAATCCAATTTTTGGCGCACACTTGGGTGATTTTCACTCTTTGTTGCATTCCGACATATTTTATCGCAATGTTTCATTTTTTTTCCTCGGTTTTGTACACTTGCACCCCCATTTGAACTTGTACACTAACTAACCATTAATTGTGCTTACAATTTGTTTATATTGCTTAATTCTTGTTTTGTAGGTTGAAATAGCACAATTGAAAAAATACAAGTACACTAGGTGTTTGCCCAACGGGGGAGTTGAGGGGTTTCGCTGCGAACAAGAGAGAGTTTGGTACCAGGCCCATTTCCAGACATCCGAGCGACCACTTGGTTACCATTTTTCCTGGACCACTGATCAAATACCTCAGGAGGCACGGACTTTATTTCGCCGTCAGGGATGGGAGCCCTTCCTCGCTTCCAACGGGCGTATTAATGAAGAGTTGGTCCGTATGTTTTATGCGACGTTGGTCGAGGTGAGAGGGAACGGGATGACTACATATGAGGCTATGGTTCATGGGGTGCGGATACCTTTTCGCCTTTCTGACTTGGTAGACTACATGGGTGTGCCAAACCCCGCGGATTCGATCAGTTTTCTAGATGGGAATATCTTTGGGCGTGGGACATTGATAGAGGCCCTTGCGCCGGGGGAGGTATGGAAAAAGGGTTCTTTTCGTTTAGCGACAATGGAGGATTTACCGAGACTACTTCGTTATATCAATGTCCACTCATTTATGGTGATGAACAATCGGTCAGAGGTGCGTCACAAGCATGCGACATTCATCCACACCTTCCTAAACAATTTGGGAAATAACAGTTTGCCCCAAATATTTTTGTAGATGATGCTGTCGACATCAAAGGAGATTTCCTGGAGGTATTCCCTTCCTTTTCCTGCCCTCATTACGAGGATCTGTATATCGAACGGTTGCCTAGAGTTTGACGCTGACCGCAAGCACGACCCACTCGGGCTTCTCTTGAAAGAAAATATCTTGAAGATGCTCAAACACGAGTGGGGACAACCGGGGACCAAAAGGCAGAGGGCAGAGGTAGCTGATGAACCCGACGAGGAGGAGGCCGATATTAGGGAGATGGAGCAGGGTGAGGGTTCTCACGCGCCACACACAGATTACGATGCCCGCTTTGTGGCATTTCACGTCGTGCAGGACCAGCGCTGGGAGGAGACCCAACTCAGGTGGGCTACATGGGAGTCCCTCCTGGACTAGCAGCAGGCCGAGCAGCAGCAGTATCAGGTCGAGCAGCGGCGGTATCAGGCCGAGTAGCGGCAGGAGTGGGTCCAACAGAGGCAGGCTAGAGCAAAGCATAGGCATAAGTACCGAATGATGCAGCATATGATGAGAGATCTTTATTTGCAACGACATGATTTCGACACAGCGCTACCTCCTCATTTTCAGGACCCTTCTGATCCTAGTGGTTCCGGCCACTAGGCTACTGTTGTGTTGGGTCATTTTTGGCATTTATGGGTCGGATATTATATTGTACTTTTTATTTTTATTTGTATTTCTTTCATTACATTAGTTGTAATGTATTAAGAGATTTTGTATTGAACTTATGGAATGAGAAATGAAAATGTAGTTTGTGGTTGTTTATTAGATTTTGATGTGTGTGACCTTCCATTTTATAAAATCAAAAAGTTCACCATCAATTTATCTAGTATTTGCACTTCAGCCCGTCTATATTATTGTGACTTGTGACATAGATTCTTTTAACTTAATACATCGGTACATATTCTTCCTATGCTTTGTACTAACTTGTTTTGCAGCTTCATTTGGACTTGTACTTATGGAGATCACTCCAAATTTGGGTAATATCATTCTTTTCCTATCTTTTTGTTGTGTTTTTTAATGGACGCATTAGGGACAATGCACCATTTAAGTTAGGGGGTGTGGGGTATTCTGTCCATTTCATGTGTAGTCCTTGAATTTGATTACAATTTAGTTACAAAGCATGTTTTTGTTAAAAATTTGAAAATTTTCAAAAATATTTTCTATCTTTTTTCCTCCTTTATTGGGCTTTTTGCCTTTGTTTCCGATGATAAATTTCAATAATTTCCTGATCCAATAGACAACCCAATGATGCATGTTCTCGATTTTAGAAGTTATTAGACTTAAGTCCTAAATCATTTATATTGTGAATAACTACATGAATTAAACTTTATCCCGTGAGCACATGCACCATTCTTGTTATATTGATTTGGTTTAAGATTTTTATAACTCGGTATGCTTTTGTTGCATTGTATATACTTACACCGAGTGAGATTAGAGACTTATCTTTATTTGTGAGTGTATACACTATTCTTTCCTGTTTGAAAACGTTACAGTCGTTGGCAATTTCTTTATTCTTTCATTGACCGTTCATTAATTGAGTTCATACTTTAAATGTGTTACTTGAGCATGATTTTCATATGTTGTTTGACTCGAGAATTGCGTATACTTTTTGAAATGATCATAGGCCATCTTTTTATATCACCCACATGACCTTGACCTCACCCTTTATATGTTCCCTAGTTAACCCACTTGAGCCTAAACACTAGCCTTTCATTTCATTACCCAAAATCCCATAACCAACTCCAAATTGGAGTTTTATACCATATATATTACCTTACATACCCTTATTTGGATTGTTTACTTGGGATTGAATGATAGCGTTATTTTGTGGTTATAATTTGAGCATGAAAAGAGTGAGAAAAGAAGAAAGTGTAGTGAAAAATAGAAGAAAAAGAGAAAGTTGAAAACAAAAGAAAACAAAAGAAAAAAGTGAGTAAAAGAAGAAAAGAGAAAGAAAGAGAAAGTTGTATATATTGTTTGTAGTGATTCAATAAGATTTGATTTCTCTCTCTATTGTTATATCTAATGCTTATTTGGACATCTTTGTCCAATTTTGAAATTGCCCACTTTTTCCCCTTATTACGAGTTTCATCCCCAAACACTTTGAATCCGTATATACATCCCTTGCATTTCGTACCCTAACCTAGCCTACATTACAACCCTATTAAAGTTCTATGTTATCTTAAGTAGATGTAATTCAAATGTTTAAATAGTTTTGATAATCTATGAAAATTCATTTCGCCTCTTTTATATGTGCGGTATCTTTCACCGAGATTACAATTTTTATTTCCTATATAGCGTTCTTCAATTGTGACATGTGCGCGGCCTAGTTTCCCTTTACATTTACTCCTTATGCCCGCATGTCCCATGTGTTATATCCCTATTTAAAGTGAATTCATTTGATGAGTGTAATGCCCATGAGGATTGACTTTTATGCATGCTTTGATATTTAGTTTTTGAGTTATTTAAGTTTTTTGCCAAATCATACTTTGCATATACTCACTCACCTCCCACATGTTAAAGTTTCAATTCATTGAGGTGTATTCTGTAATGTTAATAACTACAGACTTCTCATGTGAATTCGTTTACTATGCTAATAACATGTTGAAATCTTGTTCATATTATTGAGTTTGTCGCATGCTTGATTGGGCATATTTTGAGGAAACTTTATGATGTTTGTGGGTATCATCACTGAAAACCCTCACGAGACGACACTCTTCCACTAGGCTAACCTAGGGGTTTAACGGCTTATTGCATACGCTAAATGTAATCGTTCGCCCGCGAAAGTGGCCTTATCTTTTTATTGCTTTTATACCATATTTTTGTACTATCTCCTGTTTTGGTTTACTTGTTCTTCTTGTTGCATCCTATTTCATTGCTAGGGACTAGTAATGTGTAAGTTAGGGGGTTTGATAATACGCAAATATTGCGTATTTCATCCGTCGAACTTATGCATTTTATCCCCCTCGGGTACCTTAATCTCTATATTTAAGCTCGTTAATCAGACAACCTCGATTTATATTGTTAACATGCTATATGAGGTATAATTGGGATTTTGTAGGAATTTAGTACTAAGTATGGGATTCGGATGCATTCCGGTGAAGTTCCGTACGCAATCCCACGTTCAAGGGTAATATGGTCATTTCATAGCTTGGGCACCTGCCCTGACATCTACGCGGAATTTTAACCCTCCTCACAAGCTTTGCATGTCCGCAAATGGTGTACAAATCCGATTCATAACGAAGTAGTTACGGCAATTTTAGCGGAGAAGAAATGCAAGCCAAAACAGGGGAAAATGCAGTCTGCCCTGCTTGATCGATCGATTGTCCAAAAGGGCCGATCGATCGACCCATTAGTTTTTATAATGTCGTATATCGGTATATGATATCAATATGTTTATATCAATTGGTAGTCGTGTTTTTAGATGCGAGTGTGATTTTAATATGAATAGAGGTAACATAGTGTATCCGAATGTACGAGTTGTTATAATCTTCTTACAAAAAAAATTGTCCTCGCAAAGATTTCAGGGCAATGTTGTTTCATCGCATCCTTAGTTTCTCATGTGGCCTCTTTTGCTCCATGATGATGCCAAAGAATCTTATCTCGAGAGTCTAAAATCCTAAGGGGTTTCTCCTCATACTCGTGGCTAGGTTGCACAGATATCCCTTTTCATGTGATAATATGGTTAGGATCAGGTATGTATTTTCTTAACTGTGATACATGAAACACATTGTGTATTTTTATAAATCTATTGGTAGATTTAAATGATACGCTACTAGTCCTATTCAATCTATGATTTCCAAAGGTCCAATATATCGTGGTGATAGTTTCACTTGCATTCCTAGTCATATGCTTCCCTTCCTTGGATGTATTTTTAAAAATACCCGATCCTTCATCTGAAATTCCAAGGGTTTTATCCTATGGTCTGCATAAATTTTTTTTATCGATTTTTATCTTTCTGTAATCTTTCTTTAATTAGGCGTATCTTTTTGTTATTTTCTCTATTATTTTAGGTACAAATATGCTCTTTTCTCCTGATTCATTCCAATATAATGGGGAACAATATGGTCTCCCATAAAGTTCTTCATAATGGGTGGTCTGGATGTTGGCTTTGTAATTAATATTGTAGGAGAATTCAATTAGTGTCAAATGATCGCTCTAAATTCCAGCTAAATCTGAAGCACATGCTCTCAACATATCCTCCAATGTTTAGATTATCCTATTTGATTATCCATCCGTTTAAGGATGGAAAGTTGTACTCAAATATAGTTTGGTTCCAACAGCATGTTGTAATTCTTGCCAAAAATGTCCCACTAATTGAGAATCACGGTCAGATATTATGGATAGAGGTACTCCATGAAGTGTAATGATCTCTCGAATGTATAGTTCACTAAGTCGTTAGATGAAATCAATAGTTCAAACTCGTAGAAAATTTGTGAATCTGGTTAAACGATCTACGATTAACCAGATCGAGTTATAACCTTGAGATGTCATAGGTAAAACATTAATAAAGTCCATTTTAATATGATCACATTTCCACTTTGGGATAGGGAGGGGTTGTAATAAGTCTCCCGAAGATTAATGTTGAATGTTTACTTCCAGGCAGGTCAGACATTTTTCTACAAAGATATTGACATCTTGCTTCATGCCTTGACACCAGTATTTTCTTTTAAGATCATGATACATCTTCGTGTTTCCTAGATGTATGATAAACTTTGAGTGGTGAGGTTCTTGTAACACTTCTTCTGTTAGAGAGTGGTTGGAAGGTGCAAATATGCGGGTTCTAAATCTTAGTCGTCCTTCCTATCTACAAGTCCTATCTTTCCTTCCTTCTCTATACTACACGTTTTGTAGTAGGGCTTTAAGGAAATCGCCAACTAGTTGTTCCTCTATGATCTTTTTTGGAAGAGCTGGATATGAAATAATATTTTGAAGAATAAATGGAATTTCTATATTTGTCCGATGTAGATTATATTCTACCATTATAGTCGTAACTTAGTTGAAAATATTCTTGTTAACTTTTCGCTTTATTTTTGACTCAGTGCGTCTTCTACTACATTGCCTTTTCCAGGATGATATTGTAACCAAAATTATTAATCCTCTAAAAATTATATTTATTGTTGTTACTAAAGATTTAAGTCCTCCTGGGTAAATATATACTGAAGCCTTTTATTATCTGAGAATACTTGAAACTCTTCTCCTTATAGAAAATATCTCCAAAATTTGAATGAGAATACTATCGAGGCATGTTCTAATTCATGGACTGTATACTTATGTTTATGAGTCTTTAATTTACGGGACCCACATTCTATTACCTTTCCTATTTTCATAAGTACACACCCTAATCCTTGCAAAGAAACATCGTTGTATACTTCATAATCAACATCACTAAAAGGTATAGTAAGCACATGATTGGTGGTTAATTTCTCCTTCAAGGTCTGAAACGCTTGTTTGCCTTTGTCCATCTACTTGAATCGTGAATATTGGCATGTTAACTTCACTTATGGTAATGTAATATTTTATAATCCTTCCATAAAACATCTAAAATGACCTGCAAGTCCTAAGAAACTTCGAATCTCTATAACAATAGAAGGTTGTTACCACTCAACTAATGTCGTTGTTGTTATTGGATCAACTTTATTCCAAACTTGGCGATTACATGACCTAAAAACTTTATTTCCCTTAATAGAAAATCGTATTTACACTTCTTTGAGTAGAGGCGGTGTTTTCGTAAAGTCTCTAGTACAATTTGTAAATGTTTCTCTTGGTCTTCCTTCGTTTCGGAATGTACTATAGTACCATCTATAAATACGATTATGAATTAATCTAAAAAAGGATGGAATACGCGATGCATTAATTCAATAAAATATGCAGGTGCATTTGTTAGTCTAACTGACCTGACCATAAATTTAAAATGTCTATATCGAGTTCTAAATGCAATTTTTGGTATGTCTTCTTCTCTCTTTCATAATTAATGATATCCAGACCTTAAATATACTTTATTAACACCTTTCCTCGTTGTAATTGATCAAACAAATCCCATATTCTTGGTAATTCATATTTATTCTTGATTGTTACTTGACTCAATTTTGCAGTAGTTAATGCATAAATGAAGTGTTCCATCTTTCTTTTTGACGAATATCATTGGGTCTCCCCAAGGGGATGTACTTTAATGATTAAACCCATTTGACGACAACTCATACAATTGGGTTTTGAGTTCCCATAATTCTATCAACGCCCTTCTATATAGAGGTGTAGATATAGGAAAGGTATTTGGTAATTAGTTAATTACAAATTCTATCTCTCTAAGTGTGGGTGTTGATACAAAAATTAGTCAGCTGACATGGACTAGTTATTTGAAGACATGTATCATCTAGTGTGGCACAAGTTTAAATGTACCGAGCCACTCCATGTATTGAGCTAGTTAACATACCGAGCTACCGAGAATACATAGCAACTTGTTGGGAAGACTAAATGACCAAGACAGATTCAATGTTTATTATATTACAGTCATTCCCTATCATCTAAGGATGAATATAACTATTCAATAAAGGCATATTATTCATTCACATTGACAGCCCAAGGGCTATAAACACATTGTAAACCCCTCATTGCAGGCTAAGCAATCATAAGCGACCATAATCAGGATTAAGGCAAAATACCCAGTAATACAAAACAGTGGACGTAGTCCATTTTCCATAAGGTTGAACCACTTCAAAAATCTCGCGTCTTACTTTTATATTCATAATCATCTGTGATTAATTAATTAGATCCAATCTAGTTTTTTACATCAACAGATTGACGCCATCTATGGGAACGACTATACGAAGCATTTTTCACTAAAAAACTCATCATAAATGGATGATATTATAGAATATAGCAATAGGAATAATTAAGGGAATATACCTAACCCTTCCATCCCTCCAAATGCAAACGATATCACTGGAATCTTAGTAAGCTTAGTCAGGGGACAAACGGCTATGCAGGAAACTATGCGACAGTTCATTCAAACTGTTCAAAATGAAGCGTCTGAACAGTCAGGTTAATGAAGCATTTAAAGGAGCATGCATTTACCATCTTTATCATAGCAAAAGTCTAGGTCAAGATCTAGACGTACTGAAATTCTCCATTATTAGAATTCAAGTGATCCATCTTAATGCCCTGGTGCAACTTTCCCTATAAGAATTCCAGATTCACAAGAAAATGTCACTCTAATGCCAGAAAGACCAAGTGCTCTGGAAAGGTTGAGCAGAGCCTCACCCTTCGACCGTTTGGGTCCCAGAAGGAATATAAATCCTCTTCGGTCCGCGTCGAGAAATTCTCAATTACCAAATAATTTAAGGGAAGCCTCAGCCCAATCACATCCAAATCCCAGACCTGCAGCTTGCATAGAAAGATCCCAAAAGGAAAAATCTGTGTGATCTATTGCTCGAACAAACATAAATAAATTCGAGGTTGGAATTGATGCATGGAAAGGATCTATTCAAATATTAGAAGACAAGTTAGGGGCGATGGCTAAGGCCAAAAACCCTCTCCAAAGAACCGTTATCAAAGGATCTCCATTTGTACACGCAATTGTGGACTTTCCCACACCATGAAAGTTCAAGGCTCCTGTGGTCACACCAAATTACGATGGAAAAACCGATCCTGTTATCCACATAGAACAGTACCAAGCTACAAAAGATATTTATGCAATCCCTGATGAAATTAGGTGCAGGGTATTCTTAGGAACCATTACCGAATCTTCTCAGATATGGTACAATAGCTTTCCTCGGGGGCAGATTGCAACCTTCCATCAACTGGTAGAGCTCTTTATAGAAAATTTCTATTTTGGAGAAAAGACTGTTAAAAGGGTAGCACATCTGTTGAGTTTTAGGCAAAAATCAAGAGAAAGTACCAGGAACTATATCACTCGTTTTAACAAAGAAAAATTGGAGATCATAGATTATGAGGAAAGGATAGCCATTATAGCTCTCATGAGTGGTCTTTTACTAGACAAGATGTACTACACCCTGGACAAGGATCCCCCTAAATCCATGGCTAAAGCAACCAAAATTATGAACACCGAAGAAGCTATGGCTGCAAAGAAGAATGATGAGGCAAAGGTGGAAGCTAAAGCTGAAGGTAAGTCAGAAAAGAAAGATCACAAGAATAACGGTGGGAGCAAGAAGTCAAAGGGCAAAGAAATGTTGGATCACTTACGAAAGTAAACAAATTATACTCCCTTAAAGATGGATATAAACCATGTTTTGGAGGAAATTAAGAACAACGAGGAATTGAATTGGCTGAAAAAGATGAGGTTAGCTCCCAAAAGGAGGGACAAATCTAAGTATTATGAGTTACATAAGGATCATGGTTGTAACAACCCGAGGTCTTGGAGACGATTATTTATTTATTTTGGGAAAAATAAATATTATTTTATTTAGAGAATAATTAAATTGGTAATTAAGGTCAAAATTTGGAGTTGTTAGAAAGAGTATCGAATGGAAATTCTGAGAATACCATTATTTCCGGAAGGGTCGAGAAAGTCGAAATGATTGCACTTGGGGTCTATTTAGGTTCCGAAATAATTTAGGACCGTTTGACTCGAATTAAAGTTACCGGGTCATTTAAAGTGTGTATTATCATTTAAAGATGTGTATCTTCTGGGTTAAGGCTTAAAAGCCACGTGAGAAGTCATTCTCACTTAAGAGAAAGAGGAAAACCCTAGAAAGAAAGAGAGAAGAAGAAAGAAGAAGAGAAAGAAGGAGAAAAGGGAGAGAAAGTGGAGATTTCCGGTTTCCACGCGATCTCAAGGCGGATTCAGACCCTACGAACCCGAGGCAAGTGATTAAACTTGCTAAATAATTGTTGTGTACTAATTATTGCATGATTTATGGATTGAATTGTGGGTTTTAGGTTTAATTGGTTAAAAACCTAACTTTTGGGAAAAACCTTAGATTTGTAGTGAATAAAATGGATTTAAGGTTAGAAATTAGTTTATAAGTATTCTAGGATGAATATTAATGTTATGAATATGGTTGGGTTGAAGATTTGCAGTTGAATGGAATTATATTGGGGTTTTTGAGAACTTGGAGTTGTGTAAAAATGGAGTTGGCCGTGATACCTGTTAGGGCCGGTCGACCGCGTACAGAGGGTCGGTCGATCGCGCCTCCAGAATTGGGCACACTGTCTTCGATTATAGGCAAAATTAATAAACGTGGTCGACCGCGGTTTGGGCACCGGTCGACCGGTCCCCTGTTTTGGGTTCAAGTTTGAGAATTTAAGTTATCCCCTTCTTCTTTGGGTTTGTATGAATGGACTTCCATAATCAGAGTATCATAAAGGATTAAGTGATTATATAAGGGGATTATAGACCTTAGAATCATAAGATGATAGATGAGGCAAATTGATAAATAAATGTCTAAATGAAAATGTCGGGGAGTATTAGTGATTGATTTTGGAGAAGTGAGAATCTAAAAGAGTATATCAATTTAGTGGAAAATCCTCTAAGTATCGAGGTTAGTATTCGAGGAATACCGATTGGAGATTTTGGGTATTTTTCTAAGTGGGGAAGCCCACTTTTATTTGGGATTTTATTTTTGTGATAATAACAATTTCACGATCTGAGAATGAGAATAACTTAGAGATGCCGGATCTTAGGATCCAATCCCAAATGGGATGACTTTTAGGGTTCATAAAATAAATTGAACTATATTATGGATGGAGAACCGCGTATGCAAATTGAGGTTTATTAGGATCTAGAATATCCTTAATTTGAATTGACTTTTGAGACAATTCATTATTAGAAGCGTCATGTGAGCTTCAAGTGAGTATTAGTATAGCATATACTAAGTGGGGTTATTGTGCGAGAATTGACGGTTAGTGTATCAAAAGAGAAGGATATACTAAATAATGATATTACTCTTTTGCGCCTAAGGGCGTATAATGAATATGAAATGATGTTTAGGTATACCTTATATAATGGTATATCTTTATTATGTGGGATGTATGTATACCTTATATGATGGTGTATATACATGTTAAGCATACCCCCTCCTTGCTATCATTGGGATTTTCTTGCGTATAGGGTGAGCATTCTAACTAGAAAAGCAAGATGTGGATATTCCCCAGGTCATAGTCGTCCATGGTGGTCAGCAAATGACATTTATATATATATATATACATTATTTATTTTGGGGGTGAGAGGTCGTGGGTATGTGTCGCTCTCACTTTCCGGTTAGGAGCTATGACCGCTTCCCGGACGTTGTGTGCGTGAGTTGATCATGAGGTGGGTGTCGTTGAACCCCACCAGGTGGCCCCAGTTTGCTACGTATATGGGCTGCTGGAAGATGATAGCATGTGAGCCTGCGTCCTTCGAGTTATAGCTCGGTTGGATGGTTATTATTGCTTGTGTTTTTATTTGGGTGTCAAGGGCATAATGGACCTCAATGACCTACATTGCCAGGATTAGTGTATCGGGGTGGTTCCTTGTTTGGATTTTGCCTCGACGAGACGTCCCACGAACGAACCGCAGTGTAATGTTGGAACTTGGGGATAAGTTTAGTCCTTAATGCTCATAAATTAATTATATATATATCACCTATCCCGACAATCGACAGTGCCAGGAGTAGTGTAACGGGGGGGTTCCTTGTTTGGATTTCGCTTCGGCGAGACATCCCACGCATGAAACGCCGTGTACTGTTGAGAATTGGGAATATTAATTAAAATTGGATAATAATCATTTGGGTTACATGCATATTGTATTGAGGGCATAATGAGCCCCGAGGATCGATACGGTCATGAGTAGTGTAACGTTGGGGGGGGGGGGGGGTTCCTTGTTTGGATTTCGCTTCGGCGAGACGTCTCGCGCACGAAACGCAGGGCCGTGTTGAGAATCGGGAGGCGTTTAGTCCTTAAATCTTGATGCTAATAACTCATATTATAATTATATATATGGTTTCATGCCTTATAAGGGCAATTCTAGAATATAAATTCTAGTAAATGAGATTGTTGATGTATTGTGATGATGTGGACATGATTGGATCATGTAACTTTATATGTTCAACAAATGAACATTATAAAGATAACTATAACGATTATATTAAAGGTAATATTTATAACTTTTAATTATGGAAACAAATGTATTGGGACTTAGGTTAGATGATTTCACTTAAATACTTCTCTTGGGTTTAAGTTAGAATCCTCTTACCTAAATTAGAATCGGATATCCATTGGGAGATCACGTGCATACGTTTAGTGCGCGCTTTAGATGAGAGGTGAGTTGAATTGTTATGGAGAGTTCGATTCCAACTAAATTATGTAATAATGCATTTATAATTATTATGCATTTTAATACACTTGCTATAAAACGTTTTTCAAACTCGGGTTCTGACCCGTTTATATTTCCTCTTCCATGTATATATACTGTATTACTTCAGGTGCTCCTCCGCAAGGACGCCTTTGATGTTCATCCATTCAGGATTCGTGGAGTTGTGGCAGTAGCGGACTATTGCGGTACTTTGCTTTAGTCGATTCCTATCTTTGTATATCTAGATTAGGATTCAGTTGTATTGAGTTAGTATTCAAGTGTTGTAGATTAACACTTTCTTATTTCATTTCTCAAATTATTGTATTGTCTGTTACCCGACAGCATATTCGGGTATTTCATTGTTGAGATTTTGTTGTACAATGTATTGTACTCTTTCATATTATTGGAGCATGCACATTTCACTCATCATAGTTAGATGTATATTGTTTGTTTTTTGCACTATTGGTTTTGTTGTTGTTGTTATTATAAAAGTTTTAAATTTTTGTCAATTCGCACTTAATGATTTCAGGTAGTTAGCCTTATATTATAGTGCTTAGTAGTTGATGTTGAGACTGTGCCACCCGAGATACCTAATTTATGTAGTATAGGGATGTCCACCCGTTATTATTTAGAGCGGGTTGTCACAATGGTCACACAACCAAGCAGTGTGTAGCTCTCCAAAATGAGATATACATGTTGATTGGTACTTATCCAGCTTGCAGATCAGAGAAGGTGCATTTCTTCGTGATGGATAAAAATGTCCAGTCAGCCTACAATATAATCATGGGGAGAGTAGGTTTGAAAAAGTTTAAAGTAGTTCCATCCACTGTGCATCAGTGTTTAAATTTCCCGACCAACTTTGGGGCTGGAATTGTGAAGGGATATCAGAAAGTAGCTCGAGAATGCTACTACTCGTCTGCCGAGCAAGAAGAATTAGAGAACACTAGGAATAAAATCAAGTGGACGAATCTGATGAATATGATATTGAGACTATAGAACCAAGAGATGAAACAGAACTCATTAAAGGACAAGTCATGAAGGTAATAGAAAGTATGACGCTGGATGATGAGCAACCAAAAAGAATAACTCAAATTGGTGCTTCACTTGATCCAGTATTGAAGCAAGAGCTGGTGGCATTTTTTAAACATAAAAAATAGGTATTTACATGGAGTCATGAAGATATGCCAGGGATAGAACCAACCTTCTTATGTCACGAGCTCAATTTTAATAAGGAGATCAAACCAGTGAAGCAAAACGAAGTGTCTTTAGTTCGGAGAAGAACCAGTCTATTCAAGCGGAAGTGGAAAAGCTGCAAAAAGCTTTTTTCATCGAAGACGTGAAATATCCTAATTGGTTGGCTAATGTTGTGATGATTAAGAAGAAGAACAATAAGTGGAGAATGTGTGTGGACTTCATAGACCTGAATAAAGCTTAACTAAAAGATCATGCCCCTCTGCCCATGATAGATCACCTGGTAGATGTAACTTCGGGGCATGAGCTGCTATGCTTCATGGATGCCTATTTTGTATATAATCAAATTAAAATGAAACCAGAAGGCATGGAAAGCACCTCTTTCATTACCCCATAGTGAACATACTGTTACAATGTTATGCCTTTTGGTCTTAAAAATGCAGGTGCTACATATCAGCGGTTGGTGAATAAGGGGTTTATGGAGCAAATTGGCAAAAATATGGAGGTTTACGTCGACGACATGTTGGCAAAGAGAAAGAAAGATGTTGACCATATAGTTGATTTAAACCAAACATTTGATTAATTGGAGAAGTACCAGATGAAACACACCCGACTAAGTGCATTTTTGGTATACAAGAAGGCATGTTCCTCGGGTACATTATGAATCAAAGAGGTATTGAAGAAAATCCGAAAAAAATAAAAGCCTTGCTTGAGTTACAATCTCCAACCACCAATAAGGAATTGCAAAGCCTTACGGGGTGTGTTGCAGCTCTCAACAGATTCGTCTCCTGGGCAACTGATATATGTCTTCCATTTTTTATGGTGCTCAGAGAGACCTTTGAGTGGAACGATGAGTGTGAGCAGGCATTTTTAGAATTGAAGAGATACTTGGGGATGCCTCCTTTATTGTTCAGGCCAATGGCAGGGGAAGAATTATACTTGTACTTAGTTATTTCAGAAAGTGCAGTCAGTTTGGCCTTAATAAGAATAGAAGTCGGAGTGCAAAAACCAGTTTATTATACTATCAAGGCATTCAGAGGAGTAGAAATCCGGTATCCAAAACTAGAGAAGTTGGCGTTGGCCTTGATTAAAGCAAGCAGGAGAATGAAACCATATTTTCAAGCTCGCAGAATAGTGGTATACACTGACATGCCACTTAGACAGGCTTTACATAAGCCAGAAAAGTCTATAAGATTGATGTATTGGGTAGTGGAGTTAGGGGAGTATGATATTATCTACGATCTGAGATCCTCTCTTAAAGGATAGGCAGTGGTGGATTTCATTGTTGAGTTTACCTACCAAGATGTCTCTTACCAACAGGGGTTTATCAAGATGGAATAGACATAGAATATGCTCTACGTTTCTAATTCTAAGCTTCTTATAATGAAGCTGAGTATGAAGCTGTGATTGTGGGCCTCAACTTAGCTAGATCATTAAAAGTAGAGACAATTATGGTTTTCAGTGATTCGTAATTAGTGGTAAATAAGATACTAAGCCTTTATGCAGTAAAAGGGGAGTTCATGTCACGATACTTAATTAAATCTCTGGAGATTGTAGCCAATTTTATAGTTGTTCGGGTGATTAGAATACCTAGATTAGAGAACGCGAGGGCAGATGCACTTGCTTGGTTAGCCTCAGCTACTCACACCGAGATACGATGAACAATTCCCCTTGAAGTACTTGCAAGAAGAAGTATTGACGAAGACTTGATGGTGAATTTTATCGCCTTGGATATTGGACCATCCTGGATGTATCCCATCAGAGCTTATATTAAAGAAGGAACTTTCCCAGTCGACCTACTTACAACCAAAAGTTTGAAGTTTAAAGCTGCGAGGTATGTTTTGAATAATGGAGTCTTGTACAGGAGAGGTGTGATAGCTGGTTTGTAAAAGTGTGGTCACCCTGCAGAAGTTAAAGACCTGATAGAGGAAATCCATAAGGGATCTTATGGATCTAACGTAGCAGGTCAAACTCTTTTACATAGAATAGATACGCAAGGGTACTACTGGCCAACGATGCGCACTGATTGTACCGCTTATGCCAAAAAATGAGATGTCAGTAATTTTTTATTATACGAAGAACTCCTCAGACTCTATTAACACCATTCACTTCACCTTGGACATTCTCTATGTGGGGATAGATTTAGTTGGACCGCTACCAACTACAAGAGGACGATTCAAATATCCAGTAGTATCTGTTGATTACTTCACCAAGTGGGTGGAAGCTGGACCTTTAATTAATATGGCCTATGAAAAGGTCTATCAATTCACTTGGAAGAATGTTATTTTTAGATATGATATGCCCCATGAATTTATCACCGATCATGGTACCCAATTTGACAATGATGAATTCACGGTGAACTTTCTACAGTCCAAAATTCTAAAGACCCATTCTGCTCCAGGTCATCCCCAAAGCAATGGGCAAACTGAGGGGATGAAGATAACTCTACTGAATGGGTTGAAGAAGAGATTGGATGATGCTAAAGGTAATTGGATCAACAAGTTGCACTCAGTATTATGGGCTTACCGAACAACTCCCCTAATAACAACTGGGGAATCTCCTTACATGTTGGCTTTTGGGAGTGAAACAGTGATACCTGCCGAACTTGGATTACCTACTCATAGGGTGCTTAACTTCACTTCTCTAGTAAGTGATTTGATGAGAACTTGGACTTGAACATGCTCGAAGAAGTCAAAGAAGATGCAGCGATCCGAAATGCATCTTATCAGCAACGGGCTGCCAAGTTCTATATGAAAAGGGTCAAGAAATGTGATGTCATGGAAGGTGATTATGTTCTCAAGAAATTAATTCAGAAGCATAATAAGTTATAGGCCAATTGGCATGGGAATTATCATATCACAACTGTTGTTCGACCTGACACTTACAGAATAGAAACTCTTGAAGGGGAAGAATTCAAAAATGCCTGGAATGCAGAGCACCTGCGCAAATACTACCAGTAATGTAACTGCCCATGTACCAATTATTTTAGTATGAATAAAAATGATGATTTCCCCATTCATTTTTTTGGAATACTAGTGCTACACACTACACTACTTTGCAACACTACACTGATTTAGAGCAACACACAAATTTTTTCCTTCAACTACAAGTTGGTCAGCATCAACAATCACCAACAAAGTTGGTCGGCATCAGCAATCACCAACAAAATTGGTTGACATCAACAACAACTAACTAAAAGATGGTCGGCATAAACTTACATACTAACAACGTTGGTAAAACAATCAAGCAAGTCAAGGGCTGTTTGATTATGGGTGACCCAAGAGGCATCTAAACTAGGTAAGAAGATGGGTAAAATATCCACTGCCTAGGCACCAGGGCAATTATTTACTTAAATGATTGTTACAATTAAGCAAGAACATCGGATAAAAATAATTCCATTGCCTAGGAACTTATGGGGTAAAAGCTCCATTGTCTAGGCAATCAAATCAACAAAGGGAAAATTGTACATATATATATATATATATATTCAATTACTGTCGAGCAGCATTACTGCTGTATTACTGTAGTTGATCTCATGTTATGAATAAAGATTGGAAAAATAAACATCATACAATTATTTTAGTTTTAAGGAAACAAAATTATGGTTTACAAAATTTGATGTTTCTTCATTAACAATTACTAACGAAATACAAATAGCATATTCTACTTGTTTCTTCCATTCAGATTTAGATACAGGATCCATTCCATCTGGAGGGTCATCTAGAGCAATAGAAGAATTGATAAAGTTTAAATTTTGCAGCATTTTGGTATTACTCGTACTTGGTCGGTCAAGCAAATGGGGAGGTCGGGATATCTCAAATTTTTCATGAAGACTGTAATCACCAAGGTATTTGGAAATCAAACACTTAGGAATAGATCTAACGTTAATCCATCTAACATCTAGCTGGAACGGTGGTATTGGAAGATCAAGATGCCCAGGCTCATACCAATCCCACATCTCCGTTCCTTATTCAACATTCATTATAGTTAAAGCATTCAACCATACCTATTTATACCCTTCATTGTTTGTCTGTTTCAATCTGTCGTCAAGATGGTATAAATCTTCATTATATTATTCCATCCAAAACTCTCTGGGCTACTTGTGAAACTAATAAGTTAATCGTTCAACGTGTTAATGAAGCCTCTTTAGCACACTTTCTTTATTCTGCAACACAGAACTCTGATTAGAAAGTTTCTCGGTAAGAGTTTGAATTTTCCGGGACATCACAGCTAGAGCTTGATTTTTTGCCTTTAGTTGAGCAACTTGATTTTCTAAATCTTTTTGAGTTCTAGTCTCTTCAATGCTACTCCGACCAACTCTTGTTCTACCCCGAGAAGTGAATGTAGGTCTGACTCTTTTCAAAGCTTCTAATTCTTCTCTTAATGAATCATTCTCAACCTCCAAAAAGGAAAAAGCTTCATAGTCAACTGGGACAAAAGATATAGAGGAAGAAGTAGATTTTAGTTGTCTCAATTCTTCTCTTAAAGAAATATTTTCTTCCTCCAGCAGCTTAGCAATGTTTCTACATTCTTCCAATTCAAGTTTTAACAGACTCTCTCTTTTATTATAGGTAGAGATAACCCCGATCAGTGCTCAACTATTGTTACTTCTTATCATAACCTTCATGAAGAAGAACAGTAGTTTCCTTGTGTTGAAGTTAAATTTCATCAATCAATCCTTGATGATGTTCAATCATTTCATAGTAAGCTATGTTATTTGATACTTCCCGATCAAGTAGACATTTTAAATACTGGTAAGCCTCAATTGCTCGTTCAGAGGCATCAGATCCAAGAATATTAATTATTTGTTCTTCAGTGAAATCTGCACGACCATCTTTGAAGTAATTCGTATATTTCTTCATCAACTCTGTATCATGAGCTGACAATAGTTCCATCATAGCAATAAACTAGAGAGGAAAAGTAAAAACAAATCAACAACATCACATCTATATTGAATAGTAAAGGAGAAAGTCAGAATAAGTAACAAGTCCGTTTTATTAATCATAATAGAGGAGGGTACAACCAAAAGTACAAAATAAAGGGAAAAACATAGGAAAGCAAAAAAATTTCCAAACAACATTACACCTTCTCGTTATTCCCCACTACATCTTTAGCTGATTTAGAAAAATGAATTGGTGGCTGAAGTAGCTCGAAGGATTGAGGGATAGTGGAAGCAGGTGTTTGTTCTACTATCATCAAAGAAGATTCATCAGATCCAGCTTCATCTTATTCTTTTTCCTCAATAGGAGGAGGAGGGCCGCGAATATATTTCTGAAATAATTCAGAGTCTTTAGCAACGTTCAACTCTTTCAAAGCTGCAACCTTTCCATTCCTAAAGAACTTTAAAGTAAAATACTCAATTTGAGCAGGGGAAGCAATCAGAGCCTTGTTCCACCTTTTGTCCCAGCCAGAGATAAAGGATTTTTTCACAGCAGACTTCCTCTCCGTCCTTTCCGAGGAAGCATTCTCTCCAAGTTGATCTTCAAGAGATTTAACTTTATATTCAAGCTCTTTCTTACATCGTTCAGCCTCTTCAATCCTATCCTCAATTTCTTCTTTGCTGGTAATGGCAACCTTCAATTTCTCCTCTGTCTCCTTGGAAATAACCATAACTCTTTGACAAGCTAGATCAGCCTCCTTCGCAGCATCCATAGCTTTTTATTGAGCTATCTCAAGAGCCTTGATTTTATTTTTCCAAGAAGTTTTGTCATCTTCATACTTCTGCTGGGAGTCTTCCAAATATTTTGATAACCCAGCAAGGGCTTCTTCTACTTCACTTGAAGAGGAAGCAACTTTGATAGCTTCATCCTTCTCCAGGATATTATTGAGCTACACCAAAAACTGCAAGACAAAGAAAAACTCAAGTTAGAATATGAAAATTGAAAGCAGAACTAAAATGATAAGTATAATGACACTTACTGACGCAAGGTGTTGGGCTGCCAAATCAGTGAATTTCCCCCGAGGAGTAGAAGTCTCATCAGCTTTGTGATTAGGAAGAGTTCCATACCAGATCAATCTCTTAGCCAATCCAGGAGTAATGAATATTGGAGGAACAACTCTCAAAGAAGGTATATCAACCCTAGTAAGTTGATCAGCAACATCAATGGTCTTCTCAGCAAGACCCCTTCTGAATCTTATCAAAGGAGTAGCCTCTTCAATCAAAGGTGCTTCCTCTTTTCGAACAACAGTAGCCCCTTCAATCAAAGGTGCTGCCTCTTTTGGACCAACATGGGTCTTCTTAATGACCTCCTTGATAGTTGTGATTATTCCCCCTGATGGAGAAATATCTTTTGTCTTAGTACCATCCAGGACATCTTCTTTGTTCTTCTTCGCCCCATCAGTACCAGGGACAATCTTGGCAAAGTGATCAGGCATTCTTCTCTTCTTCATCATCAAATCATCAATAGAGGTAGACAAATCAGAAGAATAATCTTCAATAGCTGAAGAAAATAATGGAGCTTTCTTAAGATCAATAACCAAAGTAGGGGCAGTAGTACGAGGAATGAAAGAGGAATTGGTGTTGTTATATCGAAATAAATAGGAAGCATCTCTCACGTGCTCCCCATCAACTGACTGATGCAAACTCCAGATAAACTTCAAATATTTTATACTGATATCACTCTCTCTTGGGGTTGTTCTTTTACTGTCAACTGCAAACCAAAATTAAAAGTATTCCTCCTATTTAAAAGTAAAAATTAATCTAATTTGTCTTCCCAACTTTTATTGTGTCTTTAAAAGATCATATAGTTTCGCGGGTCATTCGCAGACACGAAAACTTTTTTGTGGATGTGACATGTCCATGAACACTTAGTAGATAATGTTCTTTAACAACCAGACATTTTTGTATGAATAATTTCAAAGTTCGTCACCCAAAAAGAAAGTTTCCTGGATGTAAGGACCTACTTCGCTGAATGAAAGACCATCAAGCAAGGTCATCCTTAGAACCAATGTTTTCCAGTTTTGTAAAATTTCTTAAGACACATAATTTCCTTGTATATCCTATGACCAAGAAAATTCTGAATGCAAAAGATTCATTTTAAAGTATATGTTTTATATATGAAGAATATATTTCATCAGGTATTTAGATACCTAAAGAAGAAAAGGTTAAGTTAAAATGTTTTCAGTGTAAGATCTAAAAAGAGGAGGTGGAGGGAGGCAAAGTAAGATCATTTTGGAATGTATATCAATTTTATCCAAAATGTATTTCTTAGTTTACTCATGACTTACTTTGGGGTAGGTATGATGGAGTTAATGGGTTTAAAGGGAGGTACAATGGGTTTTGTTTCCCTTAAATTATTATGAACCTTTCTCCATCAAGAGTTTTGAGTTTTCCTCCTATAGGGGGGGCTTAATGGTAATCTCTGAATTAGAGAAAAATTCCCCAATTATTAGATGAGACTCAAGAGAAAGAAGAAGCATGAGGACGATGAGGCAGCTCAGCGAGGCAGCCCAACTAGAAAACTGAGTGATGCAGCTCAGCGAGGAAACTTGCTGAGAGAGATCTTCTTTATCTTCTGTTCTTACTTTGTCAAATTATATCTTTTTAAATACATTGATTATAATGTTATAACGATTGTAATATTGAGTGTGAGGTCAAATGGTACTCGTGAGGAACCAGGCCTGGCAGGGCCCGGGAGAGCTTACATGCTCTATCGAATGACCTCATTATGGGAACTTAAGAGGGACATGGTTTGGAGGATTGAGAAGTGAGGTATAATTAAGGTTTGTCTTGACCATATTAGATACACCTGTTAAAATAATGAGCTATCTTTCACTATGGAACCTTATGTATAATAACCTTAAGCTCCATCGTATCTTGAGCTTTGAGCCAAATAGTCCCCTACAAAATGTCACATATACTTTAGGTGATGTCACCATCCAGTGAAAAACTGTCCAATCCAAGATCGAGTAAACCACTGTGGTATTGGGATATCAGATAGTTTGGGGAGCCACATCTATGGTGATAGTCCTTTGATGCACAGTTGAGAGAGTATGCGCTTGCGTTCAAATGAGAAAATTATATATTAAACACCTTTTAACACAAACAAACCCTAAACATGCAACTAGGTGTGATAGAAACAATATGAACTAAGCAAGAACATTCAAACACATGCTTGTGAGGAAAAATCCCCCAAAGGGGAAAAACCATTTATTTTCATTATAATATTGTAACTTTACAATTTCGGATTACAATGAAAATACAAGTGACTAAGAATTACCCTCAGGTGTCGGATTCTGTAATCGGCGGCTGGAGTTGTCCCTTTCCAGTAGGGGTGCAATGAAGAAGAAGAACGGTCTTCTCCACAATGGTATGAACAGCAAAAGTGCGTTCCTGGGTTGCAAAATGATTCACAAGTGTTTGGAAATTTGTGTGAATCAAAAACCTAGAGTCTTGGTACTCAATAGGTGAAGACTTAGAGTTTTTTGTACTCTGAAAATCGTGTATGGAAGTCTTAGAAAACCACTTCTCGTAGTGGGTTTATAAAGGAAACGATTAGCCTAGAAAATCTGACCACGATCTGCTGAAGATTATCCCAGGCGGACCGGTCCGGGTCAGAGGTGGATCGGTCCGAGCGGGGGCGGATCGGTTCATTTTTTATTTGGGATTTTCGGTTCTCTATCGATCTGGGGTATACTGGCTGTCAACAAGCGGGCCGGTGCGGGTCTGAGGCAGACCGGTTCGCAGGCGAATCGGTTCTTTTTCTAGGGCGGACCGGTCCGGGTTTGTCAGACTTTGATTCCTCTTCTTCTTTTGATATTCGGATCCGTTGTTGACTGTATGATTCTTGAATATCTTCAACTGTGTAACGGCATATGACATATCCAATAAATGATGGACAAATTGTCCTTACAAATCTCCCCCTATGTCTATGCCGGTACAAACATAAAAACATCCGAATTATGAAGTATAAAATTGCCTATACAAATCTACCCTTCCATGAACCCAAAAGTGAAAAGGTACAATTGAATAAGACTTCAACGTTTGTTCTTCAACTCTTCAGGAATTGCCAACGCTTTTCTCATCAGGGTGTGCAATTCAATGTTAATCCATGTGGTACCTACACACATGAGAAAAAGCAAAATACCAAGTGACGTATCGAGTTTGAAATGAGATATCAAATGAAGAAAGCATGTTGTATCAAATCTCAAAAACACAAAACTCCCCCAAAATATGATAATTCTTTAATCTCCCCATTTTTATGATGTCCCCAAATAGACAAACGAGAAGAATAAATCAGACAAACAAAGCAAGGGTGTCACAAGGAATAAACAACTATTTTTGAATTTTTCAAAAATTTTCAAATAAACAAGAATATATAGAAGGAAACACACCATGAATGATCACAAAACAACCAAGTCGATGATAGCGTAAATGAAGAGGTGTGATCAAATTAGATAGGAAAATCAATGCATACAAACATGACATATGTGCACGATGAATATTGGATACTCCTAACGAATGAACTCAAAATCTTCCTTTTGTGTAAAAAAAATGGTAAAATAAGACATTGGCTTAATCAAATCAACAATTCAAAGCTCAAAGTGATTTCCACACCAATAACATTCAAAACTATTACATGCTTTTTCAGGACTTTCAAGGAAGTGCAAACCCATTTATATTCTCCAACCAAACTCCCTCAGATCTATATTTTGAATAGAGGTAATCTAAATTCTCAAAGTTTGGAGAATTGATGGTGAAACCTAAATGGCCCATATTTGGCATGAATTACTTTTTATTCCCTTTAAATTTTTTCGGGATCTTTTAACCTCTTTGGACCTCGGATATTAAAATTCCTCCATTTTTAGGTCTTTTTTAACGGTGGCTTTTGCGCAAAGGAAAGATGATTACCGTTTGCAGCCCCTCCCCGTTATACAAAAACACACAGTCTCACCAAAATGGTTTTTACATGCATTCCAATCTTGTCAAGTTTTATCGCATATTGTACATTGTATAGACAGGATTGAGATGGAAACACTCAAGCCAATATGAGATAGACAAGCGAAATAATCAAATATAGCCGTGCATGTGTGCAATAAAGGATATAGGAGTCAAACATGTAGGAAGATATCACTAATTACATCTCAAAGACTCCAAATAATGTAAAGCACATGGATGAAATGATGTAGCCTCTCAAATCTCTATCAAACAGTCACATGGATATATGGAATGAAGTTGTGACTTTGCTATCTTAAATGCTCATCCATAAAAGGAGCAAAAACATAAATTTTATCAAAATAAAATCTTTTTATGCTTTTCTTAAATTTTTTTTTTTAAATGAAATTCTTTTTGTATTTTTCAAAAGAAATATAAAAAGAAAAAAGAATAAATAAATAGCTATACAACTAAGCAATGGTACATATAAAACAGACTAGCAATAGGAAGCATATGATATGAACATGAATAAGCATCCTATTCTAGACATAGACCAACCCCTCAGTCAACTGTGCAAATCCCCAAAGACTTCCTAAGACTCTAAAATCTAAGGGCATCTAAAGGTTTCGTGAAAATGTCGGCTAACTGACGGTCGGTGGGAACAAAACTCAGGGATACAGTGTACTCCTCAACTAACTGATGAATAAAGTGCTCACGTATCCTGATGTGCTTTGTGCGCAAATGCTGGACGGGATTGAGGGATATGTGAATCGCGCTCGTGTTATCACAAGAAATGATCATGGTGTCCTGTGAAATCCCATAATCCTCCAATATTTGCTTCATCCATAAGAGTTGTGTGCAACAACTCCCGGCGGATATCAGCCTCCGTAGTGGACAAAGAGATGGAATTTTGCTTCTTTCTCAGCTAGGAGACAAGAGCAGAACCAAAATAGAAACACCCACCAGAAGTGCTCCTACAACCATCTACATCCCCTGCCTAATTGGTATCTGAATTGGCGGACAAACGGTCATCAGTATCAAAGGAATAGCAAATACCGTATGAGAGAGTCCCACTTACGTATTTAATAATACGTTTTAGAGCAAGTAAGTGTGACTCTTTCGGGGATGCCTGATATCGCGCACAGACTCCAACACTAAAGGTGATGTCAGGACGACTGGCAGTCAAGTAGAGAAGACTACCTATCATACTCCGATATAAGGTTTTCTCTACGTCCTTGCCTGAAGTGTCCTTATTAAGCTTGGTAGTGGTACTCATAGGTGTATGTGCATGCTTAGCAGAGTCTAAACTAAATTTCTTCACTAGGCCTCTAGCATACTTGGATTGGGAGATGAACATCCCATCCTCTAGCTGACGAACCTGAAGACCAAGGAAGAAAGTAAGCTCACCAACCATGCTCATCTCAAACTCACTTTTCATCTCCTCTTCAAAGTGATGAGCATGTTGAGAGCATGTGGATCCAAAGACTATGTCGTCCACATAGACCTAGGCAACCAAAATTGCACCGTCATCTCTCCTGACGAACAACGTCATATCTACTCCCCCACTCTTGAAGCCACGGGCTAAGAGATAGGAAGTAAGCCTCTCGTACCAAGCACGGGGTGCTTGCTTCAAACCATACAAGGCTTTCCTCAGATAGTAGACGTGCTCTGAGTGCAGTGGGTCTTTAAACCCTTTTGGTTGTTCCACGTAAACCTCCTCCTCTAGAATGCCATTCAGAAAGGCACTCTTGATATCCATCTAATATAACTTGAAGCGCAGATGACATGCGATGGCGAGAAGAAGACGGACGGACTTAAGCCTCGCAATAGGAGCAAATGTCTCCCCAAAGTCTACACCCTCTATCTGTGTGTAGCCTTGATCGACCAACCTAGCCTTATTTCTGATTATGGTACCATTTTCATCCATTTTATTCTTAAAAATCCACCGAGTACCTATCATATTAGTCTCACTAGGTCGGCGGACTAGTTCCCAGACATTATTCTTTTTAAACTGAAGTAACTCATCCTGCATAGCAGATATCCAGTGTTCATCCTTGAGTGCTTCTTTATGATTCTTGGTCTCGACTTTGGATGTGTAGCAAAGATGGCTAACAACGTTCTCTAGTTGAGCAGGAGACTTGACCCCAAGAGTGGGATCACCAACAATGGAAGATGGGTCATGACTCTTGCGAACCCAAGCGGGTGTGTCCCCTAGCACAGGAGTAGGGTCCATAGAGTGTGAGAGAGGAACAGGTAAATTACATTCAGAACAATCCTCATCCTCACACTGAAGGTTAGGATTAATAACCGTCGAAGGTTTGTCATCTTGCATGGTGACATTTATTTATTCCATAACCTTAGAGCTCTTCAGGTTAAAAACTCGGTATGCTCTACTAGTCGATGAATATCCTAGCAATATTCCCTTGTCGCTCCGGGAGTCAAACTTTCCTAATTGCTCTTTATCCCGTAGGATGTAGCCTTTACTCCCAAAGACACGAAAATATGCATGCTTGGGCTTCTTGCCAGTCCACAACTCATAAGGTGTCTGAAGTGTGTTTGGACACAGATAAACCCTATTCACCGTGTGGCATGCAGTAGACACTGCCTCTGCCCAAAATCTCCTAGAAACTTTATGACCTGGAAGCATAGATCTAGCCATTTCCTGGATCGTTCTATTATTTCTCTCAACAATTCCATTTTGCTGAGGAGTCTTCATAGCAGAAAACTCATGTTTGATCCCGAGGCTATCACAGTAAAGATCTACCTTTGCTTCTGTGAATTCAGTGCCATTGTCACTACGCATCCTGTTAATAGTGACACCGTGTTGATTTTACAGGACACGACACGACACTTGGTCATTAAAAATTCTACAGCATTGGATTTCTCTCTCAGAAAACCTACAATGGAGTACCTGGAGAAATCATCTACCATCACGAGGATGTACATCTTACCACCTAGACTCTCAGTACGAGTGGGACCCATAAGATCCGTGTGAATCAACTCAAGAAAACGAGAGGTGGTAATGGAATGCAACTTCCTATGGGGACTACGAATTTGTTTTCCCATGTGACAGGGTCCACAAACGGTCGAAGTTGACTTTCCAAGAGATGGTAAGCCACGTACTAGGTTCTTTTTAGCTAAGCAGTTGAGATCTCTAACGTTCATGTGACCTAGACGTTGGTGCCACGGATCCATAAGAGTGATCGTGGCGCTGTTGCAGACAAGTGAGGACATGGGCTCAGTCCCATAGAAATTATCCTCGGTCCTCACCCCTTGCATCAAAAGTTTACCGGCTTGATTGTAGACTTTACACGCGTCCCGATCAAACTTTACTGCAAAGTCAGTGTCGCACAACTGGCTAATGCTGAGAAGGTTTGCTTTCAAACCTTTGACGTACAAAACATTTTCTAAATTAGGGAAACCAGGTAACGCGACAGTACCACGTCCTATAATGCTAGACTTTCTCCCATCTCCAAAGGTGACTCTGCCATCCTGATAATCCTCAAGAGTCGTAAAAAATGAGGCATCACCTGTCATATGTCTGGAGCACCCACTATCAAAATACCACTGTGAGATATTGTATGCTTTGAGAGTAACATGAACAACGAAGGCCTTTTTATCTTTCTTAGGTACCCAAGTAGAGATGACCTTTTGTTTGCCTTTGTTGTTGTTGGTTTTAGCTGGAATGTGAGAAACATTCACTAACGGCAAAGACATACATCGGAATTCTTCCATTAAACTCTAGGACGTGGCAGCTAAGAACTCAACTCGCTCTCTCAGACTAGAAAACTCATCAGTATGACGTGGTGGAGCAGTAGTACGTCGTGTCCGACCCATGCTATAGCAAAACTCCCTAATGTGGCCTTTTCTTTTGCAATAAGTACAAAAGAACACAGTCAAAGGCGGACCTTGGTTTGCCTTTCTTGGTCGAACTCTCATTAGAGGTTTTTGACGATGGACATAAGGATTCATAGTAAACTTAGGAACTGGTCCAAGTGCAATTTGGGAGGTGGAGGCACCATCATAACCAATTTCCTTCCGATAACCAAAACCTAAAGCGGGGCCGAGGAGCATCTTTCCCATCTTCCCAGATCTGTCCTCGATTTGTACCTTGACTTCCCGTGCTTTCTCAATATCATGAGTCAGCTAGGCAACAAGGGTTTCAAGTTTCTTCCGAGTCTCCATGGAGGAATGGAGCTGACTCATAAGACTAGCCACTTGTTTAGTCAAGTCCCCTCTCTCTTTCTCAAAGGTGGTCTCTCTTTCTCTAAACAAACTTTCTTTATCAACACAGGCAAATTCTCTCTCTCAGGGCGGTGCAAGTGGAGGACTCTCTCTCTCTTGCTTTTCTTAATTCTTCCTCTAAGCCGGTGATCTTAAGGACTAACGCTTTGTTTCTCTTTTTAGTTTTAAATGACTCGGAATATAACTCAGCGTAGGCGCGTTGAATATCACTCTCGCTCTCACTTGTGTCATCCTCCCCCTCACTCACATCGATCTCACTGTCGAGGTGTACCTGTGAAGCATCATCCTCATCGTCGTGAGGAGAACTAGGAGTGCTCACATGACTGGCCATGAATGCGGTGAAGTTACACTCATACGGTGACTCATCTCCTGAATCCACCGTCTCGACCTCACTGTCGTCGCTAAGAGTAGCATTAAGGACAGCTTTCCCTTTCTCTCTATTCAGATGGGTGGCGCACTCAAAGGCTCTATGACCTCTATCGTCGCACTCAAAGCATCTCTCACTTTCTTTCTTAGGAGGATCTTTAAAAACTTTTTCATTTTTCTTTTCAAACTTATTTTTCTCAAATTTCTTTTTATCTTTAAAATTGCCATTTTTGTTAAATTTGAGAATCCTTTTGAAATTTTTTGCAAAAAGAGCGAGATCATCTAAGTCAAAATCATAATCAGAATCAGACGTGTCAGTCTCTCTTTTTCTAGATGACTCTACTCTCTTTCTAGCCAACCCTTCACTCTTTCTCTCTTGGGCATTAAGTGAAATTCCCTTATCTTTAGACTTAGCAGTTTTAGGGAACATATCAATTTCATATGCTTGCAAATCTCCTACAAGTTCTTCCAATTTTAGCGTATTTAAATTACCCATAGAATTTAGCACAGTGACTTTTGGGATAAAACACTTAGGCAAAGAATGAAGAATCTTTTTAACAACTGTAGCATTAGAAATATGTTCACCAAGATTAAAGCTAGTATTAACAATGTCAGAAAGTCTAGCATAAAAATCATCAAAACATTCATTCTCATGCATGGTGATGGTTTCAAATTGAGTTGTCAAATTTTACAACTTAGACTCTTTCACATCATTAGTTCCTTCATGGGTGAGTTGTAAAACATCACATGCCTCTTTTGATGTGGTGCACGTCATTATGCGTTTGAACTCATCAGGTGTGACAGAGCCAGAAATAGCACTTAGACCCTTAGAATTAAAATATGACCATTTAAATTCTTCTTCAGTCCAAGAAGTGACAGGTTTCAAGTTGATCACATTATCAACAGTCACGGAGGGAGGTGTCCACCCTCTTTCAACTAAAATCCAAACCCTTTCATCTATGGCTTTTAAAGCCGACCTCATGCGTGCTTTCCAATAAGCATAATTTGTCCAGTCAAAAACAGGTAATTTATTATATGATTTCTCCATTTGAACACGCACTTTTTCAAAAATCAATTTTTTTTTTGAAAATGATATCTTAGAAAAATTTTGCGGAAAATAGGAATACGCGATAGATTAGCGTAACCCGCTCTAATACCAATTTAAGAGAGTATGAGCTTGCGTTCAAATGAGAAAATTATATATTAAACACCTTTTAACACAAACAAACCCTAAACATGCAACTAGGTGTGATAGAAACAATATGAACTAAGCAAGAACATTCAAACACATGCTTGTGAGGAAAAATCCCCCAAAGGGGCAAAACCATTTATTTTCATTATAATATTGTAAATTTACAATTTCCGATTACAATGAAAATACAAGTGACTAAGAATTACCCGCAGGTGTTGGATTCTGTAGTCGGCGGCTGGAGTTATACCTTTCCAGTAGGGCTGTAATGAAGAAGAAGAAGAACGGTCTTATCCACAATGGTATGAACAGCAAAAGTGGGTTCCTGGGTTGCAAAGTGATTCAGAAGTGTTTGAAAATTTGTGTGAATAAAAAACGTAGAGTCTTGGTACTCAATAGGTGAAGACTTAGAGTTTTTTGTACTCTGAAAATCGTGTATGGAAGTCTTAGAAAACCTCTTCTCGTAGTGGGTTTATAAAGGAAACGATTAGCCAAGAAAATCTGACCACGATCTGCTGAAGATTATCCCAGGCGGACCGGTCCGGGTCTGAGGCGGATCAGTCTGAGGGGGGGGGGGGATCGGTTCATTTTTTATTTGGCATTTTCGGCTCTCTATCGATTCGGGGTATACTGGCTTTCAAAAAGCGGACCGGTTCGGGTCTGAGGCGGACCGGTTCGTAGGAGGATCGGTTCTTTTTCCAGGGCGGATCGGTCCGGGTTTTTCAGACTTTGATTCCTCTTCTTCTTTTGATATTCGGATCCGTTGTTGACTATGTGATTCTTGAATATCTTCAACTGTGTAATGGCATATGACATATCCAATAAATGATGGACAAATTGTCCTTACAACAGTAGTTAGGCAAAAGGTATGTCCTAGCATTTAGTGATCATGACCTAGTGTGTGCTGACCCATCAGGCATTTCATACTTGTGACATAAAGTGTGATAAGGAGGTCTTTCATGTCCAGTTGGACTGTGACATCATAGAAATGGTGTGGTGCTATTTACGTCCCTCAACCACTTCTGAGAAAGAGAGTTATTTCTAGAGATTATATTGCAAGAGAGAGAATATATCAGAGAGAAGTTAGTGCAAACCAGGCAGAGTTTTACTCACCCGCCATTGTAATTTATTGCGACGCTTTTAATAGCTAGGCAGAGATATATTAAACGTTGTTGGTGTGTTAGTTACCTGCCAAGGTGTATCTAGGATGCTTACTTCTCTATTCATTTGAATGAGTTTTTCTAAGTTTCCTTTATTATTATTTGAGTTATACAGGAGAGACTTGTGAGTTCAATATGAGTGTTGATTATATACAATATTGTGTGTTCACTTGGGTTTTTGGGTTATCGTTTATCCCCATACCTATAGGGGTTACGCCTCTACCGGTATTACCATACTCCCAAGCTTCAAGGGGACTACACTCTTTGGTGCGCTCTAAATAAAGCTTATGATTCAAGTGCAAATCTATCGCAACAAGTAATATCCGGAAAGTGCGGAATCGTGATCCACAGGGATTGAAACACTCCTAAGAGAACAGGATTAGGTTAAAGGGGATTCTCTAAATGCCACAAAAGTTAAAGTGTAAAAGATGATTTGATAGTTTGGAAAATTTATTAAGGGTAATCTCTAAACTAATATGCTATTGATGAACATTTAATTAATTAATAATTACGGAACTATGAAAAGAACTAAGATAAGCTTGAGTTCAGGATATTAAAGGGATCGAGGATCATTCTCCCACCTCAGATTCACAAAGAAGGGGATTATAGGGCTTAGTTGAAATTAATTCTAATCGAACATAACTAATTAAGTCCGAACATCAACCATGTAGAGACTAAACTCAACAATGGAGGATTAAGGGTTAGTTAGTTATTGCTAGATGGGTTGGGTTTGTAGTAAAGCTTCAAACACTAACCCTTGCATGACAAGAGAATTTAAGAAACTATGATACTCCAATACCAACACATGAAGTTCAATTAGAACAATTATCAACCAAACCCTAAATATGAAGTTTAAGCATCCAAGGTAGGACTATGATCCCCAATCATAAGTCTAGCTACTCATAATTTAAACTAAACTACACATGTTAGTTAACAACATAATTTAGTTAGTTATCTAGTTTAAACACAAACCAATACAAGAGATGGAATTAAATGCAAATTAAAGCTAGTAGAACAAGTAGAGAAGAAGTAAATGAACCTTTCTTGCATTAATAACCACAATTCAACTAGTAATCAAAGCTTTACAAGTGGGTAAAAACCATAAATGAACTTGACCTAGGAGAGAGAAGAGAGTGTTTTTCTATATATCCAAATATCTAACAAAAGTAATCTATATCTACAAAGGAGGAAAAACAAGGGATATATCCCAAAAATCCAACCAAAATGTCAAACTAGTAATAAGAAGAAAGCTGGAAATGCAGGGACGAATCGATTCGGTGCCAAATCCGAATCGATTCGTAAGTGTAGAGATGTTCCTCTGTCTGAAACCGAATCCATTCGGCCAAATTGCGAATCGATTCAGGCCTTCTCAAAAAGGAAAGTTGCACTACTTTGGCATTATTTCTCCTATGTTTTACCGAAACTTCTTGTAACTTCTTCGTTCGACATCGGATTCAAGCACCGTCGGAGGCCACGCGAAGATGAGAAGAAGGTCTACAACTTCCGTGAAGAAATCGGGATCAAAACCCGAGTGCTGAAATTACTAAAATGCCCCCGAGTGTGCAAGTGTCAACGGAACTTCTCCGGATCAAAATCAAACTTCCCAATATGCATTCCCGAGACCTATAAAATCTCAATAAAGACACATATGATGAATTCAGAGGTTAGTTAATAAATGAGTATAAGAATCAAAAAATACATGCACGGGAATGCTAGAATGTACAAATTAACGGGGTATAAAATACAATAAAAATGACGAATCACTCTTACATTTGGCGACTCTGCTGGGGAGGTATTCTTATAAAAGTATGGTGCAAGATAATGTTAATGATACCATTAATTTTGATGATATTCATTATAATGAGGAACAATCTGTGAGTGAGCTTGAGGCTGCTAGGGATTGGGTTCCTCGGGCAGAGGTGACCCAAGTTCAAATGGCAATAGGAACCCCAGTGGTGACACGAGCTTCTACTGGTGCCATGATGGAACATGCACAAATGGTTCTTCTCGTGGTAAAATTATTTGAGTTCTTGAAGACTCTTATAGCGTCAATGGCTTTTCGAGGGGTATTGGACCCCAACTCCTTCGTAACACTAATGGCGGCTCCAATAGCCACATTGAGTGTAACTCCAATTGGACGTCCCCCAATGAACACTGTACCTAGCCCTATCCCAATGGTGGTTACCCCAGGTGTGGAAAGTAATCCACCTATGTTCTGTCATCCCATTACTCCAACGACTGAGAACACTCTTACATCTACTTTAGAATAAATGAGGAATGAAATGTCAAAAAGAAATGCTAAAGATGATAGAGCTTCCTCGCAATGAGTTAGCGAGGTGGTATCGATGTACGATGATATTCGTACTCCCTATCCGGAGGAGTACAATGAGGAACCTTACCTGAAGGATTATATTCCTTGTATCTTTGAGAAGTACACAGTAAAGGGATGAAATGCAAAAAAGCATATCAAAGGTTTCATTGAGCATTTAGGGGCTCATTGCAACAATAAGAATCTAAGAAGGGAGTTTTCCAAATCCCTCACCGATAAGGCTTATACCTGGTACTCTCACTTGGAACCGAAGAGCATCTCAACGTGGGAGGAAATGCACATTTTATTTGCCCATAAGTTCTTTCTGGCATAAGATGAGTTCACATTGACACAACTAGGCAGAGATAAGTAAAGATCGGGAGAGGAAGTGGTGGCATATGTTTGATGGTTCAGAGAAAGGTTCCTCTATGTGAGGGAAGCGTCCAAAGAGTAAAAAAGGCTTCAAATTTGCGCTGAACATTTTCTCCTAGATTACATCTATTACCTCATCAATGAAATGCGCAAAGGAACTTTTACGGCATTTTTAATAGTGGCAAGAAACATCTTGTTGGTCGTACGACCAAACCTGGTCGTGTGATATTCAGGCAGCCAATACTGATCCTTGTGGGGCATGGACAACTCCCATGAGTGGTGTATGCCGATGGAGGATAAGGGGAGAAACAACGGAAGAAGGATAATAAAAGAAAGTTCGGTAGATATAGAGAGTATCCACCGCCATTGCCTTGTACCGTTGAAGAGGCCGTTAGTTATTACAACTCCATGGTCCAAGGGGGGACTTTTTATGAGCCCAGGGATACTCTAGAAATAGAGCCAGATGGAGATACAAGATCTAATCCAAAATATTTCCAGATTCATCGCAAGATTGGTCATCCAACGATAACCTCCTTCACACCAAGGAAGATTATAAGCAAACTAATGAAGGCATGGACTTAGCAAGTCCCTTAGGAGAATGCAAAAATAACCCACTACCAGCACATGAAGCTAAATTGGTAGTTTCTTATGAAGAAGAGGCTAAATGGGAGGCGAGGGGATTAATGGAGGAACAAGAAGAGTTTAAGGAGGCGTTGGAGGACTACACAAGAGGAATGGCTAACGTTGTTATAGCCTATGATGAAGATGGCGACGGAGATATATAGAGGATATGTATAATTTAGAAAATGAAGATGTGAACCAAAGGCTAGAATACCACGTTGTATCACAGTCTCCCAAATTCTCATGGTTCTTCGACCAAGTGGTAATGCCGAAGGAGAGAAAACTGAATATAACGCAAGTAATTCTAGACATTGCATGGAAGAATGCAGTTCTATCATTGAGTTGGAGGGGGACTATGTATACAATTGTAAACAAAGTTCTTGTTCGAAGTGACTTTCAATGATGACGAGAGATTTATAAGGTTCCCAAATAATAGACCCTTGTATATAACGACTAGTATTAACGGAAGAAGTTTTACGAGGGCTCTAATGGATCGGGGAGTATCTATAAACATCATGCCCGTCAACGTTTTCCACGTACCCTTTAATACCCCATCGGGTAGATTAATTAAAACATTATATAAGAATAAAGTGTGATTATAGGAAATTGCAGGTGCCAAATTGGATTATAAATAAAATGATTAAATTAAGGATTTTTTTTTAGATTATAGAATGAGTAATTATAAAGTTAATTAAACCATTATGCCTTTCTAAGATTTTATAAGCTAATGGATAAAAAGAGAGAAGTCTAGAAAGATGGTATGTAAGAAAATATTCCATAACTTAGCAGGTCGCTCAAACGGTGTTCATCGTTGTTCAAACAACATTATTGTCGTTCGAACAACGTTAAAGAACTCAGTCACCTTTCGTGTTGCTAGAATGGTTGTCGTTGATCCCATTTCAAAGTTAACCCCATCTAACAAGATGTAACAAAATGAGGCACCGACCCTCTTTGTTTTGGGTATAATAGAGAATAACCTGGGATTTAAGAGGGAACCAAGGAAGATATACAGGAAATGCTGTCACTTTTGGTACCATAGATTTTGCATGTGTGACACATCTGGGAGCTTTATAAGCTTGGCTATTTTAGATAGTGTATTTTATATATGTGCGAAAAACATCTCAGTGATTGGATTAAAAGAAACGATTGGGTAGTAGTCCACATATAGATCTTCCCCTCCATCTCTCTCTCTATCAACACTCTCAATAGTTTCTCTCCAGAGTCTGTATGTAACCCATCCGCTAAATCAAATATAATGACTACACGCACCCTTAGATTCCCATTTCCACCAATGTCAATATATAACTCACAAAGCATAGAAGCTACGAAATATGGAGGTATTCTCTAGGGTTAAAATGCGAAAGGTTTTGTTTGAGTTTTTAATGGGATTTCCGTGGAGTATTTGGAGCTTTCATGGTAGACCTTCTATGACTCCCTTTGGGGCCACCTTTGGAGGTGGGGGAGTCAACCATCTTCATCACCACCACCACCACCATCTTTAGATCTACTTTAAGGTGGGATAAACTACTCTTTGTACTTAAGACTCCATTTTTGTGAATATTATGCTCTTGTTGCTATTGAATGTTAAAGAGTAGGATTAGTGTGTAACAATAGTTTGTTTGCTAATAAAACTGAATATACATATTTTTATGGAATAAAAATGTAAGATAATGTTATTCTAGTGTATTTTATAATAACACAGAAAATATACTTTTTATGGAATAAAAGTGTAAGATAATATTATTCTAGTGTATTTGCTAATAAAACTGAATCTATCTATATATATATATATATATATATATATATATATATATATATATATTAGGTAATAAAACGGTAAGAAGTGTTATTTTGGCATATTTCTAGTAAAAAGAAATAAGAAACATTTTTATGGAATAAAAATGTAAGAAATTATATTTTGAGTGCATTCCTTATGAAAAATAAAGAATGGGCATTTTTATGGAATAAAAATATGGAATAATGTTTATGTTGTCAAAATATTTATGAAATAAATATTTTCTACGTTTCTTGCAAAATGGGGACTGTATGAAAAAATGGAGATTTGTTGGGTTTAAAGGAGTTGATAATGTCCTTAGATGAAAAGTATGTTGTTGTAAAGGGTATAAATATCTAGAATTAATTGTATGTTAAATCCTCTCGGTAGGATTTTAGTACTTAAATTTCACTTTCTATGTATATAAACTTGTAGTGTTTGATAATATATATGTCAGCAAGTTCAAAGAAAGTCTTGTTGGGTTTAAGCATGAAATAAGACACACGAAAATTTGGGAGCTTAAAATGAAAAGGGTGTTGTTTATGTGTTAAAGGGGTTAAAGTTGCACAAATTGGACAAAGTGTGATGTTAAACAAGTGGAAAAATGGCTAAGTGTTTTAAATGTTCAGTTGGAGTTAATAACCATTTTGAGAAATAACACTTGTTGAAGAACTAAATGGAGAATTTGGTAAATAAAGGGGTAAATTGGTAATTTACTTAAAGTGGAACATTTTTATGGAATAAAGTGCTAAAGAATGTCTTTACATTAACATGTGTGAAAATCAACTAAGTCCTAAAGCGTGAATGATTTTAGTATAAATCTTGTGTGTGGATAAGCGACTTAAAGAAGAAAAAAAATCCAAGTATTAATGGGAAAATGGACAGTTCAGTCCAGGTTTCGGTTTCGACTGGGTAAAAGTAAAGAAGGGGAGTAATGTGGACATATGTTAAATGTTAAATACATTAACAAGGACACAGATGCAATTGGAAATAATGAAGAAGGGCCTGGAGCCCTTGGGTGAAAAGCCCTAAATCACTTGCCAGAGCATATGGTGCGCATAGCCATCGGTGTGGTGCCCGTGTAAGTATGCGGCAAAAAGAAGATTCTGAGAAAAGATAAAAGGAATGAGGAACATGTTAAGAAATGGGTTGTGTGGTAAAACGTGTTAATACAACCTAATTGGAATGAATGAAATAAACATTCTGGTAAAGGGTGAAATGGACAAGTAAATGTGTAAATTTGTTAAAGTCCATAAGTTAATGTAAAAAGGGTAAAGCAATGTGGGAAAATGGGTGGTTAAGTAACCTAAGTTGTTAAACTCATAATTTGCGTAAGTTTGTTTCGAAAAGTTTTCGAATGACAAACAACTATCTTCTAACCGTGTGAATGTAAGTGTTGAAATGGTACTTTTCAATGAAAATGCTATAATTTATATTTTATGAATAAAAGGCATGGCCCGGGTGAAGTAAGTGGGTGTAATAATTCGAGTGTAGTGGTGTTAGAGTGGAACCGAGTGTGTCAAATAAAGTGAGAAATGCTAAGTATGAATAAAGGACGTTTTTACAGGATTAAGGTAAATCAATCTGGATGAGTAATGTTTTCGAAAGTAAAATGGTTAATGCATTGGATATGTATTTTTCAAAGGTATATCTATCTATATGTAGATACATATATATTTTTGCATGCATGTGATTGTAGCGTGTGAGTATTCTTTGCTCCCTTTCGTTTCTATACAACTTGTATATTTCTACTGGGCATAGTCTCACTCCCTCATTTTATTACGTCACGTTAGGTGTGGGTTTGTATTTTGAGGGCCTTATAATGGTAAGTGTAATTTATTTATTTTACGTTAGTAGCTCTATTTTCTTGGACTCAAGGTTCTCCCCACGGGTCCCACACGTAGTTTATCTTGAAAGTGGACTCCCATGTTAAACAAGTGAAACGTTAATTTAAAATAAAACTGGACTAGCAATATTATCTATGTTGTTCCATTGCACTTCACACCTAACACTTGGTTCGGAGGGGGTTGACTCACGGGTAACCCATATATCCAGTCCGGGGGGTTACACATCCAATATCACCAAGGCAAGGTTGATACCAATGCCTTTGGTGATCCCTGGTTATCACAACCAGTCCTCCAAGTTGATTGGGTATGTGAACGCGAGGATTGTAATGGGAAATCTAACTTCACACATCAAGTTCCATGTGATTGAGAGTGAAACTTCTTACCACCCTTTGATAGGAAGGGTGTGGATGCACAAACACGGTTTAGTCCCTTTGACATATAACCAATGCTCTATGGCAAATGTGAAGGGGGTATAGATCGTTATATGTGAAACAAAGAAGACCTTTGTAACCAAAGAGGCTCACATGGTGGATCTAGTATTTTATACAGAGATGAAAGAGGACGCACGATTTCCCTCTATTAGAGAAAGGATGGGGCCTGTGAATAGTCAAAGTAGCGAGAGAACAGGAAAAAGAGAAGTAACTGAGGAGGTTAATTCTAAACCCCAGAATATATATAAACAACTGAGATATAGGATGAGGCCTAGGATGGACCCGATGGAGAATGAGGCCCAATGATAGAGAGTACGGAGTAAGTTTTTGAGAAATAAGTTCGTAGAAGCTTCGAAAGGGAGGAAATGGAAAGCAACTGTAATGGCCAGCATGCAGTACAAGAAGATGATAACTTAGGATGAAAAGGTGATCTATAAGTTATGAAGGTTTGAGTAGGAAATTGAAGGAGCTATTTCATAGGCTGACAAAGAGGCTGACCCGGTGTACGAGTGTTTTTGGGTAGACTAAATGGGGCTTTGCATGGTCATAGACAACTCAAACGTACATGAGTTTGTGGAAGAAGTAGAAGAAGAACCAGAGTATATGATGGATCACATAAAACCATTAGTGCAAGAGCTGGAGCAGCTGGATCTAGACGAAGAAGGAGAAGACCTAAGGCCCATATTCATTTCTATGTATCTAAGAGAAGAGAAAATAAGGGCCTTCATTGAGCTTATTCGTGAGTATAAAGGTGTCTTTGCATGGATTACACAGAGATGGAGGGGCTGAATGAAGAAGTAAGTTGCCACAAGATGAACGTTATGCCTTTATCTATACCGATGAAGTAAGCCACAAAGACTTACAAGCCTAAACAGGACCTAAAAATTAAGGAGGAAGTTCATTAGTTACAGCAATTGGGTTCGTCAAACTGATACAACAACCACTTTTGTTGTCAAGCATTGTCCTAGTGGGAAATAAGGAAAATAATCAAATAAGAATATGTGTGGACTTAGGGACTTAAACAGATCTTTCCCAAAGGATAAGTTCCCCAAGCCTTTCATTGATAGCTTGATCGATGCAACTGCTGGGCATGAGATGTACAGTTTCATGGATGGGTATATGGGATACAACTAGGTAAAGAGGGATCCAATAGGTGCAGAGCAAACAACCTTCAGAACCTCGTTAGGAAATTTTATGTATAAAGTAATTTCTTTTGAGTAAAAAAATGTTAGGGTGACATATCAGAGATTGATGATATCCATTTTCTGTGAATTATTTAATATGTGTTTTGAATTTTATACGGATGATATGGTCATCAAGTCAAATAAGGAGGAGTGGGACGATTTGAGGAAATTGTTTATTCAGTGCATGAAGAACAAGATAAAGATGAACTCGCTAAAGTGTGCCTTCAGAGTTACAAGTGGGAAGGTTTTTTGCTTTGTGGTGGATCGATCGGGGGTGTAAATGGACGAGGATAAACAACGATCAATTCAAAAGATGCCATGTCTAAGAACAATGAAGGAGCATAAGAGTTTCCTCAGTAAGTCTATTAACTCAGGATATTTGTAATAGGGATGGCCGAGATAACTCATTCACTGATGGAGCTACTAGGAAAAGGCACTAAGTTCAAATGGGAGTAAGCTCACCAATAATATCTCACCAACGTAAAGAAATTTCTGACCTCTCCACAAAATATGATTCCTCCGAAGGAAGGGATACCGTTGTAGCTTTACCTTACATCTACCACCAGGTCTGTCGGAGATATTTTGGCATAGGAAGATGATGGACTGGAACTTCCAGTTTACTATCTAAGAAGGAATATACATGAACCCGAGGCAAGGTATAGTAGTATAGAGAGACAATGCTTAGCCTTGGTCTTTATAGCACAAAAACTTTGACATTACACGCAGTCCTTCCCAATTCATATTGTAACAAGATGTAATCCCGTTAAAATTTTATTAGTAAGAACTATTTTGATTGGAAGAGAAGCTAGGGTTCCTTATCATTTTATTATACAAATTGAAGTGTGTGGTCCCTCGTACAATCAAGGGCCGGGCATATGCAAATTTATGGGCAATCTTTCTATCTATAATATTTGAGCCACCCCGAGAGAGCATTCCTAGAGATGATTTGGAGGATAACGTTTTGGATGAAAACCTTAAAAAATGAAATATGTAGTTTGATGGTTCTTTGGTAGAAAAGAATGTTGGAAAGAGGTTATTCTCTTAAAAAGGAAGGTAGATATTTTCTTTCCTTACAAGTTATATTTCCCTTGCTCCAATGATAAATTAGAGTATGAGGCATTAGTGTTGGGGATGCTAGAGGCCCTTAGAAGGGGCATCTGTTCGCTATGCATCAAAGGTGATTCAAACATTGTGGTTTACTAAGTGAATGGGGAATATGCTTTGAAGCTCCTTATCCTGGCACCTTATAAAATAAGCATCCAATGTATGAATAACCAGTTCCATCAGGTTAAGATAAGGAGGCATCCTAGAATGATGAATAGGCATGTTGATTCTTATGCCACCATTGCTAAAAAATTGGCCATGAAGAGTTACATAATAATGGTTATGATACAATGAAGAATAACTCCCTTAGTGGTACAGATGATCTTACGGATGGAAGATAATTCAGATTGGAGAGGCAATATCAGGAAGCAATTGGAGTCGAGGGAAAGCAATATGGAACTCAGAGGGATAGTGTAGTACATTGTCAGCTAATGATGCCTTTACTTTAGGAATGTAGGAGGATGTCTATCAAGGTGCATCAGTCTAAAGGAAGCAGAGCATAAGTTGAAGTTAAAGAAGATGCACGATAAACACTACAAAGCAACTAAGATCAGTCTCTATAGAAGAATATATAGAGATGGATACTTCTAGCCAACGATGATGCAGGATGCAGTAGAGTTACAACAAAGGAGTGATAAAAGTCAACTTTTATTTTAGGCAACTAAATGTCACTTCATTGAAACTCAAGAAGATTAGAGGCAGCCTTACATTGATTTTATCAAAGATGGAATTGTTCCAATGGAGAAATTAATGGGATGGGACTTAAGAGAAGGGATCCACGATTCTACGTCCAAGAAGAGCAACTCTATTGCAAAGGATACTTCAATAGCCTGTTGAGATGCATCAGAAAAGAGGAGGCAAAAGAAGTCTTTAAACAAGCTCACGATCCAACCCACATTGGGTGGGCAAACTTATATGACCAATTAATAATCTTGGGTTATTATTGGCCAACCATGGAGAAAGATTCTCCTGAGTTTTTTCAAAACTGCAATGTGTTCCAGATGCATGAAAATATGATCCATGATCCCTCAGTGGACACTCTTTCGCCACTCCTTAACCATTTCACACTTGGGTGTTTGATATGGTTAGGGAAATACATCCATCTTCGAGGGGAAAGATCTCGATATTAGTGGCGACGAAGTGATTTACAAAGTGAGAGGAGGAAATACCACTAAAGAGGGAAACAATAAATGTGGTGGCCAACTTCATTAGAAAGTATATATTCTACCAATTTAGGATCCTAAAGTTTATCCTCTCTGATACAGGGGCAACATTAATAAATAAAAAAGTAACGATGCTCACATACAAGTACTCCATCATCCATCATACCTCAACGGTGGCATATCCCAAAGGCAATGGTCAAGCCGAAGTAATAAACAAGACCTTAGTCAATATCTTGGCTAAGACTATGGATGATTTCTCATGTTCATGGGATGATACGATTCCAGCAGTTGTTTAGGGCTATCGAAAAACAAAGAGTAAATCGATAGGGTATACACCATTATCTCTTATGTTTGGAGTCAAAGCAATTCTGCTAGTGGAACTAGAAGTTCCCTAACCCAGATATGCCGTGTGATGTAGCATGCTTCCTGAGAGAAGACACATACAGTTGGAAGCACTTGTTGAACACATAAACAATACAATGCAACACTTCAGAATGTACACGAAGCAGCTTTATAGCGCATATGATAACTTAGTGAGGCTGAGAAGATTCATAAAAGAGGATTTGGTTTTGAAGGCATCGATAAAGAACATTTGAGGGATCCCATTTCTTAAATTTACTAGGAATTGGGAGAGACCTTTCATTGTAAAGGAGGCTCATGATTCAGCTTACTGCTTAATCTGTAATATAGAAGAGGATAAATCATTCAAGACTAATAATAACCAGTTAAAGGTTTATAACGTTTAAACGAGTAACCTCAGTCAAAAATTTATTTTGTGTTAAAGTTATATTGCAATTCATTATGAATTATTTCTTTTATTGTGATGAGTTAAGAAGAAAGAGTTTGCTTGTAAATTATAAGAGTTTGATTTTGTAATAAATAGAAGAGTTTTAATAAAGCATAGCATGATAACAATCCTATTTTTCATTTGTAAACTAAAAAGGATTACAAAATTGGGAGCTATTGCCCAAGAATTACATATGGGGAAATGAAAAAATTACGACACAACAAAATAAGGGGCTTTAGCTCAGAAGAAGCCACAAGTCAGGAGAGGAGACGAAGTCTCCAGGCAAACCTGAAGAAGCCTCCAAGTATGTTCTCTAAGCAGTGATACAGCCTTCAAGTTTGGTCTGGACTTTGGACCGTTTAATCAATAAGGCTTCATATTTTTTCTTGGCCTTCAGTATAGCTTCTTTGGTAACCTTAACTTCTTTGTCGGTTGCTTTCAACAGAGGGGCCAACTCTAGCAACCTAGCCTCCTTAGACCATTGGGCCTCTACATATTTTAGATCAATCTCCCTCTGGCTCTCCAAATATTTTCTCTTTAAAAGCTTTAAGTTTCTAATCAACATGTTCAACTGGAAGTCATCCTTGACCATCTCCCTCAAGCTTCCCAGGTACCGATTGTTGAGGAGCCTAGTACGATTGGACGATTTAGTATTAATAACCTAACCAATAATAAAGGCCAGACCCTGGAGCCTGTAGCTCATTACTAACACGTTTGAATGCAATAAATCAGTGGTGAAGGTTTTAGGGTGATGAGTGGAAATTTATTTAATGAAAGAACGATTGCATGCAGAGACTTGAGGAGATTGGTGAAGGACCATATGGAAGAACCCATGAGGAGCTATGTTGGGTAGAGGAACCTCATAATCAAACTCACTATAATATGGAAGATCAGTAGTGAAACCACGGTCATTAGGAATGGTTTCCTCTGAAGCAACTGGTCTTTGTTCAGCAGAGGCAGCAGGTGAGGGACCACGCTGCTTACGTTCTTCTGTAGTAGAAGGATCCCTCACAACCTAAAAAATGATAAAAAGGAATGAGTTTGAGAGAAAAAATCTTAACAAGTTTTTTTCATTATTAAGTCACCTTTCTAAGTGGAGTTTGTGAAAAATCTTAACAAGTGGTTTTCATTGTTAAGACATCCTTCTCGGTGGAGTTTGAGTTTTCATTTTTAAGTCACCGTTATAGGTGGAGTTAGGAAAAATTCTTAACGAGTGGTTTTCATTGTTAAGTCACATTTTATGTGGAGTTTGAGAAAAAATCTTAACAAGTGGTTTTCATTATTAAGTCACCATTATAGGTGGAGTTTGAGAAAAACCTTAACAAGTGTGTTTTCAATGTTAAGTCACTATTATAGACAAAGTTTACGAAAAAACATAACAAGTGTGCTTTCATTGTTAAGTCATCTCGAAGGAGAGAATTTGTGAAGAAACTTAACTAGAGGATTTAATTGTTAAGGAAACTATACTTTATACTTAATTTTAACATGTATAATGATAGGCTTTATGCAAAGGAGGGATAAGGAAGAAGTTACCTCAGTGGAAACTTTGAGTAATAGCTGTTGGAGTGATTTCAACATCCTTCTAAGTTTCAGTTGAGCCTTCAAAAAGAGGGACCTCCGCCCTTGGAGATGTACCTTCCTCACGAAAAGGCACAAGTTCCAGGATTGAGGAAGGTCCCACTGAAGTAGTTTGTTCCAGCTGTATTAACCACCATATGGGATAAAGTAACCCCTAGGTTAGAGGATGAATCAACGTTAGCCTGAGGAACATGTCAGGTCCCAAAACGTGAGGGATGAGTCAAATTGGAGAAATCTACATATGATATCAAAGTTATAGAAACAAGAAACACCATATAAAAGAGGTAAAATGCACAAGAAAGTAGCATACCTCAGTGGTGGTTGAAAAGGGGGCAAACACAATGACATGCCTCACCAGAGGGAACTGCATAAGTGATCCAACAAGAAAAGTGGCTAAGTTAGAAGCTACAATAACCTGAAAGGAAACGAAATACTAAGGATACAAGACAACTAAGTGTAAAAGATAGCTAAAAGAGAAAAAGATATTAAGCCTGGAGGACTAGAAGATGCTAGAACAATGTCCAGAGGGACAACGGGAAAAGGATATGTCTCAAAAGTAGCCAAAGGAGTACCCTCTGGATGATGGCAATCTCTAATAGGTTCCATAGAAGTAGTACCCATCTTGGAAGCCTCCTCTACACATCAGGAGCTAGAACGACGAGAATAGGTAAGCCTAATTATGGTAGAATGAGGAGGAGATGCATCGGTCTCAGAAATATAAAAATGTACTCCCATGAAAGGGCTCATGGGCAGAGAAGGTATATCTCTTTCAACCTCCTACATACATAAAAGATATTTTCATGAGTGTTAAAGAATATACATCACTAAATTATAAATAGCTAAGTGTGGGAAAACATACCACTTGCTCTAAAGAAGAGTGGAATGAAATGACCATGGGCAAAAAAGGAGGTGAAGGTAATGTCGACTCTCCTCTAGTGGGACCATGCTCAACCTCAGGGATGTCATTATGGGTAATGGACTAAATAGGGGATAGAGGGGTATAAGTCCGAGGGACAGAATCAATAGGTGGTGGTACCACTTCATAGGTACATTTCTTCTAGGCTTTCGTACCCAGATCCTTCTTTCTTATACCAGAGCCACCAACAGAAGAGGGGACTCTAGAACTTTTCCTTGTTGATGTGCCCCCTCAGTGGGATCTACTAGTATTGTGGGGAATGCTCAAGGGGTGGGGAACATAAGGAGTATGTCATTCAAATTCATGTTGTACCCGTTCAAGTTATGCCTAGGACTTTTCTCGAAAAACCCCACTCAAATCTACAAACATTATAGTAGGAATAGAGGCAACAAGGAGGGCATCAACAAGGGTTTAGTACTTGGACTTAGACTTGGATTTTGTGGAAATCCCACCTTTTGTCATCGTTGACGTTTTTGAACGGGGTTGAGATTGCCCCTCCACAGATGCATCGATGGAAGTAGTACCATCCACAGAGGCTCCTTCGATAGGGGCATTTATTTTTGGAACTGGATATTTTTTGGTCCTGAGGATAGCTGCAACCACCAATGGGCGGTAGGGAGGCAGCTCACTGGGGGGATCTTTGGGGGTGTTGTTCAAAGGGAACTCAACCCCCTGGATGGAATTGCCTTTAAGTCCCAACTCTGAGGATAGGAAAGTGAGAACATGTGGATAAACTGGGGGACTCTGAATGAATTCCCTAATCCTATCCAACTGTATCGGCTAATATTTTATGGCCAAATGAGAAATTACATCGCCCTTTCTTGTTAGCTTGGGGATGTTAATTCGGCTAGTAATCGCCAAACAGGTAGAGGCGGAAGTTGATGAAGTATAAAAAGAGCAGGCCTCAGAGAAAGTTGCCCTAGCATGGGATTTTTTTTTTAAATATAGCAAGGAACATGTTGGTTGAAGCCAAACTAATGAGAGAAGCTATTTGGGTTATAGTGTTCTAAGGTGTATCCCTACTCAGTGGAAGAAGGAAGATAACCTGGGGTTAATAGAAGCACACTAACAAAGGAAGGGTCTTCGTTGATAAGCTCTTACAAAGTGACTTCAATAAATTTGTCTGCGTGGGTAAAAAAGGACCAAGTTTGGGAAAAAGAATCTTCATCGTAGGGACCCACGACGAAACAACCGGGACTGTTAATAATGACAAGAATGTCCTTTCATCTCTGATTCTCTTGAAATCAAAAATAGCCGATAGGTCTTCGCAAACTAGATAGGGTTTTTCGCTTGCAATTATATCGGGGAAACAACTATAAAGAAAACATGTCAAGATGATGGTGTTGGAAAAATTGGATAAGTTATAGCATCCAATGGATTGTTCCATGTCCAAATGGATCCTATCCAACTTGGTATAAAGGGACCTTAAGGCCATGGCTACAAAAGGGAGCTTAAATTCCCTGAATAAACGAACAGAATAATGATTAGATCTCGATCGGGCTGATCATTGGGTTTGTCTATCATCACAAAATGAGAAAGAATGATAAGTATATAATCTCGTAATTCTAAAGGGGTACCTTTTCCTTGGCAAAAACTAGAATAACCATACTGTTCACAAATAAAGAAATAACTAATGAGAGATGATAATATAACTTTATTGGAAGACCCTATGTAACTACGACATATTTGATCCAACTACGCCCAGCATCAGTCCCTTCAGTGCGTAAAGCCTCATTAGAGTAAGTCGAGGTACTTGTGGGCTCAAGTCCAAACATCACACAAATATCCTCTAAGGTCACGATACACTCCCCCCCCCCCCCCCCCACGTAGCCATGATGGTGTGAGTTATGTCATCCTAACGGGATACAAGTACTTGGAGCGCAACATTGTGTTTAGAAACTGTAAACTCACTAAACCACTTGGCCTGATAGAACCCAACCTTTGTGAGTGTGTCAGAATAAGTTATCTTTATTTAGGTGTTTCAGGCAACAAAGATGGCCGAGGAGCCTCCTGCCCTTCGAAGTCTATCTGAGAACTAGGGAAGTCACCTCTGCCCAAACGAAAATGGAGAGTCCCATCTGGGGAAACCCCAATCGGCGTGTCATCTTTATCACCAAGTGTTAAGGAATCACACTTAGTGTTAGGAATGGCAGTTTTTCACATGGATCAGTATTCATTGCCCTTGGAAAAAATAGGAGAACGACGGTAAAAGCGGAGTTTCTCTTGACTATCTACCATCAAGGCAGTGGCATCCAAGGTGGTGGAAGGAATAGCAATGGTGGCAAAAGAAGCAGGGGTGGCTGGAGTAACTACAGCAGCAAGGACATCAGATAAGGAAGCCATTAAAGGTTGAGGTGAGTTAATGGTGGTAAAAAGAATGACTAAATTGGAAATAATGGAGCAAAAGTCGGTAAAGAGGGAAAATAGAAGAAGGACAAGGACAGGGTTTGAGAAATAATGGTGGAAGAAGGTATTTTCTCTCTCTAAAGCTCTGGAGAATACGATAACAAATGAAAGCGTGAAAGAGAAAAAATGACTAAGTGTTTAGGTATTAGATGCATGGAAATCAAGTGGGCGATTGAGTTTCCCACAGAAGTGCGTTCTAAGCCATGGAAATGATTACAAAGGGACATGTGGCACTTCGGGGAGTGCGCTGATAGTTTAAAAGACAATCTCACTTCATTAAAGAAGTGATGCCTAGGGAAAAGAGAGCTTTTTTCAAAAGAAGTAATGATTTTTGGTGCTAGAAATTTGGAAAGATATTTAAAACCAAAATTCACAATTAAAGAAATTCCTCACACTTTAAGACCAAACGATGATACAACAGGTTGAGGATTCATTCGGGAGAATTTTGACCTCCCAAGAAAAAGAGGTTGCGCGCAATAAAGTTTAAAAAATTCACGATGTCTACTAACCATAAGTCTGATCGAAGATAACTTTAACTCAGGTACATTGGGGATAATTTTTTCCTTATTGAAGAAGATAAAATGAAGACGGCCATGTAGACACCCCATTCTGTTACCCCCTAACTCTCCTTAGGTCCCTAGTAGCTCCCTTCATCACTATAAACCCAGGTCACGTCCCGAGTACTGACCTGGAAGCCATCGGGCACTCCCTGGCTCAGTTTGACCCAAAAGTCAAACTCTTTATCTCGATCGAGACTCAATGAATATTCAAAGGGCACTAAATATCCTTTCCAACGGTCAACCATGTGAGCGATTCTGACTTACCATGCGGACGAACGATCCATTTGCGTCCGATACCTGACCTGGAAGCCATCGGGCACTCCCTGGCTCGGTTTGACCTAAAATTCAAACTATTTATATCGACTTAGACTCAATGAATATTCTAAGTTCACTGAATACCCTTTCCAACGGTCCATCCCGTGCACGATTATGACTTACCATGCGGACGAAAGATACGTTTGCGTCCGAAACCCGACCTCGAGGCCATCGGGCGCTCCCAGGCTCTGTTTGACCTATGTCAACTCTTCATCTCAACTAAGGCTTAATGAATATTTGAAGGTAACTGAATACCATTTCCAACGGTCCACCCCGTGTGCAATTCTGACTTTCCAGGCAGACGAACGATCCGTTTGACTCCGGGAGGCCACCAAATGCTTCCCGAGCCCAGTTGACCAAAGTCAGCTCTCCAAACTGGGTCAAACTATTTTGAATGTCAAAATACATCTCCTAACCTTTCCAACGGTATGCCCCGTGCATGATTTGAACTTACCATGCGGACGAACGATCTGTTTGCGTCCGCACGATTCCTTGTCCAATGGACCGACAAACGCTTCTGAGCCATATTTGACCCAAAGTAAACTCCTGAACTCAGGAGAGGTCCAAAGGACTTTCGAAGGTCTCTGAAATACCTTTCCAGCGGTATGCCCCGTGCACAATTCTAACCAACGGTTTGCCCTCGGTAGCTGATTTTTCGAAAAATCATGAAACGCACTACCAAATGGCAGGTCCCAAACCCTACCTATCGGCACCTGCCGATAGCTAATGCCATGTCAATGCTGATCGGCAGACCCCTGGGCCTATAAAAAGGAGGCCTTCACCTCATTTTCAAAAAGATCCCATATTTGATAGAAATCTCTATGAACGAATCCCAGCAACCTCTCTCGAAGGCAGCGTGATTTCAACTTCCAAATCCCTCTTTTACCTCCACTTTTCATCATCATTTTCATCAAACTTGGTGAATTATACACTCTCTATCATCATCCAAGATCAAGGGATGCTATTCAACACTCAAGATCAAGCCCAAGATCTTCAAGAAGGTCCAACTTTCTCACCTTTCTCTTCAAATTCTCTTGAATTCTCAATAACTTGTTTTCTCACTTAGCACTTTTATTGTCTCATCTCACACATCCTAATATACTTTTTTATTTAGTATTATTTCAGATATCTTATTTTCATATAAATAAAAACCCAAAAAACAAGAAAAATAGGGTTTGCTCATAAATTCCAAGTGGGATTCTCACACTTTTTCCACACTTTTCTCACAACTAAAACACTTTTTCTACACACACACACACACTTACAAATAAGAGATCCCACATTTGGATTTATGGGATAAACCCCACCCCTTTGGTTTGTATGCAAACTACGTGGACTTTGATGTCTTTATAGTCTACATAGGCGTCTCTGGGTAAAACCCGAGACTCGAGTCCTTTCTCTCAATTTTTCTCTCATTTTCTATTTTCTCTAAATCCAATTTTCATATATTATATATATACTTATTCTTAGTGACGCATTACTCCATGTGCATTATCGTTCCCTTATAACGATCAACGTAGGGGTAACCACGTAAATCTTATTTTTCTAATATTACTTTTATATCTTCCTACGGATGACTCGCTTTATCTTTTCCATGATACAAGTCGAGGATTCCTACCTCCATTCTATACATATACACATGCACACATCTCACGGGGGGAAACATAAAGGAAAATAGCAAATATCCATGATAGAACGAAAGGGAGGAATGGGTGCCTAACACCTTCCCATTTCGTAACTAAGCCTCCGAACTCTTCTCGAATCATCTTGGTTTCGCATGCACCAGTATGTCTTTGGATGCCACTCTTCGGGGTGGCTTCCCCTTTTTCTTTTGTCTGTTTTGAGTAAAATAGACTGGCGACTCTGAATCTCTCTACATTTTTCACACCACAAACGACGCCGGCCGAAGTGCTCCTGAGAGGGACGCGCGGGGCCCGAAGGATCCTTTCCTCCACGCTCCCACCCGCGCACGGACGAGGATCTGGGATGGACACAGTGGCGACTCCGCTGGGGATATATGTGTTTTTTATATTGTGGGCTTGACTCTATTTGCATGAATGCTATATTTGCTTATGTTTCCCCCATATCTGCATGTTCCCCTTTCTCATATGTATCCCATGCTTATGCTTATGTTCACACACATGTAGAAAATTCTTCATATACACCTCACACCACGTGCACCTAGGATCACATGTATATCCACATGTTGCACGCATCACTCTCCATACTTGGCGTACCTTTTGGGGTACTTGCACTTTTCTCCCTGTTGGACATAATCAAGAAAGGCATTCTCATCATAAGATACCAATAAGAGAACCATGCATGATTCCCACGACATCACCAAAGAGCATTGTTATTGACCAAATTTTACCCAGTAACTGGAGGGTCACTTCGTGATGGGCGCTGGTCCGGCAGGTCGCAGTTAGTCTAAGCGATATGACTCTCACCTTCCATTGGCCAAGTACCTTCGACGTATATCGAATAGTTCCCCCGCATCGTATCGCAGGGAATTCGTTCACGTACGCCGAGTATATCGAATTCGCTCTCACACGTACCGTACCCACGAGGTATATGGTGAGGCAATTAACATACACTCAGGTATATCAAATGGCTTGTCCACACGTACCAATTGCCCGCAAGAGCAAGACGTATATCGTGGAAGCCACGCCAAAGGGGGGAACCCATGACGATTCACCCAACCAACTGCATACCCGTATATAGGCACCAAACCTAGGACACGCACTTTAGATTGCCGATTTTGACCCGAAACTCTGCCGAAATTCCGGGTCGATCTTTCACCCAATTTTCGTGCATTTTTAAAAATGGGACCCTGTCCGTGAGCCTGGTTACAAGTCCAAACCATTAGCTTTGCATATAATAAAACCCCACTTTTCCAGGCTCGGGTCCCGTCCGACATTGCATTTAGGAGAATTAAATACAAGTGAGAACATAATAATCATAATAATCATGCTGAGTTTCGTCTCCAAAAACATTTCTCCCTTCTTTATCAAAAATCCAAAAACATTTCTCCTTTTTTATCAAAAATCCAAAAATAGTTTCTTCCCTTTTTCTCAAAAATAAATCTAATCCTACGCCTTCTCAGGTTGATTGCAAGCCCTTAGCCTGCCTCCCTATTGGCTTAGGTATTCATTCAAATCACCCCGGAGTTTCATCTGCTCCTCTACTAGTTCTTTCGAGTCCAGAATCCATCCATCATCCATGGAGAATGCAGATCAAGCACTAGTCATACAACCAGATCTGTCGACGGTCCTAACTCAGCTCGTGGCCAAGATTAACAACCTCCAAGCTGAGGTTCGAGAAATGCAATGAAACCAAGTTCATATTCCTCAAGATCCCGAGGCCCTGTTTCCTCGTGCTATGGGTCTACCCGAGCCTATCTGGGTCCCGGAAGAATATCAGCATGCCCCACGTGCCCCTCCAGCTAATGGGACGCCGCCCACCTAACTTCTATTGCCAAACATTGCCCAGCCTATGGCTAACTTGCCTGTGGTTGCTAATCCAAAGGAGGAGGAGTTGAACAAAGTCAAAGTGGATCTCAATATGCTCACCAAGAAGTTTGACCAAGTCAGGATCTCTGGAAATTACATGGACTACACCCACATGTCTCCTTATCCTAAAGCGAGGTTGCTCGAGAAGTTAAAAATGCCAAATATCGAGAAGTTTGGAGGGAGTGGACCCCCGATTGTTCATCTTCGCATTTATAATCGTTCCATGACTCTATTAGGGGCTTCCGAAGAAGTAATGGCCCAACTGTTTCAACAAACTTTGAAGGATAGTGCCCTCCGATGGTTTTTATCTCTTGAGGAATCCAGAATCCATAGCTGGGAGGATGTAGCCCGAGAATTCATGTCGCAGTACAAATACAACGAGGATCTTGAGGTCACCCACCGTGATTTAGAGCTGCTAAAACAAAACTATGGAGAATCAGTCAGTAACTTCATAACCCGGTGGAGGGAACAAGCAGCTACCATGACTAATCGGCCATCCGAGGAAGAACAGGTCAACATAGTGAAGAAAAACTTCTTGCCCCATGTTCGAGCAACGATGGGAGGACAATTATATCCCCACTTCCGAGCTCTCAGATAGGCTGGAGTGGAAATTGAGGAAAGCCTCGTTAAAGCAGAGATTGAACCGAAGAAGGTGTCCGGACAGTTCACCCCTAGAAAATATGACAAGCCTGCCAGTGCTACAGTCTTAATCATCAACACCATCTCTCAACCAGCCACATCATGGGCACTAGAAAGCCTCCATGCTCCCGTCCGAAGGGAATACACTGAGTTTTATGCTCCCCTCTCCAAAGTTTACCAAGCCCTGTTAAGCCAAAACCTTATAAAACCCTTGGATCCACGTCCATTACCCAATCCACTTCCCAAAAATTTCAAGACCGATGCTCATTGCACTTTTCGCCAAACAGCTGGCCATACAACTGACCAATGCTTTCACCTCCGAAATGTAATCCAAGATCTCATTGACTGGGGTACCATCGCCCCACCAGCCAATCCTAAGCCAAACACTACTCACAACCCACTCCCAAATCACACCAATGCCAGCTTCTTGGAAGAAAACCCGGATTCCGATCCATCAACCCAAATCACACCCCTATACCCTCCTAAACCTCTTCTAATTTGCCCATATTTCCTCCTACACCCTACTAGCCCCGTTGATCAGGCACTGCCACTCCTTAACAGAGCATGCATCGCTGTCCGTACCCATTCTGAAAATAGAAATATGGAATTGTCAGAGGTGTTGAACCAACTCCTAGAGTTTGGGCTGAAATTGCCCTCACAAATGGTCATCGATTGCCAGAGGTTCAGTACACTATTTTTGGAAGCACGAAAATGGGCTCGAGAATCAGATAGTTGGGTGGTACCTACCGACGAAGTCAGCTTAGATGATGTTGTGCAGACTATGGCAGGATTATTCGAGCAAACCAACAACATCTGTAGTATCACCGGGTTACTTGACACTTTGAATCTACAAGGGCGCTTGGTCCCTTTAATCACACATATCCCCATAGAATGGGAGAACTTGTATGAAGAAGCCATTGAAGTTGTGGAATACATCGACTTTACATGGAATGATAGAATTGTTGCCACCGGATGGGGGGGGAGAATTTATAGATTCAAGCAAAGAACAAGCTTTAGGAAGAGCTGGCTCGGTAGCCGACATATATGGGATGATATCATTTGAAGAGCTCCTCAGATAAATAGACAGAGTGACAGAACAACCTGAGATTGACAAGGAAATGGGATTCATGTTCTTTCCATCTTCAGTAAATCACATGACCAGATCAGGGAGACATTACCAGGCTTCAAGCTCACTACCAGCAAATAACAAGGGGAGGGGCGTTGAAAACCTTCCTATGCCTGAGATGACCATTGAGGAGAGAAAGATCCTTGATCAACTTAAGAAAACTCAAGCTAGCATCACTCTATGGGGACTTTTCATGTCTTCCCAGCTACACATAAATGCTTTGATCAAATTGCTCACTGGACCAATAGTTACTCCCTCTACCACACCAGAAGAAGCGATAAATCTGGTCAGATCCTTGACCTATACCCGAATGCTATCATTTTGTGAAGAAGAAATCCCCAGAATTGGGCCGAATCACAATCATGCACTCAACATATCCGTCGAAGTTATGGGGAATCCCGTTCCACTCTCCCTTGTCGATAATGGATCCGCCTTGAACGTTTGCCCTTTGACAACCTTCAAGTGTTTAGGCCTGAAAGAAAGCGACCTCGCTCCAACTTCCGTCGCTGTGCGTGCCAACGATAATACCCGTCGTGAGGTGATGGGGTCCATTAAACATGTAATAGGGGTTGGCCCTATAAACCCTGTCGTTGAGTTCCAAGTCATAGACATCCCAACTTGTTTCAACATGTTGCTCGGACGCCCCTCACTCCACAATATCAAAGGTGTATCTTCCTCACTCCATCAGAAATTGAAGTTCTTCGCCGATGGGCGAGTCATCACCATTTTGGGCGACAACGAAAATATTGAAGGTATAAGCACTAGCAGTCCAATCCTTGAGATACAACACAGGTCAAATGATATGCTCCTATCAGGATTCCGAGTTGAGCAACTCCTACTCCCGATAGGGGACGGTTTCAAAGAAAGGATTTTTCTAGAATATGACCCTCATGGAAATGTCAATGTGATTCTGATGCTCAGAAACATGCACTTCATGCTCGGACTGGGGCTAGGACAAAGGCAGCAAGGGATACTGGAGCCCATCAAACTGAAGAAAGCTTTCCCTCCTTGTGGCTTGGGGTATCAACCATCAGAACTAGAGATCAGAATGATCCACCAATCTTGACCAAAGAAAAGATTAGACTATGTCCCGACTATCTCAGGAGATTCCTTAAATGGACGATTCATCAAAGAAGGTGAGGATTTCCCCTTTTGCGGTTTTCCAGAACCATGGTATGACCATACAGACAAGAAGTTGAGGCAGGGAATGGAGATCTTTTTCCAAGATAGCTACCCATGGGTCGAAAGTTTCCCACACCGCGTACAACCGTTCATCAAAGATACCGAAGAGACTGAGGAAAGTGATTTCGAAGATTCCTTCAACTTACAGGTACTAGGGCTGACCCTCTGCATGGTTCATTCAGGCACTACGTCAAGGGACCCATCCTGTCTGATTAAAGCTGCTGATACACTTCTCCTCAACTGGCGTGCTGCGCCAGTTCTACCCCTTGAAATCTCCCCTAACCTCAATGTTTACCCTATTTTATCTACTGTTGTCTATCTTTACTCAAATGTAATCGACACCTCTTTTGAGGAGGTTCTCAATGCTGTTTTTCCTATCAATGAAATAAATGAAGATTTTGAGTATCTTGCTGTGCCTTACATTAACTGCTTGGATTCTAATCAAACTTTTAATGAAGATGATTTTGCAAATGAACAATTCTTAACTGATCTAAATAAGGTTAATAATAAACAACATAACCGCGTTCAAGTTAATGAAGAAGAGACTGTTGTTATTAATCTCGGTTCTAGTAGCCAACTGCGCGAGATTAGGAGAGGGGCCACCCTTGACGAGCATGAGCGCGCAAAATTCGAAGAATTGCTGGAGGAGTTCGTAGATGTCTTCGCATGGTCCTATGATGATATGCCCGACATCGACCCTGAAATAGATCAACACGAGATTCCCACTCTCCCAGATTACAAGCCGTTTAAATAAAAACTGAGAAAACTCCGCACCGAATGGTCGCTCAAGGTCAAAGAAGATGTGGTCAAACAGTTGAATGTGGGTTTCATTCGGGTGATCGAATATCTCACATGGCTAGCCAACATTGTACCTGTACTGAAATCAGGAGGGAAAGTTTGAATGTGTGTAGACTACCTAGATTTAAACAAATTTTCTCCGAAGGGTGATTATCCGTTACCCAACATCGACATGATCGTGGACAACACAGCCAGTCATGCTCTCAAGTCATTCATCGATGGGTTTTCAGGATACAACCAAATCAAGATGCACCCCGACCACCAAGAAAAAACCGCATTCATCACCCCATGAGGAACCTTTTGCTACACCGTTATGCCATTCGGTCTCAAGAATGCTGGGGCTACCTACCAGAGGGCCGCTACAACCATCCTGCACGATCTGATTCATAAGAGGTCGAGGTTTATGTGGATGATATGATTATCAAGTCCAAAACTAGAAAAGGTGATGTTCCGGCTCTCCGAAAGTTCTTCGAACGACTACGACAGTATCAGATGAGACTCAATTTATAGAAATGCATCTTCGGCGTTACAAAGGGAAAACTCTTGGGATTCATGCTCAGCGAAAAGGGGATAGAAGCAGATCCTGCAAAGCTGAAGGCCATACTTGAGATGCCACCACCACGAACAGAGAAGGAATTCCGAGGTTTCCTTGGTAAATTATAATATATCAGTCGGTTCATCATCCAGTTAACCTCCATCTGTGAACCGATCTTCAAGCTCTTCCGAAAATATTCAACCAAGGTTTGGAACGAGACCTGCTAAGAAGATTTTGATCGAATCAAGCAATACCTAACCCAACCTCCAGTTCTCATGCCACCACAGCCTATTCTCCCTTTGCTCTTATACCTAACCATAACCGACACTGCAGCGGGGGATTTGCTAGCCCAATACCTTGAAGACTCCCGCAAAGAAAGAGCCATATATTATTCCAGTTGCAAATTGGCCAAATACAAGGTCAACTACACTGCTTTGGAAAAAGCATGTGTCGCGCTTGTTTGGGCCACCTAAAAGTTGCGACATTACATGCTCGCCTTCCCCATCAAACTCGTATCCCGAATGGATCCCATCAAATACCTGCTTGAGAAACCCGCCTTATCCAGTCTAATGGCCCAATGGTTGATGCTCCTAACTAAGTTCGATATCATGTACGTCACACAGAAAGCCATTAAAGGAAGAGCCATCTCTGAATACCTCGCTGATTACCCTATAGAAGAGGCAGATGTCCAGATCTCCGAATTCCCAGATGAAAACATCCTCTGCACCACTCAAGACCGCCTTTGATGGAAAATGTTCTTTGATGGTGCTGCCAATAAAAAGGGATATGCCAATGGGATACTCCTGATCTCCCCATATGACTCCCACACTCCCATCGCCATAAATTTAAATTTCCCTTGCACCAACATGACGGAATACGAGGCATGCACATTGGGCCTTAAAGTTACTCTCAAAAAGGGTGTTCAACACCTTGATGTCTATGGGGATTCTGCCCTCATCATCGGTCAAGTTCTCAGAAAGTGGAAAGTCAAGGACGAAAAGCTCCAACCCTTTCATGCCCAATTAGAAGAGTTGGCCGCCCAATTCTAAGATATCACATTCCATTACCTCCCCAAGCAAAGAATAACCTAGCTGATGCTCTCGCTACCTTGGCCTCCATGGTCGACATGCCCGAGGGAATAAAAATGGCCCCCTACATAGCTCAAAAGTAAGACAAACCGACCCATTGCTACCATATTGAGCTTGTCGCCACTGAAGATCCCGAACTAACCGATTATTGGTACTATGATATCTGGTGCCTCCTCAAATATGGTAGATATCCCGAGGGCTCCAACAAGAAGGGCCGAATGACCCTTCGCAGACTGGCTGCCCAGTACATCATCTGTCATAAAGCTCTACTCAAGAAGAATTTTGATGGAACTCACTTGCACTATATCGCAAGGGATGACATTGAAAAGATAATGCAGAAAATCCACAGCGAGGAATGCGGGCCCCACATGAACGGTCACATGCTTGCCAAGAAGATCATCCGACAGGGCTACTACTAGACCACCATGGCCCAGGATTGCACCGCCTATGTTTGGATATGCCCTAAATGCCAACAGTTCTCCAATCTTCAACACTTGCCTCCGCGAGAGTTATACAACATGACCTCTCCCTGGTCGTTCTCCACCTGGGTTTCGACATCATAGGTAAGGTTACGCCAAAGGTGTCAAATGGACATGAGTTCATCCTGGTTGCCATCGATTACTTTATAAAATGGGTCGAGGCTGAGTCATACACGGTGTTGAACGTCAAGAAAGTGGCCAAATTCCTCAAGAAGAATATCATCTGTCGATATGGGGTCCCGCACGAGCTGGTATCAGATAACGGGTTACATTTCGAAGAAGAAATCACAGAAGTAGTCAACGAGTACGGGATTCAGAGACACAAATCTTCTCCCTACCGACCTCAGACTAATGGTCCAGTTGAGGCCGCCAACAAAAACCTCAAGGCCATCATCAGTAAGATGACCAAAAGCTGTTGGGATTGGGCTGACCAGATCCCGTATGCCCTCTGGGGCTATCGAACCTCAATCCGAACCTTTACTAGGGCTACCCCTTACTCCCTGGTCTACGGCATGGAAGTAGTCCTACCTCTAGAGCTGGAAATACCCTCGCTACGCGTCATGCTCGAAAGAAAGGTTACTGAAGAAGACTGGTGCCAAAGCCATCTTGATGAGCTAGCCCTCCTAGATGAAAGAAGATTAAAATTTATTTACCACATACAGGGATACCATCGCCGAATAGCGCGATCATTCAAAAAGAGAGTTAAGGACCGAGGTGTCTGGGAGGGAGACTTAGCCCTCAAGGAGATAATAGAACCCATCTGGGATCCTAGAGGAAAATTCAAGCCCAATTGGAGCGGCCCCTACATTGTGAAGAGAATCTTATCTGGCGGTGCCGCCATGCTCACTGACCTGGATGGGGAAGAGATGGCTCGTCCAGTCAATCTGGACCATCTCAAGAAATTTTACCCCTATGTTCGAAATCTCGGCGCACTACTACTCTTCTTATCCCCCTTCTATTCTAAAAAAAAAAACTCTTCATTTCCCTCTACCCAAAATTACGTGGACCTGATCCTCTGCGAAAACAATTTTCAAACAGATAAAAACTTTTCAAAAAACCCCACAGGTACGTAGGCATCTCATACATCTCACATGAGCACGGCCCTTTCTTTTTCACAAAATAATATTCTTTTCTTACCTCCAAGAATGGCGGTTCATTCTATAAATATGTGAACAAAAGGATTATGTATGCCTTAGCGATCAGTATAGATAATTCAAAACACAAAACTCATCAAAAGGCACAGCTGGATGATCAAAAACATATTTATTTCATTAATAAGAAATTACAGTACGGATTACATAAGAAAAGGGACGGATAACTCACTTCCCCTACTACCATAAAAAGCCAAATAAAAACCCCCACATGCATTACCTGTTACATAAATAAACTCCCCAGGAGTCCTATCCATAGCTACCCGAAGAGCGTGCACCCTCATCATCCACGTTCTGAGGACCCCAGGTCTCCCCTACCTGAATAGAGTGTCGCAAGCATTCTATGGATCGATGAGCCTTAACCATCTTTGAAAAAACCACAACGCCCCCTTCCATGGAGTCAGATAAAATAAACCACTTTTGACCAATCTCTACTGCCAACATTTTGCTGACTACTTTCCTCCACAACCACTTCATATAATCTTTGGGGACATGGCAAACCTTCCCAACAGACTGAGAGAGACGGGTCGACGAACGCCTATTTTCCCAGAGAGATCCAAGCAACAGACGTAGGCGCTCAGTCAAATATTCTACTGGAAAGAAATTTGAGGTCCGAGAGGGCATGACCTGCGCCTAGCCAAATTGATGTAGAAGCCGCCAAGGGAAATAAAAAAAGGTAAGTCTGAGACCAACCAGCCGCACATATGAATACTCTCCTAGCTCTAGAACAGGCAACAACTGTCCCCACCAAGGCACTGACCAATACAGCCCACGAGCCACATACTCCACAAACCAATTCTCCCAGTTCTCAACATGCAGACCAACTTGGATGAAGTAACGCGAAAAGAAGTTGGGCACGGCCGATAAGGGATATTATGGAGTAGTCGACAAGAGAAATCTTTCAGACAACCACATGAATAGCATCACAGGGCTACCCCTTAAAAATTCAGAACGACCTTCTCTCCAGGCATCCAGGCCATTCAGGGTCTCCGCCAATATCACCGCTGCAGGATTGCAACGATATGACATCCATGAGGTAATGGCTGCAAGTTGTGGGTCCACTTGCACCTCCCCAGTCACCAACAACATCTTTGAAACCAGGCCCAGATCCACGGCTCCAACATATCCAGCATCACCTACTTCGCGCGAATGCACGGACTGCAGCACGTTCGGGAGGGAGATCATCCCTCCAGCAACCAGTGACTTGGCCACCGAGTGCGAGATATGAAGAATCCCAGCCAACAAATCCCTTGGAGAACGGGAAAATTCAGCTAAAGCCGCGGCAACACTGGGATTCACACCCAGTATAGAAGTAAATTCCTCATAGGTAGGACAAACTTCTTCCAATCCAAAGCGGAATACATGGCCTTCGGGGTACTAGAATTGTACCGCCGCCATCAGCATATTCCACTCAATAGGCCGATTGCGCCACAAGGAGACTCGACGCATGTTTAAAGCGTCGTAGTCAACATTATAAGAGCACATAGCTTCCAAGGCTTCAAGGTAATTGGCAAACTCAATTCTACCAGGGAGAGCCATCTTGCAAGACTAGAAGATGATGTGTAGGTTTGTAAGGATGCAAAGGTGTGAGGAAAACACTCCACCCTTCTCCCTTTTTATACTTAAAAATCCTCACAAGGGACATAATCCCTGCAGAAATTGGAGGGAATCATACCCCACAAGGTACCAAAGGTTGATGAGGGTACCATTCAAAGTTTTCAATTGATGGGACTGGACTGAACTGCCGATAGGCAGGCCAGGGTACTTGCCGATCGGCAACCCCTAATTTTTGGAAATTTCCCTTTTTCCTCTTTCGTCAAAATCAAAAAACTCAATTAAAAATTAATATTCTCGACAGAATTTCAAAATCCCTTTTCCTCATTATATAATTCCCAAAAATATTCCTTTTTTTACGATCTCAGCAGCAAATTAAAAAGCGCATGCATTCATTCATCATTAAAAAAAAAGATAATAATAAAAAAAACCTCATTGCATTGCATATATTTGTGTTCTGTGTTACATAAGATTTGCAGGAAACAAGAAAAGAAAAGCCAAAAACAATGGGACTCAGCCCAAACCCACATTCTCTCTCTCTCTCTCTCTCTCAAGAGCTTCCACCCCTGTGACGCGCTCTCTTCCCCCTATGGTGAGACGACGCACCCCCATTTCCTGAACTAGAGTCTTCCCCGGACGACGCTGATGGCACAAAGCAAGAAGGAATAGGTACGACATCCCGAATGTGGGCAGTCACCGATGATATCCAGTCTCTGATATCTCTCAGCCAAGTGGTCGACACCCGAATTTGCTGCAAGGAAAAGGTAGAATCAGTATCAAGAAAAAGAAATCAAAAAGAGGAAAAGGACTGGAAGGTTTACCGCAGGACGAAGGACCTCCTCTGTCAAACCCAACTCCTCCGAATCCATCGCAAGAGGACGGTGTAGCATCGGCACTATCCCTCCATCGGACCACCAGATGTTGTACGAAGGAGTGTGCAACCGCACGAAAGGAACCTCCGAGGTCGCCACCATTGCAGGTGACGATGGACCACCACCACTGTGGGAAGACCCCACCGCCCGACTCGAACCCGCAGGGGGGAAAGGCAAGGTGTCATGTATGCTGGGTTGGGCGCCATCAACCAGCTCGTCGCAAAGTCCATATAGTCATATGGCGCAGCCGTATCAGTGTACAATGCATAGGACTCGCCGATCATCGCCGCGATCCTCTCATCCTCCAACAGCTGTTTCTCCCGCCTCATAAACGTAGGAGGCTGCACAGGTGGCACCACCACCTCCTCCTCAGCAATCTGGCGAACCACCCTCTCCCCAAGATACCAGGAATGGCTGAACTCATGCGCCAAGAAACGCCTCATCTGCGTGTTCACCCCAGTCATCCCCGTATCCTGAATGGTTGTCCCCCAAGGATAAAAGGTCACCTGAAAATACCCAAGTAGGCATGAGTCAATACAAAATCAGAAATTGCAAAAAGAAACCAAGACTGAAGAGGAAAGAACCTTACCCGACCACTGGTCAGGCCATTCAAGACCTGACGCACCGCCTCCAGAGAGAGAGATCCCTTCGACTGCCAGTTGGCCTTACGCCATTGATACAGTCGGTAGAAGTCCCCAACAGTGTCGTCCTTCAAATCAATCAGCGGGGTGTTGCACCCAATCACCTCATAGAACCACGTATGAATTCACAAACAAAAAAGAGACGCATAAGGAAAATGCGAATGCATGAATGGAAAATGCGAATGCATGAGATAAAAATACATAAAGTAAAGAATACCTCGAGGAGATACGTGGCCCCAGTAAAGGTCTGCCGGCAGCACCGGCCGAATGCATCAAAAGAAGATTAAAGGGTCACCAAGGTCAGACTCCCCCAATCATCGAAAGGGATGTTCGAAAACATCCTCAGGTACGGAAGAAACCACAAATGTACGACGTCGCCACTGGACGCCACCATGAAACCTCCCAGCACCAACAAGATGAATAACCGAGCTATCTGCCTCACTTACAGCCCATCCTCCACATCGACCACCCTTCTCATCAAAACATCCTTCAGCAAGGACATCCGAATGGAATCTCTAGAAACTATCCTCCTCACATCACCAAGTTCCGCATGCACCGCCTCCGACCTCACCCGCAAGGAGTGATCTGCCTCTATCTGCTCCCCATCACAATCCAGCCCCAACAGTTATTGCACATCTATGGGAGTCACTGTTATCTCCCCAAAGCCAAAATGGAAAGTGTGGGTCGTGTCCCACCACCTCTCCCCCAAGGTGCATAAGACCGCTGTCGAACGAGGTGTCTCATCCAGCGCAACTGCCAACCTCCCAAAACTCGCTGATGATACCATCCAACGCACCACGGGTGGGAGATGCTCCCAAACATCCTTAAGCCCCGTCGTCCCGCGGGCACACATGTTCTTCAAAGAAATATCAGACTGGCAAAAGGAAAAAACTCGTCAAGAGTCAAGAAAAAAGAAAATCACCCAAAAAGAAAGGAATGCCAAAGGTCAGATTACTTACATAACCACCAGGAATCACTCTCGAAGAGAGATGATGCGATGGCTCCCGCAACAAGGTCCGCTCATCCGCAACAGACTCAAATGCATTAAAGGCATTCTCGTTCCCCAAAGCAAGGGGCACCCTGTCCCTCCAATCCACATTCGCCCAGTCATCAACGGTCAACCACTCCCGGTGGACAGCGATGCTCACTAAGGCAGCCATTTCTTGAAGATCGGAACGTTAGAACAAATCGCAGAAAGATAGAGGGCAAGAAGCTGTGAAAAATGAAGAGGATTCACCCCTTTATATAGGATGCCAATAGCCATGCCGATCGGCACCATACCAATCGGTACTGACCCCTCACCTTCCCGAGGGAGCCCTAAAGTCCGTGCCACTGTCGAATGGCACCCCTCAGTCTATGTCGGTCGGCACCCCCCTTAAAATTTCGTACAAAAATTCCTAGAAAATTCCAGAAAACCCTGAAAAATCCTTAGAAAATTCTTAAAAATCCCAGGAGGGATTCGGAACGTTTTCATCAAGAAATTTTTTGCACTCCTTCAGGTGAAACCTCTTTTTTCCAACGGAACCCTCAAAATCCAAGTGAATGACCTCTCGACCAATGAGCCTGGACCACTAAACCACCTCCTCAGGAGGGTTTACAACCTTAAACTGGTTATCTCCCTAACAATCAACTCCTCCGCTCAAATCAAAGGCACAATGCCTCCCCAGCCATCGGCTACCCATTGCAAAACAATATCATATAAGTATTCTCCTCTACGGAATTCAGAGGACTCGCTAGCCCCAGTCAATCTCTTCCAAAGGACGATCTGAATCTTACCTAGCGGAACCCCTCTCCCCCAGCAGAATCCTCAAAAACCAAGTGAAAATTCCTCCCGGTAAAGCTCCAGAGGATCCCTAAGGATCACCGGACCATTTCCCTAGCAGAACTCTTCTACATCGCTGAAAATAGGTTGTTCCCCCTGCGAGGTCTCCTAAAAGCTTCCCCAGCTATCAGCTCCCCAGCTCAGATCAAAATACCAAAGCTTTTTCTCCAGCAGAATCAGAATCCAATCTTTATCTACTCTTGGGTCACAATTGGCCCCGGTCTTGGATCGTCACCTTAGTTAGGTCAGAATTGACCTCGGTCCTCGGTCATCACCACTCTTCGGTCAGAACTGGCCCCGGTCTTCGATCGTCACCTTAGTTACGTCAGAATTGACCTCGATCCTCGGTCGTCACCACTTTTGGGTCAGAATTGGCCTCGGTTTTGGATCGTCACCTTAGTTAGGTCAGAATTGACCTCAGTCCTTGGTCGTCACCACTCTTGGGTCAGAACTGGCCCTAGTCTTGGATTGTCACCTTAGTTAGGTTAGAATTGACCTCGGTCCTCAGTCGTCACCACTCTTGGGTCATAATTGGCCCCAGTCTTGAATAGTTACCTTAGTTAGGTCAGAATTGACCTCGATCCTCGGTCGTCACCACTCTTGAGTCAGAATTGGCCCCGATCTTAGATCGTCACCTTAGTTAGGTCAGAATTGAGCTCGGTCCTCGGTCGTCACCACTCTTGGGTCAGAATTGGCCCCGGTCTTGGATCGTTACCTTAGTTAGGTCAGAATTGACCTCCGTCCTTGGTCGTCACCACTATTGGGTCACAATTCTCCCCGGTATTGGATCGTCACCTTAGTTAGGTTAGAATTGACCTCGGTCCTCGGTCGTCACCACTCTTCGGTCAGAACTGGCCCCGGTATTGGATTGTCACCTTAGTTAGATCAGAATTGACCTCGGTCTTCGGTCATCACCACTCTTGGGTCAGAATTGGCCCCGGTCTTGGATCGTCACCTTAGTTAGGTCAGAATTTACCTCGGTCCTCGGTCATCACCACTCTTGGGACATAATTGGCCCCAGCTTTGGATCGTCACCTTAGTTAGGTCAGAATTAACCTCGGTCCTCGGTCGTCACCACTCTTGGGTCAGAATTGGCCCCGGTCTTGGATCGTCACCTTAGTTAGGTAAAAATTGACCTCGATCCTCGGTCGTCACCACTCTTGGGTCAGAATTGGCCCCGGTCTTGGATCGTCACCTTAGTTAGGTCAGAATTGACATCGATCCTCGATCGTCACCACTCTTAGGTCAGAATTGGCCCCGGTCTTGGATCGTCACCTTAGTTAGGTCAGAATTGACCTTGGTCCTCGGTCGTCACCACTCTTGGGTCAAAATTGGCCTGTCTTGGAACGTTACCTTAGTTAGGTCAGAATTGACCTCGGTCCTCGATCGTCATCACTCTTGGTTCAGAATTGGCCCCGGTCTTGGATCGTCACCTTAGTTAGGTCAGAATTGACCTCACTCCTCGGTCTTCACCACTCTTGGGTCACAATTAGCCCCGGTTTTGGATCATCATTTACTTAGGTCAGAATTGATCTCGGTCCTCGATCATCACCACTCTTGGGTCAAAATTGGCCCCGGTCTTTGATCGTCACCTTAGTTAGGTCAGAATTGACCTCGGTCCTCGGTCGTCACCACTCTTGGGTCACAATTGACCCCGGTCTTCGATCTTCATCTTAGTTAGCTCAGAATTGACCTCGATCCTCGGTCGTCACCACTCTTGGGTCACAATTGGCCCCGGTATTGGATCGTCACCTAAGTTAGGTCAGAATTGACCTCGGTCCTCGATCGTTACCACTCTTTACGTTAGAATAGACCTCGATTATCAGACCTTTACCCTAAGTCCGTAGGTTCGGCTTTGATCTGTAGAATTTATCATCCCCTGCACACTCCTTAGGTCCTCAGAATTGACCTTGACCCTCTGAATCGGTCATACGCCCTCAAAAGCATCATGTGGTGTCTATTCGACGGTCATTGTTTGTTCCAACCTCACCCATCAAGGGGCTCTATAGACACCCCATTCTGTTACCCCCTAACTCTCCTTAGGTCCCTAGTACCTCCCTTTATCACTATAAACCCAGGTCACGTCCCGAGTACTGACCTGGAAGCCATCGGGCACTCCCTGGCTCAGTTTGACCCAAAAGTCAAACTATTTGTCGCGACCGAGACTCAATGAATCTTCAAAGGGTACTAAATACCCTTTCTAATGATCTTCCACCTGCATGATTCTGACTTACCATGCGGACGAATGATCCATTTGCATCCAAAACCTGACCTGGAAGCCACCGGGCACTCCCCGACTCAGTTTGACCCAAAAGTCAAACTCTTCATCTCGACTGAGACTCAATGAGTCTTCTAAGGGAACTGAATGCCATTTCCAACGGTCCATCCCGTGCGCAATTCTGACTTACCATGCAGACGGACGATCCGTTTGCATCTGAAACCCGACCTAGAGGCCACCGGGAGCTCCCGAGCTCTGTTTGACCTATGTCAACTCTTCAGCTCAACTGATTCTAAATGAATCTTTTAAGGGAACTGAATACCCTTTCTAACGGTCCACCCCGTGCACGATTCCGACTTTCCAGGCGGACGAACGATCCGTTTGACTCTGGGAGGACACCGAATGCTTCTCGGACCTAGTTGACCAAAGTCAACTCTCCAAACTGGGTCAAACTCTTTGGAATGTCGAAATACATCTCCTAACCTTTCAAACGGTATTCCCCATGCGTGATTTGAACATACCATGCGGACGAACAATCCGTTTGCGTCCGCGCGATTCCCCGTCCAATGGACCAACAAACGCTTCCGAGCCATATTTGACCCAAAGTCAACTCCCAAAGGACTTTATAAGGTATCTAAATTACCTTTCCAGTGGTGTGCCCCGTGCGCGATTCTGACCAACGGTTTGCCCTCGACGCCCGATTTTCTGAAAAAGCTTGAAACGCACTTCCAAATGGCAGATCCCAAACCTGCCTATCGACACCTGCCGATAGGTAGTGACATGTCAATGCCGACCGGTAGACCCCTATGCCTATAAAAAGGAGGCCTTTACCTCATTTGCAAAGAGAGCCCAGATCTGATAGAAATCTCTCTGAACGAATTCCAGAAACCTCTCTCGAAGGCAGCGTGATTTTAACTTCCAAATCCCTCTTTTACCTCAACTTTTCCTCATCCTTTTCATCAAACTTGGTGAATTAACCACTCTCCATCATCATCGAAGCTCAAGGGATGCTATTCAACACTCAAGCTCAAGCTCAAGATCTTCAAGAAGGTCCAACTTTCTCACCTTTCTCTTCAAATTCTCTTGAATTCTCAATAACTTGTTTTCTCACTTAGCACTTTTATTGTCTCATCTCACACATCCTAATATACTTTTTATTTAGTATTATTTCACATCTCTTATTTTCATATAAATAAAAACCCAAAAAATAAGAAAAAGAGGGTTTGCTCATAAATTCCAAGTAGGGATTCTCACACTTTTCTCACAACTAAAACACTTTTTATACACACACACACACACACTTACAAATAAGAGATCCCGCATTTGGATTTATGGGATAAACCCCACGCCTTTGCTTTGTATGCGAACTACGTGGACTTTGATGCCTTTATAGTCTACGTAGGCGTCTCGGGGTAAAACCCGAGACTCGAGTCCTTTCTCTCACTTTTTCTCGCATTTTTTATTTTCTCTAAATCCATTTTTCTTATATTATATAGATACTTATTCTTAGTGACGCATTACTCCATGTGAGTTATCGTTCCCTTATAACGATCAACGTAAGGGTAACCGCGTAAATCTTATTTTTCTAATATTACTTTTATATCTTCCTACGGATGACTCGCTTTATCTTTTCCATGATACAAGTTGAGGATTCCTACCTCCATTCTATACATATACACATGCACACATCTCACTGGGGGAAACATAAAGGAAAATAGCAAATATCCATGAGAGACCGAAAGGGCGGAATGGGTGCCTAACACCTTCCCATTTCGTAACTAAGCCTCTGAACCCTTCTCGAATCATCTTGGTTTCGCATGCACCAGTATGTCATTGGATGCCACTCTTCGGGGTGGCTTCCACTTTTTCTTTTGTCTGTTTTGAGTAAAATAGACTGGCGACTCCGAATCTCTCTACATTTTTCACACCACAAACGATGCCGGCCGAAGTGCTCCCGAGAGGGACGCGCGGGACCCAAAGGATCCTTTCCTCCCCGCACCCGCTCGCGTATGGACGAAGATCGGGGATAGCCACAGGCCACAACCCATATACGTCAAGGATAATTTATAAGAGTCAAAATGCCAGATTTTTTTTCTCAACCAGAACAAATGGAGAAAAGTCGAGTTACTAGGGGAAATCCTAAAGAAAATGTCCCCTCAATACATGTTTACTCAATGGTGGAATAGAATGAAGCATATTAGGGAAAATTTCTATTTTTTAGGAAGTTAGAATGACAACGAATAGGATTTACAGGTACATTGGGAGAATTCCGAAAGGGAATGAAGAAGACAGAACGGCTGGGATATAGCATTTTCTTATAATGTTTTTTTTGTAAAAAGTTTTTGGATCCCTTAATAAGTTTTGCTTTTGGAGGTTTCCAACTTGTTTCAAAGTCTGAAGTTTTTTTGGGAGCAACGCCTCGTCGTTCAAACGGTGATACGTCTCGTTCAAACGAGATCATGTATCATTCAAACGACAATGTATGTCATTCGAACGATGTCTAGTGTTTGTATTCTTCTCAAACCATTTAAGGGTTCTAAGATTTTATTTTTTAACTCACAATACCAATTACTTTTATGTGAGTTGTTTTGTGGAACCCAAGACATATTTTTCTGGGATTTTATCCTGCTGAGATAGGTGCCTTTTAAGGTACTGGGCTGACAATAGGTGCCACTAGAGGGAGGTACTGGGCTGATTGACGGCGTGTCATAGAGAGTGTTATGGTGTTCTTGGGTTTATTCCAACTGTGATTCTTGAGGTATAGTGGTGTGTGAAGCACTGCAGATTTCATTGTAATCCGTGTAAGTGGCTTACAAATTATAGTGAAATAAAGGTTTTTACCCAAAAAGTTTTTCTTCCAAAAATCTATCTCTGTCAGCTTATTCATCGCATGATTTATTTGCTGATTGAATTTGACACATAGATCCATGTTTAAGGGCTGAATAAAATTAGTGTTTGGTTTGTACAAATTTAGACATCCAATTAAATATGTTTGAATTGGAAAATTGTGCATTCATTTCAATCAACATCGCGCACTGTATATTACAAATGGGTATCAGAGCAGGTTTCGCTAATTTATTGCATATTCCTATTTTTCGCATAAATGTGATATTGATTTTTTTTTTAAAATATGTTTTGTGAAAAATCACAACTTTTCTATGGATCACTTAAATAATAGAATGCCTATTTTTGACGGGTCCAATTATGCCTATTGGAAAGCCCGTATGAGATCACAATTAAAATCCATTTACGAATGTGCTTGGTTGCTTTGTGAAAGAGGGTGGAATCCTCCTACTATCACTGCGTCGGATTGGACTGAAGATGATTTTAAAATGTCTAATTTTAATTCCCATGGTTTGAGTGCTATTTCTAGAGCCGTCGCCCCTGACGAGTTCCGCTGAATTATGACGTGCACCACGTCCAAAAAGACATGGGATGTCCTCTAATTGACACATGAGGGTGAAAAAGCGGTTAAAGAATCAAAGTTACAAAATTTGGCCACCCAATTTGAGACTATCACCATGTCTGAGTCCGATTGTTTTGATGAGTTTTATGCACGTTTATAAAACATTGTTAACTCAATTTTTAATTTAGGTGAGACAATTGACAACACGTGTGTCATTAAAAAAATTGAGATCTCTCCTGGAACATTTTATTCCTAAACTCACTGTTTTGAATTCATTGGGAAAGTTAAATTCACTCAAGTTAGAAGTGCTCGTAGGAGACTTACAAACTTATGAAATTGACATGTTTCCCGAAACCATTAAAGCTAAGGATAAAGGCATTTCTTTAAAGACTCAAGAAGAAAACGAAAGAGAGAGTTTATGAGTCTGATTCTGAGGGAGAGTTTAGTATTGACAATGTGGCCTTGTTTGCAAAAAAATTTAATAACTTTCTCAAAATGAAAAAAATAATTCTTCCAATAAAAATTCTTTTGAGAAAAATAAAAAGAAAGAAAAGGCCAAAGAGGGTAGTGAAAAAGAGAGAGATGGTGATAAAGAATAAGAAAGTGAGGAAGATTTAGATGATATGACTTGTTTTGAGTGTAAAGGAAAAGGACATAGCGCATTTGAGTGTCCTACTAGGCTAAGGAGAAAAGGGAAGAAAGTAGCCATGCCTGCTACTCTTAGTGATAGTGAGGGAAATGAGGCAGAAGAGTCCGATAAAGGTTTAGCAGATGAGATGTGTGTAGGTTTTTTGAGTCGTGTGAGAACATCTACTTTGTCCCACGATGATGGTGTACACAAGACCGACGATGATGAGTCGAGTGTGTCTAGTGGGGGTGAGAGCGAGTTGAAGAGAGGAGATGAAAGTGAGATCCAAAAAGATTTTTGGGATTTGTACTTCGAGACCTTAAAAACAAAGAAATATAATAAGGGTTTAGGTCGTTGGGTTTTAGATTTGGAGAGAGAGAAAGAAGGTTTAAGAAAGGAAAGGTGTGACTTGACCGTCACGGTGTCTAGTCTGATGACACATGAATCCCAACTCAAGAGTGATCTCGAACGTTCCTGGGAGGTCAAAGTACCTTTAGAGGATGCATCTAAGAAGGTTGAAAAGATGGTTCTCAATCCCATTTTGGGTAGTTGTTAGAGTTTAGGAAAAAGTCATGATTGTGCATCCACTTCTTTTGTTGCACCAGAGCCGATTCCTACTTTAGTGAGAGATTCACATGGCTCTGAACCCGACCCACCTAGGCATCCCGTACCTATTAGGAGAGTGCATATGAGACATTTTGATAATAATTTACCTAGATCAGTTTACATTTGCACACACTTTAAGAAGAGAGTACACCTGAGAGAGTTCTGCTTTAAGTTGGGTAATATGCCACGTTATGCTACTACACATGTCCACATGCACGCAACCACACCTGACGCTCCTGATGATTACATGAGAGAGTTTGCACATATTTAGGAGAAGGTACAATTTTTTATCAAGACTTCACATGACTTGATAGAGTTGTTTCAAAAGATGTCACCTTCTCTAGAAAACTCCACCGCACATACTGGTTGAGGTCTAGATATGTTTGCTAGCATAGGTTGACTTGAATGATGTTATCTTCTGCCTATTGCTAGTATGTATCATTTGTTTTTTAGTTTGTTAGCATATAACTCTTTCAAGTTTTTTTATTGCTTTTCTTAATTTGGCAAATGTTTTAGCACTATTTTGGATTTGTTAGTGCCTTCCAGGAACTTTTTTTTCAGGAAATTTTTTAACTGGGAATTACTGTTTAAATTTCTGGGAAGAGTGGTGGATTTCTATTTTCTCGTTCGAGCGAGATCTCCTATCGCGCAAAGTTGTCATTCTAACGACATGCACTTTCATTCGAGAGATATTGAGTTTCGTTTGAGTGACCTAGTTGGTTATTTATGTTTTCTATCTGCAATCCTCTGGTTCACATTGTTATAATATTTGGTACTGCTGGGTTGTTTCTGAACAGTGGTTGAAAAATACAAAAAGATTTTCATTTTTTTGAGAAAAATTTTACAAAGCCAAAAAGATTTTATTTTGATAAATTTTTTGAAAAATCCAAGAAGAGTTTTTTATTTTTTATACACCGTATATGAATGAACATTTAGGATGACCAAGTCACAATTTCATTCCATTTATCCATATGAGTATTTGGTAGTGCTTTGAGACAATATGTTGTGTCATTCATGTGCTTTACAAAGTTTGGAGTCTTTGAGATGATATAATGTTGCTACCTACATGTTTGACACATTTTGTCCTTTATTGCACACATGCATGGATTGTTTGACATTTGTGCTGGTCTATCACATTTTAGTTGAGTGTTTCCATCTCAATTTTGTCTATACAACGAACCAAATGCGATAAAACTTAACAATAAAGTAGTGAATGTTATAAATCGTTTCTGAGTTTGTGTGATTTATTTTGAAAAATGAAAATGGGCTACAAAAGTTACTTCTTTTTCCTTTGCGATAAAGCCACCGTTTAAAAAGGACCTAAAAAAGTGAGGAATTGAAAATTATTCGGGGTCCAATGAGGTTTAAAAGATCCCAAAAAAATTGAAAGGCAATAAAAATAAAATTATGCAAAAAAGGGGCCAATAGATTTTAGTTTCATCACCTTATAAGAAAAATAAAAAGCAGTATCTCTTAATGAGGGAGTTTGGATGGAATTCAATACGGTTTGCACGTCCTTGAAAGTCATGAAAAAGCATTACATAGTTTTGGACGTTATTGGTGTGGAAATCGTTTATACTTTGATTTGTTGATATGATTAAGACGATATCATCTAAATTCAACAATTTTAAACCTAAGAACTAGTTTGATGTTCATTGGTTAGGAGTAAACTTATGCATCGTGCACACATGTCATGATTGAGTCGATTTTCCTATCGAATTTGTTCACATCCATTTGTTCCATTTCCATGATTTGGTTATCTTAGTAAAAAATCATGGTATGTGATTTTTGTAACATCATTTTTTCATTTTTGTATGGAAAATCTGAAAAATCAAAAAAAGTTTGTTTGTCTTGATTACCATGACACCTCGATTAGATTTATTGTTTTCTTTGTCTATTTCGGACAAATAAAAAGGGGGATAACAAATTTTGACTTTATGGGGGAGTTTAAGTATGTGGGAGAATTGATTATGCTTTCACATTTATGCATATATCATTTCAAACTCGATACATCACGAGGTATTTGCTTTGTCTCATGTGTGTAGGTACAATTTAAGATCATTATGTTGCACACCCTCATGAGAAAAGCTCAACGTTTTGAAGAATTTATTATTAAAGCAAAGTTTGAAGGCTTGAAATATTATCTTTCCACTTTTAAGTTTATGGGAGGGTAGATTTGTATAATTTTTTAAATTGATAATTCGAATGTTTTTATTTTGTGCCTGCATAGACATGGGGAAGATTTGTAAGGACATAGTTCATCACAATTAATTATGTCGTATATCGCAAAAAGTCGTCGAAGGATTGAGGAAGATTACATCTACAAGAGACGGATCCGAATTACAAGTGGACTTCAATATTCACGGCCAACAAGATGAATTTGGTAAAGATATGTTTAAGTTCAATTTACATTTCATATTAAAAATGCTGGGATATTTTGTATTACAGAAAATGGATTTTTGAAATTTTTATAAATGGTTTATATAAAAACATTTTCTTATAAAAAAAAATTTGTAAAAAGTTTTTTGATCCTGTAACAAGTTTTGGTTTTTGAGGTTTCCACCTTGTTTCAAACACTGAAGTTTTTTTTGGGATCACCCCTGATCGTTCAAACAACAACGTATTTTGGTTAAACGATGTCAGGTATCGTTCAAACGACAACGTATGTCAGTCAAACGACATCTATTTTAGTTTGACATGTCACCGACTCAATATATATTATGTAATGGTTGTCAGACTATTTTTTTTAGGCATGGAGAAGCACTGCTTTTGACAGAATACATTTTTCTAGTGTTTGTATTCTTCTCCAACCATTTAAGGTTTCAAAGCTTTTGTTTTTCAATTCAAAATCCCAATTACTTTTATGTGATTTGTTTTGTGTAACCTAAGACATATTTTGCTGGGATTTTATGCTCCTGAAATAGGTGCCTTTTAAGGTACTGGGCTGACAATAGGTGCCACTTGAGGGAGTTACTGGGATGACTACAATGAAATTGCAGTGCTCCTGGGCTGATTCGAACTGTGATTCTTGTGGTATAGCGGCGTGTGAACCACTGCAATTTCATTGTAATCCGTGTAAGTTTATTACAAATTATAATGAAATAAAGTTTTTTACCCGAAAGTTTTTTTTTCCTAAAATCTGTCTCTATCAGCTTATTCATTGTATGATTTAGTTGGTGATTGGATTTGACACGTAGATGTATGTTTGGGGGATGAATAAAATTGATGTTTGGATTGTGCAAATTTAGACATCCAATTAAATAAATTTGAATTGGAAAATTGCGCATTTATTTGAATCAGCATCGCACACGGTATTTTACAACTCTCCGTATGAACGAAATTATCCATTAGGATAACCTTTTGAGCTACTACTTATCTCCAGAAATCGTTATCCACTTTTAGTTCACCAATTGGGTCAAAATTTATTGTTTTTAATCCTGAAATCACGAGATTCCCTTAGGAGACAATCGTATTTGGTCTTAGTATCAACAACTTCACTATACATATAGAATAACAAATGACCATTGACTTGGGTTTTTTCATCAATCGATGCACAAAAAAAATTAAATGACTTTTGTTGGAAATAAAAGCCATAAAAACACCCTTTTTTAAAGGTGCATTATCTAAGTCTGAAATTTTATTACTCATGATGGGTCTTGATATTCTGTTACATATACTCTCCATGGGAACAAATTTTCATTGGTGGGACATATGTCCCTTGATGTCAAATGTAAAACAATCTAGTGGATCATTTTAGGATTCTTTCTTCTTCATCTCACTTCATTGACTCAAATCAAATTTGGTCGACTTGGACTTTTCATTAGCCTTTTTTTTAGCACTATATAATTTTGTGAAATTTTTAGCAAAGTTAGACTCATTTTTTTTATCAAAGTCAAAGTAGTGACTGGAGTACTTGTTATAGTTGGCTATGAAAGAAATCTCTTTACCATTATTTAACTTGTGCCTGCAATCCAAATTCACCTCATACGTTTGAAGTGAATCAATTAACTCATCCACATGTGAAAGGATAATGATATTAGATCTAACTTCCTTTATGGAATCAATTTATCCATTAAAATTCTTGAGTAAATATTGTAAGATTTTATCAACAATATATACCTGCAGGATCCCTTTTCCCAAAGCATTTAAAGAGTTCACTATATCACTCAAATATGCATAAAACTCATCAAAACTTTTGTTGTGTTTTATAATCAAGGCTTCAAAAGATGTGGTAAACTACTGAATATTAAAATTCTTTATGATCATTGTGCCTTTATGGGTAATCTCCAAAACATTCTATGTTTCCTTAGACATTGCACAATTTATTATACATCTAAACTTACCATTACTAATAGCTCTGAATATAGAATTTAAGCCTTTAGTTTTCCACCAATTGTTTTTATTATAGTTGTTGCCCTAACTAAAATTTGTTTTTTTCTTTTGAAACCCGCCAATAAGGGAAATAAGGTATTCCCAACCAGATTCCATATTATTCCATATTCTTTAATCCCTAGACTACAAATTAATCTCCATTCTATCTTCCTAATATGAATAGTTTTCATCATGAAAAAAATGACGGTTGATTTGAAGAAGGTTCCTCCATTGTGAAAACTACTACCCTAAGAGATGAAACCTAAAAATAAGGGTACCCACTTTGAAAGTGTGTGTCTCTTGATGATAGCTATCCAATTAAAATTATTTTTAATTAAAAATATATATTTTCCTTTATTCTAAATTCGAGTTAAAGTGACTCTTGATATATAAGTGATGAAAATGTAATTTACCAAATTGGTTGTTTTTTTAATATATGCTCATTAACCATATAAAGAAATTAAAATGTGGAATATTAAATCATAAACTTGAGATGAGGATTCATATGAGGAAAAACTCATAACTAGAAAAACAATTCGGTCCAAAATGACAACTTGCATTATGACATGTAAAGTATTACAAGAAGGGAGAAATGAAATACAAAATTTAACCTATAATAGAATCATTAATACACGACCTCCAAAATAAGATTTTTCTACCTTGTACTATGAACATAAATAACGAATCTATCTCTAACCATTTTCCACGTCGCGGGTGCCAAACTTGTAGATAATGCCACGTTTAGACCTCCCAAAAAATCTTCTTTTAAAGTTGAAGAACTTTGATTCAAAGTAATTGGAACCAGTTGAACCCAAGGACTAACACATAGAATGTGTGAGGATATCCAATTATTTGATGATGTAGAAACTATTTGGGTTAAGTAACAAATCTCACAAAATGTTTTTCAAACATGAAAAAATACCATATTGAAGAACAAAATATTTTGGAAAATAATTTTATTCAAAACTATACATAGTATGAAAGTTTGATTTTCTAGACTCAATAATGAATAAAAAAATTTGATGAACGCAAAGAAGAATAGATAATATTTTTCCCTTAACAGATTAAAAAAAATCTCTAAATATGTTTCGCTTCTTCTCCTCTCTGTTATGGAGCAATAGACAAACGTTAATTTTGTGATACCCCATATTTTGGTGGACTATATTTATTATTTATTGAGTGAGCATACGGTAATAAATTGGGCAAATTAATACTTGTGCGTCTTTGTAATATTAATTTGGTATAATTTACATGATAAATTAATATGTCATGAAGTATGATTTTTGTAATGTGTATTAGTAATAATTAAATAGTGATATTAATTTAATGATTGTGGTCTATGTGTATGCGTAGAATAATTAAATGTATCGTTTTATTAACGCCGTGAAATATTACTGTGAGTTGTGGGTAATATCATTTAGATTGGACGTTGGGGTAACACGCATGTTTGTTTATGTATTTTTATCACTTTAAATTGGTCCTGGGAGATTGGTATATCCGTAGGAGAGATTTTGTGATATTTCACATATGATTGTAGGCTCTTTTAAGGGCTTCAAATTATGCCTCATTAAGATATGCAGGATTAGAGTTTTAAAAAGGTATTAGACCAAATCATTTAGGTATTTTTCATCCACTAAACCTAACCTTCGCATTCGTAAACACTTAGGAGAAGCTAGGCGGGCTGGAAAAGGAAAAACAAAGGGGAATTCAAGAGGAGTTCTTCAATCTTCCAATTTTAGGCACGGATTTTCTTGTAATATCTTTAATAATGTATTTTTTAATTTATAAGCATGCTTTCTCATATGATTTTGGGTCTTTAATTATGTTGGAGACTGCTTTATATGTTTATTTATGATTGGGGATGATTACAATTAATAGTAATTAATCTTACTTTAAAAGTTAATACTTTGGTGATAAAACCTGGTATCTACATTAAATAATAAATGAAAATTATGTTAGAATGCATGACTAGGCTTTAGTTACTTTTTAATCAAATCCATGTTTAATAATTCTTGAATTTAAAGATATAAGGGATTTAATAATTGTCCTTGAGAAATTTTGGATTAATTTGATTATTAATTGAAATCACGTTGAAAACCCTTGTTTATGATTAGAAATCATTAGAATTCTTGCCTCTAGATGTTAGTTTTAGGTTCTCGTAGGATGGAGATTCCATTGGAGACCTTAGTGGGGATTTAATGGTGATTTTTTTGGAATTTTAGGACTGATTTTCATAGTTGGGGATGATGCACAACGTCTTTTTTCGTTTGAATGATGTATTGATCTCATTCGAATGAGGTACCCTCTTTCGTTAGAGCGAGGTACCTTTATCATTTGAATGACTTTGACAATTTATTCAAGTTGTGCATAATTGAAATACAAAGGTGTGGGCACCGATTTCGTATTATTGTTTTTATTTTTTTGGAATTGATATGATTTTTCTACTAAATGGTGCATAACACCAAAAGTTGGATTTGGTGATTTTTAGGTGGGACTTTCTTTATGAATACAACACATGTTTTAGTGATGGATCATTCTTGGTTAATATTGAGGATAGTTATGTAGGTTAGAGTTGTTAATCATGTTATATCCGATGTTAGGATTTGGTGGGAATCGGTAAATGGGCGAGTGATCGATATCCTATGGTCATATGTATATATTGTGCTTAGAGAGTAACGAGTTAAAGTGTTGGGTAGAATTAATTCACATCTTGAAAGGACATGGACCGTGAAATTAGTTTAGCAATTAAATGAGAAAACATATATGTACATTATGAAAGAGTGTGTACATATATAGGGATGGATGTACTCAATGTTTAGAGATGCAATACACTAGGAGTCGAATTCAGTAAGGATTAGAGTTGATGATCCTAAGAATGTAAAGAATAATTTAACGTTTAGAGATTTGGATGAGCTAGGGCGCGCTTGAGTGCACGCGATATTCTATAAAACTATATATGTTTAACTTGGTTTTGAGATATTGTAAACCAAAGTAAACTAATGATCCAACGATGTGGGGATCGATATGTGTGTATTCACTTGAATGTATGATTTATACTATGGTTAGATATCTATATAATAAGGAATAAAACTTATGTATGTCATAAGATATAACTACGATGTCATCTATATGAGTTTTTTTGGCACTACCTCTTCTACCCAATAAAATTTATGATTCCACCTCTTCTTCCACACTCTAAATTATTTCCCACTTCTCATCAAAATTCAATAATAAGGGAAAATTAGTATAGTCACCTAAAATAAACTCACTATAATACTTTCCATACACACGAAACATATCCAACAAATAGAACCTCTCTCCTCTCTCCCACATTCTGCTGCTACGAAGCTTTCACTAAAATTGTATCATTTTTTGGATGCTTTTGAATTTGAAGGTTCACTAAGAGGGTAACATTGTATTTATTTAGATTTTTATGTTTTTTTTTTGCAGATTTTGATTTGTAAATCTAGGTATAACCATTTTTTATGTTTTGTTCGGTGCAATCATTTTTTTCTTCAATTTTTTACTATTTTAGTCTCTCATATTATAGGTATTATGTTCTCTCTCTCTCCCTATCATTTGTGTATTAAAAGTATCATGTCTTATAAATGTGGAAAATATCTGGTTCTAGTTACAATTAGGGTATGATGTTGAAGGAGACTTTTCATGTGTAAAATCTATCGCCGAGTTATCAAGATCACCATACGTCCTCATGGAGAAAATCTCAAGAAAAAGGTTTATTGGAGTCGATGGTATTTTTACCTCCTTGAGGAGGCACAATTCTCCGTGAAAAAAAGAGAGGATAATTCCTCTTCAACTTTCAATTTACACATGATGGCTTCAAGGTGAGTCTTATTTTTTTGATTTGGGGTTTGAAAACATCTCATATTTTTTCTACAATGTTCTTTGTTGGGTTTCAATTTTCTTTCTTTGTGTTTAAAATCCTTACATATTTGGTTTGGGTTTAAAGAAGTCGGCACTTGGCTCGCCAACTATCCTAGGTATAAATCTATCCCTCATCGAGTTTGTGATGACGGCAAAATCATCAAAAACCTGTTTTCTTCAATTTTCCACCAAGGAATTCATCCCACACTTAACGCCTCTGTCCACTTATTGGTTCTAAATAGATGGAACATTTGTTTTAGGGACTATAAATTATTTTTTTCAAAATATATTAGAGTAAACATCAATTAACCAATATCCCTTGTTCGTGTTTAGGTTCGACGACAATCAGCTGGAGTGATTGAATCATTTTATGGCATTGTCAAGCCTATCCCCATTGTGTAAGTCTCTCACCGTAACAACTGATTGCGATGTAATGCATGTTGAATTATTTTTTACTGCTTAAAAAACTATATATATATATATATATATATATATATATTACTTCTTTTTAAAATTTTACATTGGTGTCTTCTAACAAAAATACAGATAGTAACGAAAGAAATTTCATTAAAATCCAAAAATATTCATGGAAGTGATCTCTTTAAAATTGGACTTTTTCCTTACTTTGAGTGTCTCTTTCAATTATCTAAAGGATGAAAAATTGAGGAAATATTTCATATTTAATGAACTTAGTTTTTGAGGGGATGGAAGTTCGTGAACAGACCGCGGTATTTGTAGAGAACAAGCAACAATGGTTTTTTTCCCGATGAATCAATGACACTTTTATCCCCTAAACTCAATGGGTTTTTTCAAGATGAGGGTCAAATTGGTTGTTAATTTTGCTCATGCAGATGGTAGGTGAATCTTTAATATTCTTAGAGTATGGATATATCCTCCTCAATTATGACAAATGTTAATGCCGGACTGTGCAGAATTAGAGAAATGTTTTGACTCTACCTGTACAGAAATTAAGTACATCTGAATCATGTTTGAGGAATAAGGATTGACTTGGTTTGTGGTCAGCACATTTTCATCCTGGGCAATACTAGATACCCATTTTTTGTTCTGCATGTCTTTCATATTTTATTTATGAACTATTTTTAGGAGAAAGAGTGAGGGATTGGATGTTTACAAACTAAAGCCCAATTAGTCTTTATATTCGTTGTGTTGGAATATAGGAACATAGATGTGAAGTTGGGTATCGAAATTGTGTGGAAGAAAATATGTGCAAGTTCTAACAACACTCAGGGTAAAAAAACTATATGCAAGCAATTATGTGAAGTTGGTAGTCCTATCTGTTACATTTACTTAGTAATGTAACTACCACCAGAATTACTATTATTTAACATTTGCATAAATTATTCCTAACATTTACGTAATTTTAAATTAATGCTCCTTTAGTATTATAACCATTGTTCTAAAAAACCCACCTAGGCTCCTTCTAGGCTTGAGTCATGGGAGAAAAGCCTCGCCTTAAGCTTTTTACGCCTTATTCTTGGTAAAACCCTTAAGGCACACTTTTTTTTTTTATAAAAATAACAATGGTTTAGTGAAACGATATCGCCTTTTAAACAATTTTTTTAGAAATCGGACCATTATCTCATCCAAAATAATCAAATAGTATTTTAATTTGCAAATATTCAGACATATTTATATAATATGTACAATATTAGTACTTTAATAGCCTTGTTATGGTTAAAAAATATTAAAATACATTAAAAAGGCCTAAACGTCTTTTCACACCTTTTTACGCCTAAGGCCCGCCTAGGCTTCTAAGGCTTAAGGCTTGGCCTACACGCCTCGATCATGTCCCACGTTTTTTAGAACCTTGATTATAACAAATAACATGAAATCTTTATCATTTGTAGCCCCTTCTTTACCCAATTGAATATAATACATACACTGATGTCTAATTTTGCTGATATGCTAGATTAGTTTCCCAACGAGATCCTCTTCGGGTATGAGTCAATGTCTTCTATGTGCGATGCTTTTTTTTTCATTCATCTCTTATATTCATGCATTGTTAACTTTTGTTGATTAAGCGTTATTTGACATGTTTAACATTTTTTTTGCCAATTTTGTATTTATGGACAATTTGACATCAAAATAGTCTTATCTTGAAATTTATGATTCCAGATTTCATTTGTGTGATTTTTAAAGTCCATTTCCTTTTCGTAGGGTGCATTGAAAACGAAAGTTCTCGGACAAAGTTTTCCTTTATTGCTTACCGTTGTTGACTGCCCAAAGATGAAGATTTAGCATTTTTAGTTGCATTGTAAGTGTTTGAATAAATGCCAATATGAATATTTTTATTCGGTTTATCTAATTTTGCTTATTTATTTTTTTTGCTTTTGGTGGATTAACATGATGCCCGAATCTCCTTTAGTATCATGCATACAATATTAAAAAGTCATGTTATACAACTTTCCTTAAAATCATCTTACCCAACTTTTAGTATTATGTTTTAAATATTTAATGTGTGCCATCATTTGTTTACTACTGGAATATATTTTTTTTAGCCTTTTTGGATTTGTATAAATTTACAAAGCATAACTTCCTTGTTATTTCTATTAGTTTTAAATCTCCCTGATTTATTTTATTATTTTACTATCATGGGACAAGGAAATAACATCGTTAACTAATCGTTTATTGAATTTAACAACTATTTTTTGAATAGTTGTGATATTTTTATAATTTGTTGATTTTCTCCTCTATAACATTTTTATAGTTTAAGAACTAATTTGTGCATATGTTTTATGTTGCTTATCTATATGTTTTTGTTTATGGGGTGACTCATACTTTTATAATGATATGCGGATTGCGTTTATGTTTAGTATACGAAATTTATCTTGTGAATAAATTCTATTGGGTAAAGGATGCAAGTTTCAGTTTGAAATTATGGAAATGGATATATAATATTGAGTTGCTTAATATATTTTATTTGGTTAACTTTAACTTTCCATTTGTTGCATTGCATGTGTTTTAAAAAGTACCATGTCAGATTGGGACATGTAAAGAGCCACCTACCTGAGTCAGAGCCCTAAATCGCAATGATAATAACCTCTCTTGGTGTTATTAATCCTCTTTTGTTGTAACCAATTGTATATATGTATAACCAATTTATTTATAGGACTATTATTGTGGTTGTTATTCGAGTTGTTTTTTAAATGGGACAAAGGGAACTTTTATTGTTTACATGTTTGGTTTGTAAAAAAAACATTTATGACTCAATTTAATATTTGATGGTTAAGATGTTGTTTATACGAGGTTCAAGATAGATTATTAATAATGCTATTGGAGTTTTTTTTTTCTAAAATGGGGTGGGTAGTCCTATAAACAAAGGTGGTTCGGCCTTAATTTTCTAAAATATTTACACATTTGTGTTGAAAAAAAAGCTTTTTTCCTATATTATTTAAACATTGAATACTTTTGGATTTTTTTTCTTATTTATTTTCTAGATATAATAATGTGTAGCACAAATTTTAAATTATTTTTTCTATAAATCGTTTTACTTTTCTGATTAGTATGGTTTTTTGCGAGCAAATGAATAACATGTCATATTGGTCGTGGTTTACCACACTATTAGGTATAGTACTTGGGAAATTACATCAATGTCTTGGCACGGTTAAAATTAGTGACATACGCTTTTAACATCCACATCAATGTCATTGACATGGTTCCTATCAACGAATATGACAGTAACTCATGCGGAAACTCGTATTGGCAGATAATGTTTTTTCGAATTAATTTGGCTACCTTTTTGGCATTCATTACTGGGTATGACTCGGCTTTGACTGATTTTGGTGAAGTAGTCAATGGAAACTAAGATGAATTCTTGCCCATTGGAATATTTGGATGTGACTATCCCTATGATCTCGATGCCCTATGTGGATAACGGTCAGGGAGAGATCATTTTGTAGAATTCTCGTAGAGGCAAGTGCTGTAGATTTGAAATTTTTTGGCATTTAAAGCATATTCGAACATAGGCGATGCAATCTTGAACTAGGGGTGCAATCGGTACGGGTTTTTATCATACCGTACCATTTTTGTTCGAGAGAAATGGTTTTCGTTCCATATTATGAAATACCGAAAACTGATTTTATCGAAACTGAGAATACCGCCAAAAATTTGGATGGTTTTGGTTTTAAGATATAAAAAACCGATTTACCGAATTTATCGTACCGATTTATCGTACCAAAATAACCGTACCAAAATACCATACCAAACTTACCATATTTTACCTTACCAATTACCAAATGAAAATTGTATTAAAAAAAATATACCAAATTATCAAGGCCCTTCACTTTAAACTCATGTCATCCATTCATTTCACTTTTTATAATAGCACAAAACCCTATTTTTTTTCTATTCTCTTACAAATCAGCCATGCCCACACAAGTCCCTCCAGCCGCATAACACAAGGTAACTTCTTTTTCCCTATCTCTTTCTTTTTTGGCCTCAAATCGGTACAGGTTTCCCCGTCTGGCAACCTCCTTCGGCCTTAAACCGGTACCACTGTATTTTTTATGCATGTATGTCTAGATCTGCTATGCCTCAAACTTGTGGGTTTTGACCAAAGTGTTTGTTTCTTGATGTGTGTATGTCTAGATCTGATATGCCTCAAACTTATGGATTTTTAGTATGTTGGTGGGTAAATGTTTGTGCATCTGAGATCCGTTTATTTATTTCAATGTGTTTTTACTTCAAAAACATTTTTGATCTGCTCAAATCCTGAACTACTCTTTCAATGTTTTCTTATTCGTGTGTTTTTTCACTTCAAAAACATATATTAGTATGTATATAATTTTTTTACATAGATCTACATATACGTTTATACACGACTACATATATTGATCTTTCAATTTATACACAATTGTTTTAGGTCTTTTTAATGTAATTTAGTTTGTTTATGCACTTTAGTTTGTCTATGCTTTATGATCTTCATTTTATTTTTCAGTGTAATTTATATTCTATTTTAGTTTTAAGTAATGCATTTTATCAATTAAATGAGTTTAAGATTTTAGTACCGAAACTTGTACAAAATTTTACCGAAATCATAATATCAAAATACATATAAGATCTACTGAATGCATAAACCGATTTGAAATTATGGTATTTAGCAACAAAAAAAAATGAATTAAAACCGAAATCGAAAAACCTCGAATATATCAAAAAAACCAAAAAATCCACTGGTTTGGTTTTTGTTTTTGTTTTAATGTACCGATTGGTAAATTGGTACGGTGTTTTACCATTTAGATTATGATTTTGGTATTGGTCACGGGTCATTACCGACCATACCGTACCGGTTGCACCCCTATCCTGAACCATGGTGGTCCAATAGTAACCATCTCGGATAATCTTCTTAGCGATCATATGGCCATTCATGTGGGGTTCACATTACACATTGTGGATTTTCTTCATCGCCTCTTTAATGTTAGCCCCTATAATGAAGTGTAAGTGGGTTTCATTGAGGTTTTTCTTGAATAGTGCTTTATCGCAGACAATGTAATGGGAAGATATTATGCGAAGGGATACTCGATCTTTCTTATTGGCATCTTGGGGTATCTACAACTCTTTATAAGGTACCAAATGTCGTAGTATTAGCATTTAGTCATATTATAATCCTCTTCTATAATGAGCTTAATGTGGTAATAGTGGGTTGGTTTAGCTTATTTTTGGACTAGAAAAGGGGCCATATTTATTCCCTCGGGTATGTTGACCATGAAGGCTAAGGTGGCAAGGGCATCGGCCAAGTTGTTCCTTGCTCGGGGCAACTGGTGGAAGGTGATATCTCAAAACTAGAAGGCTAGATATTCTAGGTGTGTGTGGAAGGGTAAGATCTTTTCGTATTTAACTTTCCATCTTCTACTAGCCAAGCCGATGATGAGGGTAGAATCCCCGTAGATATCTAGGCATCAGATACCTTTCTGGAGAGAAACTTTGAAGCATACAGTGTATGCCTCATATTCGGTAATGTTGTTGGTTCAGGTAAAATCTAGCTTGATGGAAATGGGAGTATATGAGTCATCAGGGGTAATTAGGAGTATCCCAATGTGGTATCCTTTCTTGGTTGTTATGCTGTCATAGGACATTTTTTATCAGATGTCTTCCTGGGAGATGCAAAGGATATCTTCATTTAGAAACTCGGAGATCCAAATGTCTGCTTCTTTATTAGGGTAGTTGATAAGGTAGTCCAAAGCATCTCTTCATTTCATGGAGTTACATGTGACATACATAGTATCAAACTCGGCTAGAAGCATCAACCATCGGGCCATTTATCTAAACATGGAAGGTTTCTCGAGAAGGTATGTGATAGGATCCATTTAGGACACAAGTCTGATTGTAAAAGTGAGCATGTAGTGTCTTAGTTTCTGTGTTCCCCAGACAAGGTCAACACATGATTTCTCCAAGGCTGTGTAGTTAACTTCATACCCAACCAATTTATGGCCCTTTGTTTGCAGGATTATTCAAGATATTGGGCTAGCAAAGCCCTAGTTAGGGTGACTGTTACGATCAAGTATAGGAGTAGAGGGAGACCAGGTTATGGTGGCATGAATATCGGAGGTCGGGTAAGATACTTATTTATTCTATCAAAGGCTTCCTGACAAGATTCATTGCCAGACTTTGGTTGAATCCTTTTGAAGGAGTTTGAAAATGGGTTCACAAATAGAAGTTAATTGGCTGATGAACTAGGGGATATAGTGTAATTTTCCCAAGAATCCATGGAATTCCTTCTCTGTTCGAGGTGGTGGCATTTTTAGTATGGCTTTTAGTTTGGCAGCATCTAGTTCAATCCCCTTCTCACTAAGCATGAATACCAAAAGCTTTCTTTTAGTGATGCTAAAAACACACTTCTATGTACTAAGTCTCATATAGTATCACTATAGCCATTCGAAGAACTTTCAAAGATTGGGAACATGACCTTCCTAGTCTTGGATTTAATGATCATATCATCCACGTAGACCTTAACCTCTTTGTGTATCAGAACATGCACGATGGTTTTGAAAGCCCTTTAGTAGGCATATGTACGTTCTTAAGATCGAATGGCATAACTATGTAGAAGAAGGTTCCCCTGGGTGATGAATGCAATTTTTCTTGATGATTAGGGTGCATTTTGATCTGATTGTATCCGATAAACCCATCGATGAATGATTTGAGATCATGACTGGTCGTGTTGTCCACGATCATGTCGATGTTGGGTAATGGGTAATCTTCTTTCAGAGATGCCTTATTCAAATCCTAGTAGTTGACACACATGCAGACTTTTCCTCCTCATTTCGGCAGGGGTACAATGTTTACTAACCATGTGGGATATTCGATAACCTGGATGAAGGCTACGTTTAACTATTTATATACCTCCTCTTTAACCTTGAGCAACCATTTGGTGCAAAGCTTTCACACTTTTTATTTGACCGTTTTACATTTTGAGAGAGTTAGAATCTCATGTTGGGAAATCTAGAAATTGATGTCAGGCATGTCGTGTTAGGACCATGCAAAGACGTCCATATATTCCTTCAGCAGTTCTTTAATTTGCGCGCGCTCATTCTCATCAAGGGTGGACCCTATCCTAATCTTGCTTTGCTGGTTATTAGAACCGAGATTGATAATAATAATTTCATATTCATTAATTTGAATGAAATCATGTTGTTTGTTATTAACTTTATTATGATTAGTTAAGAATTATTCATTTGTAAAATCATCATCATCAAGAGTTTGATTAGAATTAAGATAATTAATGTAAGTCACAGCAAGATACTCAAAATCTTTGTTTATTCATTCTCGGAAAAAAAACAACGTTAACAACCATATCTAAGGAGGTCTTGATTACATTGTTATCGAAAAAGGGAGGAATAACAAAAGAGGAAGAAGTCGGATAAACATTTGGGTTGGGTTGCATTTTTGTGGTGGAACGAGTTTAACATTATAGTTGATGAGGGATGCATTAGTATTCTTGATGAGAATGGATGGATTCGATGGTGTTGAGCCTGAGTGGATCATGCAGAGTGTCAGCCCTAGTGTATGCAGATTAAGTGAGTCCTCGGAGTCTCAAAAACCTTGATAACAGTTGATCTCTTCTCAACTAGTGGTTACACATGATGCTGGGAGCTTTTGGACCATAAGTAACTATCTTGGCAGAAGATCTCCATCCTTGCTTCATCTTCTTGTTCACATGATCATACTATGGTTCCAAAAATCCACAAAGGGAAAATCTTAACCCTCTTTGATGAATCTTCTGTTCAAGGAGTCCTCTGAGACAATCTTGATAGTTTATGAACTTCTCTTCAACTTGGGTTGGCAGAGCATTCTGAGTTCCTTCGATGATGGTTGATAACTCAGGCCACATTAAGGAAAGGCCTTTTTAGTGCTATGGGTTAAGTATCCCCTATTTTCTTCGTCCCAGCCCCAGTCCGGGCAGAAAGTGCATATTTTTTAATATTTGTATCACGTTGGCATTGTCATGAGGGTTGTGCTCTTGAGAGACTTGGTATTTGAAATCATCCCCTACTAGGGGGGTGTAAGTGATTTGACTTGGAATCAAGAGAGACACATGTCATTTTCCCCGTGTTATATTTCTAGGAACGGGTTACTAGTGCTTGCATTCTCCGTATTATTATAGTTGGCCGAGATGGTGATGAACTACCCCTTGGCGAAGAACTTCAGTTTCTGATGGAGAGAGGAAGATGTCTCTTAATGATATGAAGCCACAATTAACCAAGAAATAGGTTGAAACAAGTTGGTATGTCGATAACTTTGAACTCGATAATGGGATTTGTAGGGCCAGCCCCTATTTTAATGTAATACCCCGTATTCTTATGGCTTTTAAATTATGGGATTTATTAAATTTAATTGAGATAAATTAATTTAATTTTAATCAGGAATGTTGTTTTAAATATTTACTAGCGTGACGAGAGTTAGAAATTATTGGAAATTTGTTATTTGTTGAATGTTACTGGATGAGTATAGTAATATATGAGATTTATTTTTATAAAATTGTCACGTATGAATAAAATGGCAATTATAGAAATTTAAGTCGGGACGCGCCCGTGTCGTGTCAGGACTAAATGTTGATAAATAAATAAGTGAATAAATTATAAGTTGCTCGTATGGTCGTTTTGAGTGCGTCAAAGTGTCAGGAAGGGTCGAGATATTCAGAAAAGTGAACCCGGGGCTTTAGTTTGGGTCTCGGGGCATTTTTAGGCTTATTTAGCGCCCCGGGAGGGCATTTTGGACATTTTGTAATTTTGGGCAATTAAACCCCCGAATTTTCAAGGGTTATATCAGAGGTCTAAGGTTGCCTTCTAGGGTTAAAAAAACCAAAGACAAGTGACGGCCATAGGAGAGGGAAGGAGAGATCTTTCCAAGCAATCCAAGGCCGAAAACTCATCTGATTGCACCGCCATCACCACCAACGCATAGATCGCGCGATGGGGAACGCAACCACACCAAATTCGTCCACATATCAGAACTCTGAAATTTCCAAGCAAGTGTTTATCTTGCTTATTTTCGTTAATGCATCACTCATGTTAGTCTAGGGTTGATTAGGATGAGTTTCATGGAAGAAAACCCATGTTGGAGATAGGAAATTGCATGTAGTAATGATATAAATGGAAATCTGGAAATCCCCTTCATATGTAGAGGTTGAACCACGAATTTATGATGTTTTAGAAGAAGAAATTCTGGAAAAAGACGGATTAAAACCAAGTTAAAGAAATTCTAGGGTTTTTGAGATTGATATGAGTTTTGGCCTATTAATCCATGGTTATTAATGAAAATTCGCATGCTTTACGTAGAAGATGTATAATATGGGTTTATACTATTTGTAGGATGAATTTTTGGGAGTTTGGGTGTGAAAAATTTGGATTTGATTGAGGTTGGATTATGAAAACTGTAACTATTAATCTGCAGAATTCGCCATACATGTTTGATCGATCGATCGTACCAGGAGTGTCGATCGATCGACGCATCGATCGATCGAGCTCCTGCCATCGATCGATCGACCTCTCCTGGAAGATTCATATTTCCCCTTTTTAATAGTTAAATTAAATTTATATGAGTAATACTCCTTGGACATCCTTATTAAAATATTTTGGGAAATAAAGAAGACTAGTAGGACTTATTAATAATTATGAGACCTATAATGTAAGACGAGATTTGCATTTTTGGGATGTTTACATATAAGGGACGATAGAATTATGTATTAAAGGGAGAAACGCGTAAGATAGTTATGATGGAAAATAGATGAGTACCTACTGAATTCTACACTTGGGAGGATAGAGTCCATGTGTGTTACGTAGTAAGTTGGAATAATACCTCAAACTAAAAGTAAGAGACGAACCGTTATAAGTGATAACTAAATAATGAGAAATAAGGATAAAGGTTATAATTATGGGTTTTGAGATGAACCTAAATTTGATATAGAAAAAGTAGTATATTTATATGACTGTGTTTATGCATATACTATATACGTGTAAAAATCATGCCCGCGCTACTTGCTATCCATGAGGTTACCGTGCTGGGACAGTCTTATCTCGATGGAACCTTTACGGGGGATATTGACTTGTACCCAAGAAGATAAGAATCCTAGGTACAGGCTATCGTATAGATAGTCACGGTCTTAAGAGACGCGAGGGTATGTGTTGACCTCTTGGCCTTGGAAACTATGCTTCGCCTCAATATTGTTTGTGTATGTGTTAATACAGTTCGAGAGTGATTTCGAACTTGTATTTCCCTTAGTACGAGTGAGACGGGGATTGGATAACAGAGTATACCCGCACCATAATTTTTATGTGGGGTGCTGTTAGAATATATATATTATATAAGTATTTAATATATATATTAAATTCTAAAATTTGTGAATTACCTCATGTGTTTATTGTAAGTAAGAAATGAATAATGATTTCAATTGAGAAATACGTGTTTTGAAAGTATAGTATATTATCGGGAAACTTTATTGGCAAATAAAGGTTAAAATGAGAGCTTTGTTACTAATGAAATTTACTTCTTAAATAGTTGAATTATTTAGTTTAGATCTTACGAGTAACCTAAGATAAGATGAGTTAAATAGTTGGGAAGGTTAGTGCGATAGGTGTGCACATTAGAAGAGAGGTGAGAATTTCTCAAGGGAGTGTCGAACTAATATGTTGTTGCATTGACCTGTAAACATTTTAAATACTTTCTAAACAAATTTTAAAATCATTTTCACTATCGGGCTCTGACCCGTTTCCATTTTCTTTTCTCCCTTGTATATATATGGATATATTTCAGGTGCGCAGCCACAGGGGTGTCTTGCATAGGATCCTTTGGAAGGAACGCGTTGCAGCTTAGGTGGGAGTTGCAGGCATCTTGCTTAGAAGACCTCACTTCTTGATTCCTCTTCTAGCACTATTATTTCAGTTGGGCACGTGTCACCCTTTCCATTATTCAGTTGTTTTATTGGATATTGTAAGCCATTTATTTCCAGTAGTTGCACTTTGGGATTTTTTATTGTCAGGATGTTTTTCATTTAAGTATTAAATGTTGGATTCAACTAGTTGAATATTTGATTATTCGAATTGTGTGTTCCAGGATAGTTATGGTGTGACTATTAAATTGTGAATTATTCAAAGTTTTAAATGTTGTTTAATAAATTAAAAATTGGAAAGAAATGTTTGAATGGTTTTGACACTTAGCTTAATTATTTAGGGTGTTTAAAATGGAAAAAGTATTTTCGACAGTGATGCTAAGAATGAACCAACTATTCACCTTGAGTTTAATTTAATAAAGGAGTGATTGCCCAGTATTTAATTATGCGGGGTGTCACATTTAAGCTTTATGGATCCCATCACCTATTGACGAGTATTTTCATATGCACCCACTATAATAAAAGTTAGAGAAAGGTCACTTACTTTCAAACCCAGGCAGTTGAAGGTTCGTAACAGGAAAACATTGAGTGTTGTTCTATTGTCCACTACTGAGAGTGGGATTGTCTTCCCCATTATTTCAACAGAGATGTTAAGGGAAAAGTTGTGATTAGGATCAAACTTTAGGATTTCTTCTTCAGAAAGGAGAATAATCCAATAGATGTTAGAGATTTGACCAGGTTCATGGCCTTTTCTAGAATGGTGGAAGGACGGACTGTGGTCCTGGTATGTAATTTTATTAGAGCGTTACGATGTAATTAGGAATATAGGTAGAGTCCCCACAAGGTGATGTTGGCTTAATTTTTCTTCAACTTCTCAAGGATCTCTCTCTCCCCTATGGTTATTTCTGGCATAAGTAGTTTCTTATCAACTCCCTTTCCTTTATATATCCCCGCTAAGTGAGGATTAAAACTTTGGGAGTGCATCCCTGATCTTGTCATTTGGTTGATGGAGGAGGGTAAGAATAGAAACCCCATTTATTTGTCTATCTCGAGTTATACGACCACTTTATTGATTTCTCCTAGCAGATCTTCAAACGATATCATCCCGCCTACACTGATTACTTGACTAGAATTTTCTTGGCTTAGTTCTTCGTCTGGGCTATAAAACTCGTCCCCACATTCGATGATAATGATGTCATCTTTCCATAAGAATTCAATGCATTCCACAACCTCAACATCTTCTTTATATAGATACTCCCACCCAACGGGGAGATGCATAAGTAAAAAGACCAACCACCCTTATAGATTTAAGGCATCAAGTAACTGGGATATACTACAAATCTCATTGGTTTGTCAAAACAAGCCTGCCATGATCTGATCTACATCATCCAAATTTACTTTATCGATAGGTAACACCCAAGTATATAACTCATGAGCCCATTTATAAGCTTTCTTGAATAGTGTGCTGAACTTCTGGGAGCCAATACTCATTTTTAGGGAAATTTAAGCCAAAACTCTAGGAGATTATTGAGTACTGCTGGAAATTCCATGTCTTATCTCCAGGAATGGGTATAAACGTCAATACATGCTCTTATAAGAAGTGGCGGGGCTTCCTCGACAAAATAGGTAGGGTGTAGAAGAAAATATGGGAATTTTTTTAGGGATTTAGATTAAGATAAGGGTATAACGAGTGATTTACTTGGTATAATCCAAGTAAATGGAATGAACTTTGGGTCATTCTTTTGTAAGATGGAATTTGCATGGTTTAAAAGTGGATTGTGTGTGGTGTTTTGTTAAGGATTGGTTGGTAGGGTGATGACACCCCAATAAATCAGACCTTGGATTACATTTCGTGGATGAAATCATTCATCAGTGGTAAGGCCGACATTTTGATGGAAATCATAATAGGCATCAGGTTTGAAATTTTTGGGAAGTGGGATTAGAAATGGATGACGGTCCAATGGCTTGATGAGATTTCGGCTCAATAGGGCTCGGTAGACTTTGGAGAGGGGATCATAAATCTTGGTGTATTACTTTCCAACTGGTTGGCACGACTTTCTGATGCCCAAGAGGTAACAAGTTATGAGATGTTGTTGATGGTCGAGACTTTATCAAGCTTATCATATTTTCTTGTGGTAAACTGTCTGGATTCTTTTTTTGTCTCATCTTCTATCTTGCCAATAATTTCTTCAATCTCCACTCCGGCTTCCCAAAGGGCTCAAAAATTCGGGTAATAATGTCCTCCCATCATCACTCAGACATTGGTTAAGAAGTTTTTCTTCACAATACTAACTTGATCTTCTTCAAAAGTTCGGTTGACCATGGTCATGAAATTGCTAACGATTTCTCAGGGATTTTTCTTAAGAAGTTCTAAATCATATGGAGTGTAACCTCAAACTCCTTGTTGCATTTTTACGATGACATTAATTCATGGGAAACATCCTCCCAACTATGAATTTTGGAATCCTCGAGGGATAGAAACCAACAAAGAGCACTATCTTTCAATGTTCGTTGGAACATCTGGGCAATTATTTTATCAGAGGAACCTAGGAAAGCCATGGCTCGGCGGTAGCTTCGAAGATAAAAAATTAGGGTTTTACATCCCCAAACTTCTCAATGTTCGACATCTTAAAATTTTTCAACAACCTTGTTGTATGGTAGGGAGACATTTGGGTGTAATCCATGAATTTCTCAGAGATTCAGACTTGGTCAAACTTCTTAGTCAAGAACTTAAGATCCTCCTTGACCTTGTTTAACTTTTCTCCTTCAGATCAATGGGTACTGGTAGGTTGGGACTTGGCTAGGCAAGATTTGGCATAGGGAGTTGAGCTTGTGGTGGCTTATTGACAGGAGGTGCACGTGGGATATGCCGATATTCTTCCAAAACCCAAATAGGCTCGGGTGCAGGTGGACCCATAGCGCGAGGGAAGTGAACCATGGGATCTTTGGGAATAGGGTCCTAGTTTTGCTGCATCTCATGAACCTTGATTTGAAGGTTGTCAATTTTGGCGATAAGTTTGACTAGGACCGTTATAAAATCAGGCTGCGCATTCGGTACTTGGTCTGCATTATCTATGAAAAGTTGGTGAAGGTGGATTCTGGGCTCGGAGGGAGTAGAGGGAGAACGAACGGAGCTTCAGGTTGGTTCGACTGATGACGAAAGACAATAGGAATCCAGGCCAAGGGTCGAGTATGCGATTGACCAAAGAAGGAAAATGATTTTAATTTACTATTGGAAAAAGAAAAGAAATAGTTAGTTTCATTGGGAAAGAGGAAAATGTTTTTGATAATTTTTGGAAAGGGGAGGACAAATTATTTTTTGTATTTTTTTGATAAAAGTAGGAAAGATGTTTTTGGTATTTTGATAAAATAAGGGGAAAAGTGTTTTTGGTATCTCGATAAAAGATGGGGAAAATGTTTGTTGGTGTTTTGATAAAAGAGGAGGAAAAATGTTTTCGACACTTTTGGTAAGGAAGGAGGAAAAATGAGAGAAGATTCTCAACATAATTGTTATTATTATTATGTTTTCACTTCTATTAGGTTTACCTAAAGGAAAAAAGAAATGTCGGATGGTACCCGAGCATGGGAAAATTGGGTTAGAAAATATGTAAAACATGGTTTGACTTATTGACAAGCTCGTTGCAAGGTCCCATTTGGGAAAAAGACAAAATTACGTAAAAATTTTGGTGACATATCGACCCATAGTTTCATGTAGTAATCGATAAACTAAATATGACTGCCCCTACTTTAACACCTATATGAGGGTATGCAGTTGTTGGGTTAGTGGAAAGGTTACCCACTTTGGCATGACTTCCACGATATACATCTTTCTTATGAAGGCAATCGGTACGTGTTGACAAGCCATTTCAAATACCTCAGTGTAAGTAAATTGCCTCATTGTATACCTCGCCGGGACAGTACGTGTGAGAGAAAATTCAATATACTCGACATACATGAATAGGTTCCCTACTATATACCTCCCGTCATGACTTCAATCAAGAGGTATGATGCAGGAGGAACCTTTCGATATACTTCGAAGGTACTAGGCCAATGGAAGGTGAGAGTCATATTACCTAGGCTAACTGTGACCTGTCGGACCAGTTCCCATCACAAAGTGGACCCCCCAGTATGGGATAAAATTTTGATCAATAGACATGCTCTTGGTGATGTAGTGTGCAAAATGCATGAATCTTTATTAGTATATTATGGAGAGAGTATTTTATGTATCATGATGAGAACCATGCTAATAAAGAAGAATGTAAAAGTATCATGAAACACAAATCTAGCATGGAGAATGAAGATTACACTAAGCATGGGTACGTGAGAGTGAGTGATGTGTGAATATTTATGAGTGAGTGTGTGGTAGTGAGTCTAAACATGGATCAACTACAAGTGGTGTGTGATAAGTATAAGTGAGCATCGATATATACAAGTTTGGTAAGTGGAGGTGTGTTCTAGTGATACCTAAAAATGGATATTCTAAATGGTGTGTGAAGCATATGAGTATAAGTGACCCTATATATAAGTGTAAGTAGTGTGAGATGTACATGGAGATTATTTACAAGTGTGTGATGAGTGCCTATATATAAGTGTAAGTAGTGTGAGATGTACATGGAGATTATTTACAAGTGTGTGAAGTGAAAATGAGTGAAAGTTGATATAAATTTGAGGAAGACATATACAAGAGGTAATAAAGAGAAAATGGAACATACAGGTAGGTGCATATGCACACAAGCAGAAAATTATAACACCCAAGCAAACAGAGTCTATCCCTCTTAAGTAAGTCCCCAGCGGAGTCACTACTATGGCCAACCCGTGATCTTCCCCACTTCATCGCTTTTTGTGGAAAAGAGGGAGGATAAAGGTCCTGCACCCCTCCCTAGTCCGGGGGTCCTTCTGTCGACATCGGTTTTGGGCTGATGTAAAGAGATAGAGTCACCATCCTATTTTTCACAAAATAAGGAAAAGAACGCGTTACCGCCTTGAGAGAGTGACATCAATGACAAAAGAATGTTTGTGAAGCCAGTATTTTAAAGGTTTGTGGGCTAAGATGTAGAATGGGAAGGTGTTTATCACCCATCCTACCCTTTCAGTCTCTCATGGGATTATGTTATTATTTTCCTTAATTTCTCCATGAAGTGTGCGTGTGTATATATAAGTGGAGATCGAAATCACTCGACTCGCATCATGGAAAAGTGGAGTGAAGTCATCCACAGGATTGTTCCCAAAATAATAATTGGAAAAATATGATTCGTGTGCCTATTGAGATATTGATCGTTATGATAAAATGATAATATATGTTAGATAATACGCAAGTATGAATCACAAGTATGATATATGTGAACAATATATGGATAAAATAGGAAAAAGATAAACATATGAGAATAGGGCTTGACTCTCGGGTTTTAACCCAAAATTCCTATGTTGCTTATAAAGTCATTAAAGTCCACGTAGTTCGCATGCGACATGAGGGTGGGAGCTCCTGATGGCATTCGAATTATTTTTTAGGGGACAATGGGTCGTTCGTCTGAATGGTTATGTCATTTCATGCATGAGGCTGACCGTTGGAAAGGGGTTTCAGTGCCCTTTGAATATCCATTGAGATTTCCCTTTAATAGTGAAGTCGATTGGTGTCAAATCGGGGCCCAAGAGCACCTGGTGGCCTCCGGATCGATTTTCGGTAGTAAAATGGTTCGTTCATCCAAACAGTTATGCCGATTGGCGCACAGGGCGGACCGTTGGAAAGGGGATTCAGATACATTCCAAGATTCAATGAGATTTTTCTCTAACGATTGAGTCAACCATAGCCAAAATGGGGCTCGAGGGTGCTCGATGTCCTCTAGATTGGTACTTGGGGTGTGACCTAAGGTTTATAGTGAATGGGGAGGTGTTGGGGACCTTAGGAGAGACTTAGGTGATCCTGGAATGTGGTGTCTATAATGTGCATAGTATTGCACTTAGATGAGAGGTGATCTACTTAATGCATGTGAGAGTTTATGGGTGGCATGTATTTTGACTTAAGTATAACATTATTTATTGGTATTAAAAGTTAATTCTTCAAACTTTAGGGAACTTACCTAAATGATAAAATGTCCCCCCCCCCCCCCCGGAATTATTATTGTATAAAAAAGTTAATAGGCTGTAGTCAGACTTGCAATTGTGGCGATCCATCTTGATATTCGCAGAGTGGGAGACGATGGTTCATTGTAGCTATCACTATATTTGGAGTTGACATATAAGGGTTACCATTACATTTTATTTGAATTTAGTTGGGATGTTGTAATTTGAAGATATTTTAGATGTATTATTTTATTTAGTTGAATTATTCTAGTCGAAGATTATTGTATAGTGGATTTAGTTTTCAGAATTTGGTATTTTTATTCATCATCTCTTATTAAAATCTTTACAGTGTTGGTTTTATTTTACTGTAGTTTTAGTTTATCGTTGATGCTGAGAATGATGTAAATAGTTTTAGCATCACCGGTATCAAATTTGGTGGCTGATCAATGGGGGCAGAAAATCGAGGGGTGTCAGAGTTAGTATTAGAGCATCCAGGTTCTAGTGTCCTTAGGATTTATGTTCTGTCCATTTCATTTTTTGATGAACGTTCTTTGGTGTGTCTAGATCCTATTATAATATTTTTACTCTGGTTTCGCGATGACGTGTGTGGCAACATCATTAGTTGTCCTTTGAGAATTGTTAAGACTTCAGGAATATTGGAGATTATAAAGAATGATAATGAAGATTGTTGAGAATTAGTGGTCAAGTATAGGACGAGTGGTTGGACAATGGTGTTGACCATAGTTGTGAGGATTATTATGGGAAGTTATCATGTTTGGGGGTAAACTTTGAAACATAGAGACTTTTGTAGAGACGTGTTAGTGAATGTGTTTCACGTTGTGTCCGTTCTCGGAGATTTTAAGGAATTTGAGTTTTTGAGGAACCTATTGAATTTTTGGGTTTTGTTTACAATAATATTAATTGTGATGGAAATTTAGGCTAGCATAATGACCTCATGTAATTGTGTGCACCAAAGAGAGAGGCCAATGGATTGTTGTGTCTTAGCAAAATATAAGGATTTTGATGATAAATTTATGTGTGGTTATTTTCCATTAGATAGTGTACTTGGTGTTTTGCTCAAATTTTACCAAGGTTAATTTATATTGTTAAACCATTTGAATTTAGGGTAATGATAATATAGGAGTGTTTAAACCTAAGAGTAGATTCACCATTTGTTTAAGTATGAGTTGGAGACTAGTTGGAAATAAATAGTAGTACAACTGAGTGAGTGGAAATTAGAGAGGAGAGTATTGATTTCCTATTGGTTTGAGTTGAGAGGACTCAATTAGATATCTTGTATAAGGATGGAGTTTCTCGTGCGCTATAAGTTACAAGAGACTCAAAGAAAGAGTATATTTTTATTGAGGGTCATAATTTTGCATTTAACATTTAAAGTACCCCAATAAGAGATAATTGTGGGAGAAAGGAAGATGATGTTAAGAAATAGAGAGTTGAGCATAGAAAGAGAGATCCTAAGATGAATTGTGATTCTAATTTTTATGATGTAAGGTGTATGGCCATGTGGTTGACAGGTGCCCGAATATGGATTCTGGTTATGGTAGTATATGACCAAGGATGATTAGGTTGAGGTTTGTAGATTTCTAGGTAGTGGACATTACTACCGTCACTAGGGTTATAGCCACGAGCTCCGCAAGATATAAGAAGTATCACCTTGTCGAGAGTAAGTGCAATGATGTGAAGATTTTAGGTTGGCTATTGATGTAGGTATTAGATTAGGGATATAATGAAGTGCGATGTTCATAATATATGTGTGTTGTATAGTGATGTTCCTTCATTGGGCATAATGGTTTTTCTGAGAGTTGTCTCTTTATGGTTGTATTGACTGTTGACACAATTAAGTGGATTATGGGTTGGTCTTCACTAGGATTAGATGTTGGTGGTAAGAGATGCCATTCCATATGATAATTATTACGCAATTTATTGTGTATGGATATATTATGTATATATTCTTATCTAGATGTTATATGGTAGTGGACATGTGAGCATCTACGTTGAAATACTTATTTGTGAGTTTAAGATGACCAGATGGTTGATGTGTTTCGTAAATGACTTACATATTCTAGTAGTTATTCTTAGTCAATTGCAATGCCCTACTGTGGATTCTCATAGGGAATGCGATGGTGATATTAGTTTTATCTTATGACATGGGTAAGTCTATTGTAGGTGGTTTCGAGTTTGGATTATTTATATGGGATATATGCTAGTGGTGGAATATTGTATAGGATGGCTATGTGGGATAATTAGCGGGTGATGGATCTATCTCAGTATGTAAGGATATGCGTGATGAGAAGCAATTGTATCGTAAACATTTTGGTTCTTTTAAGAACTTTATGGCGAGTGACAACCTCGATGACATGAAGTTATGCATGGTCACATATGATGTTAGCATAGGGATGTTATATAGGTGATGGGTGATAGTATACCCTTATTAGAATGGTTAGAAATTCAGAGGTTTAGGAGTGATTAAACACTTTATAAGATTTAATTATTGGCAAATGGTGTCCCATCGTATTTTTTAGGAAATCATTGTGTTTTCGGCATTATTGAATCGATTAACTTAAAGTTTTTGGTATCACTCTTGGATGGGGGTGAGCCTTTTGATGTAATTGTTAAAAATTAAGATTTTCGTGGTTAGTGCATTGTTTCGTGTTTGGTCTTAGTCCAATGAATCTCAACGACTGACTGAGCTACCATCCATGAGGCTTAGTAAGTTTTGGTAGTTGAGATATGTTTGAGCCCTATGACGTTTAGTTTAACACGTTGGACATTACTATTGTGGATATATGAGGAATCAAGCGGTGAGATATTGTATGAGTTAAGGCTAGCGGGGCCAAGGAGTGAAGCATCGAGAGAACTTAGGAATGTTCACACCACTAGTTGAATAAGTGGGGCAATCTCAAGTAAAATGTAGTTTCCACTAGAAAGGTATTATAGTTTACCTTTACTTTATAGTTATGAATTATATATGTGGTTGAGTTTGGTGTGTATATATGTGTGTTACATATGCGATATTTATGCATGGGTTCACGTGGAATAGGGTGTATGGGAGCCCCATCCATGGCACACTATGGTAGGAATATGTGATCCTTCTTCCTTTTATCTCGTGGGATACGGGTACGGGATAATTGTATGTAAGCCTATGATATTTGTGTTGGTTATCATTTGACGTTATTCTTTAAGAAATTTTGAGGATGGAATTCATTTATTAGGAGGGAAAAATGTAACACCCCATATTTTCATGGACAATATTTATTACTTATTAAGTGAGAATAATGTAATAAATGGGACTAAGCATTGCTTGTGTGGAATAATAATAATTTGGTATATTTTAGATGATAATTGAATAATTCATCCAGTATGATTTTTATAACGTGTGTTGGCAATAACTAATTAGTGATATTAATTATAATAACTAATTAGTGATATTAATTATATAATTATGGGCTATGTGTACGAATAGAATAATTAAGTGTGAAGTTTTATTGATGTCGTGAGATACTACCATGAGTTATATTTAGTTTCATTTAGATTGGATTTTGCGGTGACACGAATGTCCATTTATGTGTTTTTATCACTTTAAATTGTTCCATATGGGTAGGTATACGCTTAGGAGAGATTTTGTCCTATTTTGGGTAACAATATGGGCTCTTTTAAAAGCTCGAATTTAGGATTTATTAAGAGATACGAGATTAGAGTTTTAAAAAGGGGTTAAACCAAATCATTTAGGTATTTTCCATCAACTAAACCTAACCCTAGCAGTCAAAAAAAACTTGAAAGAAGTTAGGCAATCTTGGAGAGGAGAAAGTAAGGGGAATTTAAGAGGGGTCCTTCAATCTTCCAATTCCAGCAAAGAAATTTCTTGCATTATCTTTAATAGTGTGTTTCTTAATTTATAAGCATGTATTATCATATGATTTTGAGTCTTTAATTCTGTTGGAGACTGATTTATATGGTGATTTGTGTTTGGGACTGATAAGGTTTAATAGTAATTAATCTTACTTTGAAAGTTAATACTTTGGTGATAAAACACAAAATTGACATTGAATAATTAATGGAAATTATGTTAGAATCCATTTCTAGGTTTGTTGTTACTTTTTAATCGAATCCATATTTAATAAATTTTGAATTGAAAGATATTAAGTATTTACAAATTGTTCTTGAGGAATTTTGGGTTAATTTGGTTATCGATTGAAGTCATGTTGAAAACCCTTGTTTATGATGATATATCATTAGAATTCTTGCCCCTAGTTGTTAGTTTTAGGTTATGGTATGATGGTGATTCGATAGGATACCATAGTTCGGCTTTGATGGAGGTTTTTGAAGAGTTTTGGGGTTGTTTTTCACAGTTGTGGATGAAGACCAATGTGTTTTTTCCTTCGAACGAGTTATTGATCTCGTTCGAACAAAGTACCCTTCTTGTTAGAATGAATAACCTTTTCTCATTCGAACAACTTTCAAAAATTTATCCAAGTTGTTCATAATCAAAATATGAAGATGTGCGCGCTAATTTCATATTTTTATCATTTTCTTTTATTTAATATTATTTTTATACTAAACGGCGCGCATGACTGAAAGTTGGATATGGTGGTTTTTAGTTGAGACTTTTCTTTAATAATACTACACCTAATTTACTGATGGGTCAGACTTGGTTAATATTGAGGATAGTTATGCAGGTTAGAGATATACCCTTGAACTATTGTACCTGTATCCGGTGTTAGGATTCGGTTAGAATGGTTAAATGCACGAGTGAGCAGTATCATATGGTCATGTGTATATATCGAGCATAAAGAATAATGCGTAAAATTATTTGGGAGAATTAATTTTGTTCTTAAGCTAATATAGTCTATGAAATTAATTTAGTAATTAAATAAGGAAACATATGTATACATTATGAAAGAGTGTGTATATATAGAGAGATAGATGTACTCATAATTTATAGAGGCAATACACTAGGAGTCGAATTAAAAAAGGATTAGAGTTAATGATCATAAAACCATAAAGAACAATCTGAAGTTTATGGATTTAGAGGAGTTGGGTTACGCTTGAGTGCACATGATACCCCATTTAACTATATACAGTTAATATGGTTTCAAGAGATTGTAACCCGAATTAAAATAAGGATTCAATGATGTGGGGATTGAGATGTTTGTGTACGCTTGAGCGTATACGTTATCCTATGGTTATATAAATATATATATCGTGTGATTATGTGGATATATTTGTACACGTGGTGAATGTATCAGTTGGGGTTGCGTTTGACATCGGAATTGGGTACCACGCCCCAGCTAAGATGTGCTAAGACTTAGTGGAGTTAGTTATTTTAGATCATACGGTTAATAATCACCTCTTCGTGATGAGAGAAGTAGGATGACTTGATCCACTTATACATTCGGGGTATTGGCAGTAGGTGGTATCACTGCGGAGTGATTGCCTCCCTTATATAAAGGAGACAATTTTTAATGGACCCATTGCTACGTAAAAATACATTATGTGTTTTAATTGTATACTGTGGGAGTTATTTTTGTGATTGTGATCGTATATGTCTACGTCGTTACGTCCCTATTATACGATAGCTAGTTGTGCTTGATTCTTTATGGGAGTTTTGATAATAATTCATTTAATTAAAAGTTATTAAAATAGATAGAGCATTACTTAATTGAGACTATGGATATGCAAATAAATATATGTGTAGACCTTGGGCTGAACTCATAACTATGTTATTAGTATCATTCCATGTTAGTTGTTCTTTACGTTACCATATGTAATTGTCTAGATATAGAAACTTCCAGCATATTTATGTGTTGGGTTGGGACACGCTCATAGTGTTGCACTTAGTGAGAAGTGAGATACTTATAACATGTAAGAGCTGATGGGCGGCATGTATTGCGAATTAAATGCATCATTATTTATTGGTATTAAAAGGTAATTCTTGTAACTTTAGGGCACTGAACGAAATTATATAATGTTTTCTCCCCAGGAATTATTATTGTATAAATAGGTTAATAGGAATGAGGGGTCAGACTTGCGGTTGTGGCATTCTATCTTAGTATTTACAGAGTTGGATTTGCTAGTTCATTGTAGCTGTCAGTATATTTGAAGTTGACATAGAAGGGTTACCTTTGTATTGTATTTTAATTCAGTTGGGAAGTTTTAATTAGAGGAGGCTTTAGTTGTACTCTTTTCTTCTGTTGAACGATTATAATCGGAGTTTTTTATATAGTGGATTCAATTCTCCCAATTTGATATTTTTTTCATCATATCTTATTAAAATCTTTATTGTGTTAATTTTATTTTATTATAGTTTTAGTTTACTGTTGATTTTGAGAATGATATAAAGTCATTTAGCATCCCCGTTATTTCATTTGCGGCCTGATCAACCGAACGTGAAAAATCGAGTGGTGTCACAAAGTTTTATATCCAAGAGTGAGAGGCAAGTGGATAATAAAACTCAAGTGTTGTCCATCAAAGGTCAAGAAAAACCTTTATTTGGACATCCAACATTGATTGTGTCATGGCACAATATCCTTGGATATCTTATGGAAGGGTTGCAAAAGGTAAAAAATACTATAGGCTCGAGGGTCATTTGTGGACGCAAATAGTTTTTAATGGACTCGACATATCTGCGAGTACTCAGCGAACAAGGTCATGCTGGAAACCAAACATTTTATTACAAAGGATTCAAAAGTTCATGGGCGGTGAAGACAAGGCTTCACAGACGCGAGGACCTGCTTCGCTAAAACAAATGACCGATGAGTAAGGTCGTATCTTTAAATAAAATTTTCTAATTTTATGAAATTTGACACAACTCATAATTTTCTTAACTAACCTACGACCACGAAAATTCTAAATATAAAAATACATTCCAAAACATAAGTTTTACATAAGAATAATATATTACATCATGTATTTGGAAATTTCAAGAATCACAAGGTTAAATTAAAACATGTCTAAATTTAAGAAAATATTTACCAATTTACTATTACATTTCTAAGGGATAATGAGAAAGGGCTATGTCGCTTTCAATCACGGAGATGTGTAGGATAAAAAAAACATAGAATTTACACAACAGTTAAACCAAAATCAAAGTTAACTTTCCAAATTCACCATATAAATGACACGTGTATTTAAAATACATTGTTTAATATATAATCATCAAAAACACAATTTGAAAGCATCATATATCACCTCTTTTCATGTAATTGCCATTATTTATAGTACAAAGAGAGGTTCCTCAACCATGCACTTTCCAATGTTAGATAAGAAGTACAATGTACATGCACATCCATAAAAATACACTGCATTCAATAACAATGATATTATGGCAAAAACTAGAGTGGTATATGAGAACTTCCAATTCAGCCCTTAGTGAATAAGAATTTTCACTCAGATCCATTAACATATTTTTTTTACGAAGTCTCCACCCTTAGTGTACACATTATATGTTAGCCAATACGCAAACCTTATATATATACATTACATGAACTCACATACACATTATTAAAATTGATCTATAAATTATTGGGGACAAATAGACATTACCACGCACATATCACATTAAAATGCGCTCTATCTACGTTGAACTTTGTGTTCGGATATCTTTAGTAAGAATATATGAATCCCAAATTTACCTTCAAATGACGTCGCATAATAATTGTTTTATCATGTATTATATGAACAATATAATATAATATTTTAATGTCATTATCGATATCTAAAAATGGATTGATTCAAATTTTATAATCATAAATTGAAATTAAGGAAATAAATCAAACCACACACATAAAAAACAGAGAATTTAAAGTGGTTTGGATGTAAAATAGCCTAGGTCCATTGTAGTTGTTATTTAGTTAGGTTTATAATAAATTAATAGGATAAGCGTATGTATGATTTAGGTTGATTTGAGTTATCCTTGAGTTGAGGGATGGGCTTGTATTTATAGGGGCCTGAAACCCTAAAGATGGAACGCCCTTATATTCTAGGTGTTTACATTTGTCTACAATAAGTAAAACTCGTGGACTTCATAACTGGTTGATATTCCACCCAAATAACCATTGATGTGCCAACTGGTCGGCATTCTAGAGTTGGTTGGCCTTCCTGTCAACTAAGTGCTTCTGAAGCCGATCAAGTAGGCTGGTCAGCCATGTTGGATGATAGGTGTGCCTTCTTAATTGTTACACATAAGAACATAATGTTTACACACAACAGTCATGCCAAACCATTTAAAAGATGACTTGAGGGATGAGTTTGTGAGTAATAGCATTACTTATATTTTCACGAGTCGTAACCAACGCACACACACACACACACACACACACATACACACACACACACACACACACACACACACATATATATATATATATATATATATATATATATATATATATATATATATATTAGGGACTAATGCCAAACCTTTCAAAACTAACAAATAAAGTAATAGTTATTACTTATTACATAACAAAGCTTTGAGTAGATTTTTCATGCTAAATCATTAAGAAAAAAAACATTCAATGAAAAGTGACAAATTTATGAAAAAAATGAAATCAAAATTTTCACCTCAGATAGCAATGCAAAGTGATATGCAAAGGTTAAAATTTCGTATGTCTCCACGACAACGAAAAAAAATAAAAAATTTAGTATGACTCGTTTGATTTTTACATGATGTCTCATTATAATTAACCTTTTGACAAGGGTTATAGCCCTGGTGACCCAACTAACGTGGGTTTTTCAATCACTCATCCTGGAGTTAAAATTCAATTTTTATCAAGTAAAATAGCATTGGAAATTTTTACCCGTCAAAATGATCAACTAAAAATAAGTAAATTAGATTTAGGTAGGGGTTGCACGTGAAAATTATCAACTCAAATCCAGGTGTGGAGGTTTCTAGCCTAAAGGTTTCACTTTATAAATAATAAAAATATAAAAGAGTTGGATTTTAATATAGTCTGATTATCTAGAATTAATAATCACTCTTTTTGGCAAAGTCTTATCAAATTAAAAGTCATGATTCTAAAAAAATCTACAAAATATAACATATTTTAAATTTATTGTAATTTATGGATTCAATTGTGATGACAAAAACCTATTTTCGTCAACTTTCTGTTCAATTTAATATGATATCCACAAGTCTTTCGAGATGGTTACGAGTTGTAATATGTTCTCTTATGTGAGATGTATAACATAGTATACTCACAAGTACAAACCCACAAATTTATGAATGAGAAATTATTATCCAAAGTACCCAGTTGTAACATGAACTTTTGTTGTAGTGTAATGCAAAATCTAAAATCCCACATAGATCAAATGTAAGAAATGAGTGTAACATAATATTTCTCAATTTGCCTATGGGTTTAGTGCCCTTGAGGCATCTCAACTCTTTGAAGGATGAATGAATTACATGGGCTTAGATTGATTTCCATGCCCACACACACACGCTACCCCTACCTAGTCTGTCTCGGTATGGCATGTCACAGGTGTAATTCCCTGACTGGAATTTAGGTCAATGTTGGGTCAACCCATACTAAATCAAGAAGTTAATATGGGAGGGGGGAAGTCCAATTAGTTATTTAAGAAAAATCCTTTAATTTCACCAAATTTTAAGGACTAACATTATTTATTTAAGTTGGGAAAAGAAGTGACCATTTTATCAAATTAAGTCAATTTACAAGGTTTATTTACAAAAATCCGATTGAATTTCCAATACTAATTAAACAAGAAATAAACCATAGTCATCGATATATTATTACATCACACGGCCAAAGAACTGAATAAAATGTTTATTGTCCTAAATTATCAATGTTTCAAATGAGAATATAAATGAAATTATAGAGTCACTAACTACGTTGATTGCCCTCTGAGGTCGTACCCGCGTCCTTCCCAATGTTCCTATTAAAATTACTTAAGGTGGGGGTGGGGGTTTTGACATAAAAAGCAGGGTTGATCAAAAGCTCAGCAGGGTGGATAATACTAAGGTCTACATTTTCAACAAAAATACCATACATATAACATGTATTTTAATCATTTCGATTTTTTTTAACAATTTAGCTAGTGTCAATGCAAAAACCATGAAATGTACCTGAGCAATGAGCTCATACTCACACTTTATCATATCATACCACCCTTTACTTGGTCTAGAGATGATTAATCATATATTATCCATTAGTCTCATTTTTATCACTTTTCATTAGGTTATCTTACTTACAAGTTTTCAATCACAACCAATGTCATTTCCTTTTTTCATTATCTTTTCTCAAAGTCTTCCAATATCCACATAATTTAACGGGCTCCACACCGCCTAATATTATTCCATATGTTCTGCAAGTGATTATGAATCTTTATCCCAGAGCACCAGGTCTTCATTAATTATTCCCGATATCGTCTGAGTCCATATTAATGCATTTCAATATTTTTGCTAATCTCCACATTATTCAATCATTTTACCATTTTCATCGTTTCTACGGTTTATATCACCATTTCATCTTGTCAATGTGCCATTTTATCCACTATATCCATTCTCCCCCCAAAATCAATAGATAAGGTTTGATGAGGAAATACGACATGTGGCTATCTCGAGATCTTCCCCTCCTTGGCGCTTTTGGGGGAAAAGAGGGAGGGTAAAGGTGTCGCACCCCTCACTACTTTGCAGGGTTCTTCAGTCATCGTCGATTTTGAGGCGATGTAAAGAGATAAATTCGTTGACCTAATTTGCACAAAATAGGCAAAAGGACATGTCGCCACCTCGAAAAAGTGGCATCAAAGACAAACTAATTCTTGCGAAACCAATAGTTCAAAGGTTCGGGGGCTAAGTTACGGAAGGGGAAGGTGTTAGGCACCAATCCCGAACTTTTGGTCTCTCATGGGATTATGTTACTATTTTCCTTAATTTCTCCATGAAGTGTGTGCGCGTGTCTATATAAGTGGAGATCAGAATCGCTCGACTCGCATCTTGGAAAAGATGGAGTGAGGTCATCCATAGGAAAGTTTCCAAAATAATAATTTAAAAATATGATGTGCGCACTTATCGAGATATTCATGATTATGATAAAGAGATAATATATGTTAGATTATACTCATGTATGAATCATAGGTATGATATGTATGAATAATATATGGATAAAATAGGAAAAATAATAAAATATGAAAATAGGACTCGAGTCTCCACTTTTAGTGAGACGCCTACGGAGCCTATGAAGGCATCAAAGTCCACGTAGTGAGCATGCAACACAAGGTTGGGGGTTATCCCATAGATTCAAATGGGATTTTATTATGTGTGTGTGTGTGTGTGTGTGTGTGTAGAAAATATATTTTTAGTTTTGAGAAAACGTGATGAAGAATCCCGTCAAAATTTATAGGTGTAACCCTCTTTTTCTTGTTTTGGATTTTTTATATAAAACATATTATGTGCAATATAAGTAATAAAAGATGAGATATTAATGTGTATGATCTAAAGTAAAAGCTAAATTAAGAATTTATATAACTAATGCAAAAAAAAAATTAGAGAGGGAGAGAAGAATGTTGGACCTTTTTTAGAGACTTGGGGAATTATCTTGATTGATGATGAGCTTCCTCACAAGTGAATGGCTAATGTAAGAGGATTCTTTCTACATTAGGTGTGAAAGTTTTGGGAATGGAAGGTGGAGAAAGGTTTCAAAGAAGGAAACCTCATTGACTTAAGAAGAATGTTGTTGAGATCACTAAAGTTGATATTTCTAAGGTGCCTTTCGAAGTTAGCTCATCCTTTTAATAAAAGATCGTCAGATGACGATGGATAGTAAGTCCAAATCATGCACGAGGAAGATTGTTGAAAATGTTGTGCGAGTTACTTTGATGTTCCAAAGAGCTTCGCTCGGTTTGAAGAGTTAACTTTGGTCAAACGGGGCCTAGAAGCGCCCAGTGACCTTTCGGAGTAAAAAAAATCATTCATTTGTACCGTAAGGATGATTCATGCATGGGATAGATAATTGGAAAGGGTAATTAGTTCCATTCTAAGGCTCATTCAGTGTTGTTCGAGTTGAAGAATTTGGTCAAATGAAGCCCGGGAGCACCCAATAGCCTCTAGATCAATTTTTGGGGGAAAAGGGATCATTCATCCGAATAGTTATGACATTTTGTGCACGGGGTGGAGCGTTAAGAAGGTTTTTTAGTTCCCTTCAATGATCCATTGAGATTTTTCTCTGACGGTGAAGTTGATTAGGGTCAAATTGGGGCCAAGAGCGCCCCGTGGCCTCTAGATTGATTTTTTATAGTAAAATGGTTCGTTCATCCAACCTGTTATGATGATTCATGAATAGGTTGACAATTATAAAGGGGATTCAGAGACCTTAAAATATGCATTAATATTTTGCTCTGACAATGGCGTTGACCATAGTCAAATGGAGCTCGGGGGTGCCCGATGGACTCTAGATTAGTACTCAGGGTATGATCTAGGGTTTATAGTGAATGGGGAGGTTCTAGGGACCTAAGAAAGAATAAGGATGTCCTATAATATAGTGTCTACAGAGTTCTTCGATGGGTGAGAATGGAATAAGTGAAAGTCATCGAATAGACACCACATGATGTTTTGGTAAAGAGGTCAATTATGCGAACCAAATGGATAAGGATGATCATTTTAGAGGCTCGAGGCCGATTCTAAGGACCTAAGGTAATGCTAGGGATGGTTAATTTTATGGGCTGATGTCAATTATGAGGACCTAAGGTTGTGTCGAACAAATCTGAGGGGCAAGGTCAATTCTAAGGACCTTAAGTCAAGGCGACTAGTTCTAAGGGTCGAGGCCAATTCTGAGCACCTTTAGTGGAAGCGACCAATTCTGAGAGTTGAGGTCAATTCTGAGGACCTTAAGTAGGAGCGACCAATTCTGAAGGTTGAGGTCAATTCAACGAACCTTAAACGGAGGCGACCAAATCTGAGAGTCAAAGATAATTTTGACAATCTTAAATGGGCGAGGCCAATTCTAAGGGTCAAAATCAATTCTGAGGACCTTACGTGAAGGCGACTAATTCTGAGGTTCAAGGGCAATTCTGTGAACCTGAAGTAAGGGCGACCAATGTTGAGGGTCGAGGTCAATTCTGAGGACCTTAAGTGGGAGCGACCAATTCTGAGGGTCGAGGTCAATTTTGAGAAGCTTAAGTAGGGGAGACCAATTCTAAGGGTCAAGGTGAATTCTGAGGACCTTAAGTTGGAAAGACAAATTCTGAGGTTCGAGGTGAATTTTAAGGACCTTAAGTAGGAGAGACCAATTTTGAGAGTCATGGTTAATTCTAAGGACCTTAAATGGGGGCGACCAATTTTGAGGGTTGAGGCCAATTCTAAGGATCTTACATGAAGGTGACTAATTCCAAGGTTAGAGGTCAATTCTGAGGACCTTAAGTGAAGGTGACCAATTCTGAGGGTCGAGGTAAATTCTAAGGACCTTGAGTAAAAGCGACCAATTCTAAGAGTCGAGGCCAATTCTAAGGACCTTAAGTGGAGGCGACCAATTCTAAGGGTCGAGATCAATTCTAAGGACCTGAAGTTAGAGCGACCAATTATAAGGTTCAAAGTCAGTTCTGAGGACTTTAAGTAGGGACGACCAATTATGAGGGTCGAGGTTAATTCTTAAGACCCTGAGTGGGGGTTTTCTCTCTAGAGAGTCTTTAATTTACCTTTTTTGAGACTTTACTGGGGAAGAGACATCTGTCTGGGGAGTATGTCTTTTTGAGTTAAGCTATCTTTACTTGGGGGAGCTGACACTCTTAGTCTTGAAATTCCACTTGGGAAACAATTGATGACTTGAGGTTTTGGGATTCCACTAGGGAATTTGTTTTTTGGAGACTCCGCTGGGGGGAGAAGTCCAGTTAGGGCTTCTATCACTTCTAGGGAAATTGGAATTTTTATCGAAGAAAATTTTAATTCGGGAATTCCTTCTAGGGAAATGTGTAGGATATTACATAGCCCTACTGGGGATGAGGTTTTGTGATTTCGCTGGGGAGTTGTAGTGAGCTTTTGGGACGTGGGTACATTGATTTTTTAGGTTTTAAGCTATGCATAAAATGTGGTATTAATTCGGATGGTAATTTGGGAGCTTCAAAAGTCCTTTTCTTGGTGACAAAATCTTCCAATATTTATTTGCCGATTTTAGGATTTTTTTTCGGGAAATTTTTGGAATTTTCTTGCATTTTTGGTGATTTTTTGTGAAATTTTAGGGGTATTGCCGATTGGAGGGTGGGAGGAATTGCTAATCGGAAGTGGAACGATCTTTTGGAATACTTTAGGAAGAGAAAGACATTGGTGCCGACCGGTATATGGTTCAGCAACTGTTGGGGATTAACTAGGAGGGTTTACAGATTGAGGTGGATCGTATGCTGAGGGTGATGTTGGAACCAGGGTAGGCAGTGTCAGGTAGGATTATTGAATCTCTATTAGGTATGTAGGTGACCTTTTACCCTTAAGGATTAGCTTTTGGGGATTTTCTTACCGATCCCTTGTTGATCGTGGGAGCTTTGCATTTGACCATATTGCATGCTTGATGTGCATATTTTGTTTGATTATTTTGATTTAGTGGCTTACTCTACATTCACTTTAATTCGCTATTGATTTTTTATTTTGAGAAAAAGCAGGATATTGTGTTTTTGGAATAAAGAGAGGCCTTGGAGGCACAATGCCAAGGAACTTTCCTTTTGAAAGGATTTATTTTAAAGACAAAAATGTAGGAAAAATGTGTTTTTTGGAATATTCTTGAATGGAGGAAGGCCTTGGAGGCTTGGTTGGTATATGGATGAGGGGATGAAAAACCTTTTTGTAAGGTGGGGCTTGTCTACTCCATTGTTTGTAGTGAATTTATTCTTTTGAAGAGGTTGTACTGATGCTGGTTTTGTTGGAGTTATTGACCTGGGCCTAACTTTGAAGCTACTGCTGACGACCAGGGACCTGATGAGGGAACCTAAATGGGCTGTTATTACAGCGTGGATATCATATTATCACAATCCTTCGGCGGTGATACTGGGAGATACCTTGAATGGTCTAAATGCTTGGCGGGAAGGTCGTTTTGATTTTTTGAGAGGTAGCTCGATTATGTTTCTCATGTGGCTACCAAAGATATTTCGTTTTGCGATCCCCTCTAAATATCCCTTAGAAAGTGTGCCAAATTTCTCCACTTGTTATTTCATTATATTTTGCCCAACCATAGAGAATTAGGTAAATTGGTTTGTGGAGTATGGAGATGAATGTCTGAACTGGTTAGCTCCATGGTGGGGGGAGTTGCAGCCCATTCTGGTACCGATATATTATGTTAGTTGGCCTTCAACAAACGTCATTCTATTTCCCATGCATTAAGTCCAATGGGAGAAAATTGTGCCTTCTTATAGCCTTGATTTATTTCCTATAGAGGATTTGACTGAAGGTTTGCGCATGCGATTGATCTCTCTATGGGAGAATTATCGGTCGTGAACCCATCCTTCATAGTCTATTGCAATTGTTTGGCATGTTTTGGGACACTATATGAAATGGCATTGGAAGAGGGTAGTGGCTAAGATCTTGGCATAGGAGATTAGACATATATGGATCATCATGTTTGACACTATGGAGGGGGCATAGTGGCTTTCTCTAGGATGGTCCGGGCTTATCGTTCTATGGAGCGCGTTCGGCAATCCATCCAACATGGTGAAGCTTGAGGGCCTTAAGGAGCAGAAGATGAAGGTCTAGGTCTTTCGGTAGCTACAAATAGTCTTTTTTATGAAGATGGTATTTGTTTGTGAAGCTTTTATAATGGTTATGTCTTTGTGTTTTTGGTTGTTGGGAATAAATTTAGGAAGGTTTCTTTAACTTTGTTTTAGCGATTATTTGTTTGATTTGTTTTAGGACGGTTTGGTTGGTGGGGGTAGTTATTTGAGTCCCTATGTTGATATTTCATGCAATCATACTCAATTTTTTCATAATGGAATAAAAGAGGAATTTAATTATATTGTTGTGCCTCTTCATGAGTTTTACATTTGCATTATCTATACAAATCTCTAAGTCATACATAATCTTTTTGTTTATGTAAATCGTAAAATGAATTGTCGTTCTCGGAGGTAATAAAAGAATAGCATTTTGTGATAAACAAGGGGATCGTGACCATGTAAAGGTTATGGGCTCCCTACATACCTCTGGGGGTTTTGAAAAAAAAATTAGTCTTATTTTGAAAGTAACAACGTTTTTAGAGGATCATTCCCCAAGTAGTTCTGAGTAGAGGGAAATCGATAATTTTTTTTATATTAAGGGTGATGAGAGGAGTCGTAGTGCACTGAGAATCGAACTAGGGGTAGAATTTCTTGAGACGATCCAGGTTGACTGGACACACCATCTCTTCGCCATAAAGTTCAATGACCATAGAAGCACCACCGATCAGGATCTTCTGCACGATGTAAGGGTCACTCCAGTTTGGCTTGAATTTCCCTCTGGTGTCACAGACAGGTTCTATGTTTTCTTTGAGGGATAAGTCTCCTCTTTGGACACCACGATTACTGACTCTTTGGTTGACAATTGCGCTATCTGGTGATGGTAACCTTTTATATGATATTGAACCTTTAACTTCCATTCATCTAAAAGAGATAACTTTTTGAAACGACTCTAATGCCAGTAATCCTCGCTGGCTTTTCTCTCAAGCATAGCGCATAATGAAGGTATTTATAGTTCAATGGATATGATTGTTTCCATGTCGTATACCATAGAGTAAGGGGATGCCCTAGTAGACTCCCGTACTGAAGTACAGTAACCCTAGAGGGCGTAGGGGTTTCGATTGGCCCAATCTTGAAAACATTCGGTCATCTTGCTGATAAATACTTTGAGGTTCTTATTAGAGGATTCAACTGCACTGTTGGTTTATGGTCGGTAGGGAAAATATTTGTGTCTCAGAATCCCATACTCGTTGACCAATTATTTGACTTCTACCTACAAATGTAACCCGTTATCTGACACTAGCTCATGTAGAACCCCGTATTGGCAGATAATGTTCTTTCAGATTGATCAATTTGGCTACCATTTTGGCATTTAGTACTGTATATGACTCAGCTTTGACCCATTTGGTTAAGTAATCAAGGCAACTAAGATGAACTCATTCCCATTAAAGGCCTTGGGTGTGATTATCGATGCCACATGTATAAAATGGCTAGGGATAGGTCATGCTGTATGATTCATATGGAGGCAAGTGAGGGAGATTAGAAAAGTGTTAGGATTTAAAGCATCTTCGGACATAGACGATGCAATCCTGAATAATGGTAGTCCAATACTACCCTTGTCGTATAATCATTTTAGTGAGCATATGGCCATTCATGTGGGGTCCGAATTCCTCTCTATGGATTTTTTACTTCATCTCTTCAATGTCAGCCCCTACAATGCAGTGTAAGCTGGTTCCATCAAAGTTTCTCTTGAACAGTGATTTATCATAGACAATGTACTAGGCATCCAGTTTGCGGAGGGTTGCTCAGTCTTTCTTGTTGGCATCTAGAGGGTATCTACTGTGCTTAAGGAATGCCAAGTGTCGTAATACCAGCACTCAGTCATATCGGAATCCTCTTCTATGATGATCTCAATATGGTAAAAGTGGGTCGATTTAGCTTGTTTTTGGATTAGGAAATGGGTAATCGTTATTCCCTTGGGCATGTCGACTACTGAGGCTATGCTAGCAAGGGCATCGTCCAAGTTGTTCCTTGCTCGAGGAAAGTAGTGGAAGGTGATATCTCGTAACTGAGAGGCCAGCTCTTCTAGATGGGCGTGTAAGGTTAAGAGCTTTTCGTCTTTGACTTTCCATCTTTTAAGGACGTGGACAATGATGAGGGAAGAATCCTTGTAGACATCTATGCATTAGATTCATTTTTTGAGAAAGACTTTGAGGCCTACGGTGCATGCCTCGTATTCGGTCATGTTGTTAGTTAAGGGAAAATCTAGCTTGATGGCAATGGGAGTGTAAGAGTCATTAGGGGAAATTTTGAGTATCCCAGTGCTACATCATTTCTTTTTGGAAGCACCATCAAAGAACATCTTCCACCATAGGCCTTTCTGAGAGGTGCAAAGCATAATTTCATCTGAGAACTCAGAGATCCAATTGTCGGCTTCTTCCATGGGATAGTAAACAAGGTAGTTAAAGATAACTCTTCTTTTTATGGATTTCTACGTGACAAACTCGGCTATCAGCATCAACCATCAGTCCATTTGGCTACCATTGGGACATTTGGATAGACATGGAAAGTTTCTCGAGTAGGTATTTGATGGGATCCAGTCAGGGCACAAGTCTGATGGAAAAAGTGAGCATGTAGTGTTGTAATTTCTCAGTGACCTAGACAAAGGCGATACACGCTTTCTCCAAGGTGGTGTAGTTTACTTTATACCCGACCAATTTATGACTGGCATATTGGAAGGACCATTTTTGGGGGATTCTTTAAGGTATTGGGATATCAAAGCCCCAGCTGCATTGTCTATTTTGATCTAGTATAGGAGTAAAGGGAGACCAGGCTATAGTGGCATGAGTGCCGGAGGTCAGGTAAAATATAGCTTGATTCGGTCAAAGGCTTCCTAACAAGATTCATTCAAGACTTTGGTTGAATCCTTACAGATGACTTTAAAGATGGGTCCACAAATAGAATTCAATTGGCCGGTGAACCAGCAGATATACTGTACTTTTCCCAAGAATCCATGGACTTCCTTCTCCATTCAGGGGGATTTTATAGCTTGGATTTTGGTTTGGTAGGATCTGCTTCAATCCCCTTCTCACTAACTATGAATCCCAAAAAATTTCCTTTAGTGATGCTGAAGGTGAATTTCTGTGGGTTAAGTCTCATCTGATATCGTCGTAATTATTTGAAAAACATTCCTTCTCGAGTCTTGGATTCAATGATCATATCATCTACATAGACCTCAACCTATTTCTGTATCATATCATGTAAGATGGTTGTGGCAACCCTTTCGTAGGTAGCCCTGAATTTTTTAGCTCGAATGGCGTAACTGTGTAACAAAATGTTCCCTAGGGGGTGACCTATTTTTTCTTGATGATCAAGGTGCATCTTGATCTGATTGTATCCGAAAAACCCTTCAATGAACGACTTGATAGCGCGACTGGTCATGTTTTCCATGATCATGTCGATATTGGGCAGTGGGTAATCATCATTCGGAAATGCCTTACTCGAATCCTGGTAGTCGACGCGCATGCAGACTTTTCCTCCTGATTTTGGTATGTGTAAAATGTTAGCTAGACATGTGGGATATTCGATCACCCGGATGAAGCTTATGTTCAACTGTTTGGCCACCTCCTCTTTAACCTTGAGCAACAATTCGGTACATAGCTTTCATAGTATCTATTTGTCAAGTTTACATTTCAGGAAAGTTAGAATATCGTTCAGAGTTATATCAGGATCAATGTTGGGCATGTCATCATAGGACCATATGAAGACGTCCAAAAATTCCTTCAGCAGCTCATCAAGTTTCATGCACTCATTCTCTTCAAGGGTTGTCCCTACCCTAATCTCCCACAGTTGGATACTAGAACTGAGATTAATAATAACATTTTCATCTTCATTAATTTGAACACAATTATGTAGTTTCTTATTAAACTTATTAAGATCGGTTAAGAATTGTTCATTTGCATAATCATCCTCATTAAGAGTTTGATTAGAATCAAGACAACTAATGTAAGGCACATCAAAATACTCAAAATCTTCGTTTATTTAATTCTCGAGGAAAATAGTCTTGAGAACCTTATCGAAGGAGGTCTTGATTACATTATTTTTAGAAAAGTGAAGAACAACAAAAGAGGAAGAAACGGGATTAAACGTATGAGTTGAGTAGCATTTCAATGACTGGAAATATCATAGAATTTCAGTATATGAGGGATGCATCAGTACCCTTGATCAAGATGGACGGTTCAGATGATGTAGCGCCAGAATGGATCATGTAGAGTGTTAGACCCAGTGACTGCATATTGAATGATTCCTTATAGTCACTTCCCTCGAAAACCTCGGTAACAGATGTAGATTTCTCAATGAGTGGTTTCACATGATGCTGGGAGTCCTCGGCCCAGGATTATTTGTATTAAAAGAAGATCTCCATCCTAGGCTTCAATTTCTTTTCTACATGATCATACCATGGTTAGAAAAAGCCACAAAAGGGAAAATATTTAACCTCTTTGATGAATCTTCCATTCAAGAAATCCACCAAAACAGTTTTGGTCATTTCTAATCTTCCCTTCAATCAAGGTTGGCAGAGCATTCTCAATTCCTTTGATGATATTTGATAACCCAAGACACATGGAGGAAGGGACTTATTCACTACTGTGGGTTCAGTAATGTAATACCCTGCCCTAGAAGGGTAGTAATTCGAATAAATTATTGAAAAACCAATGCATAAGGAAATAGACTAAATCGTACAAAAGGTGACACGTCGCACGTAAGGATTGAAAAATGGGAAATTTATGTTGCACGGACCGTATGGATGAAAATTCATGTTCAACTAGTTAGTATAATTATATTGATGAGGTGAGACGCATTATAGTGAAGAAATGGGTAATCCACGACAACGAGGAAGGATATACCCTAATTTTGTCAGCATGCGACATAGGAAATGAACTTTGCGCAATTTTTCTAGAACTCCCCTTTGGATATAAAAAATATTATGACCACATTTATTGAACCTTAAACATATATATATAATAAACTCATGAGATCAAAAAAATGTTTTTTATCCACCTGAACCGGTCGATCGGGGTCCCCTGGCTGATCAATCGCGGGTCTCAAACATTGCCTCGGGCGAGATTTTTGTGTGTGTTGTCTTTACACCGGCCCTTAGATTTTATGAGTTGTCTAATGGGAAGCCTCCTAGGCTAGATATGTGAAGGCTTTTGGGTAATAAAGTCGCCTCTTAGGGTAACAAGAAAATGGTTTGGTTTATAAGAGAGAAATCATTTGGTTTAGTGGGAGAAAACTCCACCAGATTTCTAATCTCTCTCTCTAGGTTAAGGCTTCCATGGAGAATACCATTATGCCCCAAACATTATTTACATACTCCCACCAATTCCACTCCATATGTCTACAATTTCTAGAGTTGTTCCATGCCATTTAGTTGCATACAAACCCTAAGAAGCCTTGGATAAGTGTTGAAGATGATGTTCTTGATGTAAAATGGGTATTAGAGAGAGGCATTTTGAGGATGAAAGGGGAACTTGTGGAACAATTATTTGGAGCACTCTTGGAGCAACAATGGAGTCAAGTTTGAGAGGTCTTTTAGAGACCCCCTCGAGGACACCTTTGTAGGTGGGGGTCTTCAATCTTCTCCAGCATTTACACCATTTCTAGAGCTCTGGAGGTGGGTTTGCTAACCTTTGTTTAAGGTTAATGTTGTGTAAATATTCAAATTTATTATTTACATTTATTTGGATTAATATAAGTAGGATATGTGATAGTTTGTGATGATGCTGAAATCAGCACCACCAAATAATAGGTAATAGAGCTCAAACAAAGAACAACAATGGCATTGATGGATCAAAATAAATATATGTAGAAGGAGGTGAGTAGAAGAGGAATGGAGACGATGATGTAAGTGGTTCAGCCTATCTAGGCATATATCCACTGTGCTATGAGTGATCTTCACTATATAATAAGGGCTCTAATGGTCTTATGAAATAATACACTCACTTTCTCTCTCTACTGTGTATTTTGGTAGAGCTTAAGCTAGGGTTTGTAATTGAGGACCCTTTTATAAGGTAGAGGAAGGCATGTATTTGTAGTTCTTGGGGGGTGTAATGTAACCCCCAAGCATGCCATGAGCATGTGTGTGACAATCTAGCCAATCTAGTGAAGCCACCTATCACTGTCACATGTAGAGGATGATGAGGAAATATTCCCTCACGTGGGGGAATAATCCGGTTGCAACGATTTCATACGGGTAGGACATGCATCACACACGCACTGTTCCACGCATCTCCCAAACCACGAACCATGATGATGTCACCCTCGGCCTATTGTGACAGGTCGAAGCCCTGATTGCTGAACATAGGACATTTTTATTATCGGCATACATAGGGTCATCCGTTCATAGGGTCGTCTGAACTGTACCAAACTGAGGTTTCAATCTGCATGGCTTGGGATGATTTGGGCCATCCAGCATACTCGTATTGCCAATGGTGGGGTTGGCCAGGTCAAGCCCTATCTTCAGTATGACCTCCTGGGGGTAGTGATGCACTGTTCCATCCATCTCCCAAACCACACACTCTATTAGCTATCATTATTGGATGCATGGTTCAGGCCCTAGGCTAAGAGGCCAATGTCATGGCCAAGCTGTTATATGAGAGTTATGAGGATGAGGCTAAGAGGATAAGGGGACGATGTCATGGCCGAGCTGCTATGTGAGAGCTATGAGGCTGAGGCTGAGACTGAGGCTGAGGCTGAGGCTGAGGCTATGAGGCTAACAGCTATGAGGCTGAGGCCAAGGCCGATGCCATGGTAGATATTTTGTATAAGATTTATGAGGTTGAGGCCATGTCTGAGGCTATGAGGCTAAGAAGCTGATGTCATGGCCGAGCTGTTGTATGAGAGCTATGAGGCTGAGTCTTAGGCCAAGGCTATGAGGCTAAGAGGATAATGTTATGGACGAGCTACTATATGAGAGATATGAGGCTGAGGCCAAGGCTGAATCTATGAGGCTAAGAGCTCGATGTCATGGATGAGATGTTATGTGAGACCTATGAGGCTGAGGCCGAGGCTAAGAGGCTAAGAGGCTGATGTCATGATCGAGTTGCTGTATAAGACCTATGAGGCTGAGGCCAAGGGCAAGGCTATGAGGATAAGAGGCCGATGTCATGGTCGAGCTGCTGTTTGAGAGCTATGAGGCTGAGGCCAAGGCCAAGGCTAGGAGGCCTATATCATATTTGTCCCAAGTTCATGGTCTTCAACTAATTGAACTTATCCGAGGGGTCCAACTCTAAGATGGGGACATATTTGGTATATCAATCACCCCTAGCCCTTAGTCTTCAATGTGGTTGGAATGCTGGGGGATAAATTGTCTTTGCAATGAGAAGTTGAGCCAGTCCTCTTGTAGGATAGTTTTTAGATCTGTGTAGGTGCCTCTGATTATGACTACCATGCTAAGCTACCTGTAGTCGGCATTTATCCTACATGTAGTGGATAAGGCCGAGGGTAGTTGAGTCATAAGACCTTTAATGTTGGAATCTATAGGTGTACTCTGAGATGAGGAGGAGACCTTTTGAGGATGGGTGCAAGGCTGAGGAAGAGGCCCCGTGAGGACAGTTACATGGCTGAATTATTTCTTTCACAAACTAATGGTGTTTTTGTTCTTCCTTGGTCGAGGGGGTCTATTATGAGATGAGGCTGAGATGATGAGCCAGTCCTCTGGTAGGATGATTACTGGTGCTATTATTGATGAGGCTAAGGAGACCTGAGGCCATTGATGTCACAATTACATGATAAATCCGAGGTCGAGGCCCCTTACGCCGCCCCCAAGACAAGTCATAATACCTCTGTCTAATGATTGTTAAGGTCGTCCTTGGCCGAGTACTGTCTCAGAACCATTTTTGTAGGACCATTGATTGTGAATAATACCCCTCTTCTTGTAATTACTTTTTGTTATGTTGAGTGTCCTTGCTTTTATCTAGTGATTGTAGTGTCTTCTCATTTTAAGTATGTGATCACCAAGTTAATGATGTTTCAGATATGAGGCCACCAAGTTCATGATGTTTCAAGATATGAGGCCACCGAGTTAATGATATTAACTCTCATGTCACCAAGTTAATGATGTTTAAAATATGAGGCCACCAAGTTGATGATGTTAACTCTCATATCACCAAGTTAATGATGTTTCAGGATATGAGGCCCCCAAGTTAATGATGTTAACTCTCATGTCACCAAGTTAATGATGTTTCAAGATATGAGGCCACCATGTTAATGATGTTAACTCTCATGTCACCAAGTTAATGATGTTTCAAATATGAGGACACCAAGTTAATGATTTTAACTCTCATGTCACCAAGTTATTGATGTTTCAAGATATGAGGCCACTAAGTTAAGGATGTTAACTCTCATGTCACCAAGTTAATGATGTTTCAAGATATGAGGCCACCAAGTTAATGATGTTTCAAATATGAGGCCACCAAGTTAATGATGTTAACTCTGATGATGTTTTATAGTTTAAGACGAGTTAAAAACATGCAACTGAGCTTTCTTATGAGAAGAATATATGAGATAACATATGAAAATTTTCATTGACCTTTTTTTATAAGATAGATAGACAATATATATAAGGTAGAAAATATATTGAAACTCAGTTGGTGGAGATAACACTCATACGTCTAAGACAGTTGATGGTCGACTTCGTGAATGAAGAGTTGTTGGTCGGCTTCAACTAAACTTTTAATGCAGCGGACCCTTTGGAGAATCATCCCGTGGTTGGAAATCGAGGTCGTCTTCATCATTATCCGATGTTTCATCTTCTTTGTCGACCTTTCATCTCGACCTCCCATCTCTTGGGCCACCTAGCCTCTTTCGTCCGTCCTTCTTAAAATCGCTTCGGTCAACGTACTTATGAAGCTTCCCTTGTTTGAGCACCTTTTTGATTTTATCTTTGAGGGCAAAGCATTTATCAGTTGTATGACCATGGTCTTCATGAAACTCACACCATTTACTCTGGTCCCTCTTATGTGGAGGAGCTCTCAGCTTCTCAGTCCATCTCAAGACTCTGTCTTCTTTAATCTCATTTAAAATCTCATCGGGACTTACTATGAGTGGAGTGTAGTCAGTAAATTTGTCATCAGACGACCTCTTTTTTTGGTATTTGCCTCCACCGGTACCCCCTTTCACATCCTCATATTTGGTAGCCATCACTTCTTTGGTGTTCATCACCTTTCCTGCTGTTGCCAGCAGCTCAGTCATTGACTTTGGGGGGGGTCCTTGGCAAGCTTCCACAATAGTTTTCCCTTTTCCAGTCCCCCAATGAGGGTCGTCATGTCTATACTCTCTTCATAATCTTCGACCTCCAACTTCTTCTTATTAAACCTGGCTATGTAGTCCCTTAGACTCTCATTTTTCCCTTGCTTAACATAGAGCAGGTCAGTAGTCTTCTTATGCGATCTTACTCTAAAGAAAAAGTTATGAATGAATCGCTCTGCTAGTTGCTTAAGGCTTTCAATGGAGTGCTTAGGAAGAGAGGTATACCAAACATGCGTAGACCTAGTCAAAGTTCTCGAGAAAGCTTTCCATATCATCTCATCTGAGATAAAGTATATGTTTGTAGCAGACTAGTACATCTCGATATGGTGGACTGGGTTTGTACTCCCATCATACCTTGGGGTAACCACAGGTGGCTTAAACTTGGCTGGCATCAGGAAGTTGACTATTTTCGCCACAAAGGGTGAGCCCTCGGAGTATCCTCTCTGAGGAGGGTCTCAACTTTTCAGGATATCACCAATTTTATTCTCCAGCCTCAGAATCAATTCATTCCATATCCTTATAGGGTCGACCTGAACGATGTATCGCCTCTATGGGATAAACTGAGGGCTCAGCTGTAGCCAACCTTCGCCGACTATTTACAGCTCCATGACCATCGTCTCATCCATGAGGGGGTCATCCATCGTGGGGTTGGCCCTCACGGGGTCGACCATCTTCCTTTCTCTTATGGACCTTTCCATACTTCTCGATCTAGACAATCTTTCCCTCAAGTCATGGACGATTCCTAGTCTCTTAAGGGATGACCCTCTGCTCAAATGATCAAAGGCCGAGCCTCTGGGGCGATCATAAGGATTATGCCTCCTACACCTTCCTCGGCTCTCCTGGATTGGTCGTACAGTATTGTTAGAGACCTCATATGCCTCCCAGTAATCTATTGGAGCCTATTCCACTTCCACGTCATCATACATATCCTCTGGGCAAGGGTTTACTTGCCTCCCCAAGCATAATAACCAGGGGTCAGCACCATTTCTCCACCGTTATGGAGGTGGCATGTATTTATATGGTTCCTGGGGTGGTCCCTTGGCCTCATCTTATTCCTGTGTAGCTTCCGGAGTAATCATCTCATGTGAGACTCCCGGTGGTCTCAGTATGTTTTGGCTAAAAGGTGCAAATTACTCTTACACAACCTGTTCGATTGATGCCAAAGAATTCAAGGAGGTAGCCACCTCAGCCATCTCAGACTGAGGTGGTACATCACTGGAACTAGTTCCTACTCCACTAACTGGTGGAGTAGGAGTTGGTAACTCTAACGCCATATGTTTGAGCTACAAAGAGCTGAATGATCAAAAGACTGGTGAGCTTGAGAACCTTAATGGATATCTTTAAATAGTGAAACAGCTCTACTCGAAGGGGGAGAACGGGTTCACCACCAAAGTTTTTGATGAGGTCAAGATGTATAAAGGAAGAGATAAATTATCGATCCCACAGATGGCGCTAAACTGATGCTGCTAAAATCAGCACCACCGGATAGGAGGTAATAGATCTCAAACAAAAAACAACAATGGCATTTATGGATGAATATAAATATATGTAGAAGTAGGTGAGTAGAAGAGGAATGAAGACAATGTTGTAAGTGGTCCAACCTATCTAGGCCTACATCCACTGTGTTGTGAGTGATGTTCACTATATAATAAGGGCTCTAATGGCCTTGTGACACAATACACTCACTTTATCTCTCTACTGTGTCTTTTAATAGAGCTTCAACTAGGGTACCCTTTTACAAGGTAGAGGAAGATATATATTTATAGTGCTTGGGGGTGTAGTGTACCCCTCAAGCATGCCATGAGCAGGTGTGTGATGATCTAGTCAATCTAGTGAAGCCACCTGTCACTGTCACATGTCGAGGATGATGAAATATTCCCTCACGTGGGGGAATGATCCGATTGCAACAGTTTTATTCGCGTAGGACATGTGTCCCACGTGCACTGTTCCACGCATCTCCCAAACCATGCGCCATGATGATGTCACCTTAGGCCTATAGTGAAAGGATGAAGCCCCGATTGCTGAACGTAGGACATTTGTACTGTCAGACTATGTAGGGTTGTCTGGTCGTAGGGTCTTCTGAACTGTCCCCAAGATGAGGTTTCAATCTGCATGGCATGGGATGATTTGGGTCATCTAGCATACTCGTATTGTCAATAGTGGGGTTATCCAGGATGAGCCCTATCTTCAGTATGACCCCCTGGGGGTAATGTCGCAATGTTCCATGCATCTCCCAAACCACACGCTCTGCCAGCTATCACTATCGGCTGCACGGTCTAGGCCGAGGCTATGAGGCTAAGAGGTTAATGTCATGGCTGAGCTGTTGTATGAGAGTTATGAGGCTGAGGCGAAGAGGATAAGAGGCCGGTGTCATGGTCGAGGTGCTGTATGAGAGCTATGAGGTTGAGGAAAATGTTGAGGCTATGAGGATAAGAGGCTGATGTCATGGCTGAGATGATATATGAGAGCATTGAGGCTGAGGCTAAGAGGTCGATGTCATGGTTGATTTGCTTTATGAGAGCAATGAGGCTGAGGCCAAGGCTGAGGCTATGAGGCTAAAAGGTTAAGAGGTCGATGTCATGGTCGAGCTGATATACGAGAGCTATGAGGTTGAGGCTGAGGTGAAGGCTATGAGGCTAAGAGTCCGATGTCATGGCTGAGCTGCTTTATGAGACCTATGAGGCTGAGGTTAAGAGGCCGATGACATGGACGAGCTACTATGTAAGAGCTATTAGGTCGGGGCTAAGGTCGGGGCTAAGAGACCGATGTCATGGTCAAGCTGCTGTATGAGAGCTATGAGGCTGAAGCCAAGGCCGGGGCAATGAGGCTAAGAGGCTAAAATGATAATATCATGGCCGAGCTCTTGTATGAGAGCTATGAGGCTGAGGCCAAGGCTATGAGGTTAAGAGGCTAAGAGGTCGATGTCATGGCCGAGCTGCTGTATGAGAGATATGAGGCTGGGGCTGAGGCCAAGTCCAATGCTCTGAGGCTAAAAGGTCGATGTCATATTTATCCCAAGTTAATGGTCTGCAACAAATTGAACTTGGCCGAGAGGTCCAACTCTAAGATGGGGACATATTTGGTAAATCAGTTTGCATCCATCGAGTTTATTGGTTAATCTTTATGATTTCATGAACAAATAGATTTCAAATAATGGTTTTGAATTAAACGAAAATTTTTATTAGTATTTTCCACCATTTGAGTGCAATAGTGTGTAGAAAAATAGCTATAATGCATTTATGAGTAGGTTATATAAACACTTGATATTTTAAAGACAATAGACAATTAAAACAAGGTTTCAATGAGTTTTAAAAGTATTATAAAATTCATAATAGTATTCATGGACATTTTTATGGAATAAAATTGTAAGAAATGTCGTTTTTGGCATAATTCTAGTAAAAATAAATAATGAACGTTAATGATGCTAATGTTGTTAAAATATTTGTAAAATAAATATTTTTAAGTTTCTTGCAAAATGGAGACTTTAGGAATAAATGGACATTTGTCAACATAAATAAATTGATTTAATGTCTTTATTTTGTGAAATGCATGTTTAATCCATTTGGTATGATTTGATTATTTAAAGTCCACTTTCTATGCATATAAACTTGTAGTATTTCGATAATAAATATGTGAACAAGTTTAAGGAATATTTTATTGTGTTTAAACATGAAATGATAAAAGTTGAAATTCTAGTCTTCAAAGTATGCGTAATTGGGAGTAAAATACATAGTGGGTATGAACTTAAAAGACTACATGTTAAATAAAAGAAATGGAAATTTTCTTATAAAAGCAGTCTTAAGTATAATTATATTTCTTGAATAAAGAAGTAAAGATATATGAATGTTGGTAAAAAGCACTAATTAAGTGTTAATGGTCAAACATGGAGCGGTTAGTGAATCTAACTTACTAATATTGTGAACTACTAACACTTATGGAATGAAAAGAAGGTAAAGGTGATTCCAATCAAGTAGAAGATTGCTCTAAGTGTAAAAGGGTGTTAACACTTAAGAAGTTGGTGTAAGTAACTTCATAGTGTTTGGGTGAAAATAACACTTATGAAAATGGAGTAAAATAGTAATTTGGAAATAAATCGGTAGAATGGTAATTTTACTTCAAGTAGAACATTTTTATGAAATAAAAATGTTGAAAAGGGCATTACACAAAGTGTACCTAAATGAATGAGAGTTGTGTAAGAAAATTCAAGGTAAGTATACAGGACAAGAAATGGTAAATTTCAAATGTAACACAAATTAGGGCTATAAAGACCCGAGTTTTGGCTTCGGCCGGATAAAAAGGAAAGAAAATAATGTGGACATTTGTAAAATATTAAACATTGTTAATGGTACTCGGATGAGACGAAGATAAATCAAGAAGGGCCCGAAGCCATTCCGTGAAAAGCCCTAAACCACTATCCAGAGCATATGGTGTGCATAGATGTCGGTGTGGAGCCCATGTAAGTATGCGGTATAGGAAGATTCCAAGAAATGTTAAATGAAGTATAGAACATATCACTAAATGGATTGTGTGGTAAATGTGTTAATACAACCTAACTTCAATGAATTTAATAAATGTTTTGGTAAAAGTATGGAAGTGAAATGGACCAGCAAATGTGAAAATCTATTTATGTCCATAAGATAAGGCAAAAGTATAAAGTAAGCGGTTAAATGGGTAATTAAGAAACCACATTGTTAAACTTATAAATGGCATAAGTATGTATGGAAAAAGGGTTTTGAATGAAAAATAAGTATTTTTTAGCACGAAAAACATTTGTGTTAAAATGGTGGGTTTTAATGAAAATACTAAAGTATAATTAAATGAATATAAGGGGTGATCCGGTAAAGGAATGGCTCTAATAAATTATGTAGAAGGGATTGAAGTGTTGAATCGGGTCCGTTAAACCAAATGAGAAGGCTAAGTATCATTAAAGGATACCTTAAATGAGATTAAGGACAATTAATTTGGGCAAGTAAGGATTTCAAAAATAAATTGATTAATGCATTGGGACATGTATTTTCCAAAGGTATGCGCATGTAGATATATACATATTGTCACATGCATGTGGTTGTAGTGTGTGAGTATTCCTTCTCGTCGTTTCATTCTATATTTCTTATATAAATCCCACGGGGCATAGGCTCACATCCTCACTTTGTTACGGAAGGTTGGCTACGGATTCATATTTTGATGGCGTTATACAGGTAAGTACACTTTATTTATTTTATCTTAGTAGCTTTGTTTACTAGGACTCGGGGTGCTTCCCATGGGTCCCACATGTATTTTATATTGAAACTGGAATCGCATGCTAAACAAGTGAAACGTTAATTAAAATAAAACTGGATTAGCAACATTATATAGGTTTTTCATTGAACTTCACACATGACGCTCGGGCCGAATCGGGTTGACTCGCGGATGTGACGTGGTGAGGTCGGTAATGTATATTTCGACATCGGTGTGGCTCGGGTCGTTCATGTTATTTTGAAGATGGTTTAATTTGTGTCCTTGACGGCAAAGTCAATGAGCTCTAGGTTCAAGTGGTATTAGAGTTACAAATGGTATCAGAGCTCTAGGTTCAAGGTTCCTTTCGGGTGTGACGTGGTGAGGTAGGTAATGTATATTTCGACATCAGTGTGGTTCGGGTCGTTCATGTTATTTTGAAGATGGTTTAATTTGTGTCCTTGACGGCAAAGTCAATGAGGTTAGCACGACAAGTGAATTAGTGCCAAGTGGCATACGTTCAAGATAGTTGTATAAATCTCCTCCGCATTCCTGATTAAGTGTGTTAATAATTTACGGGTGTCCATGCAAGCCAAAAAGTCATGACATCGTGGTTCATAGTGTGAGGTGTTTGTGCTCCAACCTAGTTGGCATAGGGTCTTTGGAGATATCGATAGAATGAGATGATGCCCATTGGGCAAGTGAAACCAAATTGTGAATAATAAATAATAGATACTGATTGCTAGAGTGTCATAATTATGTAGTGTGAAATCATGATTTAAATTATATGTAGCCTTGGGTGTGATACATATGAGAGGTCAATATCAATGTGATAATTATGTAATTTCGATCCTTAGGGTATGACCATGATTGATGGTAAGGTCAATGAGCATATAGATGTAACAACCCAGGCTTTTGAGCGGCTATTTTATATTATTTTGCCCGATGGATAAATTCTATAAAATAGGGGAAGTTGGAGTAAATATTGTTTCCCGTGATATTAAGGGATAATATTTACTATGTTTTGTCTATTTACCGTATGAGAAGGTAAATGACATTATATTGTGATATGTTGCGTCGTTATATGTAAAACGACGGTTATGGCTCATATTTAAATTGAGGTATAATTAATGAAATAAAATAAAATGGGAACAAAAAATTTGTTCACACTTACCCGAATGCCAAAATAGGGGGTGCGGTTATTTTTAGAATGGTCGAGATAGTCGAAATAAGTGTCAAGTTGTATTTTGGAATTTTGGGCACTTTTAACGCATTATGACTCAATTAAGTGTATACGAGTCATTTTAATGGTGTATTAGCAATTAAAAGAGGGCATTTATGTTTTAAGACCCGTTTAAGTCCCCCACCCCTTTTTCTTTCTTCATTTGGGTTAGAAGGCAAAGGAGAGAGAGAGAGAGAAGAGTGAGTTGGGAGAAATGGAGAGAAAAGAGAGAAAGTGGAGATTTGAAGCCGAATATCGTTGCTACCGGAAGGGAATCCGAGACTACGAACCTTGAGGCAATTTTCTTACTTGCTAGATGTGATTTAATGTGATAAATTGCATGTATAGTTAGGTTTTGGAGATTTAACCCATAAATGGGTATTTGTTGATTTTGATGATTAAACCCTTAAATCTTAGTTTTAATTGGATTTGAGGAATACATATTAGTTATAAATGGTGTAGAAATGATTTGGGAGAATTAGATGTTGTTGTTGTTGGTGAAAATCAAAGATTTGGAGTTTTGGGGTTTTAGGGTTCAAACAACCCGTAACCCCATCTTGGGATTTCTGCAGGACCGAATCGAATCGGCTATGGGGGCGAATCGATTCATGTAAAGGGAAGGATACAGGTCTAGACAAACCGAATCGATTCGGATTGGAGCCGAATCGATTCGACTATTAAAGAATGTCATTTTTTGCTCACCGAATCGATACAGCCTTTTTGGCGACTCGATTCGCAAGGGCGAATCGGTTCGGCCCAAGGGGCGAATCGATTCGGGTCCACTGTTTTTGTGAGATTTTTTCTAGTTTGATTTTTATCCCTTTTTATTTTAGGTCCAAGGTTTAGGGACCTTCCTTTGGGAGGTAATGGGGAGTCCTAGAGGGATGTTTTGTGTAGACTAATGTCCTAGGAATTAATGGGATGATTGGGCTTACTCGAGGGCTAGATTGTACAGGTTGATGTCCGAATGAAATTAGAGATTAACCGAAAGATAAATTGAAGATAAAATGTTAATGTGAGACATTTGGGAGACACTCCTTTAGGGAGATTCATTTTAATTGTTTATGTTATCATATTGAAGTTTTGAGGACTAGTTGAGGTTAATGGCACTTCGGGTCTTAAGTCATTAATAAAATATGACTCTAAGAATAAGAAATGAATATTATGAAATTTTGTACTAATAAATATGTACAAATGATTTTGGGAATGTAAAAACGAATGTTTTCAGATGAAAAAGATGATGATTTTCATAAATGTTAAAAGGTATGGATACACACCCTCTATAAATCGCTATCTTAAGGGAAGTTCGCGCATTGTGGTGAAGCCCCCTGACTAATGAATGCAGGGGGGATATAGTCCCTAGGCCATATGAGCGTTTGTTGTATATTTTTCTGCAATGGGTAGGTAATTCCGGGTGTGGTTATGACTACCCCGCAGGCATATGGCCGCTTCCCTACGTTTCGGTAGGATCCCAGGTTGTCTAAATGATAGGCCCTGGAAGATGGTAGCCATTTAGGGGCGCACACAGTGGGGAAACCCGGACGGGCAGTCTTAGAATCGTTATATATATGTAATTATAACTATTCTAAATCAAGTATGACTTGATGTATAATAAGTTCCATAAAGAGCACAAATGAAATGCCATAAAGAGCATGAGAAAGTGCCATAAAGAGCACGATGAAAATGCCACAAAGAGCATATGATGATGATTATATTCCTGTTAAGGAAGATATTTTTACAAAGTGTATAATTGAGATGAAATGACACAAAGAGCATAAGACTATGATTATATTTCCTAATAAGGAACGAATTTATGAAATGAATTAGTATACGATGAAATTGATTGGTAAACATTTGATAAAATGTTGTACCATTTATATATTCCTAAAGAATAAATGGAAATTATGTTTTGATGGTGAATGGATATAATCATGTATCCTTGCGTAGTAGTAGATGATATATATATATATATATATATATATATATATATATATATATCATACATATAATATTGTGCTAAGGGTCTAATGTATCTCGACGATCAGCCTTGCCTAGTAGTAGTGCATCAGGGGGGTTCCTTGTTTGGATTTCGCTTTGCAAGACACCCCACGCACGAATAAGGGCATACTGTTGTGACTAGGGAGAAGTTAGCCTTTAGTACTTGGATTAATTAGGACAGGGTCTAATGTATCTCGATGATATACCCATATATACCCTCGGCCAGGCCGAAGGCGCCCTCCAACATGACGAGCCCAAGATGGGCTCGTGACCCTCCATCATCCTCAGACGACCCTCCAAGTGGCCGACCCCTCGTCAGGCCCAGACGACCCTCCAAGGGGATGACCCCTCATCAGGCCCAGATGACCCTCTAAGGGGTCGACCCTTCGTCAGGCCCCAGATGACCCACCAAGGGGCCGACCCCTCACCAGGCCCCGGACGACCCTCCAAGGGGACAACCCCCTCATCAGGCTCAGACGGCCCTCCAAGGGGCCGACCCCTCATCAGGCCCAGACGACCCTCCAAGGGGCCGACCCTTCGTCAACCCCCTCATCAGGCTCAGACGACCCTTCAAGGGCGCCCTCTAACATGACGAGCCCAAGATGGGCTCGTGACCCTCCATTATCCTCAGACGACCCTCCAAGTGGTCGACCCCTCATCAGGCCCAAACGACCCTCCAAGGGGCCGACCCTTCGTCAACCCCCTCATCAGGCTCAGACGACCCTCCAAGGGGCCGACCCTCCATCAGGCCCAGATGACCATTCAAGGTGCCGACCCCTCATCAGGTCCAGATGACCCTCCGAGGGTACGACCCCTCATTAGGCTCAGACGACCCTCCGAGGGTACGACAGTACGAGGCCTAAATTAGGCCAGACTCACTACCGGAAGGAACTTTGCCCTCGGCCTCGTCTCATAGGCCGAGGGTGACATCATCACAGCGCGTGGTTTGGGAGATGAATGGAACAGTGTGCGTGAGGCTCACATGGCATGTGGAAGACCGTTATAACAATATCACCCCCTCACGTGAGGGAATATTATGTCATCATTTGACATCTACAAGTGCCAGTAGGGGATTGGCTAGATCATCATTCACATGCACCGTGCATACTTGGGGGGTACACTACACCCCCCAAGACCTATATATACTTGTCACTTACCACCCTACAAGGGATGGATCAACAATTTGTAACCCTAGCTGAAACTCTGCTTGTGTACACAGTAGAGAGAGAAAGTGAGCTTATGTGCATTGTATCCAAGGCCATTAGTGCCCATACTTAGTGGATCACACACTCACAGTGGATGTAGGCCTAATTGGCTGAACCACTATACATCATTGTCTTATTCCTCATATACTCACCTCCTTCTATATACTTATACATATACATCTCCATAGCTGCCATGGTACTTACAGTTTGAGCTCATCATCACTTACCTGGTAGTGCTAGATTTAAGCATCATCAGTTTGGCGCCGTCTGTGGGAACGAGAAGATATCTCTTCCCTTGTACAGCTTGACCTCACTGGGCACTCTGGTGGTGAGCCAGCTCTCCCCCTGAGAGGAGATGTTTCACCATTGGAAGAGACCCACTAAGGTTCTCAAGCTCACCAGTCTTTTCTTCAGTTCAGCTTTTCATAGCTCAAACACATGGCACCTGAGATGCCACCACCACCACTTCCCCCACCGGATGATGGGGGAGGACCCAGTTCCAGTTAGTCACCACCTCAATCTGAGATGGCTGATGTGGCAGCGACCTTGAAGTCTCTGGAAGCAAGCCAGAGGATCATGCAGGAGCAGTTCACAGCTCTAAGACAGAACATACTAAGACCACCAGGGGTTTCACCTGAGATGATTACTCCGGCAGTATCTCCAAGACAGCATGAAGCCAGGGGACCACCCGAGGCACCACGCAAAGACCTGCCACCCCCTCAGTGGCATAGGGATGTTGCTGACCCTCGGCGTCTACGCCTGGGGAGGTAAGGAAACCCTTGCCCTGAAGACAGGTATGACAATCTGGAGGGAGAAGAGACCCCTATAGAATGCTGGGAACCAGATGAGGTCTCCAACATTATTGTACGACCTCTCCAGGAAAGTAGAGGAAAGTGTGGGAGACCAAATCCTGATGATCGCCCGAGAGGCTCTACTTTTGATCGCTTGAGCAGGGGGTCAGCCTTTGAGAGGCTGGGCCCAGTAAATGACCTGCGAGAAAAATTATCCAGATCAAGGAGTGCTGCGAGGTCCAGGAGGGAGGCGGCAGATGGTCGACCCCATAGGGGCCGACCCCTAGGACGGGATGACGGTCAGGGGGAAGTAAACAGCCGACACAGGCCTGCCGCATCAGAACCCTCCGTCCACCTTAAAGAGGCGGCAGGGGATAACATCAACCAAGTCGAACCTACGAGGCCCTGGAATGACTCGATCCAGCGACTAGAGGATAAGATCGGTGATATACTGAACATCCAGGACCCTCTTCAGAGAGGATACTCTATAGGCTCACCCTTTGTGGAAAAGATAGTCAACTTCCCTACGCCATCAAAGTTCAAGCCACCTACGGTCACCCCAAGATATGATGGGAGTACCAACCATGTCCACCATATTGAGATGTATCAATCAGCGGTAGACATATACTCTATCTCAGATGAGATGAGGTGTCGTGCCTTCTCTGGTACTCTGACGGGGGCTGCACATGTCTGGTATATGTCTCTCCTAAAAAATTCCATTGAAAGCTTTAAGCAGTTGGCAGACTGGTTTATCCACAACTTCTGCTTTGGGGTGAGGCCACAGAAGAAGACCACCCACCTGCTCTATGTTAAGCAGGGGAAGAATGAGAGTCTGAGGGACTATATAGACAGATTCAACAAAGAAAAGTTAGAGGTGGAAGACTATGAGGAGAGCATAGCTATGACAACCCTGATTGGAGGACTCCAAAAGGGGAAGCTGTTATGGAAGCTTGCTGAAGACCCTCCGAGGACGATTGCTGAATTGCTGTCAACAGCAGGAAAGGTGATGAACGCCGAAGAGGCGATGGCCGCAAAGTACGAAGACGAAAAAGGAGGCTCTAGTGGGGGTAAGTACCCTAAGAAGAACAAAGAGGGGAAGAAGAGGTATACGGACGACAAGTTCACCGATTATACCCCTCTAACGGTCATCTGTGAACATATTCTCAATGAGATAAAGAGTGGCCGATCACTGAAATTGCTTGAGAAGTTGAGGGCAGCCCCAACAAGAGGAATAAGAACCAATGGTGTTAATTTCACCAAGACCATGGCCACGTGACAGAGAAATGCTTTTCTTTGAAATATGAGATTGAGAAGACGCTGAAAGAAGGTAAGCTCAGAAAGTACATCGACAAAGTTGCCTTCAAGAGGTGTCGAGGGGATGACCCCAGAAAAAAGCGAGGCGATGCATGTAGAGAATGCCCTCAAAAAAGAGGGGATGACCCTTATGACGATGAGTACGACCCTGACCTCCCATCGAAATATGACCAAGGCCCTGTCAAGAGGCTTAATATGATCTCGCTCGGAGTGGGAATGATCTCCGGGAGTCTAGCAGGAGGAGGGTCAGAGGTCGCTAAAAGGAAGGACCATGTGGCTGAGGCCAAGGCAATGATGAAGACAGTACACTCAACCTCTCTGGAAGCAAAGTCAGAAAAAAGGAAGAAGGTCGACATGGACACCCTGATAGTAGGGTTCTCAAGAATGGACTTCAAAGGCCTCTTAGCCCCACATGATGACCCTCTCGTTATCACTACCAGGGTGCACGGATGCGAGGTGCCGAGGATCCTGGTAGATGGGGGCTCATCTGCAGACGTGATGTTTTGGCCATGCTACAAAGCTTTAGGTCTCAGTCGTGCTAGACTTGTCCCATACCATCACCCATTGATTGGGTTCAGTGGAGAAAAGGTTCATCCCCTCAGAGTGTATGAGGTTGATGTCAGGATGGGGGATGAGTGGCCGAGATGGCTTACAAAGAAGGTCAGCTTCTTTGTGATGGATGAACATGTCTTTTCGGCATATAATATTATACTGGGGCGGGTATCCCTCAAGGGGTTCGAAGCTGTGCCATCTACGGTCCATCAGATGATTAAATTTCTAACCCCATATTGGGTGGGGGAAGTTCAGGGAGACCAGATGACAACGCGAAAATGTTATTACAACTCCGCTGAAGAAAGAGAGGCACACAAGAAGGCTACAACCACTAATAATATTGATACCCTAGACCCCAGGGACGAGACGAAGCTAGAGAAAGGAGAGGCCGCGGAAGAGGTAGAATCCATCATCCTCAATGAGGATGACCCGAAAAAAACCGTCCTAGTCGGCAAGTCTCTGAAGCCAAATATCAAGGAAGACCTCATCATGCTGTTGAGGAGAAGACAGAGCATCTTTGCATGTAGTCACACAGATATGCCGGGGATCGACCCCGAAGTTATGAGCCACAAGCTCAATGTGGTAGAGGGTGCAAAGTCGGTGAAGCAGAAGAGGAGAATTTACTCTAGAGAAAAGTATGAGGTCATAAGGGATGAGGTTAAAAAATTAGAATATGCTTAGTTTATCAGAGAGGTCATCTACCCTGAATGGCTATCCAACGCTGTCATTGTCCCAAAAGCCAACGAAAAGTGGAGGATGTGTGTAGACTTCACAGACCTCAACAAGCATTGTCCCAAAGACAGCTTCCCTCTCCCCCGCATTGATCAAATGGTAGACGCTACCGCAGGCCATGAGCTCATGAGCTTCATGGATGCCTACTCAGTGTACAACCAGATCTTTATGGACCCTAAGGACTCAGAGAAAATAACCTTCACTACCCACAAGGGGACGTACTGGTATAGGGTCATGCCCTTTGGCCTGAAGAATGCAGGGGCAACGTATCAGCGCCTCATAAATAAAATGTTTGAAGAACAAATTGGGAAGTCTATGGAGGTCTATGTAGATGACATGCTAACTAAGAGTTTGAAGGAAGTGGATCATGTGGCTTACCTTGAGAGGACCTTTAATACGATGGACAAATACCAGATGAAGCTCAACCCGGCCAAGTGTGTCTTCGGGGTCGAAGCAGGGAAGTTCTTGGGGTTCATTATCAACAAAAGAGGCATCAAGGGCAATCCTGAAAAGATAAAGGCCCTTGTAGAGATGATGACCCCCAAGACCATTAAAGACGTTCAGAGACTCACAGGGAGAGTTGGTTCTTTGAACAGGTTCATATCTAGAGCCACATAAAAGTGTTTGCCATTCTTCAAGATCCTTAGGAAGGCCTTCGAATGCAGTGAAGAGTGTGATGAGGCTTTCAGGGAGCTAAAGTCATACTTAGGGTCTCCCTTGCTGTTGTCACGACCAGTGCAGGGTGAATGACTTTACATGTATCTGGCTGTCTCTGAGTTGTCCATTAGCGCAGTAATTGTCAGAGATAAAGACGGGGTACAGAGGCCAGTGTATTTCAACAGTAAGGCACTTCAGGGGGCGGAGCAAAGATTTCTGAGGATGGAGGAGTTAGCCTACGCCTTGATCCATGCCTCAAGGAAGATGAATCCCTACTTCCAGTCCCATACAATGGTCATCCTCACTGACTCTCCTCTTAGGAAGGTCCTACACAAGCCAGAAAAAATCAGGCAGGCTAATGGCCTGGACCATAGAGCTGGGGGAGTTCGACATTGTGTATCAGCCCAGGATGGCCATTAAGGGACAAGCACTGGAGGATTTCGTGGCCGAGTTTACTTGAGAAGTTGATGAAGCCGAGGGTGAGAGCCTCGGGAAGATAGATACCCAACAAGACAGGCTCACCGACACACCTGCAGATAAGGTTGAGACAAGCACCGCTAGAAGGAAAGTGGATAAAAATGAAGAGGGAAGATACCTCTTTAGACAGGGATCCCTCACCAAGGGAAATTTCTCAGAGGAAAAGACTCTTTGGAGCCTCTTCGTTGGCTGGTCCTCCTTTGACAGTGGAAGTGGAGCTGGACTGATACTATCAGCACCTGATGGCACAGACATTGAGTACGCCCTGAGGTTCAACTTCAAAGCCTCCAAGAACGAATCTGAATATGAGGCCCTGATAGCAGGACTCTCCATGGCCAAGTCTCTTAGTGTCGTCCAGATTGTGGTCCATGGTGATTCAAGGCTAGTAGTAAATCAGATACTAGGAGCATACGAGGCCAAGGACGAGCGGATGACCAAGTACTTGGAGAAAGTAATGTCTTTACTGAAGAGCTTTAGAGAAGTGAAATTGAAGAGGATACCTAGGCATGACAATGGCCGAGCCGATGCACTTGCCAGGCTAGCGTCAACAACTAAGACAGACATCAGGAGGATAGTCCCAGTGGAAATTTTGTTTCGACCAACTATTGAAGTTGCTGAGGGAACACTTAGCACTTGCCTGAATATTGCTAAGGAATCTTCATGGATGAACCCTCTGATCAGGTACATTAAAGAGGTTGAGATGCCATAAGCAAGGCAAGAAAGGAAGAATTTGAGATACAGAGCTGCAAAATTCACTGTCATTGAGGACACCTTATACAAAAAGGAGTTTTTTCTCCCCTTACTTAGGTTTGTGCACCCATCTGAAGTCCTACACATTTTGCAAGATGTGCACGAGGGATCGATTCTTCATCGTAGCCATTGACTTTTTTTCAAAGTGGGTGGAGGCAGAGCCGATGGTGACGATCACAGAGCAGAAGACCTTCCAGTTCGAAAAAATATTATATGCAGATATGGTCTCCCCAACACCCTCATCTCGGATAACGGGACTCGATTCAAGAATACATCTCTAGAGAAGTACTGTGAAAGGGTGAGTTTCAAATAATTCTTCTCTACCCCGGGCCAACCTCAAGCCAATGGGCTAACGGAAGTTACAAATAGGACAATCCTAGATGGGATCAAGAAAATACTTGAGGAAGCAAAAGGAAGATAGGTTGAGATGTTATATACACTACTGTGGGCCTACAGGACGACGACAAAGACCTCTACTGGAGAAACACCCTCCATGCTAGCTTATGGCTCAGAAGCCGTCATCCCCACTGAGATCGGGTTCCCTACTCATAGGGTCCAAATGTATGACCCCCAGAGAAATACGGACGAGAGGAGACTTGACTTAGACCTGATTGAGGAAATGAGGGAAGACGCCGAGATAAGGCAAGCTGCCTACCAGCAGAGGACTGCAAGATTTTACAATCAGAGGGTGAAACAGAGACCAATTATAGTGGGGGACTTGGTCCTCAAAAAGACTTGGCAGAAGCCCAACAAGCTCCATCCTAATTGTCACGGCCCATACAAGGTCATCGACGAAGTTGTCCCAGGGACCTATAGACTAGAAAACCTAGAAGGGGAACCCTTTTCCAACCCCTGGAATGCAGATCATCTGAATAAATACTATCAGTAGTTTTGTAAAGTCCTATCGGACGACAGTTGTAATAGGTGTTGCTCCAACAGAACACTTTGAAAATTAATGAGAAATATCAGTGTTTCCTCTCATCTTGTGCTTATCAGTTCTAGTACTCATGGGATCATCTTTGGAGAATGATCCTCGGCTATAATGAGGGTCAATGGAGGGGACGACCCCTCCATCACCCTCAAGAAAGATGAGGGAGGACTTAATTAAAAACCATTAAGGTGGTAAAAAACACCCTCGGCTATAATGAGGGTCAATGGAGGGGACGACCCCTCCATCACCCTCAAGAAAGACGAGGGAGGACTTGATTAAAAACCATTAAGGTGGTAAAAACCACCCTCTGCTATAATGAGGGTCAATGCAGGGGATGACCCCTCCATCACCCTCAAGAAAGACGAGGGGGGAACTTAATTGAAAAAACATTAAGGTGGTAAAAACCACCCTCGGCTATAATAAGGGTCAAGGGAGGGGACGACCCCTCCATCACCCTCAAGAAAGACGAGGGAGGACTTGATTAAAACCCATTAAGGTGGTAAAAACCACCCTCGGCTATAATGAGGGTCAATGCAGGGGACGACCCCTCCATCACCCTCAAGAAAGACGAGGGGGAACTTAATTGAAAACCCATTAAGGTGGTAAAAACCACCCTCGGCTATAATGAGGGTCAATGTAGGGGATGACCCCTCCATCACCCTCAAGAAAGACGAGGGAGGACTTAATTAAAAACAATTAAGGTGGTAAAAACCACCCTCGGCTATAATGAGGGTCAATGGAGGGGACGACCCCTCCATCACCCTCAAGAAAGACGGTGGAGGACTTGATTAAAAACCATTAAGGTGGTAAAAACCACCCTCGGCTATAATGAGGGTCAATGGAGGGGACGACCCCTCCATCACCCTTAAGAAAGACGAGGGGGGACTTTATTGAAAAACCATTAAGGTGGTAAAAAACCACACTCGGCTATAATGAGGATCAATGGAGGGGACGACCCCTCCATCACCCTCAAGAAAGACGAGGGAGGGCTTGATTTAAAAACCATTAAGTTGGTAAAAAACCAACCTCGGCTATAATGAGGGAAAATGGTGGGAACGACCCCTCATTTACCCTCAAGAAAGACGAGGGAGAGGGCTAGTGATATTGTCAATCGAAAAACATCACAATGCAAATTATATAAGAGACAGGTATGGAAGACAGAAAGAGGCATTATATTACAGAATGATGTTTGTTCTACAAAAGTAAAGTATAAAAATGGAGTACATAAAGACGGTATTGGCTACAAACAGCCACCCTATTGAGCAGCATCAGAGGGAAGGGTCTCAACATCAATAAGAGGAGTATCCTCAACGACCAAGACAGGCCGATCCTCAGACGTGCATGTGCCTTCTACATGCTGAGACTCCATTTGAGCTAAGGCTTCATCAATGAAGGGATCATCCAGTTGAACTTCCTCAAGAGAAGGTCGAATAGACGACACTGCATCAGCGAACTTTAAGACGACCCCCCGATAGGCCGTCCTAATTCCCCTCTCCAAGTATTTAAGACCAAAGCCTTGGAACTCGTCAGAGAGTTTTTAGGCCTCCATAGCATCGGCCTCTGCCTTCTTCACAGACTCATCTAGCTCAGTCTTAAATTGGGCCCGCTGATGGTTCAAGGCTTCATCATTATCTTTAAGAAGTATGTCCTTGGCCGCCATGTATGCATCATGCTGCCTCGTCAGCTCGTTCAGGATCCTCGCATGCTCAGTCCTGGTGCTCTCCAACTCAGCCCTCGCAGTCTCAAGCTCTGACTATAGATCAACCTCGTGCTGAATAGACCTCTCAGCATCATGAAATTTTTCTTGGTTCTCATCCATCCACTTAGTGGCCGAGGTAAAAGCACAAACTGACTGCACAGAAAAATTATAAACAATTGTTAAGAGGCCAAGGAAACAGTTTGTGAAAAATTCAAACTAAGTGAAATGAAAACAAATACTTGAGCCAGAGTGTGCAGACCATAGTCATACACCTTGGCCGGGGGCATTTTAGACAAGAAATCATAGTCAACGACCGAGGGGGCAGAGAACATAGAGGCTTTGGCCGCCCTCAGATTAGCAATCAGGGAAGATGGCTCGACCTTTAGTGATGTCAAGTTTTAGGACCAGAAGGCCCCCATGCTAGAAGAGGAACCAGTCCCCTCAGATGACTCCACCCTTGCCCTCGTCCAAGAATCCGACCGAGGGTCAGTAGGGACTTCAGGCTCTTTTCTTTTATGACTGTCGACTGTCGGTTCAATAAGTGTCATCCCCACGGCCTTTGTCTTCCTCGGATCCTGCTGAGGCTCCTTACCCTTCTTCTTGCCTAAGCCAGATAGCAAACTTGGGGTAGTCATTTTCCAGAGTTGATCAGATATACCAGAGGGACGACCTGAAAGGAGGACGATACGTTAGAAAAATGCAAATGCAAAGATGAAACACTTGAAAAAAAGTAAAGAATGAGCAAACAATAATGTAACTCACATAGCTCTGTTAGGGAGCCTACCCTCAAACCAGCTTCTTTGAGGAACTTGGGGGTCATCAGAACTTCAAATTTTGCAATTTCACCCCCTCTCACTCGTTCCCTCAGATACTCAACTATGTCTTTCTCATCCAGACTAAGTCTAGGATCAGACCTGGCCTTCAACGAGGGGTTTGACCATCTTTTGGGAACCCTCGGACTATCATCCAAATGTTGAGACTCGGCGAAAAATTCCTACACCCCAGAAATGAAGAAACATCTCTTCTTCCAATCATGGTTGGAGGTTTACGCCATGTGGAGAAGTTTTTTATCAGACCTCCTCGCCCCCAGGTGATAATACCCATGTTGTTTGGACAAGGAGGTGATATTATAACAGGCCAAAAATACGTCGGCCGAGGGATCATTGGTGAAAGTATTCTTCCACAGGGAGATGTAGCCTAGGATCGTCCTCCAGGAGTTGGGAGGAAGTTGAGAGGGGGCAACGCCGAGGGCCGACAAGATATTTACGATAGCAGGATGCAGAGGGAACCTGACACCGACCTTAAACAACTGTTCGTATACCGCTATCTCTCCCTCTTCACCCTCAAAGACCCTCTCAGAATCAGAGGGAGCCCTCATGGATATGTTGGGGGGGACACCATATGCATGCCTCCACAGAAGGAGGTCATAATCCGTGACGAGGAAATATAGGCCGAGGCATGAGATGTGTCAACTGGGTCAACATCTGAGTCCTCATCATCCTCAATCCCCTCTCCCTCGGCCTCATCACTTGTTAGAGGCCCCTGAGGAAAATCCATCTGGAAGGCATGTGGGGATAGAGTTGTCATAGGGACAGCCTCGGAAGCAACCATACCCTCGGCCTATCGGCCTGGGCTTAGATCAGACATCTCTCTTCTCCCAGAAGGACCTACACCTGTTGGTGACGAGACTCTCTCATCTATCTCTCCTGCGTAGATCTCAGCTGGACGACAGGACAACCCACAAGACTCAGATGGCTTTATTGTGGCAAGAGGAACGAGAAAAATGGGTCGTACCCAATTAGGGTTGGCCCCTCGTCTCCTCTCCTTATCTTACTCTATTCGCCCAATCTCTACAAAGAACTTCTCTCTCATGGATGGAAACTCCTCGGCTAAATTGTAAAGCCTCCTAAGCATTAAGTGGGAGACCCTACACTTTAGAAGAATTTGACAAACCTAATCACAAACAAGTTGGCAATTGACCAAGCTAGACTTTTGGATTGAAACAAAAGAAATCGAGGGTTTTAAATCAAGAACACTCAAGAACCAGTCGTCAGAGAAGACGCCGTAAAACTTATGAAATAGCCTAAGGAAAATCCGACCCTACAAGCCTAAAATAAGAAAGCAAACAAGAAATGAAAGTAAAGAAGACACTAGGGCAGAGGGATTACCTGAGAAGGTAGAGAGATTGCCAAACTCGAAATATTGAAATTTTCAGAAATGGTGGTTTGTCTGTTGGAAATCTAGAAAGAGAGAGAGATCTTGGGCGCGAAAAAGAAGAAGAAGAGAAGAAAAGGTTTCAAAAATTGCTTATATACCTTAGTAATGAGTGGGCCCATAAACTAAGGCAGAGCACAGCCCACGAGGAGGGCATCATTAGGGCACAAAGTCCTAGGTCAAATGTGCAGCCACCACACCTTGGAAACTGAAACAACAATAAGTATCTGCATAGGTGTCACGATAGCTTGGCAGGTGTCACTCATCAAACAGACCATACACTTGTCTCAAAAGCAACATTATCCCTCAGCCATCTCAGCATCATCTATGGCTAAGGGCTGGGGGGTGATTGATATACCCATATATACCCTCGGCCATGCCAAGGGCGCCCTCCAACATGATGAGCCTAAGATGGGCTCATGACCCTCAATCATCCTCAGACGACCCTCCAAGGGGACGACCCCTCATCAGGCCCAGACAACCCTCCAAGGGGATGACCCTTCTTCAACCCCCTCATCAGGCTCGGACTACCCTCCAAGGGGCCAACCTTCCATCAGGGCCAAACGACCTTTCAAGGGGCCGACCCCTCATCAGGTCCAGACGACCCTCCGAGGGTATGACCCCTCATCAGGCTCAGATGACCCTCCGAGGGTACGACAGTACAAGGCCTAAATTAGGCCAGACTCACTACCGAAAGGAACTTTGCCCTCGGCCTCATCTCATAAGTCGAGAGTGACATCATCACAGCGCGTGGTTTGGGAGACGCGTGGAACAGTGCGCGTGACGCTCACATGGCACGTGGAAGACCATTATAACAATATCACCCCCTCACGTGAGGGAATATTATGTCATCATTTGGCATCTACAGGTTCCAGCAGGGGATTGGCTAGATCATCATTCACATGCACCGTGCATACTTGGGGGGTACACTACACCCCCCAAGACCTATATATACTTGTCACCTACAACCCTACAAGGGATGGATCAACAATTTATAAACCTAACTGAAACTCTGCTTGTGTACACAGTAGAAAGACAAAGTGACCTTTTGTGCATTGTATCCAAGGCCATTAGTGCCCATACTAAGTGGATCACACACTCACAGTGGATGTAGGCCTAGTTGGCTGAACCACTATACATCATTGTCTTATTCCTCGTATACTCACCTCCTTCTATATACTTATACATATACATCTCCATAGCTGCCATGGTACTTAAAATTTGAGCTCATCATCACTTACCTGGTGGTGCTAGATTTAAGCATCATCACTCGACAATCATCCTTGCCTAGTAGTAGTGTATCGGGGGGTTCCTTGTTTGGATTTCACTTTGCGAGACACCCCACGCACGAATAGGGGTCTAGTGTTGAGATTAGGGAGAAGTTAGACTTTTGTTCTTTGTTTAACCCGAGCATCATTAATATCGCGCTAGGTTGCTTTTAGACTGAGAGGTGAGAAATATTATTGTTAATTGCGAGAGAATCACGCACTTAACTGTCATGCATTTTATTCACATGGGAATCATATCAAACCGGGCCCTGACCCGTATCTATATTTCTTTGTTTCTGCATATACTCTTTGCCGTCACAGGTGCTCTACCGCATGGACACACGTATTTCCATTTCCATTCCATTTGTCATGGAGCTACGGCATATTGCGGATGTTGTAGGTTACTTGTTTAAACGTTTCTCTCTATTGTACTCTAGTTATGTTCTGTTATTTATTCGGGCATTTGTGCCCAAGTGTTACACTTATTTACTATATTATAAATATTGAAATGTAATACTCGGTGTAACTATTTGTATTGGTCTGTTCACCGACAGCTTATTCGCTGATTACTTGTATATTTTCATTCCTTATTTATTAATTTTTTGATATCCACCGTTTTCACAAATGGGATTGTCTAAGTATTTTCTTTTATTTAAAAAATTTTCTTTTATTGACAATCTGTTTTCTAAAATGATTGGTGGTTATCTCGTACTATTATTTTAATCGACAGTGATGCTGAGAATGGAACATCTATGATTCCTGTGATTATTAGAGTATTGGGCTGGCCACCTATTATTTTAGTTGGTGGGTTGTCACAAATGGTATCAGAGCATTAGGTTCTAGAGTCCTTCGGAATCTATGCGGATGTATTTCGCTTTCAGCGTTACTTCTGATTTGATATAGAGCCTTAAGACTAATATTGTTGATTTCTCTTGTGAGTCTCGTTCTTCTGTTATGCTATGAGGACCCCGAAAATCTTTTGCGCGATCGTGTGCGACTAGTAAGTCGTCAGATGATGGGCATCAAGGGAGGTTGTCGTGAAGGCATCGTGAGATGGGATTTCTAAGAGCTGTAAGTTATAGTTAGGGACGTCGACCGCTTTAGAGGTCGCTCCCTTTTGTAGTATTTTCTTATATTGCTACTGTGACTACTAAGTACAGTAAAGATGATTTTCTATGTGCCGCTTCCAGTAAAGAGTGGTACTAAGCTTGGGATTCCAAGCGATGTCAACCTAAAGATTGAGAATTCCTTGATGGGGACCACCTATTGAAGTTCAGTTGGATTGGAGGAAGTGTAATCTCATTTTGTGAGAATATGAGGCCTGAGAGTCTGGCCTAGAATGGGGCATAGAAGTGCCCAGGTGCGAAGAGCGGAAGGAGAATCCTTCACCCATAAGAGTAAGGCTGAAGTGGCAAAAATGGTAGTCGCCGTAGTAGGGTGTTGCAGGAAGTTTTGCCCAAAGAGAGAGATCCCTTCGATAGAATGATAGGCTCACAACTAAGTGTTGTTAACACTTCAGGAAAATAAATATTCACGAGACCCCATCGGTGGACATCCACCCGGGGAAGGCTCATTGAACTAAGGCAGAGGAGGCCAGTAGGATGTTCTCTTTGCTGAAGAAGTTAAGGGAACTATGCGAGAAATCACTAGGGTAGCTTGGGATGGAAGTAGTTTGGTTCGGGTATGACTAGAATGATGTGTCTAGGAACCGTTAGTAATGGCCAAGGATTGGCAAGATGTTGGCAGGGATTTCCACCGTAGATGAGGGTGGAGTGTTCCTTATGATAAGATGGAGTAGTTTTGTATTTACCCTAGATTCGGGTGTGTATATTAAGCTTGTGGTAGTAGATCTACATGACTTCCATGATAGGGAAGTTCTTTTTTTTCGTCCACTCGTTATGGGGCGGGTGATGATATGTGTGGTATGTGCTACTTGTATTATATGTAATATAGGAGTAGATATATTCTTGGAGTGGTTGGTGTGATAGCAAGTGAAAATCGTGAGGCTATCCTATTTCTAGTTCTAGAGAGGACTAGTTGTTCTATAATATCTCTCCTGGATACAGGTTGAGACTTTATAGAGGTGGCTTACGGTATGTACATAGTTTTCATTTTTATTTTATTTTGCTTTGTTTGTTTTGTTTTATTATTTGCTTGCTTTTCTTGTGTATTCTATTGCCTTATCTCCACGACCAACAAGTTAAGGGGATTGTGTCGGAGGGGTTCCTTGTTTGGATTTCGCTTCGGCGAGACACTCTGCACATGAACCTTAGCGACGTTGGAAGTGGAGAGATGTGCATTTTTTTCTTTATCTACCTTTTCTTTTCTTTTTTGTCGGTTGAGTGCTGGGTTGGAAAGTTTAGCCAAGAATCACGTAAATGAGTGATTAGAGGGCTAAGTTAAAGTGCGTGATATGAGCATTGTGATAGTTTTTCCTCTGATCGATGTGGGGAAGACTAAGGTATGACAGTCGAATTGAGACTTATGATTATGCCTTAATGAGAAGGCCATTTATAAAAGATGTATGTAATGTGTATATTGGGACCAAGTGTTTGTGGCAAGTTACAGAAAGTAATTGCCTCAGTTGATTGATATGGTAAGACTTAGGAGTAAAAGTTTATTAGTATAGTTGAGAGTTAGGATTCTACCGATCTCGAACATGTGTCTTAGACCGTTACTTCTCGACGACCGACGATGAAAAGTAGTAGTGTAGCTGAAGGGTTCCTTGTTTGGATTTTGCCTCGGCGAGATGTCCCACGCACGAAACTGAGCGAATGTTAGGAGTTGGGAAAGGTCTTGGACACTAGGGATATAATTAGGATAATACGTATACGACTAGATTAGGATAGATAGATTGACTTTAGTATTATTAGGACGTAAGGCCTTTAGGGCATGTAATGTGGTTTTAGGAAGGCGGTAGGAAGTTGACCACACTAGGTTTTTGGGTTAACTCTAAGTGGGATTAGGTCCCTAGAAGGAAGAAGTTTAGGATCTTGAGTGATTTGAAATGTTAGGCCGTAGAAGGAGGGGATTTTCTTAGATAGAGCGTTACGTCGGTAACATATCTTCAAAAGAGTTAAAGTATGAGCGGACTTTTACTCCTACACTCGCATTGTTAAGTTCGAGAGTGGATTTAATGAACGAGTCCTTGCCAGGAATGGGGAGTATTAATACGGGAGCAGGGACCCATTGTTTATGCATTTCACAAATTTAAATTCTGTGAGAAATATTGTCCCACGCTCGATTTAGAATTCGTAGCGGTAGTATTCGCCTTAAGGAATAGAGACACTACTTCCTGGGCAGGAAATTTGCCTTTTCACTACCGAGCAGTTGGAGTTCGTGAGGGATTTTCGATTGAATATCCCCCCTTTCGTTAAGGAAATGCGGATGGGTTAGTAGATGCGTCGAGTAGGAAATCGTCGAAGATATTAGAGAAAGAATGGGATGCCAAGTAGAATGAGCTTAACCGAGGGGACGCTATAGCAAAAGAGTTCATGTTCGTAATGGACTGATTCCCCTACTAGTATGAGAGACTAGCGGTGGAACGAGGAAGGATGGGAGTAGTAGCTTGAATGGATCGAAACTTCAGTACAATTGTTCAGATCGTTTCTTGTAAGTATTGTGCCGAGATGTGCAGGTATCTCCTTCCGTAATAGAAAGGTAGGATCTATAGTTTGTGGGGAACGATTTGGTACTATGTTAGAGCATGTAGAACATAGGCTAAGATCGAAAATGATGACCTTAGTCTGAGTCGAATAAGGATGCCATTTTACCAAGGGGTTTGCTAGGAATAATAGAACGGTAGTTTATTATGGTATACCCTTATATGGTTATACTATATGCCCGAATTTTGAGGGCAAAATTCCCTTCTAAGGGGGGGAGTATGTAACAACCCAGGCTTTTGAGCAGCTATTAATATTATTTTTCCCGATGGACAAATTCTATAAAATAGGGGAAGTTGGAGTAAATATTATTTCCAATGATATTAAGGGATAATATTTACTATGTTTTTTCTATTTACCGTATGAGAAGGTAAATGGCATTATATTGTGATATGTTGCGTCATTATATGTAAAACAACGGTTATGGCTCATATTTAAATTGAGGTATAATTAATAAAATAAAATAAAATGGGAACATAAAATTTGTTCACACTTTCCCGAATGCCAAAATAGGGTGTGCGGTTGTTTTTAGAATGGTCAAGATAGTCGAAATAAGTGCCAAGTTGTATTTTGGAATTTCGGGCACTTTTAACGCGTTATGACTCAATTAAGTGTATACGAGTCATTTTAATGGTGTATTGGCAATAAAAGAGGGAATTTATGTTTTAAGACTCGTTTAAGTCCCCCACCCCTTTTTCTTTCTTCATTTGTGTTAGAAGCCAAAGGAGAGAGAGAGAGAGAGAGAGAGAAGAGAGAGTTGGGATAATGGAGAGAAAAGAGAGAAAATGGAGATTTGAAGCCGAAAATCGTTGCTACCGAAAGGGAATCCAAGACTACGAACCTCGAGGCAAGTTTCTTAGTTGCTAGATGTGATTTAATGTGATAAATTGCATGTATAGTTAGGTTTTGTAGATTTAATCCATAAATGGGTATTTGTTTATTTTGATGATTAAACCCTTAAATCTTAGTTTTAATTGGATTTGAGGAATACATATTAGTTATAAATGGTGTAGAAATGATTTGGGAGAATTAGATGTTGTTGTTGTTGATGAAAATCAAATATTTGGAGTTTTGGGGTTTTATGGTTCAAACAACCCGTAACCCCATCTTGGGATTTCTGCAGGATCGAATCGATTCGGCCCAGTGGGCGAATCGATTCGGGTAAAGGGAAGGATACAGGTCTAGACAAACCGAATCGATTCATATTGGAGACGAATCGATTCGGCTATTACAGAATGTCAGTTTTTTCTCACCTAATCGATTTGGCCTTTTTGGCGAATCGATTCGCAAGGGCGAATCGATTCGGCCCAAGGAGCAAATCGATTCGGGTCCCCTGTTTTTGTGAGATTTTTCCTAGTTTGATTTTTAGACCTTTTTCTTTTAGGTCCAAGGTTTAGGGACCTTCCTTTGGGAAGTAATGGGGAGTCCTAGAGGGACGTTTTGGGTAGACTAATGTTCTAGGAATTAATGGGATGATTGGGCTTACCGGAGGGCTAGATTGTATAGGTTGATGTCCGAATGAAATAGGAGATTAACCAAAAGATAATTTGAAGATAAAATGTTAATGTGAGACATTTGGGAGAGACTCCTTGAGGGAGATTCATTTTAATGGTTTATGTTATTATATTGAAGTTTTGGGGACTAGTTGAGGTTAATGACACTTCAGGTCTTAAGGTAATTAATAAAATATGACTCTAAGAATAAGAAATGAATATTATGAAATTTTGTACTAATAAATATGTACAAATGATTTTGAGAATGTAAAAACGAATGTTTTCAAATGAAAAAGATGATGATTTTCATAAATGTTAAAAGGTATGGATACACACACTCTCTAAATCGCTATCTTAAAGGAAGTTCGCGGGTTGTGGTGAACCCCCCTGACTAATGAATGCAGGGTGGATATAGTCCCTAGGCCATATGAGCGTTTGCAGTATATTTTTCTGTGATGGGTAGGTAATTTTGGGTGTGGTTATGACTACCCCGCAGGCATATGGCCGCTTCTCAACGTTTCAGTAGGATCCCAGGTTGTCTAAATGATAGGCCCTGCAAGATGATAGCCATTTAGGGGCGCGCACAGTGGGGAAACTCGGATGGGCGTTCATCGTTATATATGTAATTATAACTATTCTAAATCAAGTTGGACTTGATGTATGATACGAGCCATAAAGAGCACAAATGAAATGCCATAAAGAGCATGAGAAAGTGTCATCAAAAGCACGATGAAAATGCCACAAAGAGCATATGATGATGATTATATTCATGTTAAGGAAGATATTTTTACAAAGTGTATAATTGGGATGAAATGCCACAAAGAGCATAAGACTATGATTATATTTCCTAATAAGGAACGAATTTATGAAATGAATTAGTAAACGATGAAATTGATTGGTAAACATTTGATAAAATGTTGTACGATTTATATATTCCTAAAGAATAAATGGGAATTATGTTTTGATGGTGAATGGATATAATTATGTATCCTTGTGTAGTAGTAGATGAGACCTCTCACATATATATATATATATATCATACATATAATATTGTGCTAAGGGTCTAATGTATCTCGACGATCAGCCTTGCCTAGTAGTAGTGTATCGGGGGGGGGGGGGTTCCTTGTTTGGATTTTGCTTTGCGAGACACCCCACGCACGAATAAGGGCATAGTGTTGTGACTGGGGAGAAGTTAGCCTTTAGTACTTGGATTAATTAAGACAGGGTCTAATGTATCTCGATGATCAACCTTGCCTAGTAGTAGTGTATCAGGGGGGTTCCTTGTTTGGATTTCGCTTTGCGAGACACCCCACGCACGAATAGGGGCATAGTGTTGAGACTAGGGAGAAGTAAGCCTTCTGTTCTTTGTTTAACCTGAGCATCATTAATATCGCGCTAGGTTGCTTTTAGACTGAGAGGTGTGAAATATTATTGTTAATTGCGAGAGAATCACGTACTTAACTGTCATGCATTTTATTGACATGGGAATCATATCAAATCGGGCCCTGAACCGTATCTATATTTCTTTGTTTCTGCATATACTCTTTGCCGTCACAGGTGCTCTACCACATGGACACCCGTATTTACATTTCCATTCCGATTTTCATGGAGCTACTACATATTGCGGATGTTGTAGGTTACTTGTTTAGACATTTCTCTCTATTGTACTCTAGTTATGTTTTGTTATTTATTCGGGCATGTGTGCCCAAGTGTTACACTCATTTACTATATTGTAAATATTGAAATGTAATACTCGGTGTAACTATTTGTATTGGTCTGTTCACCGGTAGCTTATTCGGTGATTACTTGTATATTTTCATTCCTTATTTATTGATTTTTTGATATCCACCATTTTCACAAATGGGATTGTCTAAGTGTTTTCTTTAATTTACAAAATTTTCTTTTATTGACAATCCATTTTCTAAAATGATTGGTGGTTATCTCGTACTATTACTTTAATCGACAGTGATGCTGAGAATGGACCATCTATGATTCCTGTGATTATTAAAGTATTGGGCTGGCCACCTATTATTTTAGTTGGCGGGTTGTCACAATAGATTGATGAGGGCCAATGCTAGAGGAAAAGTCAGTCTTAGTTGATTGAATATTATCCTTGTGGACGAACACCTTGGTAGTTATTGATTGATGAAAGTATTCACGAGTGTCATCTATATGGAGAGAAAGTGCTAGGTCCCTTGGTTTTAAGCTTGGTTCAGTATGTCTCGATTCGTGTGCCTTTAATACAGTGAGCATTTAGATGATCTTGATGATTGGGATAACCTAGAAGTGAACCTAGATAATCTTGGGAACTTAGTATAAGTTGTGACATTTAGAAAATGACCTTTTGGGGCGTTAGTATTGTGTGTCTCCTCGTTAACAATACCTGACATCCTGTGTCCTACCAGAACCTAGATGATTTTAATCTAGAGTTTGGTGGTTGTAATTTGTAATTGAGAGATAGGATCCCTTGTGGCATTCGTAGGCATGGGCCTTAATGTTCATAGGCAATGCTCGATGCCGAGTATCATACCAAGATATATATATTTATATATAGTTGTGTTAGTTGGTAGATTAGCATGTAGTAAGATGATTTCATAGTGAGGCAATTTAGTTGTCGTGGTTAAACACTCATTGTGAAGTTAATAAGGTATCCTTGTGAGGTGGACTTCGGTTTAGTAATGCATATCGTATAAGAATTACTTTAAAATGTATACAAAGGTTTATCTAGTGAGATGCTAATGCGAGTTTTAGTTCTACCCTAGTAAAGGTGAAATTAAGGTTGTGTACCGTGTGTTACAACGACAATAGTTCTCTCCTCGTAACCCTAGAGATAATTGTCACATCGAAGTTTATGTAGTGAGATACATTCGTATTGGTAGACCCCTATTTGCGTAGCATGGGTCGTGATATGACTGGCGATTTCTCGTTATAGACGTGTAAGTTCCTTAGGGAAATAATCAAGTTTGACATCATCGCCCATGAGGCATTAGAAATCATTATTGTATTAAAATTTACATGAGTGACAATAGACCATTGGTGATCGTAATACGATTAGATCACGTCAATTTGTGGTAGTGACTTGGAGTAAGTGTTACGGTTCTTATTTATAGACATGTGTCATGATATGACCTTTCAGGATAATTTAGGAAATCGATTTATGAATTATAGGTAGTGCGCCTGGGAGACTGAGAACACGATGAGGTTCGTTATGGATTTTAGAAATAACACATAGAGTGAAATGTTAGACATAATTATAGCTCCTAAGTGTGCTACCTGTGCAGTTAGTAATGACCTTGTTGGAGGAAATCATTAGGTGTGAGTGATGTTTGAAAATGAAATGCCATTAGGGTTATCGTTTAGTATCACGTAGACATAGCTAAGAGTGGTAGCAATGGTTCATGAATTGAATGTTTAAGACTATGTGAGAGCTATGTGTCACTTGATAAGAGTGATCTCGAAAACTGAGGTTAGCTACCATATGTTGATATTTTGCAGGACTAGCTGTGGTTGGTTGATAACTAATGATAAATGTCAAGAGAGGTAATGTTGCCCTTCTTTAGGATAGTTGTACTTACCAGTAATGGATAGGTATCGTTAGTCCTAAGTAGGGAAGCCTAAAGTTTTATTTTCACAAAGGAAACTGGTTTGTGTTCCATTTATTCGGCATAGACGGATGAATCTTTAGTAGGACTCGTCAAGGTTAGCGGTCCAAGCCAAGGTACGTGGAAAGGATATGGTGCTTAGATGTTATCGGTAAAGATTTATAGAATTCAAGAATACATTGTGGGCTCGCACTTCAGGTGGTTGGATTCACTGTAAAAATTTTATTGTCTTCATTTGGGCATAGCAGTCACCATATTCGTTGTGTTTCTTGTGTCGTCTTTGATCCCGATAATGGGAGGTTATTGATCAGATTTGATGTTGGTGTGGTGTTGGGTGCTGCGTAAGCTCAGTCGTGACACGGGTTAGGCCAGTTGTGACTGATGTGTCACACTAAATGAGTGTTCTCTCCTTCAGATGCCCATTTACTCTACACCAGTTTATGTGTACATGTGGTGTAGCGTTGTTGCATATACTACTTAATTTCTTATGTTAACATGCTTGTTAGTTTGGTGGTGTAACTAGTGTGACCGGGTCGTGTGTCACGAGGTGCTGACTTGGGAATATTTTGAATATTGTAATTTGATAAGACATTAGATGGTAGTGTTGCACTTGGTTTAAAATTGTATAAATTTAGGAAATGATCGCTTGAATCTGCGTTAGTATAAGGATCTCTTAGGAGATATGGATCGGGTAGACCTTTGTGATAAGGTTATTGACTTAACAATCATTGGTGTGTATATAACCATAAGTGTTAAGGTTGTGCCAGCCTAGGCTACGCATGAACCACGATTTGTTTGAGGAAACATTTGTCGTGAATCCTAATATCGAATGGTCCATGATGATGAGATTATAGGTCATAGTACCATGTTTGGTGAATATCAAACATCTCAAGGTTTTGTTAGATAGATGACGCGACTAAGAATTTGTCTCAAAAGTGCATTCTCTCTAGGCTCAAGTGCAAGCCTGTCGCATTAGTAGTAATTCGACAAGTCGGGATCGTCTCCACCAGGATAAAAAATTGGTAATTGGGAATTTTGTAGAAAAAGTTATTTATCCTTAAAATAGTTTCTCAAAAGAAAAGAAAAGATGATTAATGGTTTGAAATCTCCAATTGGTGATGAAAAAATAAACTACGCGCATAAAAACACTAAGAATGGTAAGAAATTAGATATGAATATGAGAGAAAATAGGGTGGAGTACAATCCCTCAAACCTTAGTAAATTACCATAAAGAATACTAGAATTGTAAATTGAAATTCTTGACTAAATCCAGTCTTTATAGATCCTAAGCATTACATATATGAGGGAACTAGCCTGTATCATATGAAATCAAAGGTAAATACAAAGCGGTGAATGGACAATTACACTTGCATAGTCTTCTAGAACATCCCAAGTACCTAGGGCAAGAGAGATTAAAAGATCCGCTATGTTCGTATAATTTCCATACACGATTCGGTCAATATTTAATTTACCCTCTATTTTCTACATGGGTAATTTACCTCGGAATGAGTTCATGTACCCCAACCCTTGAAAATTTATCTAGACATGGTTTTATTAGAAAACAAATTCATAACAATGCATGTAGTTATGGATCTAAGAAACATTGTAAAAATAAAAACTACAAAACAAGTGATAATTGAATTAAAAATAGAATTGAGATGAAATAAGAGAATGGGAAATTGATACTTGTAATCAGCACTAGGGAAAAGAGATGAAATTTAATCCAGAAGACTTCTTGTTCCTCAAACTTACAAACTAGGGCTTTTCTAAGAATATGAAATTTGTCTACTAAAAACTCTCTAAAATCTGACTCTCTCTTCTCTAAAATTCGACTATGTTGGAAGGATGTAGGGCTTGGCCTTTTATAACACCAACTCGCATGAATTTACAGCTAATATCAATGGGCTACGCAAGATATTCCAAGATTTTCACCTCTTCAGCTCCATAATTAATGCTAGAAATTCGAACAGCCGGATCGGTCTGGATGCCATCGGATCGGTTCGTTTTTCCGTAACCAGATCGATTCTTTTTTATTTCTACTGGACCGATCCGGATGCTATCGGATCGATTCTCTTATCATCGGTTCAGTGTCAATCCGGAGTCTACTGGAATGGTGACATTTCGGATCGGTCCGATTTTCTTCCATTTTGACTTTTTCTTTCCATCTTTGACTTGTCATAACTTTTGATCTCGAGCTACGATTTGATTGTCGTTTCTTCCGATGCTCTTATGAAATAAGGATCTTCAACTTTCCTTTAGGCTTCAATTCTGAACTCCGAGTGTAAATTTACACTTTTACCCTTTGACTTGTCTTCCTTTGTTCTCTTCCTTTCTTCTGGTTTCTTTCTTTCTTTTCTTTCACTAAATACCTGTAAAATCCATAAGAAATACACAAAACTCGGGGTACTCGTTAGAAATAGTCAATGGCAATGATATGGGATAAAAATGATTCAATTACATTGTTCGAGATATCAAAATCACTAACTTAAGGGGCTAAATTCAGAAGAATTTATGCTTAGTCAAATCCCCCTAACTTAGAACTTTGCACGTCCCGAGAAATGTAAATGAAGCTACCCAAAGTTCTATTCTTGAGATTTCTTTTATTTAACTAAAATTCGACTTTCGCAGGCATGCGATTGCATTGAGCGTATGAAACAAGTCTTTAAACGCCTAGGTTACCCTAGTAGGACGAGTTTTGTCTCGTGAGGGTTTGTAGTGAATACACCCACAAAATTCTTTATTGACTAAAATAAATATCAAAATACTTAAAAATTGTGCAATTTAAACTTTTTGAAAAATAATCACCATAAATTCATATTCAAATGTCTCAAACCATAGTGTGTGTGTGCAAAGACACAAATTAAACCTCAAATTTCCACCGATTGAGCATTACGCTACTTTCCAAAAATTCGTTTTGATTAAAATTCTTATGGATACACTCACAAACGAATCACTCAAATTGTGACTATTTTCGCTCGGTATGCATGATATAAACAGTAAAAATAATGGACACAAATTCACGCATAAAAATTGGAAAGACGGACTATTTTAGGTAAAAAAATCTCACCATCGGAGTACGGTTATAAGGAAACGGGAACATCGTCTCTTAATCACACCATTTTAATCTCTTTTACTATCTTTTCATATCTTATCTCTCCATGCAGTAACCAATTTTTCCATTCAGACTCAGTTAGGACTTTATCGGGTTAAAAAGTGTAAAGGGTAAAAATGGGAATGGATGGAATGTTCGGAATAGGAAAATGTCCTTATGATGTCCATTTGTGCTTTTTAGGGCATTTCCTCATTTTTCTCCTTCTTTTTCTATTTTTCACGCTTTTCTTTCCTTGCTATTTTTGTTGAGCATATCTATTTTTTTCTTGCCCCTTTTTGTTTTGTATTTTTTGTTTTTTTACACACTTTGGACTTACTTGATGAATTTCCAATTTTCACAATTCCGGGCTATTTGAGTTTTTCGAGTTATCAAACGAAAGGAAAATATTTTATTAGTCTCAAAGTGGGTTGCAAAGGGATAATTTTTTTCACAACTTTATTATGGCTAATATTTTTGGGTTAAACAAAAGAGGGCCTACTTCATTGTCCAAATTGCTAATCCCATTACCATATGCATCTCGAGATTAATTAAGTTTAGAGATATATTTAGCACGAATTTCAAGAAAACATTTCACACATTTCCCATAACAGATCAAAACAAAGGATTGAGATCATCAATGACTTATTAAAATGCTGAAAAGAACTTTGAGTTAATCATAAACTTGGATTGATTTAATAACTCATAAAAATTTGAAAGGCTCGAAATCTCACCAGGTTTGATCAATCTCCACACTTATTCGTTAAGTCGTCAATTTTCTTTCAATTTCCATTTTTGGTCAATTTCGACTTAGTGATTTTAATTTTTAGAATTTGAGACTTTAAATAGAATAAAGGTGACATTTTTTAAAAAATTTAAATTCCAATTTTTATTTATTTTGAACAAAAATATTTTTGGCTTTTTTCAATTTTTTTTTTTTTTTTATATATATATGCAAAGTTTTATGAATACGCACTTACCATCCCCCCTAACTTAGTCTTTTGTATTTTCCACAATCAAAAGGATGATAAAGCTAAATAAGACGAAATAAGGAGTGTGATAAATAAAACAAGAAAAGTACTACAATAAAAACGGTTTAGTACAACACAACTGTGGAAACAAAAGAGAAAAAAAAGGACACCATATCATAACATAACATAACATAACATAACATAACATAACATAACATAACCAGAGAAACAGGGCTGCCTACGGGGCTGGTGGGTGGTGGGAGCTACCTGGGGCATTGGGGTCATAAGGATCATAAAAATACGCAGTAAGGGGGGCTTAGGGACCCAACTGGAGGCGATAAAGATCAGCCTGCATACGCAGCATCATACTCGTGTCCCGTTGGTATGAGGTCATAAACCCGTCAAAATGTGTCTCAAGAGAAGCACCGCGCTCGGTGAGACCCGTACCAACTGGAACATAATCAGGATTAGCAATTTCATCATATTCATCCTCCTCACCTTCTTCCATCTCAACATCGTCATCAGGAATAGCCTCTGCCTCAGCAGCAGCCACATCACCCGAGGTATCACTGTCACCTCGACGAGCATGGATCAGCTGGGTTTGCTTGTCACTTCGGGTGCGGGATTCCTGCCCAAGTGGCTTGGTAAGTTAATAAGATCTTGCGGGGAAACAATACCGACATCCTTATGAAAGGAGGTAATGAGATGACCATAAGGAAGAGGGGCCCTACCCTTTTTGTCCAGCGCCATGCAAATGATATCATTGTAAAACGTGCGGGCCAAATTAATAGCAGTGGCATGGTCAAACAGATGATACACCATAGTATCTTGACGCGGGCGCATAGTCAAACCATTTGAAGTTTGCAAAAGGTTGGCAGAAATGGTGTGAAAAGTGATACGTGCCTTGTCGGGTAACCGACCAACAGGAAAAGTCTCAGTATTCCAAACCAAACTGGGAATGATTCGGGACATGCAAACTTCTTTGGACACTACTGGATCATGACTGGGATAGGAAAATTGGGTGGGAGTGATCACACCTTTAGACTCGAGTTTCTAGGCCAGAAGTTCATGCGAGAACGGTATCGGTGTCGAGTTGATAAAGGCTTGAGATTCAAAATCTGCGGTACGAATGAGCGAACCGTAAAACTGACGCACTTCATTCTCCAATACGGCCTCGTATGGTTCATTGAAAAATCTGTCCCCAGCCTCGGGACATGAACATGACAGTGACAGAATTAGGAAGCTGATCCCAAAGCACCTGATGCTTAATGTGGAATTTTCGCCTAGGACCGAAAAAATGGTGGCACCAATTTCCCTCTCGGTGTGAACTATATTCTCTATAGCCATCGGGCAGGACTTCAATGGAATTATACTTCTGGGGAGCAGCCATGGTAACTAAAGAACTGGATAGTAAGAGAGAGAAGAAAATGGTGATCGAGGTGTGAAAGAAAGTGGAGAGGTTAGAGTGATATTTATAGGTGGGATGGGGGTTAGGGGGGAAGAATTGGTGGGAAATAATGGAGGGAAAGGATGGGGAAGAAGGATCGTATGAATTTTTAGGGAGAGGAAGGGATTGGGGAAGTAAATGAGGTGTGGATTGAAGAGGTTTTATCCTCGGGAAAAAATAGCCTGTAGACGACCGGATCGATTCGTATTTAGACCGAACCGGTCCGGTTTTCTTTTTATTTTATTTCTTATTTTTGCCCGAATCGGTTCCTTTTTTATGGGGCCGGACTGATTCTGTCTGGAAAAAAATGCCAGCTTTTCCTGCTTTAGTTCAATGGACACTTTCAGCTTGATTTCTCTAACCCAACACTCCCTCCAATGCAATTGGACCTCAACACCCTCAAAACTCTCATCAAAACTCGAAACGCTCCCGAGACATGTATTGGATTCCCACTTCTGGTAGCGACACACAACTATGACTTCCTAAATAGCCTAACATCCTATGACTCCTATACACAACATTCACCCCATACAAATCAGGGGTGCGATGACCTCACCTTTCGTGCTCAGTCAATCCCCATAAACGGGGTCCGACAACCAGATCGTGTCGGCTTCCATTGCAACTACTTCCAAATACGGCTTGAGACGTTGTCCATTAACCTTGAATGTGTTTCCCCTTTTTGATCCTCTAGTTCAACAGCTCCATGGGGGAATACTTCCTTCACAATGAATGGACCAGACCATCGTGACCGCAATTTTCTAGGAAACAAGTGCAACCTCGAGTTGTAGAGAAGTACTTTTTATCCCCAAAATGAAACTCCTTACGTCAGATGATTCTGTCATGAGCTCGTTTCATTCGTTCTTTTGAGATTTTAGCACTTTCATACGCATCATTACGTATTTCTTCTAACTCATTCAACTGAAGTTTACGTGTTTCACCGACTTTTCCATGTTAAAGTTCACCCTTTTGATAGCCCAATATGCTTTGTGTTCAATTTCAAAAGGAAGATGACAAGGTTTGCCATATACAAAGCGAAATGGGGACATCCCAAGGGGATGCTTGTATGCAGTTCGATAAGCCCAGAGCGCATCATTCAATATGAGAGACCAATCTTTCCTGTTAGGTTCGACTGTCTTTTCCAAGATATTATTTATTTCTCGATTGGCTAGCTCGGCCTGGCCATTCGATTGAGGGTGATAAGTCGTTCCAACCTTATGGATGACTCTATACTTTCACATTAGCTTTTCCATCGGCTTATTGCAAAAATGAGTTCCATTATCACTAATTATAGCCTTAGGAACTCCGAATCGAGAAAGTATGTTTTCTTGAATGAACTTTATCACCACCTTATTATCATTCGTCCTTGTAGCTATGGCCTCTACCCATTTTGAGACGTAGTCTACTGCGACAAGGATGTATAGAAAGCCAAAATAGGGTGGAAAAGGCCCCATGAAGTCAATCCCCCAGCAATCAAACAACTCAATGACAAGTATGGGGGTCAATGGCATCATGTCACGGCGAGTAATAGCTCCCATTCTTTGGCATCTATCACATGATTTACAAAAAGTATTCACATCCCGGAAGATTGTGGGCCAAAAGAGACCGCTTTGCAGGATTTTCACAGCAGTTTTATTTTTGGAGAAATGACCTCCACATGCTTCCGTATGACAAAATCGAATTACACCTTGAATTTCTTCATCAGGTACACGTCTTCGGATGATTTGATTAGCAAAATACATAAACAAATATGGATCATCATAAAAGAACATGTGTGACCAAGTAATGAACTTCCTTCTCTCTTGTGGAGTCCAATTGGAGGGAACGACTCCAGTGACAAGGTAATTTACTATATCTGCAAACCAACGAAGAGAATAAGTAGCAAATAGATTTTCATCAACAAAATACTCATCTATGGGGATGGGATCAATAGGTACGTCGGACGAGAGTCGTGACAGATGGTCAGCAACGACGTTTTATACTCCTTTCTTATCTTGAATCGAGAGATTAAACTCTTGTATGTGTAGGATCCACCTGATTAGGCACGGTTTGACATCTTTCTTGGTCAGAAGATATTTAAGGGCCGAGTGATCAGTGAAGCAAATGATGGGCGACCCAACAATGTAAGAGAGGAATTTGTTGAGAGCAAAAATGATCGCTAGTATTTCTTTCTCCGTAGTGGAGTAGTTAAGCTGGAGGCCAGATAATGTCCTACTATCATAGAAAATAACATGAGCTTTCTTATCTTTTCTTTGTCCAAGAACATCCCCAATCGCGTAATCACTTGCATCACACATAAGCTCAAATGGGAGTGACCAATCCGGAGCTTGCATGATAGGAGCAGAAATTAGCATACTTTTGAGTCTATCGAAAGCTTCTTGGCATGCGTTATTCCATTCAAACGGAGTTCCCTTCATAAGAAGATTACTCAAGGGTCTAGCGATGGCGCTAAAGTCTTTGATAAATCTCCTATAAAATCCAGCATGGCCTAGAAAGGACCTCACATCTTTAAGCAATTTTGGTGGGGGTAACTTAGCTATTACTTCAATTTTTGCTCGATCAACCTCGATTCCCCTAGATGAGAATATGTGACCCAGAACTATGCCCTCAGTGACCATAAAATGGCATTTTTCCTAATTGAGGACTAAGTCTTTTTCCACACACCCGAATAAAACTCTTTTAAGATTAGCTAAACATTGTTCGAAAGATGGACCGAAAATGCTGAAATTGTCCATGAACACCACCAGTCCTTTTTCTATCATGTCGCGAAAGAGACTTAACATTCACCTTTGAAAAGTTGATAGCGCATTACATAACCCAAAAGGCATATGTTTGTAGGCAAACGTACTAAACGGATATGTAAAAGTCGTCTTTTCTTGATCAAGTACATCCACTTCAATCTGATTATAGCCAGGATACCATCTAAGAAATAATTGTAAGGGTGGCCCACTACTCTTTCAATCACCTGGTCAATAAATGGCAAGGGAAAAAGGTCTTTTCTTGTTCCGGCATTGAGCTTTCGGTAATCAATGTAAACACGCCACCCGGTGGTGGTGCGTTGAGGTATTAATTCTCCCATAGTGTTTTCAACCACAGTCATACCCGATTTCTTTGGAACGACCTGAATTGGGCTCACCCATTTGCTATTAGAAATGGGATAGATAATCCCAGCATCTAACAATTTGATGATTTTCGCTCGAACTACATCTTTTATGGTTGGGTTGAGTCGCCTTTGCATCTCTCTCGAGGGCTTCACCTCCTCCTCGAGGTGGATTTTATGGGTACAAATCAAAGGACTTATACCTTTCAAATCTTCTATAGTCCAACCAAACGGACTCCTATGCTTCCTCAACATATTCAACAACATGCCCTCTTGCTCTTTTTTTAAATTAGAAGAAACAACAATAGGAAATGTATCATCTTCTCCGAGAAAAGTATATTTTACATGAGAGGGTAGTTTTTTTAACTCAAGACTAGGAAATCTATCATCAGAGGGGATCATGAGTGACTCCCTCGGGGTTAATTCCTCAAATCTCAAAATCCAGTCAACATCTCTCAACTTCTCAAAACTCACTTCTTGCAACCAAGCTCCCAACTCTTCCACTTCCCGCTCAAACTCAGTATAAGAACTCTTATTCTCAACACCTTGCACTAAACAAACTTCCAGCGCATCTCCACCTATGATCCTCTCGATGTGCTCATCCACCACCTCTTCAATAAGATCAACCTCATGAATTTCATCCTTATCACCCATTTGGTTAGCAACATTGAAAATATTGGTCTCGAGAGTCATGTTTCCAAAAGTGAGTTGTATTTGGCCATTACGTGTATTGATCAAAGCATTAGCAATAGCTAAAAATGGATGGCCCAAAATTATGGGAACATGAGTACTCGAATGGGGAGAAGGCTCCGTATCCTAAATGATAAAATCAATAGGGAAGTATAATGTGTCCACTTGAACCATCACGTCCTCCACAACCCCACGAGGCACTTTCACTATTCGATCTTCTAACTATAGAGTGATTCGGGTAGGTTTAAGATCACCTAAATTAAGCTTCTTATAGATAGAGTATGGAAGGATGTTCACACTCGCACCTAAGTCAAGCAAAGTTTTTTCAACTCTACTCTCTCCTATAACACACAAAATTGTAGGTGCACCAGTATCCTTGAATTTTGGTGGAAGATCATTAAGAAGGACCGAGCTCACATTTTATGCCAAAAAGACGTTTTGCTTCACCTTAAGCCGTCGTTTGATAGTCAAAAGATCTTTGACGACTTTGGTATATGCTGGAATTTGTTGGATAGCATCCAGAAACGGCAAGTTCAACTTCACTTGCTTCAGAATATCTAGCACTTCAGTACGCGAGGCTCCCTTTTTGGGTGGTGCCAAGCATTGAGGAAATGGAGCAGCAATGGGTAGTTTTAATTCAACTTCATATTAAACTCCTTCATCCTTATCATCCATGTGCAATGGGGTCTCCTCGGATTCTAAAGATTCTTTAGCTTTAGATTCCTTGGGAGGTGGTGGCGCTAGATCAATTATGCTACCACTACGTAGAGTAGTGAAAACTTGAGGAGGAATTTACCCTTCTCCTGAGTATTCAATGTAGATTGCAACTTAGAGATGCTAGTATGAATTTCCATGAACATTCGATCATACTTAGCATTGCTCTCCTTTTGAGATTGGATGAATTGATTCATATTATCCTCAAGATATCGCCCTACTTGGAGTGACATACGGACTAGGAGATGGTACCTGCATAGGGTTTTGCATCGGAGGAGGCATTTGCTGAAATTGAGGAGGGGGTAGTGTCAAAGCCACGTTTAGATTAGGAGCCACCCCACCTTGTGGTTGTCCATAGTTGAAACCAGGATGATTCCTCCAAGATTGATTGTATGCATTCCCTTGCGGTACATTAAAATTACCTCGAAACCCTCCTATCGCTTCTACTTGCTCAGTATACATTGCCTTGTATGCAGGGATGGTAGGACATCCTTTGGTAGAATGACCAGCAACACAAATGGCACACACTTTCTCCTTTCGTACTTGCACGGGCCCAGCGATTTCTCTGAATCAAACTTCAAGCATGTCTCTGAAATTCTTTTTCAATTGGTCAAATTTATGATCTTGTAAAGTGTCCTTGTCCAAGTGATAAATACCGGACTCATCAAACGAGTGTGACACCCTGCCTAATAAAATATCGGGCGATCACTCCTTTATTAAATTAAAATCAAGGTGAACAGTTGGTTCATTCTTAGCATCACTGTCGTGAAAATAAATTTTTCCAAATTAGCACCCTAATTAATTAAGCGAAGTGTCAAAACCATTTTTAACATTACTAGCCAAATTTTATTTTTAAAGAAACATTATTTATTTAATTAATAACAACATTTTCAATAAGTAAGAATCATCCCACAATTATCCTGGAACATAATCCAATTAATTTAAACATTCAACTTTAAAAATCCCAACATTTAAAACTTAAAGTAAAACATTCATGCTGAATAAATCCTAAAGTAACAGTACTAGAAATAACTTAAATACAAATGTCCCAATAAAACAGATAAATAGTGGAAAGGGCGACACATGCCCCAATAACTGAGAATCATAGAAGTGGAATCAAGTAAATGAAATCGTCTAAGCAAGTGGCCTGCAACTCCCACCTAAGCTGCAGCACGTTCCTTCCAAGGGATCCTAAGCAAGACGCCCATGTGGCTGGGCACCTGTAATACATACATATATATATACAAGAGAGAGGGAGAGAGATAGAAACGGGTCAGAGCCCGATAGTGGATATGATTTAAAAATTTGTTTAGCAAGTATTTAAATTGATACAGGTCAATGCAACAACATATTAGTGCGACACAGTAGGCAGTTTCCCGAATTTCAGTCATAACATAACACAGTAGGCAGTTTCCCGAATTTGAGTCATTATACATGTCTTACTTACCAATACAAAGTAGGCAGTTTAGCAAGTATTCAAATTTGAGTCATTATACATGTCTTACTTACCATAACACAGTAGGCAGTTTCCCGAATTTCAGAAATTCATATATATATATTAAATACTCGTATAATATATATATTCTAACAGCACCCCACATAAAAATTATGGTGCGGGCAGACTCTGCTATCCAATCCCCGTATCACTCGTACTAAAGGGAATACAAGTTCGAAATCAGTCTCGAACTGTATAAATACATACACAAACAATATTGAGGCGAAGCATAGTTTCCAAGTCCAAGAGGTCAGTACATACCCTCACGTCTCTTAGGATCGTGACTACCGATTCGATAGCCTGTACCTAGGATTCTTATCTTCTAGGGTACGAGTCAATATCCCCCAAGAAGTCCCATTTGATATAAGACTGTCCCAGCGCGGTAACCTCAGGGATAGCAAGTAGCGCGAGCATGATTTTCACATGTATATAATATATGCATACACAATCATATAAATATACCACTTTCATCATATCAATTTAGGTTTATCCCATAACCCATAATCACAACATTTATCTTTACCTTTCCATTATTTATCACGTATAATGGTTCGTTTCTAACTTTAATTCGAAGGGTTTTTCCAACTTCTACGTAACCCTCATGGACTCTATTCTTCCAAATGTACAATTCAGTAGGTATTAATTTACGTTCCAATGTAACTCTCTTACGTGTCTCTCCCCTTTAATGTAAAATATCCCAAAGATATAGATTTTGCCTTACATTAAAGGTCTCTTATTCATTAATGAATCCTACTGGTCATCATTATCTCCCAAATTATTTTAACAAGGATGTCTAAGTAATTTTCTTCATTTCGAATCAATTCAACAATTTTAAAAGGGGAACTTAAGTCTGCCAGGAGGGGTCGATCGATCGACGTCTGGGGCTCGATCGATCGAAGCTCTGGGCTCGATCGATCGATCAAGCAGGTATTGCGATTTCTACAATTTTGCAGTTACGGGTTCTAACAAATATCTTCATCCAAATTCAAGTTTTGCATTCCCAAACGTCCAAAAAATTATACTACTAACATCCTAGCATAATATTATGCATTTCCTACGTAAAACATGTCAATTTACGTCACTAACCATGGATTAACAAGCCAAAATTCATTTAAAACTCAAGAACCCTAGAAATCTCTTAATCATGGTTCTAATATGTTTTTCCCAGAATTTCCTTCTTATACAACATTAAATTCCATGGTTTAGTCTTCTACATCACAAAGGATTTCCAGAATATCATTTAAGTCATCACTACATGCAATTTCCTATATCAAATTGGGTTTTTCTTCCATACAATTCATCCTAATCATTCCTAAACTAATATGAAAGATGCATCAACGAAATAAGCAAGATAAACACTTTCCTAGGATTTTCTAAAGTCTGGTTTGGTGCCAAAATTGGTGTGGTTGTGTTCCCCGTCTCGCGATCTACGCATTGGCGGTGGCGGCGGTGCAAATGGTTGAGTTTTGAGCCTTGGAATGCCTTGAGAGCTCTCTCCTCTCTTCTCTAATGGTCGTTCTAGTGTTTTGAGATTTCTAACCCTATATGATAGCCCAGGTATCTGATATAACCCTTTTAATTTTCGTGGGTTTAATTACCCAAAAATGTGAAATGTCCAAAATGCCCTCCCGGGGTACTAATTAGGCCTAAAAATGCCCCGAGACCCAAACTAAACCCCCGGGCACATTTTCTGACTATCTTGACCCTTCCGGACACGTTGGCGTACTCAAAATGATCATACGAATAACTTATAAAATATTCACTTTTATTTATCAATATTTAGTCCCGACGCGACACGGGCGCGTCCCGACTCAAATTTCCAAAATTGTCATTTTATTCACTCGTGTCATTCAATATAACCAATAGTATATATTACTTTGCTCATTAGTAATATTCGACAAATTTCCCATAATTACTAACTCTCGTCACGTTAATAATTATAACATAATTAATTTTTTGATTTTTATTAAATAATTAATTCACATTAAAATTAATAAATCCCCAAATTAATATAGCATAAAAATACGGGGTATTACATACTTCCCCCCTAATAAAGGAATTTCGTCACGAAATTCGGAAAATAAGGCATAACTGGTAAGAACAAATCTGGATATCTCTCGAGCATATCGGCCTCGCGCTCCCAAGTGGATTCCTTCACGTTATGATGCTCCCACTGGACCCGCACAAGTGGAACTATCTTCAACCTCAATATCCTCTCACTATAGTCTAGGATAGCCACCGGTCTCTCCTCATAAGAGCTGTCAAGCTGTAAGTCTATCTCGTCTCTCGTGATGTGAGTATGGGCCATATCATCCGGAAGATACCGTCTCAACGACAAGATGTGGAATACATCGTGAATGCGATGCAAATGCTCTGGTAGTCCCAATCTGTATGCTACCAGCCCAATCCTCTCGATAATGGGAAATGTTCCCACATACCTCGGGGCCAATTTCCCTTTCTTCCCGAACCTCATCACTCCCTTCATAGGAGATACACGCAGTAACACTTGGTCCCCCACATTAAACTCCCGGAAGAATCGTTTCGCATCGGCGTAGCTCTTCTGCCTTTCCTGGGCTACTCGAATGCGACTCCTAATCATCTCAATCCTCGCGGAGGTTTCCTGAATCACCTCTGGTCCTAACAACTTGTTATCCCCCACCTCGAGCCAACAAGCTGGGGAACGACAACGCCTTCCATACAATGCCTCAAATGGAGCCATGCCAATCATGAACTGATAAGAGTTATTATAAGCAAACTCTACCAGTGAAAGGTGTGGCTCCCAACCTCCTCCAAAATCAAGAACACACATGCATAGCATATCCTCCAACATCTGATTAGTACGCTCTATCTGTCCATCTGTCTGTGGATGATAAGCTGAACTCAACCTCAACTCAGTACCCATAGCCCCCTGAAAGCTTTCATAGAAACGTGACACAAAAATCTTCTCTCTATCTGACACAATATTCAGGGGCACCCCATGTAATCTGACAATCTCATAAATGAACAACTGAGCATACTGACCCGTGGTATAATCTATCCGCACCGGAAGAAAATGAGCCACCTTGGTCAAACGGTCTACAATCACCCAAATGGAGTCGTGGCCCCGCTGTGATGTAGGTAACCCTGTAATAAAATCCATGGAAATACTCTCCCACTGCCACGCAGGTACTTCCAATGGCTGAAGCAACCCTGACGGTTTCTGATGGTCCACCTTCACCAGCTGATAGGTAGAACACTTGGACACAGACTCAGTAATATCCTTCTTCATCCCACTCCACCAGTATTGCCTCATCATATCCTGGTACATCATATCTCCTCCAGGATGCACTGCAAATCGGGACCCGTGAGATTGGGTTATCACTGCATGACGCAATTCTGCCCCTTCTGAAACCACCAATCTCCCATTAAACCTCAAACCCCCGTCAGAACTAACAGAATAGGACTCAGCACCTTCAGCAAAAAATCGTACAATCTGCTCCTGGCAAAATGTGTCTGTGGTCTGTGCCTGTATCACCCTCGTAACAATCTCGGGTGTGACTGTCATAACAGATATGAAAGAACGGGCTACTGCGTCCTGGTGACCCAACTCCTTCCACTTCTCTTTCCAAACATCCTCTACCTCATTTACCGGTCTACGACTCAACACATCAGCAACTACGTTGGCCTTCCCTGGATGATACTGTATGTCGAACTGATAGTCCTTCATAAACTCTAACCATCTGCGCTGACGCATATTCAGCTCTCGCTGAGTGAACATGTACTACAGTGATTTGTGGTCTGTGAACAAATGGAATTTCTCCCCCAATAAATAGTGTCTCCATATCCTCAATGCAAAGACGATCGCTGCTAACTCCAGGTCGTGGGTGGGGTAATTCTTCTCATGTGGCTTAAGCTTGCGGGAGGCAAAAGTTATAGCCTTCTATTCCTGCTGAAGTACTCCCCCAAGTCCCCGTAAATAGGCATCGGTGTAAACCAGGTACTCCACACCCGGCTTTGATAAAGCAAGGACTGGTGCTGAAGTAAGCTTGTCTTTCAGCTCGTCGAAATCCAATTGACAAGCATCATCCCAAACATATGGTACCCCTTTGCGAGTCAGGTTCGTCAATGGACCCGCTATTTTGGAGAATCCCCGAATGAATCTCCTGTAGTATCCGGCTAACCCCAAGAAACTACGCACTTCCATCGGTGTTGTGGGCTGTCCCCACTCCCTCACCGCTGACACTTTATTCGGGTCAACTGCTATCCCCTGTTCAGAAACAACATGCCCCAAGAACTGTACTTCTCGCAACCAGAATCCAGACTTCTCGTACTTAGCATACAACTGATGCTCTCATAGAGTCTTAAGAACCTGCCTCAAGTGCTTGGCATGCTCCTCCTCGGAGTGTGAATATATCAAAATGTCATCTATAAAGACGATGACAAACTGATCCAAGAACTCTCTGAATACTCGGTTCATTAAGTCCATGAATACGGCTGGAGCATTTGTGAGACCAAATGGCATCACTCTGAACTCGTAAGACCCATATCTCGTCAAGAAGGCAGTCTTTGAAACATCCAGCTCTCTAATACGTAGTTGATGGTACCCCGACCTCAGATCTATCTTCGAAAAGAAAGTTGCTCCCCTCAGCTGGTCGAACAGATCATCGATTCGAGGTAACGGATACTTATTCCGTATCGTGACCTTATTCAACTCCCGGTAGTCCACACATAACCTCAGTGAACCATCTCTCTTATTCACAAACAAGACTGGAGCACCCCAAGGTGAGGTACTCCTGCGAATGAAGCCCTGACCTAACAGCTGCTCTATCTGATCTCGTAACTCTCGCATCTCCGTCGGAGCCATACTGTATGGAGCGCGTGCTATTGGTCTAGTATCCGGTAATAAGTCTATGATAAAGTCTATCTCTTAACTGGGGGTAGGCCTGGTATCTCCTGGAATACATCGGAATACTCACGAACGACTGGGATCGAGTCTAAATGAATCACAACCTCCTTAGAGGCATCCTCCTGTATATAATACAAATGAGCGATCGAACCTCCCTCTAGGCGAGGCATCGCCACTACAAACATCTCTTGCCCCGGAATGGCAAAAATAATGCTCCCACCGAAGCAATCAATCATGGCTCTATAAGCTGCGAGCCAATCCATACCGATAATAACATCATGCTCATGCATATCTAAGACTAACATGTCTGCAGGTAATACCAAACTACAAATCTCTACCCCCACTCCCCGGCATATAAAGAAGATAAGCGACCCACTCCCCAGTGGTGAGTCTACACACGTCACTGTGCTCTCTGCTGTGGCTAACAACCCTAAGGCCTTCACAAAATGTGTAGCTATAAAATAATGCGTCGCCCCAGTATCAAACAAAACCCGACCCATAGTACCATGGATAGGAAACATACCCTCAATCGCGGGTAGTGCCTATGGAGCTGCTGCCTGGTGGACGTTATAGACACGTCCATACTATAACTGCCCCTGTTGTACTGGAGCTGCTGGAACGGCTGGTAGGGCTGGCACCTGGGCTGGAGCTGGGAGGGCAGGTGGAAAAAGTGGTCTCTGTGGCTCATTATGGGCACCCTGCTGCTGTGGGGCCTATTACCCTCAGGGCAATCCTGGCGCTTATGACCATGCTTGCCACACACAAAACACTGGCCTCTGAAGTTACCTCCCCTCTAACCCTGCTGACCACGACCCTACTGGCTGTTACCTCCCCGCCACTGGCCCTGTTGGGCCTGATGTCGGTGTTGGCCTTGCTGGCCCTGCTAATTAGGTTGGCCCTACCTATAACCTCCAAATCCCTGTCTAGAATCACCTGAACGGAATCGCTTAGCAGGGTCCCCCTGATGGGAACTCTGCTCGTGCTGACGAGTCTGGCCGTGAGATGGTGCCCCACTAGCACTATTACCCCCGGTCCTGCCCTGCTGACTGGACTCTCCTACTCTCTTGCTTCCCTGTAGATGGAAGCGGTGATCCTAGCAATTTAGTAATGCAGCATTGAGTACATCAGTGAAAGCACTCAGAGATAGATTCCCTATAAGATGCTGACGGATCCTCCAAGCTAACCCGTCCACAAACAACATTAGCTTCTTACACTCAGTAGATGCCTCATCTGGCACCATGGTGAGAAGTCTCATGAACTCCTCCTCATACTCAGCAACGGTAGAGTTCTCCTGTTTTAAATTCAGTAATTTCCGCCTCATCTCAGTCTGCACGGCGGGTGGAAAGTACTTGCGGTCAAACCGCTCCCAGAACGACTGAATAGGGATCATGTCCCTCTCCTCCAAGGTGGTAGTGGACTCTCACCACTGCAAAGCGGCCCCCACCAGCTTAAAGGAAGCCAATAACTGCCTTTGTACGTCGGTACACTCATACATACGAAGATGCCGCTGGATGTCTTTCTTCCATTGGCTGACTGTGACGATATCTGAGATACCAGAGAACTCTGGGGGATGCGCCTTCTGAAAAGCATCCCTAACCCTCTCCCATGCAGATGGAAGTTGTGCTGGTACTGGCGCCACTGCCTGAATCTGGGGTGGAGCCTGCTGAGCCACCGCTAGCGCGGCATTCACCGCCTGAGCAACAATGGCGGCTACTTCATTAGCATTTATAGTGCCTTGTGCCGGAGCTGCTGGCTGCTCGGCCTGGGCACGCCTATCCTTCGGTGCACGTCTCGGAGGAATTTGAAACGTGAAGAAGTTTATTAGTCTACAGTCATTATCAACTCCCAAATAGCTGAAGACGTACACGTAAAAGCAGGAATACAACAATCCTAAAAATAAGGCTCTATAGTAAAAACGTTAAGCTGAAAGCGAAAATAAGCCGTACAGATCCTATGGACACTAGAACCTAATGCTCTGATACCACCTGTGACACCCCGCCTAATTAAATACCGGGCGATCACTCCTTTATTAAATTAAAATCAAGGTGAACAGTTGGTTCATTCTTAGCATCACTGTCATGAAAATAATTTTTTCCAAATTAACACCCTAATTAATTAAGCTAAGTGTCAAAACCATTTTTAACCTTACTAACCAAATTTTATTTTTAAATAAACATTATTTATTTAATTAATAACAACATTTTCAATAAGTAAGAATCATCCCACAATTATCCTGGAACATAATCCAATTAATTTAAACATTCAACATTCAAAATCCCAACATTTAAAACTTAAAGTAAAACATTCATGCTGAATAAATCCTAAAGTAACAGTACTAGAAATAACTGAAATACAAATGTCCCAATAAAACAGATAAATAGTGGAAAGGGCGACACATGCCCCAATAACTGAGAATCATAGAAGTGGAATCAAGTAAATGAAATCGTCTAAGCAAGTGGCCTGCAACTCCCACCTAAGTTACAGCACGTTCCTTCCAAGGGGTCCTAAGCAAGACACCCCTGTGGTTGGGCACCTGTAATAGATACATATATATATATACAAGAGAGAGGGAGAGAGATAGAAACCGGTCAGAGCCCGATAGTGTATATGATTTAAAAATTTGTTTAGCAAGTATTTAAATTGATACAGGCCAATGCAACAACATATTAGTGCGACACTCTCTTGAGAAATTCTCACCTCTCTTCTAATGTGCACACCTATCGCACTAACCCTCACCATGATTTATCTCATCATATATCACACTATCTTTCCCCAAGGATTTAACTTATCTTAGGTTACTCTCAAGATTTAAGATTGAACAGCATCATGGTTTAAAAGGATAATTTCATTTAGTACAAAATGCTCATTTTAACTTTATTGATTCATAAAGTTTTTCAATATCATATCATACTTTTCAAAACAAGTATTCAAATTTGAGTCATTATACATGTCTTACTTACCATAACACAGTAGGCAGTTTCCCGAATTTCAGAAATTCATATATATATATATATATATTAAATACTCGTATAATATATATATTCTAACAGCACCCCACATAAAAATTATGGTGCGGGCAGACTCTGCTATCCAATCCCCGTATCACTCGTACTAAAGAGAATACAAGTTCGAAATCAGTCTCGAACTGTATAAATACATACACAAACAATATTGAGGGGAAGCATAGTTTCCAAGTCCAAGAGGTCAGTACATACCCTCACGTCTCTTAGGATCGTGACTACCGATTCGATAGCCTGTACCTAGGATTCCTATCTTCTAGGGTACGAGTCAATATCCCCCAAGAAGTCCCATTTGATATAAGACTGTCCCAGCGCGGTAACCTCAGGGATAGCAAGTAGCGCGAGCATGATTTTCACATGTATATAATATATGCATACACAATCATATAAATATACCACTTTCATCATATCAATTTAGGTTTATCCCATAACCCATAATCACAACATTTATCTTTATCTTTCCATTATTTATCACGTATAATGGTTCGTTTCTAACTTTAATTCGAAGGGTTTTTCCAACTTACTACGTAACCCTCATGGACTCTATTCTTCCAAATGTACAATTCAGTAGGTATTCATTTACGTTCCAATGTAACTCTCTTACGTGTCTCTCCCCTTTAATGTATATACTTACGTTGTCCCTTATGTAAAATATCCCAAAGATATAGATTTTGCCTTACATTAAAGGCCTCTTATTCATTAATGAATCCTACTGGTCATCATTATCTCCCAAATTATATTAACAAGGATGTCTAAGTAATTTTCTTCATTTCGAATCAATTCAACAATTTTAAAAGGGGAACTTAAGTCTGCCAGGAGGGGTCGATCGATCGACGTCTGGGGCTCGATCGATCGAAGCTCTGGGCTCGATCGATCGATCAAGGAGGTATTGCGATTTCTACAATTTTGCAGTTACGGGTTCTAACACATATCTTCATCCAAATTCAAGTTTTGCATTCCCAAACGTCCAAAAATTTATACTACTAACATCCTAGCATAATATTATGCATTTCCTACGTAAAACATGTCAATTTACGTCACTAACCATGGATTAACAAGACAAAATTCATTTAAAACTCAAGAACCCTAGAAATCTCTTAATCATGGTTCTAATCTGTTTTTCCCAGAATTTCCTTCTTATACAACATCAAAATTCCATGGTTTAATCTTCTACATCATAAAGGATTTCCAGAATAACATTTAAGTCATCACTACATGCAATTTCCTATATCAAATTGGGTTTTTCTTCCATACAATTCATCCTAATAATTCCTAAACTAATATGAAAGATCCATCAATGAAATAAGAAAGATAAACACTTGCCTGGGATTTTCAAAAGTCTGGTTTGGTGTTGAAATTGGTGTGGTTGCGTTCCCCGTCTCGCGATCTACGCGTTGGCAGTGGCAGTGGTGCAAACGGTTGAGTTTTGAGCCTTGGAATGCCTTGAGAGCTCTCTCCTCTCTTCTCTAATGGTCGTTATAGTGTTTTGAGCTTTCTAACCCTAGATGATAACCCAGATATCTGATATAACCCTTTTAATTTTCGTGGGTTTAATTACCCAAAAATGTGAAATGTCCAAAATGCCCTCCCCGGGTACTAATTATGTCTAAAAATGCCCCGAGACCCAAACTAAACCCCCGGGCACACTTTTCTGACTATCTCGACCCTTCCGGACGCGCTGGCGTACTCAAAATGATCATACGAATAACTTATAAAATATTCACTTTTATTTATCAATATTTAGTCTCGACGCGACACGGGCGCGTCCCGACTCAAATTTCCAAAATTGTCATTTTATTCACTCGTGTCATTCAATATAACCAATATTATATATTACTTTGCTCATTAGTAATATTCGACAAATTTCCCATAATTACTAACTCTCGTCACGTTAATAATTATAACATAATTAATTTTCGGATTTTTATTAAATATTTAATTCACATTAAATTTAATAAATCCCCAAATTAATATAGCATAAAAATACGGGGTATTACAACGAGTTGGACACTTGTCGATTTTTATTTTGACAATTGGGGTCAGAAACATCCCATGCTTGCGTAGTCTCCACTACGTGTTTCTGACAATTGGGGTCAGAAACATCACTCGAGTCTAGCTCCCAGAATGGTCTTCCACACATTCTCTGAACAAGTTGTTTAGATGCTAAAGTAAGCCCTTGATGAAAAAATGAAATAAGATGATGTTTTTCGAATCCATGATGTGGGCAAGCACTAACAAACTCCTTAAAATGTTCCCAACACTTGTCGAAAGATTCATTCTCATTTTTCCAAAAAACTTGTATTTGAGCTTTGACAGAGTTGGTTTTGTGTTGTGGAAAGAACTTGGATAGGAACTTAGTTCGTATATCTCTCTAGGATAAAATAGAATTCGGGGGTAGTGACCATAGCCAAGTCTTAGCTTTATCCTTTAAGGAAAAAGGGAAAATCTTTAACCGGATAACATCTTGTGGACAAGTTTGGTCACCAAACGTCTCACATGCTTCTTAGAACTCTCTAATATGGAAATATGGTTTTTCAGAATCCATCCCATGGAATGTAGAAAGAATTTGAATCATCATATTTCAAAAGTGGAACTGACCGGCATTATACGGGAGTAAAATGCATAATGCAATCAGGGGTAACAGTTCTCTTCGGAAATAAAAGATCTTTCATGGGAAGATATGGTAACTCTTCCTCTCTAGCACCAACACCAACACTTCCCTGCACAGACATATTTCTACCAAACAATTCAGAACTTTCACTCGGTGTTTCACTCAAAGTGCGACGTGTGATTGAATTATTAGGTGAAGGAGGTGGAACCCAAAATTGTGGAGAATCGGTGGGTGAGAATTTTTAGAACTAGCTTCGGCAATAGGATTTTCATGGACTTGGGTGAGAAGTAGATTTTTCATGTAATAGTACAAGAGATGAGATGAAGGCTGAAATTTTTTTTTTTTTTAAACACTTTAGGATTAAATTCACTTTCCTACGAATCACCAATTTTCGACCCCCGTCAATGGCGCCAAAAACTTGATGCGACTAAGAATTTTTCTCAAAAGTGTGTTCTCTCTAGGCTTAAGTGCAAGCCTGTCTCCTTAGTATTAATCCGAAAAGTCGGGATCGTCTCCACAAGGATAAAAAATTGGCAATTGGGAATTGTGTAGAAAAATTTATTTATCCTTCAAATGGTTTCTCAAAAGAAAAGGAAAGATGATTGATGGGTTGAAATCTCCAATTGGTGATGAAAAAATAAACTACGTGCACAAAAACACTAAGAATTGTAAGAAATTAGATATGAATATGAGAGAAAATAGGGTGGAGTACAATCCCTCAAACCTTAGTAAATTACCTTATAGAATACTAGAATTGTAAATTGAAATTATTGACTAAATACAGTCTTTATAGATCCTAAGCATTACATATATGAGGGAACTAGCCCGCATCATATGAAATCAAAGGTAAATACAAAGCGGTGAATGGACAATTACACTTGCATAGTCTTCTCAAACATCCCAAGTACCTCGGGCAAGAGAGATTAAAAGATCGACCATGTTCGTATAATTTCCATACACGATTCGGTCAATATTTAATTTACCCTCTATTTTCTACATGGGTAATTTACCTCGGAATGAGTTCATGTACCCAAACCCTTGAAAATTTATCTAGACATGGTTTTATTAAAAAACAAATTCATAACAATGAATGTAATTATGGGTTTAAGAAACATTGTAAAAACAAAAATTACAAAACAAGTGATAATTTAATTGAAAATAGAATTGAGATGAAATAAGAGAATGGGAAATTGATACTTGTAATTAGCACTAGGGAAAAGAGATGAAATTGAATCCAGAATACTTCTTGTTCCTCAAACTTACAAACTAGGGCTTTTCTAAGAATATGAAATTTGTCTACTAAAAACTCTCTAAAATCTGACTCTCTCTTCTCTAAAATTCGACTCTCTTGGAAGGATGTAGGGCTTGGCCTTTTGTAACACCAACTAGCATGAATTGACAGCTAATATCGATGGGCTGCGTAAGATATTCCAAGATTTTCACCTCTTCAGCTCCATAATTAATGCCCGAAATTCGAACAGCCAGACTGGTCCGGTTGTCATCGGATCGGTTTGTTTTTCAGTAATCGGATCGATTCTTTTTTATTTCTACCGGACCAGTTCGGATGATATCGAATCGGTTCTCTTGTCATCGGTTCGTCATCAATTCGGGATCTACTGGAATGGTGACATTTCAGATCGGTTCGAGATAAACCGGATCGGTCCGATTTTCTACCATTTTGACTTTTTCTTTCCATCTTTGACTTGTCATAACTTTTGATCTCGAGATCCAATTTGATTGTCGTTTCCTCTGATGCTCTTGTGAAATAAGGATCTTCAACTTTCCTTTAGGCTTCCATTCTGAACTCCGAGTGTAAATTTATGCTTTTGCCCTTTGACTTGTCTTCCTTTGTTCTCTTCTTTTCTTCCGGTTTCTTTCTTTCTTTTCTTTCACTAAATACCTGTAAAATCCATAAGAAATGCATGAAACTCGGGGTACTCGTTAGAAATAGTCAATGGCAATGATATGGGATAAAAACGATTCAATTATGTTGTTCGAGATATCAAAATCACTATCTTAAGGGGCTAAATTCAAAAGAATTTATGCTTGGTCAATAGACATGTTAGGCATGCTTGAGAATTTACAGAAGGACCTTAAGGTTTGTTGTGAGTGAACTAACAATGATGATCGATGATATTGAAGTCTTCGGGATTAGTCCATAGTGTTGGGAACACCTTAGGATTGGAAAATGGTAGTAGATGACCGAATTATAATTTGGGATAAGCCAAGAATTTCAAGGAGGAAATTCCCTAAGGGGGGAAGTTTTTAATACCCCCCTAGAAATAAATATTTTTATTATAATTCAGGTAGTTTTTCGAACAAATTGTTGAGAAACCAATGCATAAGGGAATAGACCAAATTATACAAATGGTGACACGTCGCACGAAGGGGTTAAAAAAATAAAAATTTATGTTGCATGGACCCCATGGATGAACATTTATGTTCAACTAGTTAATGTAATTATATTGATGAGGTGAGATGAATTATAGTGAAGAAATGGTTAATCCAGGAATACGAAAAAGGATACACAGTAATTTTGTCAGCACGCAACACAGGAACTGAACTTTGTGCGATTTTTCTAAAACTCCCCGTTGGCTATAAAAATATTATGACCACATGTATTGAGCCTTAAAAATATATATAATATGGTTATGGGATAAAAAAAAAATTCCACCTGACCCAATCGATCGAGGTCCCCTAGCCGGTCGACCGCGGGTCTCAAACACGGCTTCAGGTGAGAAGATTTGTGTGTGTTGTCATTGCACCAGCCCTTAGATTTAATGAGTTGTCAAATGGGGAACCTCCTAGGCCTTATATAGGAAGGTTTTGGGGTACTAAAGTTTCCTATTAGGGAATCAACCAAATGGTTTTGTATATAAGAGAGAAATCATGTGGTTTGGTTGGAGAAAACTCCACAAGATTTTTAATCTCTCTCTCTAGCTTAAGGCTTCCATGGAGATTACCCTTCTTCCCTAAAATTTGTTTACACAGTCCCACCACTTCCACTCCTTATATACATGATTTTTAGAGTTGTTCCACCCCATTTAGTTGCATATAAACCCTTAAAAGGCCTTGGACAAGTGTTGAATATGATGTTCTTAATGTAAAATGGGTATTAGAGGGACGCATTTTGAGGATGGAAGGAGAACTTGTGGAACAATTATTTGGAGCAATCTTGCAGAAACAATGGAGTCAAGCTTGAGAGGAATTTTAGAGACCCCCTTGAGGACACCTTTGGAGGTGGGGGATCCTCCATATTCTCTAACATTTACACCAATTCTAGAGTTCTTTATGTGGGTGTGTTAACCTTAGTTTAAGGTTAATGTTGTGTACAAATTTGGATTTATTATTTACATATATTATGCTTAATATATGTAGGATTTATGATAGTTTGCATCAATGGAGTTTATTGGTTAATATTTATGATTTCATGAGCAAACGAGTTTTAAATACTGGTTTTAAAGTGGGTTTTGAATTAGACAAAAAATTAGATTACTATTTTCCACCATTTGAGTGCAGGAATGTGTAGAAAAATGGCTACAATGCATTTAAGAGTTGATTAAATAAACACATGGCATTTTAAGGAAAATAGACATTTAAAATAAGGTTTAAATGAGTTTTAAAAGTATTATAAAGTTCATAATACTATTCACGGACATTTTTATGAAATAAATATGTAAGAAATGTCATTTTAGGAATTTATCTAATATAAAGAAATACGGGAGATCTTTTAGGAATAAAAATGTAAGAAAAAGGTATTCGTGCATATTTTCTAGTGAGAATAAGTAATGGGCTTTTTTATGAAATAAAAATGTGGAATGATGCTAATGTTGTTAAAATATTTATGAAATAAATATTTTTAAGTTTCTTGCAAAATGGAAACTGTAAAAATAAATTGACATTTGCCAAGTTAAAGAAATTGATGAAATGTCTTTATTTCGTGAAATGCATGTTTAATTTACTTGGTATGATTCGAGTATTTAAAGTCCACTTTCTACTCATACACACTGTAGTATTTTGATAATAAATATGTCAACAAGTTTAAGGAAGATTTTATTGGGTTTAAATATGAAATGATAAAAGTTAAAATTTTAGTCTTCAAAGTATGTGTAATTGGGACTAAAATACAAAGTGGGTATGAAGTTAAAATACTATATGTCAAATAAAAGAAATGGGAATTTTTTTATAAAAGTAGTCTTAAGTATAATTGTATTTCTTGAATAAAGAAGTAAAGATATATGAATGTTGGTAAAAAGCACTAATTAAGTGTTAATGGGAAAACATGGAGTGGTTAGTGAATATAACTTACTAATATTGTGAAAGATTAACACTTACGGAATGAAAAGAAAGTAAAGGTGTTTCCAATCAAGTAAAAGATTGCTCCAAGTGTAAAAGGGTGTTAAAGGGTTAAAGCACTTAAGAAGTTGGTGTAAGTAACTTAATAGTGTTTTGGTGAAAATAACACTTGTGAAAATGGAGTAAAAGAGTGATTTGGAAATAAATGGGTAGAATGGTAATTTTATTTAATGTAGTACATTTTTATGAAATAAAAATGTTAAAAAGGTTGTTACACAAAGTTTTCCTAAATGAATATGATTTGTGGAATAAAATTCAAGCTAAGTATAAAGGATATGAACTGGTAAATTTCAAATGTAACACAACTTTGGGCGGTAAAGTCCCGAGTTTTGGCTTCGAACGAGTAAAAAGAAAAGGAAATAATGAGGATATTTGTAAAATGTTAAAAGACGTTAAAGGTACTCTAATGACACCAGGATAAATCAAGAAGGGCCCATAGCCCTTGGTTGAAAATCCCTAAACCACTAGCCAGGGCATATGGTGCGCATAGTCGTCGGTGTTGAACCCGTGTAAGTATGCGATATAGAAAGATTCCTAGTAATGTTGAATGAAGTATGGAATATATCAAGAAATGTGTTGTGTGGAAAATATGTCAATACAACATAACTTCAACGGATGTAATAAATGTTTTGGTAATAGTAGGGAAGTGAAATGGAGCATTAAATGCGTAAATCTATTAATGTCCATAAGATAAGGAAAAAGTATAAAGTGAGCGATTAAATGGGTAATTACGCAACAAGGTTGTTAAATCAATAATTGGCATAAGTATGTATGGAAAAAGGTTTTCGAATGACAAATAAGTATTTTCTATTAAAAGAAACGTGTCTGTTGAAATGGTGGTTTTCAAGGAAAATACTAAAGTATAGTTAAATGAATATAAGGGGTGGTTCGGTAAAGGAATGGTTCTAATAAATTAAGCAAAAGGGTTTCAAGTGTTGAATCGGGTGTGTTAAACCAAATGAGAATTTTGAGTATCATTAGAGGAAATCTTAAATTAGATTAAGGTCAATTAATCTGTGCAAGTAAGGTTTTCGAAAATAATTTGATTAATGCATTGGGACGTGTATTTTCCAAAGGTGTACTTATGTAGATATATACATATTGTCACATGAATGTGGTTGTAATGTGTGAGTATTCATTCCTGCAATTCGTTCCTATATTGCTTGAATTAACCCCACTAGGCATAGGCTCACATCCCCATTTTTTTATTGCAAGTTGGGTGCTGATTCGAATTTTGAGGGCATTGATTGGGTATAAATTTTGTATATTTATTCCCCTAATTTCGGTTCATTTGTGAACCCGAGTGATGCAACCGATATGGATTTAATGCACATTTATGCTACTAACCTTCGTTCGCAAGTATTTCGTGTTTTGTGTTTCTCCTATTTGTTTTACAGTTTAATTATGCAAGTGGTGCAACAGAGAAAGCGAAACGATGAAAGAAAGGCTAGGAAGGCAAGTTCAAGGGCATTTTGGTAATTTTTCAGCCAGATTCCGGAGGAGGAGTCAACTGGAAAGTTTAAAATCTTGGAACAATGATAACACTGAAAGAAACGGCACCCAAATCCGAGCTACGGTTGATGAGTTATGACCAGTTGAAGCTGAAGAAAAATCCAAGGAAGAAAACAAGAAAAAAATTCTAAGTGTTAGAATGAAAGAAAAGGACATCCAAACCAGTGAACTTTCCCAAACCCAATGCGAACCGGTTTGGGGGGAGAACCGGTTCGGGGAACATGGGAACCGGTTCGGGGGTCCTGAAGCGCGAATTTTTTTCCTTTATTATGATTGGTTCAAAGAATCCCATTAGGTTAAAACTCCTCCAAAAATAGTTTTGGACGTACTAGGTGACCTAGAAACAGCAGTTCTGAATAGTTTTTTTTAGTTTTTGGTAGAGAAAAAAGAGAAGAACATCTTGGAACATAACTTGAATTAATTACTGCAAGATTGATACAATTACGGGTTTGTTTTCAAGTTGTAATCCAAGTTTCATTCTTATGATTATTATTCTTACATGGAAATTTTCCTGCGTGATTTGAATAAATTTCTGCGTTCATAATACTTAGCTACGTATTTTAATCTAGTTTTATCATGATATCTTTTGCATGCAACGTTACTATTTCATGCATCCTTCAGTTTAATATGTCCGCCTAGGTTTAGAAGGCAGGGATACATGAACCCAGCCTGATGTGTTAATTGTTCGTGTATAAAATTAATCCTCTGAATTTAGTGATTGAATACGACCGTATTGCTAAGGAACATAACAATTATAGGTCTTTATGTCTCGTTTGCCTCTGGGTAACCGTGATGATTTAGAATGCAATTCGAGTGTTACTATCGCGATACCGATATACTCATCCTCAGATTAGGTACGATGAGGGCTTGAACCTCGTATACATAATGCTTGGGAGTACTAAATTTCGAGTCAAGTTAATGAGTTAAATTTACGATTAATATTATGACTGCAATAGACTAGGGTTGGTGGATTGTATTCCCGTCCTGTTTTTTTCCCATCACTTAGTTGAAAGTTTCAAATCATCTTCCATTCATATTTTAGGTATTTTAGTGTAATTGCATTTCTTCATAATTTCATAATTGCATTTAGCATAATCATTTTCAAAACCAAATAATTTTGTCCTTTCTTTTTAGAGTCAGAGTTAGGGTTCCTTTGTCTATTCCCGTCGTCAAAACTCCATTGTCCTTTTTCCCTGTGGATACGATCCCAACTTATCGGGTTTATTACTAACGCGACAGGCTTGCACTTGAGCCTAGAGTGAACGCACATTAGAGACACATTCTGAGTCGCGTCAAGTTTTTGGCGCCATTGTCGGGGACTTAGGTAGACTTAGTATTAGATTGAGCCAATCCAAAGCCTTGACCAAAAATTTCAAAAAAAAAAGATAAAAAATCCAAAAAGATAAAAAATTAAAAAGCACAAAAATATTCACAGTCATCATCTCTCCTAAGTTTTAATGAAAAATTCTGAAACCACTCCCACACCCCATAATACTCCAACCCACATTCACGAAAATCCAATTGTTGAGTATAATCCCGATAGTCCCCACACTCCAAATGCCCCACAGTTCTGGATCCCACCTCCCACATCGTCCCACACAATCTCCAATAACACTCCGTTTTCCTTCTTAGGACACACTCCGAGCACACCAAGTGAGAGCACCGAGTCAATAAGTAAGGAAGAGATGTCGCAACACGGCAATGCACCCGCCGGTGAGGAAGAGCCCCCATACCGCCCGATGAGATAATTCTTATATCCCGAGCGCACTGTCACTCCGGGATGCATTATACTCCCGTATAATGCCGGGCAATTCCATTTCAAAAATGGGATGATCCAGATGCTACCGCATTACCATGGTATGGATTCTGAAAAACCATACCTCCATATTAGGGAATTTGAGGACGTGTGTGATACTCTCAATGATCAAACCTGCACACAAGAGGTAATCCGCCTCAAACTCTTCCCTTTCTCGCTCAATGATAAAGCTAAGACCTGGCTATGGTCTTTACCTCCAAGCTCGATTCCATCTTGGAACGAGTTGCAATCGAGATTTCTCAAGAAATTCTTCCCACCACATCGAACAATCTCTATAAAGGCTCAAATTCAAGCGTTCAGACAAGATGAAAATGAGCCATTACATTGATGTTATGAATGTTTCAACGAGTTAGTTACTTCATGCCCCCATCATGGATTTGATTCAGAGCAAATCATCTATTTTATCTATAATGGGTTGAATCTTATATCCAAACAACTTGTTGAAACCATGGGAAGTGGTCTATTTGTCGATTTAGATGCCCATGATGCTGAGCTTCATATGAGGTATGTCGCCGAGACTGCCCAATCCTGGGATACTTCTGATCCTAAGGCTCAAAATCGAAATCGACAAGTGACCACCACTCCACCGGCGTCCGGCCTATTCCACGTAGATAAGAATTCTATGACGGACAGTCGATTAGAGACTCTTGAGAAAGGATTTCAAGATCTATGCGAGATATATGGAAAAGGACCAGCTGGATCCATACCAAGTCCCGTCAAAAAGGTGTGTGCTATTTGTGAGGCGGGCCATTCAACTGAGGAATGCCCGACGATACCCGCCTACAAAGTTATGCTTCAGGAGCAAGTTAGTGGTATAGGAGGGTTTAAAGGGAATTTCGGTGCCCCGCACGGGAATTCATACAACCCTTCATGGAAAAACCATCCCGGTTTTAGCTATGGGCAACAACATGCCGCAATGAACCCTCCTTCACATGTTGCCCCTCCTCCATCACAACACTTTCAACAAGCTCCACACATGCAAGGACATGTACAAGCACCACCACCTCAAGGAGCATATATTCCGCCACCGCAGATAACTCTCGAGGATACCATGAATCAATTCATCGCAAGCCAGACCGCAACCAATGCCAAATATGATCGTCTTATTGGCGACATAAATGTGAATTTATCAAAGATACAATCCTCGCTGAGTTTCCAAGAGAAGGGCAAGTTTCTTGCCCAAAGCCAAAGACCTCCCCAAGGTCAAACTAGCATTAGCTCCACCTCCACTGAACATTAGGAGCAATGTCAAGTCGTGACCACTCTTTGTAGTGGGAGAGTCGTTGATTTATCACATCTTCCACACGACACAACGAAAGACAAGGAGATTTCTCCCGGCACAAAAGAGACCGAAGATGTTCCCTTGAATGAGAGTGACAAGGAAGACGCTAGTGAGCCAGAGGTGGTAATGAAACCACCCTCCGCGGCACCATTTTCTCAAAGGTTGATTCCCACCTAAAAAGGAAACCCACGAGAAGACGTGCTGGAAGTGCTTAAGCAAGTAAAGCTAAATTTACCTTTCCTCGATGCCATCAAGTAAATTCCAGCTTATGCTAAAGTCATCAAAGACCTGTTGACGGTTAAGAGAAAGATAAAGGTGAAGAAGAACGTCTTTCTAGCACAAAACGTGAGCTCCATTCTACTATATGAACTCCCGCCTAATTCAATGATCCCGGTGCACCAACCATATCCTGCATCATTGGAGAGAATAAAATCGAAAAAGCCTTACTTGACTTGGGAGCAAGCGTAAATATCCTCCCTTACTCCATCTATAGGAAACTTGACTTGGGCGACCTCAAGCCCACAAAGGTCACTCTCTAATTAGCGGATCGAACAGTGAAGATCCCATGAGGCATAGTCCAGGATGTGATCGTCAAAGTTGGCACTTTCTACTTCCCGGTAGACTTTGTCATTTGGGACATGGAGCCCTCCTTCAACTCGAGCAATCATGTTCCCATCATCCTTGGTCGTCCATTCTTAGCTACGGCTAATGCAATCATCAATACTAGGAATGGGCGAATGCAACTCACATTTGGGAACATGACTTTGGAAACCAACATCTTCCACATAGCCCAACATACGGGGGAGGAAAAGGATCTTCACGCGGTGATCCTCATAGATGAGTTAGTAGAGGAGTATTTTGAGGAGACTTATTGCGGTGACGCCTTAGATTCCTGTTTAGCGGCGACACACGAGAGTGAGGGGACGTACACCGACTTCGAGAGGGAGGTTGGAGAGTGGAGAGAGTTACTCGATGAGAGCACGTTGGACGAGGACGTGAGATATGTTAGCTGGGTTTCTAGATTTGAGGAGTTACCTCCGAGAAATACACGCATGGTTCCCTCTAGTGACAAATTTCCATCCCTTGAATTAAAGAAATTCCCCTCCCACATTAAATATGCATATCTAGGAGAGGATGAGACATTTCTTGTTGTTGTCTCCTCTAGCCTAGACGATGAGCAAGAGGGTAAATTGTTAAAAATTATGAGGAAACACGAAAGTGCTTTTGGTTGGTGCATCGCTGATTTAAAGGGGATAAGTCCATTGATTTTCACTCGCAAGATCCATCTTGAAGAGGATGTCAAACCCTCTAGAGAAATGCAAAGGAGACTAAATCCCAACATGAAAGAAGTTATGAGAACCGAGATTATCAAATTGTTGGATGCCGAAATTATCTACCCAATCTTGGATAGCATGTGGGTGAGACCTATTCAAGTCGTCCCGAAGAAGTCGAGTATGACTGTGATTGAGAATGCCAAGGGAGAGCTGGTTCCCCAACGTACCACCTCCGGGTGGCGCGTTTGCATTTATTATCGGAAACTCAATGTAGGAACTAGGAAAGACCATTTCCCTTTGCCATTTATTGATCAAATGCTTGAGAGATTAGAGGGCCACCCTTACTATTGCTTCCTTGATGGTTATTCCGGATATAACCAAATTGAGGTAGATGTACTTGACCAGGAGAAGACTACCTTCACTCGCCCTTTTGGTACGTTTGCCTAAAAACTATGCCATTTGGCTTGTGTAATGTACCTGCGACCTTTCAAAGGTGCATGTTGAGCTTATTTAGCTACATGGTCGAGAGAGGACTCGAAGTGTTCATGGATGATTTCAGCATTTTTGGCACCTCTTTAGATCATTGTTTCGAAAAGATGGAAAAAGTACTCGCCCGATGTGTGGAAAAGAACTTAGTGCTGAACTATGAAAAATGCCATTTCATGGTCACCGAGGGAATAGTTCTTGGCCACATAGTATCATCCAAAGGAATCGAGGTTGATAGGGCAAAGATAGATGTCATAGCTGATCTTCCCCCACCAAAATCGCTTAAAGACGTGCGCTCATTCTTGGGCCACGCGGGGTTTTATCGAAGGTTCATTAAGGACTTTAGCGCCATCACTAGTCCCTTAAGCAACCTACTCATGAAGGACACCCCATTCGAGTGGACGGAAGAATGCCAAAGCTCTTTTGAAAAATTGAAAAACATGCTTGTGTCCGCTCCCATCATGCAAATTCCGGATTGGTCCTTACCATTAGAACTTATGTGTGATGCTAGCGATTATACGATAGGGGCTGTTTTGGGCCAAAGAAAGGATAAGAAAGCTCATGTCATCTACTACGCTAGCTGGACTCTTACCGGACCACAACTCAACTACACTACCACGGAGAAAGATTTGTTAGCGGTAGTCTTTGCCCTTGATAAATTCCGGTCATACCTCATCGGTTCTCCCATTATTTGCTTCACCGACCACGCGACCTTGAAATACTTACTTGTAAAGAAAGATGCAAAGCTGCGTCTCATAAGGTGGATCCTACTCCTACAAGAGTTCAATCTCTCCATCAAAGATAAGAAAGGAGTAGAAAACGTCGTTGCCAACCACTTATCTCGGCTTTCATCCGACGTACCTAGTGATACCGTACCCATAGACGAATACTTTCCAGATGAGCAACTTTTTTCTACCTCTTCTTTGCCTAGGTTTGCGAACATAGTGAATTACCTTGTCACGGGAGTCATCCCTCCCGATTGGACACCGCAAGATAAGAAGAGATTTTTTACTTGGTCGCGCATGTTCTTCTATGAAGATCCATTCCTTTTTAAATATTGCGCCGACCAAATCATCCGACGATGTCTACCGGATGACGAAATCCCAAAAGTCATCCAGTTTTGTCATTCGAAAGCTTATGGAGGCCACTTTTCGACGAAAAAGACGGCCGTAAAATTCTGCAATGCGGCCTCTATTGGCCCACAATATTCTGGGATGTTAACGATGCTTGCAAATCTTGCAATAGGTGCCAACGGATGGGGGCCATTACCCGACGAGACATGATGCCTCTTACCCCCATACTCATCATTGAGATCTTCGACTGTTGGGGTATTGACTTCATGGGCCCTTTCCCCCCGTCCTTTGGTTTCTTATACATCCTTGTCACGGTAGACTACGTTTCTAAATGGTTAGAAGCCATAGCAACCAAGACAAATAACAAAAAAGTGGTGATAAAGTTCCTACAGGAACACATACTTTCCCACTTCGGTGCACCGAAAGTGATAATTAGCGATAATTGCACGCACTTTTGCAATAGGCCATTCGCGAAGCTCATGAGAAAGTATGGTGTCGTTCACAAGGTTGGAATGACGTATCACCCACAAACGAATGGGCAGGCCGAACTAGCGAATCGATAAATCAAGAACATTCTTTAAAAGACCGTCAATCCTACCCGAAAAGATTGGTCACTTAGATTGAATGATTCACTATGGGCCTATCGTACCGCATATAAGAATCAACTCGGCATGTCCCCATTCCGCTTTGTGTATGGTAAACCTTTCCATCTTCCCGTTCAGCTCGAACACAAGGTGTATTGGGCGATTAAGCAATTGAATTATTCCATGGATAAGGTCAGTGAAGCCCGCAAGCTTCAATTGAATGAGTTAGAAGAACTACGCAATGATGCGTATGAGAATGCCAAAATTTCAAAAGAAAGAATGAAACTCGCTCATGATAGCATCATTCGACGAAAAGAGTTTCTTCCCGAGCAAAAAGTTCTTCTCTACAACTCTCGTCTTCACCTCTTTCCGAGCAAGTTGCGGTCACGATGGTCTGTCTCGTTCATCGTGAAGAATGTTTTCCCCCATGGAGCTGTTGAACTAGACGATTTAAAAGGGGGAAATACGTTCAAAGTGAACGGACAGTGCCTAAAGCCATATCTAGAGGCGTGTGTGGAATAAGTCGACACCGTTTGGTTGTCGGACCCCGTTTACGGGGTCAATTGAGATGAAAAAGTGAGGTCGTCGCACCCCCGACGCATATGGGGTGAGTTCTTGTGTATAGTAGTCGTGTGTGAATAGGTTAGTTAGGAGTTCGGAGCATGGGTCACGAGAGAGAACAGTTAGCACGCACTTCGAGGGAGCTAGCACGCAATACGAGGTTGGGTTCGAGGAATTTTTAGGGAGCCCGAGGGTCTAGGACGTCTTTAGGGTCATTACGCACAAGAAAGAGCATGAGAGCACACTTAGAATTCGAGAGAAGAGAGAACCCAAGCAAACGAGCCAGCACAGTTTCCCGAACCCCAGGCATCGGTTCAGGGGAGAATCGGTTCGGGTACCTCCGAACCGGTTCGGGGTTCCTAGCAGATCCCCCCTATTTCCAAATTCATCCTCTCCCTCCTTTTTCCCCACCATTCATTCCCCTTCGTTTTTATTCCCTCCAAACTCTTCCCCCCTTCCAATTTCCATCCTAATCCACTCCCTCCATCACTTCCCTCCCACCCACTCCACACCAAAACACACCCCTCCACACCTATAAATTACTCCCCACCCCTCCTTCATTTCTCACACCACAAATTCCCTCTCCCTCTCCTCTACACCATATCCTTTCCCTCTCCCTCTCTCTTTCCATCATCATGTCGCGCCCTCGCCAAGCAAATTTTCGCCCCAAGAAATATGATGCTACCACCGGCCTTGATGACGAGGGTCAAGGGGTATTTTGAAGCGTCCAAGAACGCCATTGGGTCAAGAAATACTTCTCGGCTACGTGCCCAATCCACATCGAATGTTTAGTTAATTAGGAACAACTTCCGGGCGATGTCACCGCCCTATTTGATCGCCGAGGGTGGTGCTCTTTCCTCGCTCCAACGAGCACTCATGTGTTTGAAATAGCCATCCGCCAGTTTTATGCGACCTTCGTTCACAAATCTTCTACGCTTCACTAGGCATACCTTGATGGTATCCAGATTCCTTTTTCAGCGGCCATCATAGCGCGTAAAATGCGTGCTAAAGGGGTGATTCTCCCCGTGCCATTCCAATACCCCACAAATGGTGTCCCCCACACCAAAGACGAATGCACTGCTCGTATGGCACCCGGGGAGGAATGGGTATGTGAGTCTTTTCCCATCGGAGGTTTGGCGGCTACGGTGTGATTCACGCACCTCATTCTTTGTGGCGCCATCCACCAATGACTCGGTGGTCCGGTTACGTCATGCCCATTTCCTCTACCACTTTTTAGACCTCGAGAGCACCATTAATCTCGCACAACTTTTCTACGCGGACATCATCAATACCGCCTATGACGAATGGGGCAAAACCGCACTCCCTTATGCCCATTTCATTACGGAGCTCTTGATGGAAGCCGGAGTAGATGACCCGGGGCAGCAAATTTGACTTCCCCGCCCTATTGGAGGCACCTCCACCACTAGGAGCGAACGCCAAATGCACGTAGCTCACCCCGACCATCCCATTCTCGACGAGGGTGCAGGAGATGAAGCACATGATGCCCCGATGATGGACGTCGAAGAGGACGAGTTTGAGGACGAAGAGGAGGATTCCGATTTCGAGCCCCCGGGGGCAAATTTGGAGCGATGCCTTTCGATGGTTGAATCCCGGCTTAACGGGTTCATCAACCAATACAATCAAGATCAAGAGGCTTACCGGAGGGACACGCGGATGATGTACCAACTCCTAGTCCACCTTCACCAACTCTACTTCGACGGACAACCACCACCCTTCTTTTATGACCCGTATGATCCCAATGCACTCGGGTCCTCACATCCGCCTCCACCCTGAACCCATGACTATTTTGATGTATTTGTGTGGATGTTAGTTGTTGCCACTGCTTTCAAATTGCTCACAGTTGCTCTCCCATCTCTTATGTAACACATGCTCCCCCATTGTTATTATCAAATCTTGCATTTTCCATATTTGTTTGTTTTATTTTTCCACACTTTTTATTCACTTTGAGTTAGATTTTAGTCCTTTTTGCTTGAGGACAATGCAAAAGTCTAAGTTAGGGGGGGTTATAAGTGCGTATTTCTAAAACTTCACAAATTTTCAAAAATGCCCAAAAATCTCAAAAAAAAATCATTAAATTTTGACAAATCAAAAAGTATTTTTGTTCAAAATAAATAAAAAATTGGAATTAAAATTTTTCAAAAATATCATTAAAAGTCGGTTTAAAGTCTCGAGTTGTAAAATTCAACATACACAAAGCCAAAATTGACTAAAGATGGAAATTGAGCGAAAATTGACAACTTAACGAATAAGTGTGGAGATTAACAAACCCGGTGAGATTCGAGCCTATCACTTTTTGCGAGTTTTTAAATCAATTAGAGTTAATTGGTAACTCAAAGTTCTTTTCAGCGCTTAAAAAGTTGTCAAGGATCTCAATCCTTTCATTTTGATCGGTTTTGAAAAATGTGTGTAATATTGCTTTGAAAAACGTACAAAAAGTGATCTCTAAACTTAAATTCATCTCGAAACGCATATAGTAAATTAATAATTAATTCGGACAATGAAGTAGGCCATCGTTTGCTACCCAAAAATATTAGCCATAAAAAGACGTGAAAAATTATCCCTTTGATAACCCAATTGAGCCGAATAAAATTTATCCTTTTCGTATGGTAACCCGAAAAACCCAAATAGCTCGGAATTGTGAAAAATGGAAAAAGTCATAATTCAAGTCTGAAAAGTGCAACAAAAAGGGGTAAGAAAAAAATAGATATGCTTAACAAAAATAGCAAGAAAAGAAAAGAAGTGAAAAATAGAAACAAAAATAGAGAAAAAGAAGAGAAAATGAGCAAAAGCCCGAAAAGAAAAGCACTAAGGGGCATCATAAGCAAAATTTTCCAATTCCGAATTTTTCAACCAATTCCATGTTACCCAATTACACCTTAAACTCGAAAAAGTCCTAACCGAGTCCGAATTGTGAAATTGGTTACCGCGTGGAGAGTTAAAACACAAAAAGATAATAAAGGAGATTGAATGCTCGAAAAAAAAGAGGCAATGTTCCCATTTTTAAAACCGTAGTCCATTGATGAGATCCTTTCACCATGAAATTTTTGTCTTTCTAATTGTATGCGTGATTTTGCGTCCATTACATTTACTCTTTATATCACGCATACTGAGAGAATAGACATAATCCGAGAGATTCGTTTGAGAGAGCATTCCGTGAGAATTTGAAATCAAAACGAATTTTCGGATAAGTAACCTAATGATCAATCGGTGAAAATTGGCGGTTATATTTCCGGCTTCGCACACATGCACTATGGTTTGAGACTTGTAAATATGACTTGATGATGACTATTTTTTGGAAAAGTTTGAATTGCATAATTTTTGCGTATTTTGAATTTTCTTTGAGTCGAATTTTGTGGGTATATTCTCTGCAAACCCTCACGAGACACAACTCGTACTACTAGGGTGACCTAGGGGCTTAAAGGCTAGTTGCATACGCTAAATGCAATCGCTTGCCCGTGAAAAAGGTATTCTATCCCAATGAAATGTGATTTTCAAGAGTTAAGCCTTTCTAGGATTCTTTTACATTGATCGGGACGTGCAAAGTTCTATGTTAGGGGGGTTTGATTGGGCATAAATTTGGTATATTTATTCCCCTAATTTCGATACATTTGTGAACCCGAGTGATGCAACCGATATGGATTTAATGCACATTTATGCTACTAACCTTCATTGGAAAGTATTTCGTGTTTCTCCTATTTGTTTTACATGTTAATTATGCAAGTGGTGCAACAAAGAAAGCGAAACTATGAAAGAAAGGCTATGAAGGCAAGTTCAAGGGAATTTTGGTAATTTTGCAGCCAGATCCAGAAGGAGGAATCAACTGGAGAGATGAAAAGCTTGGAACAACGAGAACACTGAAAGAAACGACACCCAAATCCGAGCTACGGTTGATGAGTTATGACCAGTTGAAGTTGAAGAAAAATCCAAGTAAGAAAGGAAGAAAACAAGAAAAAAATTCTAAGTGTTAGAATGAAAGAAAAGGGCATCCAAACCAGCGAACTTTCCCAAACCCAATGCGAACCGGTTTGGGGGGCGAATCGGTTCGTGGAACATGCGAATCGATTCGGGGGTCCTGATGTGCGATTTTTTTTCCTTTATTCTGATTGGTTCAAAGAATCCCATTAGGTTAAACTCCTCCAAAAACAGTTTTGGATGTACTGGGTGACCTAGCAACATCAGTTCTGAATAGTTTTTTTTTAGTTTTTGGTAGAGAAAAAAAGAGAAGAACATCTTGGAACATAACTTGAATTAATTGCTGCAAGATTGATACAATTTCGGGTTTGTTTTCAAGTTGTAATCCAAGTTTCATTCTTATGATTATTATTCTTGCATGGTAATTTTCCTGCGTGATTTGAATAAATTTCTGCCTTCATAATACTTACCTACGTATTTCAATCTAGTTTTATCATGAGATCTTTCCCATGCAACGTTACTATTTCATGCATCCTTCAGTTTAATATGTCCGGCTAGGTTTAGAAGGCCGGGATACATGAACCCAGCCTGATGTGTTAATTGTTCGTGTATAAAATTAATCCTCTGAATTTAGTGATTGAATACGACCGTTTTGCGTAGGAACATAACAATTGTAGGTCTGTATATCTCGTTTTCCTCTGGGTAACTGTGATGATTTAGAATGCAATTCGAGTGTTACTATCGCGATACCGATTTACTCGTCCTCATATTAGGTATGACGCGGGCTTGAACCTCGTATACATAATGCTTGGGAGTACTAAATTTCGGGTCAAGTTAATCAGTTAAATTTACGATTAATATTATGACTGCAATACACTAGGGTTGGGGGATTGTATTCCCCTCCTATTTTTTTCCCATCACTTAGTTCAAAATTTCAAATCATCTTTCATTCATATTTTAGGTAGTTTAGTGTAATTGCATTTCTTCATAATTTCATAATTGCATTTAGCATAATCATTCTCAAAAACCAAATAATTTTTTCCTTTCTTTTTAGAGTCAGAGTTAGGGTTCCTTTGTCTATTCCCGTCGTCAAAACTCCACTGTCCTTTTTCCTTGTGGATACGATCCCGACTTACCGGGTTTATTACTAACGCGAAAGGCTTGCACTTGAGCCTAGAGTGAACGCACATTAGAGACACATTCTGAGTCGCGTCAGGCATTGTACTGGTAATTACACTTTTATTTAATTTAAATTAGTAGCTCTATTTACTTGGACTCGGGGTGCTCCCCATATGTCCCACACGAAGTTTATCTTGAAATGGGAATCGTATGCTAAATAAGTGAAACTTTAATTAAAATTAAACTGGATTAGCAACATTATATATGTTGTTTCATTGCACTTCACACCTAATGGTGAAACCAAACCAGGTTGACTCATAGGTAACCCACAAATTTGATCGGGTCACTACAAGTATCCCCTATTATCGTAGTCCCAGCCCCAGTCTCCACATCTAGTTCATATTTCTCAACATTTTTGTCATGAGGGTTGTGCTATAAACGGACTCGTTCTTGGAAATCATCCCATGATGGGAGTGAAAGTGGTTCGACTTGGAAGCCAACCACAAGCATGCAATTCTCCCCATGTTATATTTATAGTATCGGGTTACTGGTTCTTGCATTCTAGGTATTATAATCGTCTCCTAAGATGGTTATGACCTGACCCTTGGCGAAGAATTTCAATTTCTGTTAGAGAGAGGAAGATACCCCCTTGATGATGTGAAGACACGGTCGACCAAGCAATAGGTTAAAAAAAGAAGGTATGTCAATTGGAACTTGGTAACAGGATTTATAGGGCCAACCACTATTTAAATCTTTATGGATCCCATCACCTCTCAATGAGTATTTTCACAAACATGCATTGCAATGAAAGTTGGAGCAAGGTCGTACACTTTCAAACCTAAGTAGTTAAAGGTTCTTAACGAGCAAACATTTAGTTGTGATCCGTTATTGACAAAGAACAGGACTATCCACCCCATTACTTCAATAGAGGTGTTAATGGCATAGTTGTGATTACAACCAAACTTTGGTAATTATTCTTCAGAGAAGGAAAGAATTCTAGTAGAGTTTAAGGACCCTACCAAGTTCACGGCTTCTTTTGGAGTGGTGAAAGGAGAGACTATGGACATGGTAAGCAATTTTATCAAAGCCTTTCAGTGTGGATGCGAAGACATGAAAAGCCCCCACAAGGTGATGTTGGCCTGAGTTTTCTTGAGCTAGTCGAGGATCTTGCTTTCCTAAATGGTCATTTTTGGCATGGGGAGTTTTTCATCATATCCCTTTCCTTTATTTATCCCTGCTAACTGAGGATTCGAACTCTTGTAGCATCTCCTAGATTTAGTTATATGGTTCATGGAGAAGGGGATGAACAGATACCCTATTTCTTCATCTATCTCAGGTTGTACCGCCACTTTATTAATTTCTCGTAGTAGATCTTTAAATGATATCATCCCACATAAACTGATTACTGGACTAACATTTTCTTAGATTGGCCCTTCATCTGAACTATTAAATTCGCCCCTTATCGGGTGGCAACGATGTTATCTTTCATTGAGAAGTCAATGCATTACACAACTTCCATAGCTTCTTTATATAAGTCCACCCACTTAATAGGGAGATGCGTAAGTTAAGGGACCAATCGTCCTTGTAGCTTAAAGGCATTAAGTAACTCGTACATATTACAAATATCATTGGTCTGTCAGAACAAGATTATCATGATCGGAACTATATCATCCAAACTTCCTTCATCAATAGGTACCACCCAATTATCTGACTTGCAAGACCACTTTTAGGATTCCATGAAAAATGTGCTGAACTTCTGGCAATCAATGGTCCCTTTGGAGGGCAATTTCAGCCCAAACTCTATAAGCTAGTTCAGTACTGTTGGCAATTCCATGTTTTTCCCTATAAATTGGGTACAAATGGTAATTCAAGATCTTTTGAGAAGCTATAGGGATTAGTCAGCTGAATAGGTAGGGTGTAGGAGAAAATATGGGCTAACTTCCAGTAGTTTAGGTGAAGATACGGGTATAACGGGTGATTTACTGGGTATAATATGAGAAGAAGGGTCGAACTCCAGGTCATTTTCTCGGAATATGGCATTTGTATGGTATGGAAGTGGATTATGATTGGTGTTTGGTTTGGGATTAGCTGGTGGAGCGATGACACCTCGATTAATTAGACTTTGGATTACATTTGGGAAATGGAAGCACTCATCAGTGGCATGGTTAGTATTTTAATTGAAATCACAATGGGCCTCGGGTTTGAAATTTTTGGGAAGTGGTTTAAGTAATGGATGAGGGTCCAACGGCTTGATTAGATTTTAGCTCAATAGGGCATGATGAGATTTCGGCTCTATTGTCCTAGTGAAAGATAATAAGATTATGGAAAGATGGAAAAACTACTTTGAGAGGTTATTAAATGGAGATAATGGGAGTAGATTAGATATAGAGGAACTTATAAAGACTCGAGAAAATATCATTTTTAGAGAATTAGGACAATAGAGGTTAGGACTGCTCTAAAAAGGATGAAAAAAGGGAGGGATTTAGGACCATATGGTATACTTATTGAGGTTTGGAAGTGCTTCGTGGAAGAAGGAGTATCTTGCTTACAAAATTATTTAATAGAATTATAATGACTAATAGGATGCCCAATGAATGGAGAAAGAGTGTTTTAGTACCTATTTTTAAAAATAAAGGGTACATACAAAGTTGTTCAAATTATTGTGGTATTAAATTAATGAGTCATATAATGAAACTTTGGGTGAGAGTGATTGAATATAGATTGAGATTGAAAACAATAGTATCTGAGAATCAATTTGGGTTTATGCCTGGTAGGTCAACAATGGAAGCAATCTATTTATTGAGGAGAATAATGGAGAGGTATATGGATAAAAATAAGGATCTTCATATGATTTTAATAGATTTGGAGAAGTCGTATGATAGGATACCCAGACATATAATATGGTGGGTTTCACATAAAAAAGGAGTGACTTGTACATGTATTGATGTGATAAAATATATCTATGCTGGGTCTATGACTATAATAAGAACATCAGTCAAAAAAATAGTGAATTTTCATTTACTGTAGTTCTACACCAAGATCCAGCATTAAGTCCTTATCTATTTGCTCTTGTTATGGATGAGCTGACTGGACAAGTAAAATATGAAGTGATGTGGTGTATGTTATTTGCATATGATATTGTTTTAGTGGATGAGACTAAGATATGTATTAATGCTAGGTTGGAATTGTGGAGAGAAACTCTAGAAACGAGAGGATTTAAAATAAGCAGGACTAAAACAAAATATGTGGAGTGTAATTATAGTATTAATAGGAGGACAAATGGAGATTTAATGAAATTTGAGGGTCAAGAGATACCTAGAAATGATCATTTTCGTTATTTAGGATTGATTATCCAAAAAGATGCAGATATTAGTGATGAAGTTACTCATAGGATTAGAGTAGGCTGGTCAACTGGAGGAGTGCTACCGGTGTATTGTGTGATAGGTGTATACCTCTAAAGTTAAAAAAAAAAATTCATAGGATGACCATTAAACTTGCTATGTTATATAAGACGGAGTGTTGGGAAACCAAGAAATAAAATCTGCAGAAAATGAGTGTGGCGAAAATGTGAATGATGAGATGGATTTGTGGTAAAACTCGAAAGAATAAAATTAAAAATGAACAAATTTGTGAAATGGTAAAAGTATCTCCTATAGAAGATAAATTGAGAGAAAATTGACTTAGATGGTTTAGACACGTCAAGCGTAGACGGATTCTCCCATAAGAAAGGGTGATTTAGTTAGTATTGATAGTAACACAAGGGGTAGAGGTAGGACTAAATTGACTTGGTGGTATATTATAAAAAAGGACATGATATAACTTGATTTAACCAAAGATATTGCGCTGGATAGAATGGAATGAAAAAATAGGATTGATGTAGCCGACCCCAAATAATTGGGAAAAGGATTTGTTGAGTTGAGTTGAGTTGAGGGCTTGGTAAACATTGTAGAGGGAAGAATAAAGCTTGGTGTATTATTTTTTACAAGGTTGGCACAATGTTCTGGTACCCAAGAGGTAGAAGAATGTGAGATGTTGTTGATGGTAGAGATTGTAGCAGTCTTCTCCTATTTGATTGGGGTGAAATCTCTAGATTCTTTCTTTGGATCAACTTTTGTCTTGGCGGTACTTTATTCAATCTCCTGCTTCCCGGAGGGGTTGAAAATGTGGGTAATACTTTCCTCCCATTGTCACTCAGACATGGGGTAAGAAGTTTTTCCTCACAGTACCAACTTGCTCTTCTTCGAAAGGTTGGTTAGTCATAGTGGCCCCTTTCTCCCTCCACCTTGCTATGAAATTACTGACAGTTTCTCTAGGTTTTTTCTTGAGAAGTTCTAAATCACGGCATGTAACTTACAATGCCTCATTGTATTTGTACTATGACATGAATTCAAGGTCAACATCCTCCAAACTATGTATTTTGGATTCCTTAAGGGATGGAAACTAACGAAGAGCATTGTCTTTCAAAGTCTGTTGGAACATCTGGGCCATTATTTCCTCATAGGCAAATAGGAGAGTCATGGCTAGGTGGTAGCTTCGAAGATCAATAATTAGGGGCCCTCTACCCCTAAACTTCTCAATGTTATGCATCTTGAACTTTTATGGCAGCCTTATTTTAGGGTTAGGAGACATATGGGGGTAATCCATGTAGTTCTTATAGATTCAGACTTGGTCAAACTTCTTGGTCTACATATTAAGATCCTCCTTAACCTTATTCAACTCTTCTTCCTTCTAATTGACGGTTACTTAAAGGTTAACCCCTAGCTGGGAAAGATCTATCATAAGGAGTTCAGTTGGTGGTGGCCCACTGACAGAGGCGCATGTGGGACATGCTGATATTCTTTCAGAACCAAAATAGGCTTGGGTATAGGTGGACCCATAGCGCAAAAAAAGAGTACCTCAAGATCTTAGGGAATAAGGACCCGATTTTGCTGCATCTCATGAACCTCGGTTTGAAGGTTGTCAATTTTGGCTGTAAGTTGGACTAGGACCGTCATCAAATCAGGTTGCGCATTTGGTACTTGGTCTGCATTCTCCATGGAAAGTTGGTGAAGGTGGATTATGGACTCGAAGGAAGTAGAGGGAGTACTGATGGAGCTTCAGTTTAGTTCAACGGAAGACCGAAGCCAATAGGAAGCCAGGCCAAGGGTCGGGTATGCGATCGACCTGAGAAGGAAAATGATTCGTTTACTATTTGAAAAAGAAAAGGAAGAGTTATTTTTATTGGGAAATAGGAAAATGTTTTTGGCAATTTTTTGGGAAGGGGGGGACAAAATGTTTTTGTTTTTTTATAAAAGGAGGAAAAAATTTTTGGGTATTTTGATAAAAGGAAGGGAAAAGGTTTTTCGGTATCTCGATAAAATAGGGGATTTTTTTTTTGGGTATTTTGATAAAAGAGAAGGAAAAATGTTTTTGACAGTTTTGGTAAGGAAGGAGGAAAAACGAGAGAAGAGTCTCAACATGGTTATTATTATTATTATTATTATTATTATTATTATTATTATTATTATTATTATTATTATTACTATTATGTTTTCACTTGTATTAGGTTTACCTATATCCAAAAAGAAATGTTGGACGGAACCCAAGCCTGGGAAAATTGGGTTTGAAAAATATGTAAAACATGGTTTGACTTGTTACCGAGCTTATGGGCTGGGTCCCATTTTGGGAAAAGACAAAATTGCGCGAAAATTTGGGCGACATGACAACCCATAGTTTCATAAGTTAATTGGCAAACTACATATGAGTGCCCTAGGTTTGTCACCTATATGAGGGTATGCAGTTGTTGAGTTAGTGGAAAGGTTCTCCCCCTTGGCATGACTTCCACGATATACGTCTTTCTTTTGACGGTAATCGGTACGTGTGGAAAAGCCATTTGATATACCTGAGTGTACGTGAATTTCCTCACTATATACCTTGTGGGGACAATACGTGTGAGAGCGAATTAGATATACTCGATGTACGTGAGCGAGTTCCCTGCTATATACCTCCCATCCACTACACCAAAACTGGCGAATGCTCACTGCCAAAATCCTTGACCAAGACCGTGGGTTGCGGACTAGGGCCCTGACCATTTCGAGTGTGACAAATTTTGTGGGTCGCAACCCAAGTCCGTGACTAATCTGAGGTCATGGCACTGAAAGGTCATGGCAGTAGGTCGTGGACTTGGGCCGTGACCCACACCACGATGGGAAAAAAATGATCGAAGCCAAAGTTCGTGACCCCTAATCGTGACTAAAAATGGTCGCGGTCGAAGTCCGTGACCCACACCGTGATGAAAAAAAGGAAAACATGGTGGCGGGCAAAGTCCATAACCAACCGTGACAAAAAATGGTCGCGGACAAAGTCCGTGACCCATGCCGCGACCATTTTGTTTCGCGGCGTGGGTCACGGACTTTGTCCGCGACCATTTTTTTCCATTTTTTTTGTCATGGTGTGGGTCACGGACTTCGTCCGCGACCATTTTTCGTCACGGTTGGGGTTCATAGACTTTGGCGGCAACCATTTTTATACGCGACGGAAAAACTAAAAATGGTCATGTACAAAGACCATGACCATATTTAACTATAATAAAAAATGGGTTTTTTTGTTCAATCCTAAAATTGCGGGTCCCGTGACTACGCGCGGACGGTTCCTACGTGTTACCTTGGACACGCATGAGGTGTTACAAATATTTATTATTAGAAAAAAAATAATAAAAATCAAAAATTCCGAATCGAGAACGTTATTAATAAACTAACATATAAACAAACTTAAAAATATTATAAATCTTAATAGTTCACAGACCAAAAAAAAATTGGGCAGACTTTCCTCTATTTTTTGGACATTCCAAACCTTGTCGATATAAAACATGCTTATTATAAATCCCGCATGTCCATAAAATTTAACAATCAAATTATAAAAGCCCTCACGTCCATAAAACTATATAATGAAACTATTAAACCTCGCACGGCCGTAACACATAAAAACATAATCCTGAATGTAAACAACATTATATAAACAATCTTCCTATTATAAATCATTGCTTTCTTCATGTATTCCATGTGCATAAAATCAAACGGTACAATGTCATCCAGTAAAAAATATGATACAAAAAAGAAATGATATCAATAACCAAGTAGTTTTAAAAAAATCATATTCAAGCTGTAAAATTGCATATACGAGTTATAATTATCATCATATCAGTTCCTACGAGTTACATTGGGCCCGTGCGAGGTGTCGGTGCCTCTCACGGGATCATTTGGGGAATGTTTCGGGGTTTCCCCCTCTATCACCATATTTTAAGCCTAAGTCTAGATATTTTCAAATTGTCATTGCACTCTCAAATTGAGAGTCACGTGATCACACGGTCAGTCTCTACGAGTTACATAGGTTTCGTGCGAGGTGTTGGTGCCTCTCACGGGGCCGTTCGGAGAATGTTTTGGGGTGTCATCCTCAAACACCATGTTTTTAAGCCTAAGTCTATATATTTTCAAATTATCGTCATATTCTCAAATCGGGAGACCCATGATCGCGCGATCAATTCCTACAAGTTACATTGGTCCCGTGCGAGTTGTGAGTGCCTCTCATGGGGACGTTAGGGGTCTATTTCGGAGTGTCGGCCTCTAATGCCTTATTTTTAAGCCTAAGTCTAGATGTTTTACAATCATCGTTGTAATGTCAAACCAGGAGTCCCGTGATCATGCAGTCAATCCTTTCGAGTTATATTGGTCCCGTGCGAGGTGTTGATGCCTCTCACGGGGCCATTCGGGAGTTGTTTCGGGGTGTCACCCTCCAACGCCATGTTTTTAAGCCTAAGTTTAGATATTTCTAAATTATCGTTGTATTATCAAACTGGGAGCCCCATGATCGCGCTGTCAGTTCCTACGAGTTACATTGGTCCTGTGCGAAGTGTCGGTGCCTCTCAAGGGGCCTGTTGGGGGTTGTTTTGGGTTTCACCCTAAAACTCCTTGTTTTTAAGACTAAGTCAATATATTTTTGAATTATCATCGTATTCTAAAATCGGGAGTCCCATGATCGTGCGGTCAGTCCCGACGAGTTGCATTGGTCACGTGTGAGGGGATGGTGCCTCTCACGGGGCCATTCGGGAGTTATTTCGGGGTGTCACCCTCCAACGCCATGTTTTTAAGCCTAAGTTTAGATATTTTTAAATTATCATTGTATTATCAAACTGGGAGCCCCATGATCGCGCGGTCAGTTCCTACGAGTTACATTGGTCATGTGCGAAGTGTCGGTGCCTCTCAAGGGGCCTGTTGGGGGTTGTTTTGGGGTTTCCCCCTCCAACGTCATGTTTTTAAGCCTAGGTCTAGATATTTTCAAATTATTATTGTATTCTTAAATCGGGAGTCCCGTGACTACACGGTCAGTCCCTACGAGTTACGTTGGTCCCGTACGAGGTGTCGGTGCCTCTCACGATGCTGTTTGGGGGCCATTTTGGCTTTTCGCCCTCTAACACCGTGATTTTAAGCCTAAGTCTAGATATTTTCAAATTATCAACTTATTCTCAAACTGAGAGTCTTGTGATCATGTGGTATGTTCCCACGAGATACGTTGGCCCCGTGCGAGGTGTCGGCGCCTCTCACGATGCTGTTTGGAGGTTGTTTTGAGATTCGCCCCCCTAAAACCTTGTATTTAAGCCTAAGTATGGATATTTTTAAATTATTATCGTATTCTCAAATCGAGAGTCCCGTGATCACGTGGTCAGTCCTTACGAGTTACATTGATCCCATGCGAGGTGGTGGTGCCTCTCATGGAGCTGTTTCGGGGTGTCGCGCTCTAACGTCTTATTTTTAAGCCTAAGTCTAGATATTTTCAAATTATCATCTTATTCTCAAATCGAGAGTCTAATAATCGCGCAGTCAGTCCCTACGAGTTACATTAGTCCCATGCAAGGTGTCGGCGCCTCTCACGGTGATGTCTCGGGGTTTCCCCCTTCAACGCCATATTTTTAAGCTTAAGTCTAGATATTTTCAAATTATCTTCATATTATTAAATGGGAGTCCCATGGCCACGCTATCAGTCCTTACGAGTTACATTGGTGTCGGTGCCGCTCACAGGGCTATTTCGGGGCCTTTTGGGGTTTTGCCTTCTAACGCCATATTTTTAAGTCTAAGTCTAGATATTTTCAAATTATTGTATTATACTTAAATCGAGAGTCCCATGATCGTGTGGTATGTTCCTACGGGTTACGTTGGCCCCGTGCGAGGAGTCGGTGCCTTTAACAAGGCCGTTTGGGGGTTGTTTTGAGATTTCACCCTCCATCGCCATGTGTTTAAGATAAAATCTATATATTTTAAAATTATTATCGTATTCTCAAATCGGGAGTCCCATGACCACACGGTCGGTTCCTAAGAGTTACATTTGTCCCGTGTGAGGCGGCGGTGCCTCTCACGGGGCCATTTTGGATTCTCGCCCTCTAATGCCATCTTTTTAAGCCTAAGTGTGGGTTCCTCTCACGGGGTCTTTTGGGGGGTTGTTTTGATATTTTGCCCTTTAACACCTTGTATTTAAGCCTAAGTCTAGACATTTTCAAATTATCATCATATTCTCAAACCGGGAGTCTTGTGAGCACGCGGTTAGTTCCTACGACTTAAGTTTGTCCCGTGCGAGGTGTTATTGCCTCTCACGGGGCAGTTTGGTGGCTGTATCGAGGTGTCGCGCTCTAACGTCTTTTTTTTAAGCTTAACTCTAGATATTTTAAAATTATCATCGTATTCTCAAATCGTGAATCCCAAGATCGTGTGGTCAGTCCCTACGAGTTAGATTAGTCTCATGTGACGTGTTGGTTCCTCTCGCGGGGCTTATTTTGAGCTATTTTAGGGTGTCACCCTCTAACGCCTTGTTTTAAGATTAAGTCTGGATATTTTCACATTATCGTCATATTCTTAAATCGAGAATCCCATGATCGCGCGGTCAGTCCTTACGAGTTACGTTGGTCCTGTGAGAGGTGTTGGTGCCTCTCACGGGGTCGTTTCGGGGCTGTTTCGAGGCGTCGCGCTCTAGCATCTTTTTTTTAAGCATACATCTTGATTTTTTTGAATTACCTTCTTATTCTCAAATTGGGAGTCTTAAGATAGCGTGGTCAGTCCCTATGAGTTACATTGGTCCCTTGCGAGGTGTCGGTGCCTCTCACGTGTCCTATTAGGGCCTGTTTCGGGGTTTTTCCCTCCAAATACATGTTTTCAAGCCTAAGTCTAGATATTTTCATATTATCATTATATTCAAAAATTGGGAGTCCCATGACCACGCGGTCAGTCCTTACGAGTTGCATTGGTGCCGTGCGAGTTGTCAGTGACTTTCACGAGGCCATTGGGGGCCTTTTGGGGTTTCGCCCTCTAACGCCATGTTTTTAAGCCTAAATCTATATATTTTTAAATTATTGTATTATTCTCAAATCGGGAGTCCCGTTATTGCACTGTATGTTCCTACGGGATTATTGATCCCGTGTCAGGTGTCGGAGGCTCTCATGGAGTCGTTCGAGGGTTGTTTTTGGTTTTTGCCCTCTAATGCCATGTTTTTAAGACTAAGTCCTAATATTTTCAAATTATCCTTGTATTCTCAAATAGGGAGTCCCATGATCATGCGATCAGTTCGTATGAGTTACATTGGTCCTGTGCGAGGTGTTGGTGCCTCTCATGGGGCCATTCGGTGGCTGTTTCGACGTGTCGGGCTCTAGCATCTTATTTTTAAGTCTAAGTCTATATGTTTTCAAATTATCATATTATTCTCATACTGGGAGTCCCGTTGCTGCATAGTCAATCCCTACGAGTTACATTGGTCCCGTGCGAGGTACCAGTGGCTCTGATGGGGCCATTTAGGAGCTATTTCGAGGTTCCCCCTCCAACACTATATCTGTAAGCCTGAGTCTAGATAATTTCAAATGATCATCGTATTCTCAAACCAGTAGTCACGTGACCATGCGGTCAGTCCCTACGAGTTACATTGGTCTTGAGGGAGTTGTCGGTGACTCTCATAAGGCCGTTTGGGGACTATTTTGAGATTTCCCCCACTAACACCTTGTATTTAAGCCTAAGTCTAGATATTTCAAAATTATCATCGTATTCTTAAACCGGGAGTCCCATGATCACGCGGTCAGTCCTTATGAGTTACACTGATCCCGTACGAGGTGTTGGTGCCTCTTATGGGGCTGTTGGGGGGCTGTTTCGGGGTGTCGCGCTCTATTGTTTTATTTTTAAGCCTTAGTCTAGATATTTTTAAATTATCACCTTACTCTCTAATTGGGAGTCCCGTAATCGCACGGTTAGTCCCTACAAGTTACACTAGTCCCGTACGAGGTGTTGGTGCCCCTCAAAGGGCCTATTGGGGGCTATTTTGGGGTTTCCCCCTCCAAGGTAATGTTTCCAGACCAAAGTCTAGATATTATCAAATTATTGTCGTATTCTCAAACGGGAGTCCTGTGACCATGCGGTCAATCCTTACGAGTTACATTGGTCATATGCGATGTGTCGGTACCTCTTACGGGGCCGTTTGGGTGCCTTTTGGGATTTTCGCCCTCTAACGTCATGTCTTTAGGTCTACGTTTAGATATTTTTAAATTGTCATCTTGTTTTCAAATCAGGAGTCCTGTGATCGGGCAATATGTTCCTACAAGTTACGTTGTTCACGTGCGAGGTGTCGGTGCCTCTCACGGGGCCATTTGGAGGCTATTTTGAGATTTCGCCCTCGAACGCCTTGTATTTAAGCCTAAGTCTAGATATTTTCAAATTATCATCGTACTTTCGAACCGAAAGTCCGATGAGGACGCGGTCAGTTCCTACGAGTTACATTGGTCCCATACAAGGTGTTGGTGCCTCTCACGGGGCCGTTCAGTGGCTTTTTTGGGGTGTCGCGCTCTAACGTTTTATTTTTAAGCTTAAGACTAGATATTTTCTAATTATCATCGCATTCTCAAACCATGAGTCCCATGATCGCACAGTCAGTCCCTACGAGTTACATTGGTAGATGTTTTTGGGTGTCGCCCTCTAACGCCTTATTTTTAAACTTAAATCTAGATATTTTTTAATTATCTTCGTATTCCCAATCCGAGAGTCCTGTGATCGATCGATCAGTCCTTATGAGTTATATTGGTCTTGTGCGAGGTGTTGGTGCCTCTCACGGGGCCGTTCGGGTGTTGTTTTGGTTTGTCACCCACTAACTCCCTGTTTTTAAGACTAAGTCTCAATATTTTCAAACTATCATCGTATTCTTAACTCAAGAGTCCCGAGATCGTGCAGTTAGTCCCGATGAGTTACATTGGTCACCTGTGACGTGTTGGTGCCTCTCACGGGGTCGTTTGGGAGTTGTCTCGAGGTGTCACCCTCTAACGCCATGTTTTTAAGCCTAAGTCTAGATATTTTTAAATTATCATTGGATTCTCAAATCGGGGGTCTCGTGATCACGCAGTCTGTTCCTACGAGTTTCATTGGTCATGTGTGAAGTGTCGTTGCCTCTCACGGGGTCTGTTAGGGGTTATTTTGGGGTTTCCCCCTCGAACATCATGTTTTTAAGCCTAAGTCTAGATATTTTCAAATTATTATTATATTCTCAAACCGGGAGTCTCGTGACAATGCGATCAGTCCCTGTGAGTTACTTTGGTCCCGTGTGAGGTGTCGGTGCTTCTCACGGTGCCATTTGGGGGCCATTTTGGATTTTCGCCCTCTAACACCGTGTTTTTATGCCGAAGTCTAGATATTATCAAATTATCATCTTATTCTGAAATTGGGAGTCATGTGATCGCACGGTATGTTCCCACGAGTTACATTGGCTCCGTGCGAGGTGACGGCGCCTCTCACGGGACTGTTTAGGGGATGTTTTAAGATTTTGCCCACTAACACCTTGAATTTAAGCCTAAGTCTAGATATTTTCAAATTATCACCATATTCTCAAATGAGGAGTCCCGTGATCGCGCGGTCAGTCCTTACGAGTTACATTGATCCCGTGCGAGGTGTTAGTGCCTCTCACGGGACCTCTCACAGGGCCGTTCAGAGGCTGTTTCAGGGTGTCACGCTCTAGTATCATGTTCTTAAGACTAATTCTATATATCTTCAAATTATCGTCTTATTCTCAAATTGAGAGTCCCATGATTTGAGTGGTCAGTCCCTACGAGTAACGTTGGTTCCGTACGAGGTGTCGGTGCCTCTCACGGGGCCTATTGGGGGATGTTTGGGGGTTTCCCCATCCAATGCCATGTTTTTAAGCCTAAGTCTAGATATTTTCAAATTGTCTTCTTATTCTCAAATGGGAGTCTCATGGACACATGGTCAGTCCTTACGAATTAGATTGGTCCCATGCGAGATGTTGGTGCCGCTCAGAGGGCCATTTAGGGGCCTTTTGGGGTTTTTCGCTTCTAACGCCATATTTTTAAGTCTAAGTCTATATATTTTTGAATTATTGTATTAATCTCAAACCGAGAGTCCCATGATCGTGCGGTATGTTCCTACATATTACGTTGGCCCCGTGCAAGGTGACGGTGCCTCTCATAGGGCCGTTCGGGGGCTGTTTTGAGATTTTACCCTCCAACGCCATGTGTTTAAGCCTAAGTCTATATATTTTCAAATTATCATCGTATTTTCAAACTAGGAGTCCCATGACCACACGGTTGGTTCCTACGAATTACATTGGTCCCGTTCGAGGCGACGGTTCCTCTCACAGGGCCGTTTTGGGTTCTAGCCCTCTAATACCATGTTTTTAAGCCTAAGTCTAGATATTTTTGAATTATAATCCTATTCTTAAATAGAGCGTCCCGTGATCACACGGTATGCTCCTACGAGTTACGTTGGCCTCGAGCGAGGTGTTGATGCCTCTCACAGGGTTGTTTGGGGGTTATTTTGAGATTTCTCCCTCTAACGCCTTGTATTTAGGCCTAAGTCTAGATATTTTCAAATTATCATTATATTCTCAAATTAGGAGTCTGGTGTGCATGCTGTCAGATCCTACGAGTTACATTGTCCCGTGCGAGGTGTTGGAGCCTCTCACGGGACCGTTTGGTGGCTGTTTCAGGGTGTCACACTGTGAGTTCTTGTTTTTAAGCTTAAGTTTAGGTGTTTTCAAATTATCATTATAGTCTCAAACTGATAGTCCCGTGATAGTGCGGTCAGTTCCTACGAGTTACATTTGTCCAGTGCGAAGTCTCGATGCCGCTCACGGGGTCTGTTGGGGGTTATTTTGGGGTATTCCCCTCCAACATCATGTTTTTAAGCCTAAGTCTATATATTTTCGAATTATTGTTATATTCTTAAATCGGGAGTCCCGTGACCATGCGATCAGTCCTTACGAGTTACTTTGGTCCCGTGTAAGGTGTCGGTGCCTCTCACGATGACATTTGGGGGACATTTTGGGTTTTCACCCTCTAACACCGTGTTTTAATGCCTAAGTCTAGATATTATCAAATTATCATCTTATTCTCAAATTGGGAGTCATGTGATCGCACGACATGTTCCCACGAGTTACGTTGGCTCCGTGTGAGGTGTCGGCACCTCTTATGGGCCTTTTTAGGGGATGTTTTGAGATTTTTCCCACTAACACCTTGAATTTAAGCCTAAGTCTAGATATTTTCAAATTATCACCATATTCTCAAATGAGTAGTCCCATGATCGCGAGGTCAGTCCTTACGAGTTACATTGATCCCGTGCGAGGTGTTGGTGCCTCTCACGGGGCCGTTCATAGGGTGTTCCGGAGTGTCGCCCTCTAGCATCATGTTTTTAAGTCTAAGTCTAGATATTTTCAAATTATCGTCTTATTCTCAAATTGAGAGTCCCATGATCGCGTGGTCAGTCCCTACGAGTAACGTTGGTCCCGTACGAGGTGTCGGTGCCTCTCATGGGGCCTATTGTTGGATGTTTGGGTCTTTCCCCCTCCAACGCCATGTTTTTAAGCCTAAGTCTAGATATTTTCAAATTTTTTTCTTATTCTCAAACGGGAGTCCCGTGGCCACATGTACATTCCTTACGAATTACATTGGTCCCATGCGAGATGTTGGTGCCGCTCATAGGGCCGTTTAGGGGCCTTTTGGGGTTTTTTCCCTCTAACGCCATATTTTTAAGTCTAAGTCTATATATTTTCAAATTATTCTATTAATTTCAATTCGAGAGTTCCGTGATCGTGCGATATGTTCCTATGGGTTACGTTGGCCCCGTGCGAGGTGACGGTGCGTCTCACAGGGCCGTTTGGGTGATGTTTTGAGATTTTTCCCTTTAACGCCATATGTTTAAGCCTAAGTCTAGATATTTTCAAATTATCGTCGTATTCTCAAACTGGGAGTCCCATGACCACACGGTCGGTTCCTACGAGTTACATTGGTCCCGTGCGAGGCGGCGGTGCCTCTCATGGGGCCGTTTTGGGGTCTGGCCCTCTAATGCCATGTTTTTATGCCTAAGTCTAGATATTTTTGAATTATCATCCTATTCTCAAATAGAGCATCCCGTGATCACATGGTATGCTCCTACGAGTTACGTTGTCCCCGTGCGAGGTGTTGGTGCCTCTCACGGGGTTATTTGGGGGCTATTTTGATATTTCTCCCTCTAATGCCTCGTATTTAGGCATAAGTCTAGATATTTTCAAATTATCATCATATTCTCCAATTGAGAGTCTAGTCAGCACGCGGTTAGATCCTACATGTTACATTGGTCCCGTGCGAGGTGTTGGAGCCTCTCACGGGACCGTTTGGTGGTTGTTTCAGGGTGTCGTGCTCTGATGTCATATTTTTAAGCTTAAGTCTAGGTGTTTTCAAATTATTCCGTATTCTCAAACCGAGAGTCTCGTGATAGCGCGATCACTTCCTATGAGTTACATTTGTCCTGTGCGAAGTGTCGGTGCTACTCACGGGGCCTTTTGGGGGTTATTTTGGGGTATTACCCTCCAATATCATGTATTTAAGCCTAAGTCTATATATTTTCTAATTATTGTTGTATTCTCAAACTGAGAGTCCCGTCATCACGCGGTCAGTCCCTACGTGTTACGTTGGTCCCATGCGAGGTGTCGGTGCCTCTCACCGTGCTGTTTGGGGGCCATTTTCGATTTTCGCCCTCTAACACCGTGCTTTTAAGCCGAAGTCTAGATATTTTCAAATTATAATCTTATTCACGAACCGAGATTCCTGTGATCGCGCGGTATATTCCCACGAGTTTCGTTGGCCCCGTGCGAGGTATCGGTGCATCTCACGGGACCATGTGGGGGTTGTTTTGATATTTTTCCCACTAACACCTTGTATGTAAGCCTAAGTCTAGATATTTTCAAACTATCATCGTATTCTCAAATCGAGAGTCCTATAATTGCGTAGTCAGTCCTTACGATTTACATTGATCCCGTGCGAGGTGTCGGTGCCTATCTCAGGGCCGTTCAGGGGCTGTTTCGGGGTGTCGCACTCTAATGTCTTTTTTTTAATCCTAAGTCTAGATATTTTTAGATTATCATCTTATTCTCAAATCGAGAGTCCCATGATCGGGTGATCAGTCGCTACGAGTTACATTGGTCCCGTGTAAGGAGTCGGTGCCTCTCACGGGGCCTATTGGTGGTTGTTTTGGGGTTTCCTCCTCCAATGCCATGTTATTAAGCCTAAGTCTATATATTTTCAAATTGTCTTTGTATTCTCAAATGGGAATCCCGTGGCCACGCGGCCAGTCCTTATGAGTTACATTGGTCCCCTGCGAGGTGTTGGTGCCGCTCACGGGGCCGTTTGGGAGCCTTCTTGGGTTACTGCCCTCTAACGCCATGTTTTTAAGTCTAAGTCTAGATATTTTTGAATTATCGTATTAATCTCAAACCGAAAGTCCCGTGATCGTGCGGTATGTTTTTGCGGGTTACGTTGGCCCTGTTTGAGGTGTCGGTGCCTCTCAAAGGGCCGTTTGGAGGCTATTTTGAGATTTTTCCCTCCAATGCCATGTGTTTAAGCTTAAGTCTAGATATTTTCAAATTATCGTTGTATTATTAAACTAAGAGTTCTATGACCAAACGGTCGGTTCCTACGAGTTACATAGGTCACATGCAAGGCGGCGGAGCCACTCACGGAGCCGTTTTGGATTCTCTCCCTCTAATGACATATTTTTAAGCCTAAGTCTAGATATGTTCAAATTATCATCTTATTCTCAAATTGAGAGTCCCGTGATAGTACAGTATGTTCCTACGAGTTACATTGGCCCCGTGCGAGGTGTGGGTGCTTATCATGGGGTCGTTTCGGGGCTATTTTGAGATTTCTCCCTCTAACATCTTATATTTAAGCCTAAGTCCAGATATTTTCAAATTATCATCGTATTCTCAAATCGTGAGTCTGGTGAGCACGTGGTCAGTTCCTACGAGTTACATTGATCCCGTGCGAGGTGCCGGTGGCTCTCATGGGGGCCATTTGGGGGCTATTTCGAGGTTCCCCCTCTAACTCTATGTTTTTAAACCTACGCCTAGATATTTTTTAATGATCTTTGTATTATCAAACTAGTATTCATGTGACCATGTGGTCAGTCCCTACGAGTTACATTAGTCTCCAGCGAGGTGATGGTGCCTCTTATTTTGAGATTTCGTCCACTAACACCTTGTATTTAATCCTAAGTCTAGATATTTTCAAATTATCATCTTATTATCAAATTAGGAGTCCCGTGATCACGCGGTCAGTCCTTACAAGTTACATTGATCTCCTGCGAGGTGTTAATGCCTCTCACGGGGCCGTTCAGGGGCTATTTCGGGGTGTCGCGCTCTAACATTTTTTTAACCCTTAGTCTAGATATTTTCAAATTATCATTTTTTTTCTCAAACCGAGAGTCATGTGATCATACGGTTAGTCCCTACGAGTTACATTGGTCCTGTACGAGGTGTCGGTGCCCGTCACAGGCCCTATTGGGGTTGTTTCGGGGTTTCCCACTCCAATGCCATGTTTTCAGGCTTAAGTCTAGATATTATCAAATTATTGTCATATTCTCAAATGGGATTCCCATGACCACGCGATCAGTCCTTACAAGTTACATTTGTCCCGTTCGATGTGTCGGTAGCTCTCACGAGGCCGTTTGGGTGCCTTTTAGGGTTTTCACCCTCTAACGCCATGTTTTTAAGTTAAAGTCTAGATATTTTTGAATTATCATCTTATTCTCAAATCAGGAGTCCCTTGATCACGTGGTATGTTCCTACGGGTTACGTTGGCCCTATGAAAGGTGTGGGTGCCTCTCATGGTGCCATTTGGGGGCTGTTTTGTAATTTCACCCTCTAACGCCTTATATTTAAGCCCAACTCTAGATATTTTTTAATTATCATCGTATTCTTAAACTAGGAGTTTGGTGAGCATGCGCTCAGTTCCTACGAGTTACATTGGTCCCGTGCGAGGTGTTGGTGCCTCTCACGGGGCCGTTTGGTGGCTGTTTCGGGGTATTGCGCTCTAACGACTTGTTTTTAAGCTTAAGTCTATGTATTTTCAAATTATTCTCATATTCTTAAACCGTGAGTCCCGTGATCATACGGTCTGTCCCTACGAGTTACATTGATCCTGTGCGAGGTGTTGATACCTCTCACGGCGCTTGCTAGGAGATGTTTTGGGTTGTCACCCTCTAACGCCTTATTTTTAAGCTTAAATATAGATATTTTCAAATTATCATCGTATTCCCAAGCTGGGAGTCCTGTGATCACGCGGTCAGTCCTTACGAGTTACATTGGTCCCGTACGAGGTGTTGGTGCCTCTCACAGGGCCATTCGGGTGGTGTTTCGGCGTGTCACACTCTAACTCCTTATTTTAAGCCTAAGTCTCAATATTTTTGAATTATCATCGTATTCTCAAATCAGGAGTCCCGTGATCATACGGGCAGTCCCGACGAGTTACATTGGTCACGTGTGAGGTTTTTGTACCTCTCACGGGGCCGTTCGGGAGCTGTTTTAGGGTGTCACCCTCTAACGCCATGTTTTCAATCCTTAGTCTACATATTTTTAAATTAATACCGTCTTCTCAAATCGAGAGTCCCATAATCGTGAAGTCAGTTCCTACGAGTTATATTGGTCATGTGTGAACTGTCGGTGCCTCTCAAGGCCTATTGGGGGTTGTTTTGGGTTTCCCCATTCAACATCATGTTTTTATGCCCAAGTCTATATACTTTAAAATTATTGTTGTATTATCAAAACGGGAGTCCCATGACCATGTGGTCAGTCCTTACGAGTTACGTTGATCCCGTGCGAGGTGTTGGTGCCTCTCATGGGGCCGTTTGGCAGTAATTTTGGGTTTTTGCTCCCTAATATCGTGTTTTTAAGCCTAAGTCTAGATATTTTCAAATTATCATGGTATTCTCAAATTGAAAGTCCGGTGAGGACACGGTCAGTTCCTACGAGCTATATTGGTCCTGTGCGAGGTGTTGGTACCTCTCACGGGGTCGTTCGGTGGCTATATCGAGGTGTCGTGCGCTAACGTCTTGCTTTTAATCTTAAGTCTAGATATTTTCAAATTATCATTGTATTCTCAAACTGTGAGTCCCATGATCACGTGGTCAGTCCCTACGAGTTTTATTGGTCCCATGCGAGGTGTTGGTACCTCTCACGGGGCTTATTGGGAGCTATTTTGGGGTGTCTCCCTCTAACGCCATGTTTTTATGCTAAAGTCTAGATATTTTTGAATTATCAATGTACTCTCAAATCGGGAGTCCCGTGATCATAAGGTCAGTCCTCACGAGTTTCATTGGTCCTGTGCAAGGTGTTGGTGCCTCTCACGGGCCGTTTGGGGGCGGTTTTGGGGTGTCGCGCTCTAACATCTTGTTTTTAAGACTAAGTTTTGATATTTTCAAATTATCATCTTATTCTCACATTAGGAGTCCTGAGATAGCGCAGTCACTCTCCCTACGAGTTACATTAGTGTTGTGCAAGGTGTTGGTGCCTCTCATGTGTCCTATTGAGGGCTATTTTGGGGTTTTCCCCTCCAAAGCCATGTTTTTAAGCCTAAGTCTAGATATTTTCAAATTATCATTGTATTATCAAACTGAGAGTCCCGTGACCATGCGATCAGTTCTTACGAGTAACTTTGGTCCTATGCGAGGTTTCGATGCCTTTCACGGGGTCATTTGGGGGCCCTTTTTAGGTTTTTTCCCTCTAGCACCATGTTTTTAAGCCATAATCTAGATATTTTCGAAATATTATACTGTTCTTAAATCGGGAGTCCCGTGATCGCCCGGTATGTTCCTCGTTGGTCCCGTGCGAGTTGTCGGGGCCTCTCAAGGGGCCATTCTGGGGTTATTTTGAGTTTTTTCCCTCTAACACCATGCTTTTAAGACTAAGTCTCGATATTTTCAAAGTATCCTTCTATTATCAAATCGGGAGTCCCGTAATCGTGTGATCAGTTCCTATGAGTTACATTGGTCAAGTGCGAGGTGTTAGTGCCTCTCACGGGGCTATTCGGTGAATGTATCGAGGTGTCGCACTCTAACGTGTTATTTTTACATCTAAGTCTTTATGTTTTCAAATTATCATCATATTGTGAAACTAGGAGTCCAGTTACTGCGCGGTCAATTCCTACGAGTCACATTGGTCCCATGCAAGGTGTCGGTGGCTCTCATGGGGAAATTTGGGGGATATTTCAAGGTTCCCCCCTCCAACGCTATGTTTTTAAGTCTGAGTCTATATATTTTCAAATGATCACTCTATTCTCAAATCAAGAGTCATGTGACCACGTGATCAGTCCGTACGAATTTTATTCGTCTCCAGCGAGGTGTCGGTGCCTCTCATAAGGTCGTTTGGGGGCTATTTCGAGGTTTTTCCCACTAACACCTTGTACTTTAGCCTAAATCTAGATATTTTGAAATTATCATCGTATTCTTAAACTGAGAGTCCCGTGATCATGCGGTCAGTCCTTGCGAGTTACATTGATCCCATGTGAGGTTTGGTGCCTCACACGGGGCCGTTCGGGGACTATTTTGAGGTGTCGCATTCTAACGTCTTGTTTTTAAGACTTTATCTAGATATTTTCAAATTATCATCATATTCTCAAACCAGGAGACCCGTGATCGCACAGTTAGTCCCTACGAGATACATTGATCCCGTGCGAGGTGTTGGAGCCTCTCACAGGGTCTATTGGGGGTAGTTTTGGGGTTTCCCCTTCCATTGCCATGTTTTTAGACCGAAGTTTAGATATTTTCAAATTATCATTGTATTCTCAAATGGGAGTCCCATGGCCACGTGGTCAGTCCTTACGAGTTAAAGTTGTCCCTTGCAACATGTTAGTGCCTCTCACGGGGACGTTTGGAGGATTTTTTAGGTTTTTGCCCTATAACGCCATGTTTTTAAGTCTAAGTCTCAATATTTTTGAATTATCATCTTATTCTTAACTCAGGAGTCCTATGATCAAGTGCTATGTTCCTAGGGGTTACCTTGGCCCCGTGCGAGTTATCGTTGCCTCTCACGGGTCCATTTGGGGGTTGTGTTTAGATTTCATCTCTAACGTCTTGTATTTAAGCCTAAGTATTGATATTTTCAAATTATTATCGTATTCTCAAACCAAGAGTCCGGTGAGCACATGGTCAGTTCCTACGAGTTATATTGGTCCCGTACGAGGTGTTGGTGCCTCTCACGGGGCCTTTCGGTGGCTATTTTTGGGTGTCACGCTCTAACGTCTTATTTTTAAGCTTAAGTCAAGATATTTTCAAATTATCATCATATTCTAAAATCGTGAGTCCCTTGATCACGTGATCAGTCCCTATGAGTTACATTGGTCCCGTGCGAGGTGTTGGTACCTCTCACGGGGCATATTGGGAGCTATTTCGTGGTGTCGCTCTCTAATGCCTTATTTTAAGCTTAAGTCTAGATATTTTTGAATTATCATCATATTCTCAAATCGGGAGTCCCGTGATCGTGCGATCAGTCCTTACGAGTTATATTGGTCCCGTGCGAGGTGTCGGTGCCTCTCACATGTCCTATTGGGGGATGTTTTCTGGTTTCCCCCTCCAAAGCAATGTTTTTAAGCCTAAGTCTAGATATTTTCAAATTATCATCGTATTCTAAAATTGGGAGTCCCGTGACCATGCAATCTGTCCTTACGAGATACATTGATCCCGTACGAGGTATCGGTGCCTCTCACGTGGACATTTGGTGGCCTCTTTTGATTTTCGCCCTCTAACGCCATGTTTTTAAGCCTAAATCTAGATATTTTTTTAATTATTGTATTATTCTCAAATTAGGAGTCTCGTGATCACGCGATTTGTTTCTATAGGTTACGTTGGTCCTGCGCGATGTGTAGGTGCCTCTCATGGGGCCGTTCGGGGGTTATTTCGGGTTTTTTCCCTTCAACGCCATGATTTAAAGACTAAGTCCTGATATTTTCAAATTATTCTCATATTCTCAAATCGGGAGTCCCATGACCGTGCGATCAATTCCATCGAGTTACATTGGTCCCGTGTGAGGTGATGCTGCCTCTCACGGGGTCGTTCGGTGGCTGTTTCGGGGCGTCGCGCTCTAACGTCTTATTTTTAAGCCTAAGTCTATATATTTTCAATTTATCGTTGTATTCTCAAACAAGAAGTCCCGTTACTGAGCGAACAGTCCCTACGAGTTACATTAGTCCCGTGCGAGGTGCTGGTGACTCTCATGGGGCCATTTGGGGGCTATTTTGAGGTTCCCCCTCTAACGCTATGTTTTCAATCCTGAGTGTAGATTTTTTCAAATGATCATTGTATTCTCGAACTAGGAGTCACGTGAACACACGGTCAGTCCCTACGAGTTAAATTGGTCTCCAGTGAGGTGTCAATGCCTCTCATGAGGCCATTTGAGGGTTGTTTTAAGATTTCGCCCACTAACATCTTGTATTTAATCCTAAATCTAGAAATTTTTAAATTATCATTGAATTCTCAAACCAGGAGTCCCGTGATCACACGATTAGTCCTTATGAGTTACATTGATCCCCTGCAAGGTGTTGGTGCCTCTCATGGGACCGTTTGGGGGCTATTTTGGGGTGTCGTGCTCTAACGTCTTATTTTTAAGCCTTAGTCTAGATATTTTCAAATTATCATCTTATTCTCAAATCAAGAGTCCCGTGATCGCCCAATTAGTCCCTACGAGTTACATTGGTCCCGTGCGATGTGTCGGTGCCTCTCACGGGGCCATTTTGGGGACTTTTGGGGGGGTTTGCCCTCTAACACCATGTTTTTAAGTCTAATTCTACATATTTTTGAATTATCATCTTATTCTCAAATCGGGAGTCCCCTGATCGAGCGGTATGTTCCAACGGTTTACGTTTGGGGGCTATTTTGAGATTTTTCCCTCTAACACCTTATATTTAAGCCTAAGTCTCGATATTTTCAAATTAACATCAAATTCTCAAACCGGTAGTCTGATGAGCATGCAGTGAGTTCCTACGAGTTACATTGGTCCATTGTGAGGTGTTGGTACTCTCACGGTGCCATTCGGTGGCTATTTCGGGATGTCGCGCTCTAACATCTTATTTTTAAGCTTAAGTCTATATATTTTTAGATTATCGTCGTGTTCTCAAACTAGGAGTCCCCTGGTCACTCGGTCAGTCCGTATGACTTTCATTGGTCCCGTGCGAGGTGTTGGTACCTCTCATGGGGGTTATTAGTAGCTGTTTCGGGGTGTAACCCTCTAACGCCTTATTTTAAAGCTTAAATCTAGATATTTTCAAATTATCATCGTATTCCCAAACTGGGAATCCCATGATCGCGCGGTCAGTCCTTACGAGTTACATTAGTCTTGTGAGAGGTGTTGGTGCCTCTCACAGGGGGCTATTTTGCGGTCTCGCGCTCCAACATCTTTTTGCGGTCAGTCCTTTCGGGGGTTATTTTGCGGTCTCGCGCTCCAACAACTTTTTTTTAAATTAAGTCATGATATTTTCAAAATTTCATCTTATTCTCAAATCGGGAGTCCCGTGATAGTACGGTCAGTCCCTACGAGTTACATTGGTCCCGTGCGAGGTGTCGGTGCCTCTCACGTGTCCTATTGGGGGTTGTTTCGAGTTTTCTCCCTCCGAATCCATGTTTTTAAGCCTAACTCTATATATTTTCAAATTATCATCATATTCTCAAATTGGGTGTCCCGTGATTGCGGTTAGTCCTAACGAGTTACATTGGTCCTGTGCGAGGTGTCGGTGCCTCTCATGGCGCCGTTTGGGGCCCTTTATGGGTTTTCGTTCTCTAACGCCATGTTTTTAACCCTAAATCTATATATTTTTGAATTATTATATTATTAACAAATCGGGAGTCCCGTGATCGTGCGGTATGTTTTTACAATTTACGTTGGTCCCGTGTGAGGTGTCAGTGCCTCTCACAATGTCGTTCAGGGGTTATTTCGAGTTTTCGCCCTTTGACACCATGCTTTTAAGACTAAGTACTAATATATTCAAATTATCCTTATATTATCAAACTGGTAGTCCCATGATTGCGCGATCAGTTCCTATGAGTTACATTGGTCCCGTGCGAGGTGTTGGTGCCTCTCACGGGGACTTTTGGTGCCTGTTTCGGGGTGTCGCTCTCTAACATCTTAGTTTTAAGCCGAAGTCTATATATTTTCAAATTATCATCATATTCTCAAACCAGGAGTCCCATTACTGCGCGGTCAGTACCTACAAGTTACATTGAACCCATGCGAGTTGTCGGTGGCTCTTATGGGGCCATTTGGGGGCTATTTCAAGGTTTCCACTTCGATGCTATGTTTTTAAGCCTAAGTCTAGATATTTTCAAATTATCTTTGTATTCTCAAACCAAGAGTCACGTGACCATGCAGTCAGTCCCTATGTGTTACATTGGTCTCGTACGATGTGTCGGTGCCTCTTATGAGGCCCTTGGGGGCTATTTCAGGGTTTTGCCCTCTAACACCATGTTTTTAAGCCTAAGTCTAGATATTTTTGAATTATGGTATTATTATCAAACCGGAAGTCCCGTGATGGCTTGGTCAATTCCTACAAGTTACATTTGTCCCGTGCGAGGTGTCGGTGCCTCTCACGGGGCCGTTCGTGGGCTGTTTTGGGTTTTCACCCTCAAACACCATGCTTTTAAGGCTGAGTCGTGATATTTCTAATTATCCTTGTATTCTCAAATCGAGAGTCCTGTAATTGCGTGATCAGGTCTATGAGTTAGACTAGTCCCATGCGAGGCGTTGGTGCCTCTCACGGGGCCGTTCGGTGGATGTTTTGGGGTGTCGTGCTCTAACGTCTTATTTTTAAGCTTAAGTCTAGATATTTTTAAATTATCATTGTATTCTCAAAGAAGGAGTCTCGTGACTACGCGGTCAATCCCTAGGAGTTACATTGGTCCCGTTGAGGTGTCGGTGGCTCTCATGGGGCCATTTGGGGGCTATTTTGAGGTTTCCCCCTCTAACGCTATGTTTTTAAGCCTAAATCTAGATATTTCCAAATTATCATTTATTCTCAAATCGAGAGTCATGTGACCACGCAGTCAGTTCCTACAAGCTACATTGATCCTGTGCGAGGTGTTGGTACCTCTCACATGACTATGGTAAGTATGTTTCATTTATTCATTAGTAATGATTATAGTAGTGATTTATACAGAGTTATGTTTCATTTCGCATTATTAATTTTTTAATAGCAAGCTTTTTAAGTTTATAGTATGTTTTATTTATGTCTTTCATATTAGGTTTAATCACAACCCTAAATGTTAGAAATTCATAGGGCCAACCAACTCAATGGCCATCTAAATGTTCAAATCGACCAGTCAACAACAATTCAAGAATTCCAAACAACAATTCAAATAATAATGCAATATATTAGAAATTCCTAGATCCAACCAACTCAATAAACCAAATTGATATTATAGTGAAATTCCATACCTCTGTTTTTTGTAAGAAAAAAAAAAGATAAAAACATACCTCTTTGCTGGCTTCAGAACATTCAAATATGCAATGTAATTGGATGGTACCTAGCTTGAAAAGCTGAAAACCCCAAACAAAAACAAAAATGTAAATAGAGCAGGCAACCAAATATGGACTGAAAATAAACAAAAAAAAATGAAAATAAGGACAATATTGATGCAATGACATAAATATACTATTACCTTAACATTACATGGTCAACTTGGGTTCCCAATAGATCCAATACATATTACAATCAACATTTATACTGGAAAAAAAAGGCAGTAAACGTTATGTGTAAGATACACTTAAATTTGATGTTCAAACTCATATTAACTTATCGATCTTACAAAACCATCATCCAAAACCATGAATTAACCTTGAAACAAAATAAACACACAAATATTGGCTTGAGAGTGAACCAAATGACCTAAAAGAGTAAAATTCTACAATACTTAAATCGAACATGCCTTTAGAACTAATACCAATAAATATCACACAACAATTAGAAAAATTAGGATAATCGAGATCTCATGACGATATATGTATACCTTGCAGGGACAATTTTGTGTGACTATGTAACCTCCCTTGCGAATAGTACCGGCTTGTTGATGATTCTTTATGTATTTGTGTTTTTTTAAGGTCATCACTTAATCTCTTAAGCTGTAATAAATGAAAATACTACAAAAAATTTACTTTGGGGGAAATGAGTGTGTGAATTGTAATATGAGTGTGTGAATTGTTTCTGCATTTATGTAATATGAGTGTGTGAATTGTTATATTTAATCATATTGATGGTACAGAGAATAGGTATGTCATCTTGATACTGATGGGTTTACTTCGTCGGATATTTATTCTGGTATCTGGAATAAAAAAAATATGAAATAGATTGAGAACCAAATAGGGGAATGACATGCACCATATGAAGTAGTTAAATATCTACTATTGAAATTTAAGTGCATAGAACAAGCATATTATAGAATTTTAGCATATGTACCTCATCATTTACACGACATGATTTTCTTTCTATAACCAACAAGGTTAAAGAAATTTATAAGCATACAGTAGTTTCATATTAGTTGAACTAGCATACAGTTATTTCAGTCCCAAATTAAAATTGCTATTTCAGTCCCAAAATTGAAATTATTATTTCAGTCCCAACATAATTCAGTGAACTAACAATCAATGATATATTCAACCATATTAGTTGAATAGATTCGAAATTGGGGAACCAACACCAATGCATACAATTAGTTGAACTAACATACAATCAATGATATATGCATATAGGGGAAACCATCACCAAACTGATACAAAATTAAATGATATATGCATAGAGGATAAACCATCACGAACTGAGTGTTTAACTAATATTAAACATGCAAGTACTTATTCACATAAAAAACAGATCTAAGACACTGTTTAAAAAAAATCTACACACTCATATACACACAAAGAAATAGATCAAAGAAAGAAAATATGTTTTAAAAATTAGATCCAAACTCATTTTTGTTAACACAAAAGTTAGCTTCTCAAATCAGGTCTAAAAATATACCAACAATGATTTCAAAAAATCAAAACAAGTCAAATCAATGCTTAAGAAATTTTAAGAAATAGATATTTAAAATATAACCAGCAGTAAAAACACATCGTACCAGTGGATTGATACTATATCCACTGAATCTAGAAATGTCTAGCTATAACCGGATCTAAAAATGTCCAAGTCCAATAACATTATCAACATAATATTGCCAACAAAAATGGTTAACATTCACAATAATTTTAGATAAAAAAAATAGAATGATTTTTAGCAAAACAAACTCTAAATATAATATCTAAACTCTCATAAGCATTTAATAAAAATCATGCATGATTCAGAAGATCAAACTGAAAAAAATGTTGGATGTCGATTTGAAAAATAACACACTATTGGTTTACTTTTAGGTTTCGCTTCACCTCATCACACGATGATCCATAAATGTTCATCAAATTATAACAGAAATGATCTGACCTCCCTTACGTTCTGTAAAAGAAAACCCCCATCACGTACAGCCGTATTTGATACAAATCAAATGATCTAACCTCCCTTACGCTGTGTTGTGAATCAAAAACAAAAACATCGAGGCAACAAAAAACTTAGAAACCTAAATACAAATTAAAACCTAAAAATGAATAAAAACTTGAATATGTAGAAATACTTTCATTTTTAGGGAGAGAAGCATTAGCGTTTGACGAGAGAGAAAGAAGCCATAACTTCGTCTTTCACGAGAGAGAGAGAATCCATCAGCGTTGGGGAAATACCATCAAAAAATAGACGGGAAATGAAAATGAACTGCCTCTTTTATCTTTTTAATAATGATATTGTCACGACCTAAAGCCGTGACCCACCATCGCAACCCATTTGTTCACCATCATGTTCCTGGAATGGCGAATGTTCATAGCCAACAGTCGTGACCCCCATGCGCGACCAACAATAAAGTTGTCACCACTCCCAACCGTGACCCCATATGCTTATGTTTTTGTTCTCTGTCATGTCTATGGTCATGGTCCAAGTCTGTGATCCATCAGCGACCAATCTTGGAGGGAATTTTGGGGCGAATTTAGAGCCAATATGGTCACGCTTTGGTCATGACCCAAGTTCGTGATCCACAGTGGTCAGGGATTTATTCCATGACCACTTCTAGATCATCCATGACTTATTTTGGTAATGAATACAGTCACTCAAAAAATTGAGATGGTCACAGCCCAAGTCCGTGACCAGCTAGTCGCAGACTTGGGCCATGACGATTCGCAGGATTTGGTGTAGTGGTCATGAGTTCAATCAAGCGATACGATGCGGGGGGAATTTTTATCAATATCCATGCTCTTGGTGATGTAGTGAGAAAAATACATGAATCTTAATTAGTATATTATGGAGAGAGTATTTTATTCATGATGAGCACTATGCTAATAAGGAAAATGTAGTTTGTGCAACATGTGGACATAAGTCACCTCATATACAGGTGTAAGTAGCGTGAGGTGTACATGGAGATTATTTACAAGTGTGTGAAGTGAAAACTAAGTGAGAGGTGATATAAGCATGGAGTGGATATGCATAACAATTTATAAAGGAGAAAAGGGAACATGCAGGTAGGCGAATACGCACAAAAGCAGAAAATGAGAACACCCATGAAAATAGAGTTTATCCTTCTTAAGTAAATCCCCAGTATAGTCACCATTGTGTTCATCCTGAGATCATCCCCACGTCGATGCTTCTCGGGAAAAAGAGATGGGATAAAGTTATCGTGCCCCTCGCTACTCAAGGGGTGCTTCGATCGTCATCGATTTCGGGGTGATGTAAAGAGATAGAGATGCTAGCCCATTTTTCACAAAATAGACAAAAGAACATGTCACCACCTCGAGAGAGCGGCATCAAAGACAAACTGATACTTGTTAAATCATTAGTTGAAAGGTTTAGGGGCTAAGTTATGTAATGGAAAGGTGTTTGGCACTCATCTTGCCCTTTCGGTCTCTCATGGGCTTATGTTACTATTTTCTTTAATTTCTCCATGAAGTGTGTCGGCGTGTATATATAAGTGGAGATAGGAATCACCCGGCTCACATCGTGGAAAAGATGGAGTGAGGTCATCCACAGGAATGTTCCCAAAATAATAATTAAAAAATATGATGTGTGCGCTTATCGAGATATTATTGACATGATGAAATGATAATATATGTTAGATAAAAATCAAGTATGAATCACAAGTATGATATTTATATATATGAATAATATATGGATAAAATAGGAAAAATATGAAAATAGGACTCGAGTCTCAAGTTTTATCCCGATACGCCTACGTAGGCTATAAAGGCATCAAAGTCCACGTAGTTTGCTTATGGAACAAGGGTGCGGTTTATCCCATAGATTCAAATAGGAGTTTATTATATGTGTTTGTGTAGAAAAGATATTTTTAGTTTTGAGAAAATGTGATGAAGAATACCATTAGAATTTATAGGTGTAACCCTCATTTTCTTATTTTGGATTTTCTTATAGAAAATATATTATGTGTAATATAACTAATAAGCGATGAAATATTAATTTGTGTGATCTAATGTAAAAGCTAAATTAAGAATTTATATAACTAATGAGAAAATAAAGAAATTTAAAGAGAGAGAGAGAAGAATGTTTCGACCTTCTTTGGAGACTTGGAGATTGATCTTAATTGATTATATGATTCCTCGCAAGTGAATAAGAATGTAAGAGCATTTTTTCTAGATTGGGTGTGAAAGTGATGGGAATGAAAGGTGGAGAAAGGTTTCAAACAAGGAAACCTCACTAACTTAAGAAGAATGTTGCGGAAATTACTGAAATTGATATTTTCAAGGTGTAACACCTCGTTTTTTTAGGATAATGAATTTATTTAATTTAGTGAATTAGGATTTATCTGAATTGATGATTGGGAGAAATTATTTAATTCGAAGAATTTATGTAATTTGGAAGATTCAACTTATTTGGAGAAATAAGATTTAAATTAATTCAGGTTATTTTTTTAGGAATACATGTGTCGTAATTTGAGATTGAAATTAATGATTTAGTTAAGTAACTCGGATGGAACTTCTGAGTGCACGGTTGAGTCCAGAAGGGTCGAAATAGTCAGAAAATAGTACATGGGGGTAGTAATTGGGTCTCAAGGCATTTTTAGGCATAACCGGGCAAACACGGGGGTGTTTAGGTCATTTTAATTTGTCCCATAGGCTTAATTTCGGGATTCACCTAATAAAACCTAATTGAAGGAGATGTTGGTAGACACAACTCAATTAAGAAAACCATAGTTGCAGAGGAGAAAAGAGGGATTAAGTGGAAGAGCTATTTGGATCCAAACCAAGAGGAGATTGATGTGTTCTTCATCAAGAATATTGTCTACAACAAAGGAATCAGACCCTACGAATTATCCAGGCATATGGTTAAAATTTCTTTCAATTTAATTTTCAGTTTTCAATTCATATTATAGTGGGTGTAAACCAAATTCATTTTTGGACGGGTATTGCATGAAAAACGGGTATTTATTAATTGGATAGTTATGTAGATTAAAGGTGAGATTTATGTTGACACTACTTTAATAAATTGTTTAATGTGAAAGTGATTAGATTAATCGGTGTAATTTAAAATGTAACGAATTCAGTGGATGACTGAACCTATGACTTAGATCAGTAGGATATGAGTGAATTACCTACTGAAATATTTTAAAGGATAACTGGCACACTTCGAGTAGTGAGGGATTCTTGGGAATAAATGATAAGAAGTGGAATTGGAATTAAATAATATGTAGGATATTCGTGAGATATATATGCTACATACGGAATATAAGATATATTTTGTGTGTATACCTATACTGATTTGTATAATTTATTATGTGTATGACATACATACGTTACTTGTTATCATGGAAGGTTTCGTGTCATGGACAGTCTTATTCTGATGATCCCATTTGGGCAGATATTGACTTATACCTGAGAACATAGGACTTAGGGATTGAGCACCACTTGTGTGAATAAGGGTGTGACCGGTCATTTGGGTGCGTTCGGTATGTCCGTAGCCCAAAGACTTAGGACTATTTTCACCTCCAATATGTGTTATTTGATTTTTGGTTCAAGGGTGATATCCGGATCGATGTCCTTAATTAGTACGTGATGTACCAGGACTTGATAGCAGAGTATACCCGCATCGCAGGTCTTCACCTAGGGATGTCGTATACGTATATATTATGATAGTTATGTGAATATATATATATATATTCACGTGTAATTTATTCTACTTCGGATGCTTTAGTAGACATTGTAGATAGTGATATCTAAATTCATTTCGGTATTTGAAAATTTTATAATCAGTTGGTGACACTAAATAAATAATAATGGATAGGAAATTTAGTATCGTAATATATAGGCAATACGGGTGGACACAGCAGAATATTAGGCGGGAAAATGCCTTAAGTCTAAGAATATTATGGAGTATTAATTAAAGATAACTAATTAAGTCAATAAGATAAATGGCGTATGAATCAACAGTAAGGTTAGAGTAGTGTAGTAAAAAGAGGCGTTATACGTCTAGTTAGGTGTGGTGGCTTAACTAGGAAGGTTAACAAGCAAGTGTTAGGTGTGCACATTAGAGGAGGGGTTAATATACATCAAGTGAGCGTGATAATAACTTCAATATGAATAGTGTGCATGCATATTTAATTACTGCAATTTAACTTCTTGCTAAATATTTTCAAAATGTTTTACTTGGGCTCCGACCCATGTCAAAATCTTTTTCAAAGCCTTTTAGGTGTCCAGCCACAGGGCCACCAAGTTTAGGGATTCTATCGAGGGATGCGCAGCTGCAGCTCATGTGAAAGTTACAGGACTTTTCCATAGACGCTTCGTTCATTTATTCCTAGTGTTGGATCTGTATTTCAGTATTGGTATTCAGTTATTTATTTGACCCTATATATCTAGGTTATGGTTTCAGTTTATTGTTGTATTCTATTGTTGAACCGATAGTTGATTCGGTCATCTTAATTTTTATCATTCATTTGTATTGGATTTCAGTATTCAATTTATATGATGGTTTAATTGTTATTTATTTCCGCTTGTTGTTATTTAATGAACGATAAAATTTGGCACCAGTTTAATTAAATTACTAGGTGGTTAGTAACTTTAAAAAAAAATCGACAGTGATGCTGAGAATTAGCCATATGAGACCAACGTTTTATTTTGATCACGGGCTGGCCACCCGATATTTTAATAGGCAGGGTGTCACATATGGTATCATAGCATCAGGTTCTAGAGTCCTTAGGATGTTTGCGGATTATTACGTTTCAGCGTAGCGTTCTTTGATATAAATCCTTGCTATAGGATTATTGTATTCCTTCACGTATGCGATTTACGTTCTCCTGTTATTAAATATAGTTGATGTGATTTATATACGAGTTCGATTGTAGTTCGTACATTGAACAATTATGGACGACCAATTAGATCCATTAGAAAGACTACAAGAGGAGAGTCTTAACAGAACCAATGGAATATTCTACGAACGATGACCGCGATAGAAGTCACCATGGCAATTGAAGGAGAAGATCCAAGGACAATTGTGTAGGGTGGAGTGTAGTGGTACCCATGATTGAATTTTGGGCAAAATTTTGGCTCATAGGAGCACCATTGCAGTGGTGGGAGTCGGTCACCACAACCATGGAGGGATACCATGGGTAACGAGGAGTTTGGGGTGCGGTTTGATCATAAATCTTCTCACTGACTGTTTAAACATAGATGTAAAGGGAATTTCAAGACTTGTTTCAAAAGGGTCATATAGTGGTCGGTCATGAAGAAAATTTGACGTGTTTAGCAAACTTCATACTTGACGAGGTGGATACGGAGAATTAAGAAGGTTGATAAATTAATAATGGACTCATGGGTAGAATATACAAGCATTGATGAGGAAATTCGGATAGAACGACGGGTATTGTTGTTGTCAATGTTATGAGAAGGAAGCCAAGAGAGTTAGAGAACCTAGTCGAAGGGCGAGACTAGAATTAACAGAGCTAGTGAGGCACCCCGAGAGGGGATACCAATTAGAGAACCCATTTTAATAATTAAGATCAATATAATTCCTACTAGGTGATGATGGATTTAGTCATGGACACCAATGCCAACAACGAGTTCCATGGGGCCAGTGGAGCCAAAGGGAAAATGGGGGTAGTAATTAGGGTCAAGTCTACTAGATCCGTGAGAAGGACAACCCCCAACATGGCCAGTGGGGACACAGAAAGGGGAATGATACAGAAATGTGTCTTATGTGTAAAGAATAGGAACACTGGTGTGGATATTGTTCGTAGTTATTTGGGTCACAAACATGGAATGCCCAGTAAGGGAAACAGTTATAAGAAGTTTTTGGTTAGGTTGGGATAAGAGTGTTTTGTCCAGGAACCATTTGAACCGCCAGTTCGATTGGCAATTAAAAGTATGAGATTTATCCCGGATTGATTGGGGGTTCATTTTGTGTGACTCAAGCGAGTCACATTAGTTTGTTAGTGCTAAATTCTCATGTAAAATGGGTTTAGTAAAGGTATCATTAATAGAACTATAGTGTGTGTTTATTAATCATTGAGGTAGCGGGGATCTCTTTAGTTCCATCTACAGGGGAGCAGGTGTGGACACTAAGAGGACATATTTTATGAGGTTAGATCATTTTGAAAGGTGATATTCAAAGTATGGTTTTATCCGATTGTGCGATGAAGGGCGATTACAGTAAGACTATCGTGTTCACTGTTTTGTGGGTAGGAGGTGCATTTTTGTGATGTCTCACTTGAAAGAGGGCCGAGCTCGTCACGATATATCAGGAAGTAGACGTCATCGAGTACAGTTGTCTAGTTATATTGGATCCTAGTGCATTGTGACTTTTACTAATGTGATTCAAAGTATATTGGGTTTACCGTTGAGCAGAGAGATATATCTCATTGTTGTTTATGTCTTGAGAACTTAGTGATAGTGAGAGCAACGTATCATGTGACATCTTGAGAGACATGGGCATGGATGATTTGATGTATGTATCGGGAGACAAAATTTGTGATATCTTAACTATGCGCTTTTGACCCGCAGATTTCGATCATCGACAATGCTAGGGAATAGTGCATTCGAGAAGTTCTTTTGAGAGTTATTGCAGGATGTTACATACATGGACCTTAATAAACGTGGGGAGTAGTGAGACATTTTTTATGCTAGTGCATGGGTTTTTAAATTTTATTTCATTGAACGTGTAGCAGAAACACTTTAAGCTAAGAGTTATTATGATGTGTAGCCAATGGATATGGGTAGTGCTACAAGGGAAGTACTGAGAGAACTTTTGTCCCAATATTGAGAAGAATTAAATTGAAAATTGGGGGGTAATCGAGAATACCTGTAGGATATAGCCACACCGAGAGTGCAGAGCTGAGCTTGAGATAAGTATGTTACGTACGAGACGTTAGTGATATTTATGACAGGATGTTTGGGCTATAGTATATAGTATGATAAGATTTTGTGTTTATTGTTTCGAGATATGATTAACCTATGTTAGTTATCACCTAAAAGAAGGTTTAGTCTATATATACGTGTATATGTATTATGGTGTGTTACATAATAGACTTATAAGAAAATGTTTGTATTGTTATATTTGATCCCGCCTAGTAAGGATGTTTACTGATGGGATTGAGGGTGGATAGGCTTTTTATCGAGCGGGGGGATAGAGCTCGTGCTTAATTCACGCTAAGAAAATAGTGATAGTAGGAGCGCAGTAATTGTATGATGTCTTTTGTAACATGGGAGTGGACGAGTATACTTTTATGTTAGGAGATGGGAATTTGGGTGTACGTGATATGGACTGAGGGCCTAGCAGATCTCAACGACTGACAATGTTAGGTAGTAGTGTAATCGGGGGGTTCCTTGCTTGGATTTCACTTTGCGAGACATCCCACGCATGAAACCTAACACAACGTTGGAAGTGGGGAGATGTGTGGTCATTAGTACATAAGTTTAATACCTTAATTAATATTTACATATGTGGTTATAACTGTGAGTTTAAAGTTATATTACGATGTAAGTCTAGTAGAGCTGTAAATAAGCTTGGGTACAGGGTGTATGGGAGCCCTGGGTAATTAATTTAATTCTAATATAATTCGCGATTACAAGGTGTGGAGATATGTGTAGCGATCTTAAGCGTATGTGAATAGGAAAGTATCCCAGGCTTGGAGTACTAAACTCATCTGAATTTTGAAAACGAAATTCCTTTGTAAGGGGGGAAGTATGTAACACCCTATATTTTTTAGGATAATGAATTTCTTTAATTTAGTGAATTAGGTTTTGAACTAAATTGATGATTTGGAGAAATTATTTAATTTTGTAAGATTCAATTTATATGGAGAATTAAGATTTAAATTAATTCGGATTATTTTTTTTAAAGAATACATGTGCCATAATTTAAGATTGAAATGGAATATTTTAGTTAAGTAACTCGGAGTGCGATTATGAGTGCACGGTTGATTCCTGAAGGGTCGAAATAGTTAAAAAATAATACCCGGGGGTAGTAATTGGGTCTCGGGGCATTTTTAAGCATAACCGGGCTCACGTGGGGATGTTTGGATCATTTTAATTTGGCCCATAGGCTTAATTTCGGGATTCACCTAATAAGGCCTAAGTTAGGGAGTTGGTGGCAGACTCAACTCAATTAACAAAACCCTAGTTGTAGAGGAGAAAAGAGGGATCAAGTGGGAGAGATTTTGGGAGCCAAACCAAGAAGAGATTGAAGTGTTCTTCATCAAAAATATTGTCCACAACAAAGGAATCAGACCCTACGAATTATCCAGGCAAGTGTTTAAACTTGCTTTCAATTTAATTTGAAATTTTCAATTCATATTATAGTGGGTGTAAACCAAATTCATTTTTGGATGGGTATTGCGTGAAAAAACGGGTATTTATCAATTAAATAGTTATGTAGATTAAAGGTGAGAGTTATGTAGACACTACTTTAATAAATTATTTAATGTGAAAGTGACTAGGTTAATCGGTGTAATTTAAAATGCAACGAATTCGAGGGATGAGTGATTAAGGGTGAAAAGTAGCGTCGCATCAAAACGCTAATCGTTGAATTCGTTTCACCGCATTAATACAAAAACCTAAACTACGATTGCACTTGCGATACAAGTATAGCGGTAAGCCGGGTATCGAGAATCCATAGGGAATGTTGGTTAGATTTTAATTGATTTATTATTTCAAGAATAAAAGTGTACAAGGTGATTTGGGTTTAAAACGAGGAAAAGGAAAAAAATTCAGAAGTTAACTCTAAAGAATATTAATAAAATGAGAGACGGGATAGCGTCCCCGCTATGGGATAAACAATTAATAATTAGAATTTCAGTTCGAAAACATTTAACCGAGCATTTTCAATTAATCATAAGCATCACGCAAGAATAAATTTAACTCAAAGTTGCGAGATAAAACATTTAATAAAAAATGGTCACACACGTTTTAAAATTGGATTATCGCTACAAACACTAACGTTGCGTGACAAAGAAAATTAAATGCATAATAAACCAATTTTAATATGCGATGTTTCGATTCAATGCATTTTTACACAAAACCTAATTTTCAAAGAGCTCGACGACCGTCAATGGCGGACACATGACCCAAACCCTATTTAACTACTCACTTGACATAATTATATTAATTAAACAACTAATTAATTAACTAAAATAAGAAATAAATTAATTCAACTATTTTATCTTGGCAAGAAATGAATAAGCATGGAAATTAAATGCCCAAGGCAAATAGACAAGGGAGAGGAAGAAAAATAAATTTCCATTAATGGTGGAGGAGGAGAGGGGAGGTCTCCAACAAAAAATCCCCAAAGTTGTAAAACCTAGCTTCTAAGAGAAAAAGAAATAAAAACTAGCTCCTAAATTAATTAAGTAGAGATCTTTACAAAAATACACCAAGGCTCCCATTTATAGCAAGTGGAAAAAAGGAATAAAAGAAAAAGATAAAAGAAAATAAAAGGAGGATAAGCTCTTAATTAACTAACAAAAAAAACAAAAACGAAATAAAAAAAAATGAGATAGCAGCAAAACAAAGTCGGCCAAAACAGGGACTGAATCGATTCAGAGGTGTCCGAAACGATTCGAAAACAGGGGACTTGAGCAGTGCCTAATTGCGAATCGATTCGTACCCTTGCGGATCAATTCACACCTAAGACTTTTCAATTCCCATGTCCACTCCTAAGAGATTCCAACAAAAATAATGACATAAAAAATGGAGCGCAGCAACAGCCATCAAAAATGCCTAAGGCCGATATTGGAGGCGTGCAGCGACAAAGGAAAACCAACCTAGACCCATTTCGGGATCAAGCCGAGAGATGCCACAAACCAAAACCTCCATGTCCAAAAATGGCCAAAAACCTCCATCTCCATTAATGGTGAGACAAGATCCATTTCGTGAAATTGACCAAAAATCAACAATCCATATGCGCGTGTGGTCAATAATCTTGCTCCAATTTTGGACGAAACCAAAACCCGAGCCAAACCCAAGATAAGAACCCAAATTGCCATTTCAGAAATGAAGTTTGCTGCAAAAATGAGTTAGGAACATGGAGGGCATTTATGAACTTGTTAGTAAAAGAGATAAGGGACACGGGGGGAATTAATAAAATTGTTATTTAATAAATGATTTTTTTAACTTTTCTCTGATAAAAGGTTCGTGTTTAATTCATTCGGACTACAATTCGAGCACCGTTCATGGCTACGCGAAGCTTGACCCGAGGTCTATAACTTTCATGAATACTTCGGGCAAAAATCCTGAAGTATAAAATTACAAAAATGCCCTTTAACGTGCGAACTCTTACAGAACTTCATCGGAATGTGACGAAATTTCACACTAAGCATCGTAACACCTATAAATGCTCAATAATATCTCAAATAATATGCTAGCGTATTAAACGGAGGTTATTTATTTAACGAGAATAAATATTGCAATAACAATACCCGAGGGGCCTAAAAATGTACAAATTAACGGGTGAAAAATGAAATATTCATGACGTATCACACCCCCTAACTTTGACATTGCTAGTCCCTAGAAATCAAATTCAAATCAAGAAGAACTATAAGTAAAATATAAAACATGAGATATATACAAAATCCACTTTTATGGGCGAGCGATTGCATTTAACATATGCAATAAGCCATTAGACCCCTAGGTTACCCTAATGGACGACTGTCGTTTTGTCAGGGTTTTCAAAGATGAAACCCACAAACATAAAACAGTTTCCTCGAAATATGCCCAATCACCATGCGATAAACTCAACAATACAAAAAAGATTTCAAACATGTTATTATCATATCGAACGAATTCAAATAAAAGTCCATTGTTATTAACATTATAAAACGAACTTCATTGAATTGAAACCTTAAAAGTGGGAGGGAGGCGAGCACGTGCAAAATATGATTTGGAAAAAGCTTAAATGAACCGGATAATTAACATAAAAGCATGCATATATCAATCCTCACCGGATATTACACTCAACAAATGAATTTACTATGAAAAGAGAGCTAATACACGGGACATGGGGGCATAAAGAGTAAATGGAAATGAAAACTAGGCCGCACACATGTCACAATTGAAGAACGCTATATAGGAAATAAAAACATGTAATCTTAGTGAAAGATACCGCTCATTAAAAGAGTCAAAATGTATTTTCACAGATTGTCAAAACTATTAAAACTTTTAAATTAAATTCACCCTAGGATCATATAGGACTTTATAGGGTTGTAATGTTGGATAGGCTAGGGTACAAAATGAAAGGTATATGTATCTATCCAAAGTTATTTTGGGATGAAAACTTGGAATAATGGGAAGAATGTGGGCAATATCGAAAATGGAAAACAAGTTCCAAAATCAAGCATTACATATAACAATTGGAGAGTAACAAGGATTATTGAACTATACAGAATATATACAACTTTCTCTTTCTTTTCTTTTCTTCTTTTTCTAACTTTTTCTTTTTTTTTCGCTTTTTCTTTTGTTTTTGGCTTTCACTTTTTTTCTTCACTTTTCTCACTCATTTCATGCTTAATTGCAACCACAAGATAATAACATCATTCAATCCGAAGTAATATTCCAAACAAAGGTATGTAAGGTAATATTTATGATTTATAACTCCAATGTGGAGTTGGTTATGGGATTTTGGGTTATGAAACGAAGGGCTATATTAAGGCTCAAAGGGGTTAACTATGGTAAACTTATATGGTGAGGTCAAGGACACTATGGATAATATAACAAAGATGGCATATGATCATTTCCTAAAGTTTACGCAATTATCGAGTCAAAACAAACTTTGAAAATCACGCTCAAGTAACTCATTTCATGAATGAACTCAATTAATGAACGATCAAATGAAAGAATAGTGAGATTGCCGAATAAATCAACATTTTCAATGAGGAAAGAGTAGTGTATAACACTCAAAAATGAAGAAAGTTACAAAGCTCAATCGATGTAAGTATATACAATACAAAAAAAGATTACCAAGTTATAAAAATCTTAAACGAAATCAATAAAGCATGAAAGCGCATGTGCTCATGGGATTAAAGTTTAATTCATGAAGTTATTCACAATATCAATAATTTGTGGACTAAAGTCTAATAACTTCTAAAATTGAGAACGTGCATCGTTGAGTTGTCTATCGAATCGGGCAATTATTGAAATTTATCATCAGAAACAAAGGAAAATGCCCAACAAAGGAGAAAAAAGAAAGAAAATAATTTTGAAATTTTTTAATTTTTTCTACGAAAGCATAATTAGTAACTAACATGTGATAAAACCCAAGGACAAAATAAAGAAATGGATAGAATATCCCACACCCCCTAACTTATATGTTGCATTGTCCTCAATGCTCATTAAGAACAGAACACAAAGATAGGAAAAGAATGATACTACTCAAAATTGGAGCGATCCCCAATAAGCACGAGTCAAAAGGATCTACAAAACAAGTTAGAACTGAGCATAACAAAAAGCAACAACAAAAAGTTTAACTAATTACACTAGACTAAACTAAAAGGAAAGAAAACCTAAAGAAAGAAAAAATAAAAAGCTAATTATTTAAAACCAATTATTTAGACTTCACACTGACTATACACTAGAAGTTTAAATAGTTGAGGGTCCACCCAAAAACGGAATTATCTTTGAAAAATCAACGGTGGACCCACCAAATTGAGCATGCCTCCCAAAAAATAGGAATTTCATTTGAACAACATAAGCCATGACTAAGGCATAAGAAATGAACCATCACCAATTATCAATTTTGGGCGGACGATGGGGGATTTGGATAACAAGGGGGAGAGGTACACTTGGAATCCAAGAAAAGTAAATTCACCTCCCCATGTGTTTTTAATTGGAAGGGGAGGTGGTGCACATATTAGGATACAATCAATCTTGGAAAACAAGTCCGACAAAGTGTTATCATCGACGAAAAGGTGTAGAAGTTTTAAAAGTTTCTACCGACTCATAGGAATCAACCGATAATTCTACTCATTCAATCACGAAAAATGAATATGGTGATGAAATAAATTCAATCTCAATCAACTCATCGTCAAAAGGAAATTGAATTTTGGGGGAGAAAGATTCACATTCGATGAGAAATTATTTGAAAATTTTAGGTGAAACACAAGTTTCCACCTCCTCGTTGTTTAGCGCCAAATAATCTATCTCATCGCAAAGTGATTCAAGTCTTAATCCAGCACCAAATAGGCTTTCCAAACATTGGGAGTAAAGAATAAAATTTTCTTCCAAAGTAGGTTCCCTTGGCTCTAGAACCTCGGAATCCTCATTTGGTTAAAGCTTATCTTCAAAAGTATCGGAATAAAAATCGTCATTGGATTCAAATAATGAATCCAACTCAAGCTCCCAATAATGATTTTCATTCCGATATACGTTTTCAAGTCTTTCATTCTCTAGAAAATCTTAAAAATGGAAAACTTCAAACTATCCCCAAAGTAAGAATCATTATAATAACCGTAATAACTATAGTAGTAGGACATGATTACCTCGTTATTTGTAGATGGAAAATACGAGCAAGAAAGTGAGCAACCGCGAATCAAAGTTTCTTAGCGCTCAAGTATGCTATCCTGCAAAAAAGGATAAAACAAAGAATACAATATAAAAGAAAAAATACTATGAAATAATAAGACAATTATAATCTAAAACTAAACACTCCCCGACAATGGTGCCATTTTGATTAAGGGTGAAAAGTAGTGTCGCGTCATAACGCTAATCTTTGAATTCGTTTCACCGCATTATTACAAAAACCTAAAATACGGCTGCACTTGCGATATAATTATAGCTGTAAGTCGGGTATCGAGAATTCACAGGGAATGTTGGATAGATTTTAATTGATTTATTATTCAAGAATAAAAGTGTAAAAGGTAATTTGGGTTTAAAACGAGAAAAAGCAAAAAAAATTAACAAGTTAACGCTAAACAATATTAATAAAATGAGAGTCGGGATCGCGTCCCCACTATGGGATAAACAACTAGTAATTAGAATTTTGGTTCGAAAACATTTAACCAAGCATTTTTAATTAATCATAAACATCATGGAAGAAGAAATTTAACTCAAAGTTGCGAGATAAAACATTTAATCAAAAAGGGTCACACGCGTCTTAAAATCGGATTATCACTAAAAACACTAGCACTACGTGACAAAGAAAGTTAAATGGATAATCGATCAATTTTAATACGCGAGGTTTAGATTAAATGCAATTTTACACAAAAACCTAATTTTCGAAGCTCAACGCCCAATAATGGCAAACACACAACCCAAACCCTATTTAACTACTCACTAAACAAAATTAAATTAATTAAACAAATAATTAATGAACTAAAACAAGAAATAAATTAATTAAACTATTTTATCTAGGCAAGAAATAAATAAGCATGGAAATTAAATACACAAGGCAAATAGACAAAGTAGAGTAAGAAAAATAAACTTACATTAATGGTTGAGGAGGAGAGGGGAGGTCTCCAACAAAAAATCCCCAAAGTTAAAAACCCTAGCTTCTAAGAGAAAAAGAAATAAAAACTAGCTCCTAAAATTAATTAAGTAGAGATCTTTATAAAAATACACCAAGGCTCTCTTTTATAACAAGTGGGAAAAAGGAATAAAATAAAAAATAAAAAATAAAAAATAAAAAGGTGGATAAGCTCTTAATTAACTAACAAAACAAAACGAAAAAGAAATAAAATAAAAATAGAAAATGGGATAGCAGTAAAATAGTGTCGGCCAAAACAGGGACCGAATCGATTCAGAGGTGTCCGAATCGATTTGGAAACAGGGGGCTTGAGAACTGCCTAATTGCCAATAGATTCTCACCCCTGCGAATAGATTCGCACCTGAGACTTTGAAATTCCCATGCTCACTCCTAAGAGATTCCAAAAAAAATAATGACACAAAAAATGGAGCGCGGAATCAGCCATTAAAAATGCCCAAGGTCGATATTGGAGACCTGCTGCGACAAAGGAAAACCACCCTAGACCCATTTCGGGATCAAGTCGAGAGCTACCACAAACCAAAACCTTCATGTACAAAAATGGCCAAAAACCTCCATATCCATTAATGGTGAGCCAAGACCCATTTCCTGAAATTGACCAAAAATCAACGATCCATATTCGCGTGTGGTCAATAATCTTGCTCCAATTTCGGACGAAAGTCTCCAATTTTGGACGAAACCAAAACTCGAGCCAAAACCGAGCTAAGAACCCAAATCGCCATTTTAGAAATGATGTTTGCTGCAAAAACGAGGTAGGGACATAGAGGGTATTTATGAAATTATTAGTAAAAGAGAAAAGGGACATGGGGGGAATTAATAAAATTGTTATTTAGTAAATGAATTTTTTAAACTCTTCTCTGATAAAAGGTCCGTGTCCAATTCATTCGGAATCCAATTCGAGCACCATTAATGGCTACGTGAAGCTTGACCCGAGGGCTACAACATCCGTTAATACTTCGGGCAAAAATCCCAAAGTATGAAATTACGAAAATGCCCTTGAATGTGTGAACTCTCACGAAACTTTACCAGAACGAGACGAAACTTCACACTAAGCACCGTAACACCTATAAATGCTCAATAATACCTCAAATAACATGTTAGTGTATAAAATAGTAGTTTTCTGATTAACGAGCATAAATATAGAAATTACGGTACCCGAGGGGCCTAAAAATGCATAAATTAACGGGTGAAAAATGCAATATTTGTTAATTGTCAATGATCGAACATATGACTTAGATCAGTAGGATATGAGTGAATTACCTACTGAGATATTTTAAAGGATAATTGTCACACTTCGAGTAGTGAGGGATACTTCGGAATATATAATAAAAAGTGAAATTGGAATTAAATAATATGTAGGATATTCGGAAGATATATATGCTACGTACGGAATATATGATATCTGTTGTGTGTATACCTATACTGATTTGTATGATTTATTATGTGTACGACACATAATATATGATATATATGCTACGTACTCTACTTGTTATCACGGAAGGTTTCGTGTCGTGGACAGCCTTATTCTGATGGGCCCATTTAGGGGGATATTGACTTGTACCTGAGAACATAGGACTTAGGGATTGAGCGCCACTTGTGTGAATAAGGGTGTGATCGGTCATTTGGGTGCGTTTGGTATGTGCGTAGCCCAAAGGCTTAGGACTATGTTCACCTCCAACATGTGTTATTTAATTTTTGGTTCGAGGGTGATATCCCAACCGATGTCCTTATTTAGTACGTGATGTACCAGGACTTGATAGCAAAGTATGCCTGCATCGCAGGTCTCCACCTAGGGATGTCCTATATGTATATATTATGATAGTTATGTGAATATATATATAAATATACATGTGATTTATTCTACTTTGAGGGCTTTAGTAGACATTGTAGATAGTGATATCTAAATTCATTTCGGTATATAAAAAGTTTATAATCAGTTGGTGACACTAAATAAATGATAAAGGGTTGGAAATTTGGTATCCTACTATATGGGCAATACGGGTGGATAAAGCAGAATATTAAGTGTGGAAAAATCCTTAAGTTTGAGAATATTATGGAGGATTAATTAAAGATGATTAATTAAGTTAATAAGATAAATTACGTATGAATCAACAGTAAGAGTACTCGGGTAAGAGTAGTGTAGTAGAAAGAGGTGTGATACGTCTAGTTAGGTGGGGTAGCTTAACCAGGAAGGTTAGACGACAAGGGTTATATGTGCACATTAGAAGAGTGGTGAGTACACCTCAAGTGAGCGCGATACTAACGTAAATATGAAGAGTGTCCATGCATATTTAATTACTACAATTTAACTTCTTGCTAAATATTTTCAAAATGTTTTACTTGGTCTCTAACTCATGTCAAAATATTTTTCAAACCTTTTTAGGTGTCCGTCCACGAAGACGCCCAATTTAGGGATTCTACCGAGGAATGCAGAGGTGTAGCTCAATTGGAAGTTGTAGGACTTTGTCATAGACGCTTCGTTCATTTATTCCTACTATAGGATCTATACTTTAGTACTAGTATTCAGTTATTTATTTGACCCTATATATCCATGTTATGGTTTCAATTTGTCTTTTTATTCTATTGTTGAACCAATAGTTGATTTGGTCATCTTTATTTATATCATTCATTTTTGTTAAATTTCAGTTATCAATTTGTGTGATGGTTTAATTGTTATTTATTTCCGCATGTTGTTATTTATTGAAAGATAAAATCTGTCACCAGTCTAATTAAATTGCTAGGTGGTTGGTAACTTTACGAAAAATTTCAGCAGTGCTGCAAAGAATGATCCATATGAGCCCAACCTTTTATTTTGATCATAGGCTGGCCACGTGGTATTTTAATAGACAGGGTGTCACACGAGCTGCCTTTCAAAGTGAGATTATCCTCTCCTTATATAGGGCACTGGGACTATCGATCAAAATTGTCCTTGTCCTGCCTATCGATAGGTAACGCTAGACACATTGCCAATAGGCAGGTCCAAGGGCGTGTCAATTGATAGTCTCGTGCAAATTATCAAAAAAAGGGTCATAAAATGCAATCCATAAGTTCAAATCATGCATGGGACATACCATTAGAAATTTAATTTAGAGACCTTCTAGAATCCTCGAGCCTCTCTCAAATTAGGGAGTTAACCTTGGGTCAAACGGTGTTCAGAAGCGCCCGTCAGTCCCTTGAACAGAAGATCGTCGAACGACGATGGATTGTTCGTCAGAACTGTAAGTCCAAATCTCGCATGAGGTGGACCATTGGAAAGGTTAAGCGAGGTACTTTGATGTTCAAAATAATTCACTTGGTTCGAAGAGTTAACTTTCGTCAAATGGGGCCCGAAAGCGCCCGGTGACCTTTCGGTGTAAAATGGGTCATTCATCCGTATCGTAAGGTTGATTCGAACATGGGTCGGACCATTGGAAAGTGTATTCAATTCCTGTAGAAGATTCATTTAGTCTCGTTTGAGCAGAATAGTTGAGTTTGGTCAAACGGAGCCTAGGAGCGCCCGATAGCCTTTGAATCAGTTTTACGGGGGGAAATGGATCATTCGTCCGAACGGTTATGTCACTTTGTGCATGGGGTAGACCCTTGGAAAGGAGTTTCAGTACCCTTAGAAGATCCATTGATCTTTCTCTCTGATGGTGAAGTTGATTGGGGTCAAATTAGGGCCTAGGAGAACCTGGTGACCTCTAGATCGGCTTTCGATAGTAAAATGGTTCGTTCGTCCAAACCATTATACTGATTTGAGCATGGGGTTGACCATTGGAAAGTGAATTCAGAGCCTTTTGAAGATTCATTGAGCTTCACTCTGATGGTGGAGTTTACCAGAGTCAAACGTGGCTTGGGGGCACCCGATGGCCTTAATATCGGTACTTGGGGTATGACTTAGGGTTTATAGTGAATGGGGAGGTGCTAAGGACCTAAGGAGAGACTTAGGGGTCCTAGAATGTGGTGTCTACACAACCACTAGGACCCTCAATTTGTAAAAATTTACCATTTTGTCCTTTCTTTCATCATAAATTTGTGAAAAATATATTTAATTCATTATGGAAATAAAAATCAATCCTTTCTTTCAAAACATCTTTTTTATGATTTTTAGGTTCAAAATCGTGCTTTATTATGTCTTACTACATAAAATATATTTAGCCAATTAAAGACCATATTATCCAAATGTCTACTACTTTATCTTATTATTTCATGTGACTCCAAATATTATTTTTTTCTTCATTCTAATAATATTTATAACACATAAATAGGGCTATTTTTCTACATTTAATTATTACCTCGTGAAACCCATTTCAACATGATTTATCACATATAAAATGTCATCTACTATTATACTACATGATACTTCACATGTTAATAAGGATTTCAAGCCTACAAATCCTCAAAAATGAACTACACAAGATATAAATCACGTGTTTATATTTTTCAAGCTCTCTTTGCATATTTCAAGGTAAAAATACCATTTATTCATTAGGTTTTGTCTTCTTGAAAAATACATTTTTTGCAAGACTTAAATATTAGCATATCTTCATTTTTAGCACGAACCTTATCTAGCATGCATCCTACACATTTCTCATAGATACAAACCTTGAAATCTTAGAGAGAGAAAAGCCATACCTTAAGGTTTGAAGACGAGACAAAGAAGAAGACTAATATGGAATCTCGTTACTTAGATACTCCAAAAATCTCTTCAAAATATTCGAAAGATTCTCCTACTTTCTTGACTTAACCCACGTCTACCCTTGGCAAATCTTGAAATAGAAGAATAATACTCGAAAATAAGTAGAAAATGATGTTTTATGGTTGTGGCAAAGTAACGATGGTGGGGAAGTCTTGGGAAAATGATAAGCTCTTGAGACTAGAGAGAGAGTGAGGAGAAAAATGCAAATAACACAAATAGGTGAGAGAACCCACCTCAATCTCTCTCTTAAATAACCCACAAACCCTAAGGAGGACTTTACCCAAGGGTATCTCATGCAAAAGTCACATTTATCTTGATTAGGAGCACCAGAGATTGACCCCTCATAGATCCAAGGGCTATGGTGTTGACAGCAAATTAAAAATTTGCAGAATTTTTTGAGTTCAGCTTCGGTTGTTTGAACAAAATCTAATGTCATTCGAATAAGACCCCTTTTCACTCAAACGAGCATCTAATGGGGTTCTAATGAGGTTAAAAACTAGGGTTCACTGGGATGTGAGAAGTACCTCGTTCAAGCAAGAAAGGACCCTTCATTCGAACAATAAGGGATTTCGTTCGAACATGGACTTTCAATAAGAATCTAGAGAGTGACGAAAATCGACCATTTTTGTAGTCTTTAAAAGTTCGTTCGATAGTCGTTCGAATGACTTCAGTTTCCCACTAAAAAAACTTTAAGCCAAAAAAACTCTGTTTTGACAAGCACGAAGGCTACGATGGTGGTTCAATCTCAATATTCATTCATAAGTACAGATTTACATAGAACGAGATAAAATCTAGGGGATGGGTATTACATTCTCCCCACCTTAGGAAATTTTATCCCCAAAATAGAAATAACTAACTAAGGAAAGAGTTTGGGGTACTTCTTCAGCATATATGACTCGTGTTCCTAAGTTTCACCTTTGACACTTTGAAACTCCCAAAAAAACGTTCACTAAGGTAATGACCTTGTTATGCAGGACTATGTCCTCGTGGTATAAATGGATATAGGTCACATTAGAAATGTAACATCTTCCACTAACTCAATGAGGTTTCAATCGATGACCTGCTGAAAACCATGAAGATACTTCTTCAGCTAAGAGATGTAGAACACATTATGAACTTGGGACACATGCAAAGGCAGAGCTAAGCGATACCAAACATCCCTAATACATTCAAGGATTTTGAAAGGATAAAAATACCGTGGAGCCAATTTCCCTTTCTGCTCGAATCATTGACTATCATCTCTTACTCTAACTTTCAACATTAAATTCACCTACCCAAAACTTCAGCGGTATCCAACGAGTATCAATGTAATTTTTTTAACATCTTTGTTCTGTTATTCTTTATCGAATTACCCGAACCTTCTCTGTCATTTCTCTAATCAGCTTATAATTTGTGATATGCTTCTCACCCAACTCAACCCAAAAAATCGGAGAGCGACATGGACTTTTATAAAGGACCTCAATGGGAGCCATCTCGATGCTCTCTTGATAACTTTTGTTGTAGGAGAACACCTCTAGATTCATATTCTCCGCCCAACTATCCTAAAAGTCGAGCGCATAAGCTCCCAGGATATCCTCTAGAATTTGAATGATTCATTCAGATTGTTCGTCGATATAAGGGTGATACACCATACTCATATTTAACTCAGTACCTAACTCCTATTGAAGTTTCCTCCAAAATTGAGATACAAATTGGGAATCATTGTCTGAGACGATTGAGAGTGGAACATCGTTAAGTTTGATTATCTCCCGAACATAAATCCTTGCTAACTTAGCCACGTTTTCCTTGACCTTAATCGGAAAAAAATGTGCGTATTTCGTGACCCGATCCACTATAACCCACACTGCATCATTATCACACGCAGATGGTTCTAAGGTTATTTTAAAATACATCATGATGTGCTCCCACTTCCATTTTGCCTCGGGCAATGGTTACAATAGCCAAACTGACTTCTTGTTCTCAACCTTTAACTACTAATAAGTGTTGCACTTGGACACATATGTCGCCATATCCCTCTTCATGTCGGACCACCATAAATTTCTACACATGTCCTTATACATCTTAGTGGAATTTAGATGTATGATGAAGAACGAGTGATGGTATTTAGTCATCACTTCGTCCTGAAGCTCGTCAACTAACAGAACAATTAAGGTGAAATTATCGAACACTTCGCCATTCTGAATACGGTCACAGTATTGGGAAAAATCGGGATCACATGACTGGGTGTCTAGAACATTTTGATAAATGAGTGGCCTAGCCATCACATCCTAAAGGTATGCCCAATCGTAATCTCGCTGGACATGAAGATCAAACTTTTGCAACTCATCAAACATCGTTACCCAATGACACTTCATCACTATAAAGGTTAGGCTATACTTTCTGCTAAGGGCATTAGCCATCACATTGGTCTTATCGGGATGATAGTCTAATAATAAGTCGTAGTCCTCCATCAATTCCATCCATTGCCTCTAACGATATTGATATCACACTATATAAAGATTTACTGGAGGTTCTTATGACCGAAAAGCACCTCAAACCGTTCCTCATACATATAATGTCGTCATCTCTTATGTGCAAATACCACAACGGCTATATCTAAATCATGTGTGGCATAGTTCCTCTCATGCACCTTTAACTTTTGGGATGCATAAGGGACTACCTAGCCATTCTGCATCAATATTGTACCAGGTCCTTACCCCGAAGTATCACAATACAGGGTATAACCCTTGACATGCTCTAGGAGGATAAGAATAGGTGCAAAAGTCAACTAACCTTCAACTCCTGAAAGTTCAACTCACAATCCTTAGACCACTCAAAGTGTACATCTTTTTGAGTCAATATAGTGAGGGGCAATGCAACCCTAAAAAATTCTTGTACAAACTTGTGGCAGTAACCGACCAAATGCAAGAAACTATGCACTTTCGTGACTGTCCTCGACCGATCCCATCCGAGAGTGACCTCCATTTTGGAAGGATCAACAAAAATGCCTCGCTAAAAACCATGTGTCCAAGAAACTTAACCTCCTCCATCTAGAATTCGTACTTGATGAACTTGGCATACAGTTATTTCTCCCTAAGAACTTGCAATATTATGTGAAGGTGATCCTCATGGTCTAGATTTGCTGCCAAATAGGTCAATACGTCATCCTAAAACACCACCACAAGCTGGTTTAAGTAAGAGCAATGAAAATAGTTCATAAGATCCATGAACGTTGTTGGAGCATTAGTCAAATCGAAGGGCATCACTAGGAACTCGTATTCCCCACACCGAGTCCAAAATGTTGTTTTAAGGATATCCTCATCCTTGATGCGCAACTGATGATATCTAGACCAAAGGTCAATCTTTCAAAAACCTTCCCGCCCAATGCAACTGGTTGAATAAGTTGTCAATACGAGGCATAGGGTATTTAGTCTTTACTGTCACCGTGTTTAATTGGCTATAGTTGATGCAGACTCTCAAGGTATTATCATTTTTCTTCACAAAGATTACGGGGGCTCCCCATGGGGACACACTAAGGTGAATGAACCCCTTGCTAGTTAACTCCTCTAACTGAACCCATAACTCCTGTAATTCCACTAGACCCATCCGATGAGGTGGTTTAGAGATAGGAGAGATGCCCTGATGCAATTTTATGGCAAAATCCACCTCCTGGTGTAGGGATAACTTAGGAATTTACTCCAAAAACACATTGAGAAACTCCCATACTACTGGGTCATCTAACAACATTCCATTCATCTCATCATATTTCACTATACTTCTTAACCAGCCGAAGTACCATTTCTACTCATGCACGGTAGAGAACTTGCAAGGATAATCAATTCCTTTCTCACTATTAAAATGACGGCGAGACCTATCTGGAAGTGATACTAAAACATTGTGTCGTTGGCATTCTTCTCTAGTTATAACCACACGTCTAATGCAGGCCCTATTAAAACTATACTCCCACCAACGGAATTCCCTATGAAGATAGGAGGATGAAATTTACCCACCTCTAATCCCAAACTAAATGCCAAGGAACTTGAAATAAAAGAATGTGATGCACAAGAATCAATAGTGCCTTAACCCATCCACTATACAAAAGAATCGTACCTTCCATCAAGGTTGTATCACCGAAAGGTGCAAAAAACTGTAACATGTCTAGGGTTAAACCTACTATTCTAGCCACCAGGCACCTGACTTGGCCCACGACTACTCTGCCCCTGACTTGAACGTGAACTATTCACACGATGACTCGCGGACTGATAATAGCCTGAGGACAACTATTATTGCTACTGCTGGGTGGGTCTATGTAACTAAAACTCTGGCCTAACACAAAATTGGCAGTCTATTGTCTGCCCTCCTGACTGCTCAAAACTCGTTGTGGGCAATATCTTTAAAAAAGACCAAGGGACCCACAAGCAAAATAAGTCCTCTCTGTGAGGGATATAGGACCCTGATCTTTAGTGCATTGGACGAATGAAGAACCAACCCCTATAGTTGTCTTTAGCTTCATAAAGAAGCCTCGAGCTCACCCATGGACTAAATATGACCATCGCCTTGGGACCCTCTAGGCTCTCTCTTCTTTTTCCTAATAGCCTTGTCATCTTCAGCATCTAACTCCAATCATAAAGCCTTATTTATCGCTAACCTGAAGTTTGGCAAATCTATACTTGCCAAGATCCATCGAATACCAAAATTAAGGCCTTTAACAAACAACCTCATCTTCTCAGTACCATATCTCTGTACAGATTCCATATACTTACACAATCTTTTGAAGTTGACTAAGTACTCATTCACGAAAGTCTTCCCTTATATCAAATGAAGGAACTGATCCTTCCCAACATCCTTGAATGTCTGAGAAAAGTACTTATCGGGGAAGGCAACTCTCAATCTACCCCAATATGTGGCCTCTGTGGTACTGGAACAGTAGTCGCTCCACCAGTGTTGTGCTTTCTCCATGAGTTGGAATGTGGCTATCTTGACCTTGTGCCGGGCTGACACGTCAAGAATCTCCATGACTCTAATAACTTCATTGAACCACTCCTTTACAGTATCAGGTTCAGTTTACCCATCAAATGCGGGTGGGTTAAGACTTATAAACTCTTTAAGGATGGAGGCAGAAGTAGTACTCTCAACCATCTTGTAGCTGATAGCCCTCTGTTGTTGTGAGAGGGAGTCGTCAAGTTGGCGTACGGCTTGATCCATGCATCTAAGCTCGATAGTACTTGACCCACTAGCTACATCATAACGTGGAGGTATCTACACAAAAAATGAGAGTTCAATACACAACGATACAAATTGAAAGCGATAGCGGAAGTACTTTACTTAAACAATAACTAAAGCATTAACTATACGAAAAATTATAAGGAAAGCATACTAAGAAAGGGTAAACACTCCATCCCACCCAAGGATCCTATTGCTTTAATACCATTTGTAATGCCCCAACCCGAGTTTGGGTCACCGTTGGGTCAACCTGTACTGAATCAAGGAGTTAAAGAGGGAGGATGAAAGTCCAATTTTATTATTTAAGAAAAATACTTTAAATGCACTATTTATTAAGGAATAAAATTACCGGTTTTAAGTTAGGAAAATAAGTGATCACTTTAAGTAATTAAGTCAATTTACAAGGTTTATAAATAAAAATACGATTTAATTTGCAATACTAATTAAATAACAAATAAACAATAGGCATCCCTGTATTATACATCACATAGCCAAGGGCCTGAATAAAATATTTAATGTCCCAAATTACAAATTTTTCAAAAGATAATTTGAATGAAATTACAGAGACACTAACGACATTGACTGCCCTCTAAGGCCTTACCCGCATCCTTCCTGACGTCCCTACTCGAAGTACCTAGGGGGTTTAACATAAAAAGTAGAGGTGAGCTAACGCTTAGCACGGTGGGTAATACTAGGCGATACTTTTTTTACAAAAATACCATATATATATATATAATGTGTATTTAATGATTTCAAAAACGTTTAACAATGTAGTTAGTATAAATGCAACTACCATGCAATGCACCCAAGCGATGAGCTCATACTCACACTTAATCATTTCATACCACCCTTTACCAGGTCTAGAGACTATTAATCATATTTTATTCATTAGTCTCTTTTTTTAGCACTTTTTATTAGGTTGTCTTACTTACACATTTTCAAGACAACCAATATCATTTATTTTTTCCATTAGCTTTTCTCTAAATCTTTTAATATCCTCATACTTTAATGGTCTCCACACCACCGACTATGATACCATATACTCTGGCTAGTAATTTTGGGTCTTTAACCCGATGGCTTCGGGCCCCGCTTAATAATTTTTGGAGTCTTCTGAGTCCATATTATTAACATTTTTGCTAATTAACACATTATTCCATCATTTTACCATTTTCATCATTTCTACATTTTATAAAACCATTTCATCTTGTAAACATGCCATTTTATCCATTTTATTTATTTTTCACCAAAAATCGACCGATAAGGTCTGACGAGGAAATCCAGCCACTAGGACCCTCAATTTGTTAAAATTATCATTTTGCCCTTTCTTTCATCATAACTTTGTGAAAAAACATATTTAATTCATTATGGCACTAAAAATTAACCTTTTCTTTCAAAATATCCCAATGGAAAAAAATATGAATTTGTTATATATGTGTATGATTGTTGTCGTTGCAAATCCTTTGCAATTAAAACTCCCTTGAACCTACAAGCATAATATTAAATTTTATAATGGTAAGTGTGAGGACAAAATTTCCAACTGGGTCTTAATATTGTTTTGACTTACTCCCGGAACAAAACACGTTTTGAGTCATAGGTCGATTTTTTTTTGTCATGATCCCACATGGACTATGACGTGTCGAAGTTTAATTGAAGACATTGCGTCAAAGCTTCAAGGAATTAATTATACTGAAGTTTAATTGGTGCAAGTTTATTCGTCTTTAAAATTTAATTTCATTCCGAGATCACTCAAGTATCGATGGATAATATTAATCGGACTCGAAATTAATTTTCACAAAGATAAGGATGTTATTTTTATTAAATAAATGTTTTCTAAATTTTTTTAAGTGTTTGAAACTGTTTAGAATTCATTTTAATCTGAGAAGGACGATTTAGAGTTGGTTTAAATTAGGACTCTAATCCCACGCATCATTCAAACGACGGACTTTGTCATTCAAGAGAAATGCCACATCATTGAAACGATGGGTCATCTCGTTCGTGCGATAACCCTAGTCATTCGAACGTACCATCGCCTTAAGAAAAACAATATATGTGCGTGTTTCCTTCAGATTTCGATGTGTGTGCATTATGCAAAAATAGTATATGAACCAGGGAGTTTCTTCACACATATTTATAAAGGTTTTTTAATTTTAAAACCATCCTTTGAGTTTCAAAAGATCTGAGTACCATTGGTATATGTTCTCTAATCTTGTTTGTGCCAACAATTGTTGGTTTTACGGTGAAGATTCAGTGGAGTTCGGTTTCAACAACGTAGATGTTACAAGCCATATTGATGGACACCGTGATATATGGGGACGTGTGTGCTGTGGACAGGCATCGTGGAAGAAGGTAACTTTCTGCATGGGAACTATGAGAGGAGTGGTTAAAGATCAGAGGAGCGTCAAGTCTCTTGGGTGGATCGAGTCGTTGAGTAAGACTACCGGCTGTACCTTTGTAATACCATATTCATAGTGATTGTCTGTCTTGGGCTGTTCGAGGTTTTTTCCATTTTTGGTTTTCCTCGTACATCCGGCGTTGTGAGTACTCTTTACTTTATTTTAGTTGCTTTAATCACTAGATGGATGTTTAGGATTAATCAATATAAAATTTGGTTAAGTTAGAACTTGTTCACAACTTGGTGGGAATTAAAAAATTGGAAAAAGGTTTTTCACAAAAATAGAATTTGTTTTTGTCATCCTTAAAACACTTTTTGCATTAGAAAATAAAAGGGACCATCAAATTAGTATCAGATCTAGAAACATATTTTTATTGTGTTTGATCCCTTGTGTTTTTCGAAATGAATTTTGGATGTTTTGAAAGTTCTCTTGCTCCTGTTTTATATGGCACAAATTATGATTATTGGAAAATGCGAATGAGAAGTGCTTTAAAATATATTTATGGACGTGTTTGGTTAGCTGGTTAAAAGGGTTGGACACCACCAGTAACACGAGAGGGTGAGGTCACTAGTTTGAAACCTGTTGAGTCATGGACTGATGCTGAACATAGGCTTGCACTGTATAACTCTAAAGGTCTGCACGTAATTTCTTCACATGTCACATCGGAAGAGTATAATAAAATTATGACTTGTGAAACTTCAAAAGAGGCTTGCGATACACTTGCACTTACTCATGAGGGCACTAGCACGATTATGGAATACAAGTTACAAAACCTTACTACACAGTTTGAAATGATTAAAATGTTAGATAGTGAGTCGTTTGATGAGTTTTACGCTAGGTTGTTAAATATTATCAACTCGTCGTTTAACTTGGGTGAGAGGATTCTCGACAACCGTTTCATAAAGAAAATTTTGAGATATTTGTCGAGACGGTTTGATGCAAAAGTGGATATTTTAAACTCCTTAGCAATGCTTGATTCGATGAAACTTGAAGAGATTGTAGGTGACTTACAAACTTATTAACTCGATATGTTTACCTCCAAGAAAGTGCCAAAGAAAGAAAACGGAATTGCTTTGAAAGCCTGGAAGTAGGAAACTAAAGTTTCGGATGATGATTATGATTTCGATTTTGACGATGTCGCCTTGTTGGCTAAAGAATTCAAAAAAATTCTTAAGTTTCAAAAGCAATTGAAAGATGCCAAAAAGTTTGGGAAATTGAAGAACAACAAGGTTGAATCCACCCCTAAAGATAAAAGTGAGAAACTTAATAGGGTTGAGTTGGATAGGTGTTTTGGATGCGAGGGGTATGGTCATAAAGTTGCCAAGTGTCCCACTAGACTTACGAAACAGGACAAGAAATCAATTGCTTATAATTCAACCTTAAGTGATAGTGAAACGGAAGAGGGAGAGAGTTCCCCCAATGAGAGAAAGTTTGTTTCTTTCTTGGCATGTCATGTGAGCGATGACGATAAATCTTTCCACGAAGATTCTCATGTGCATAACACTTCCAAGGACGTTGAATCCCAAGTGATCAAGGGTGAAGCAAGTGAGGAAGAGGAGGTTGATGTGAAAGAGTTGCAAGTTGCCTTTAATGAGTTGTATGCCGAGGCAGTAAAGGTGAAAAGGGAAAATTCTAAATTGCAAGTTAGTTTGAATGAGCGTGCCATAGAAAATAATGATGTTTTGATTGAGTATTTTAGGGCACGGGAGAATAAGATTAGGGAGAGGCTAGAGTACGTTGAGAAAGAGACAGATATCCTTTCTGGTTTGATGGAGTTATTAAAAAAGGATGTGTTAGAGTTTAAGGAGTCGAGGCATGTGCTTGAGTCTGGAATTTGTGAGTTAGAGAAGAAGTTGAAAGACTCGAGTAAGGTTAAGTTTGACTTCGAATATAGGTCGGAGAAGTTAGATAGGATGTTAGGCACCGTCCAAGTCAAAAGTGTTAGGTGTGGTATAGGCAGCGACGATAGTGTTCCCATTCCCAAAGCCAATACCAAACGTGTGAGAGAGCCCACTAGGAATGTGAGGAGAGATCGATATTTTGGTAATCATTCCCGTCGTCTTTGCAATTTCACACATTGCAGTAGGAAAGGTCACCTTAGACATTTTTTCTATAACCTTAGGAATTCTCCTAGAGAGTTTAGGAATAAAGTTGTGTCGGTTCCCAAAACTCCCACCGGTTATGTCACACCTACTTGGGTTAGGAAATCGAACTGGGGTTCTCATTTGGTTGCACTTGATTCTTACCATGCTAAATCTAATGGTTGAGTGTGTTACCATGTGTATAATTTTGTATTATATTTTCATTTATGGAGTTTTATTTGAAAAATACAAAAAGATTTTGTTTCTGAAAAATTTTGAGAAAATACAAAAAGATTTTGCATTTATTTGAGTCAAAATATGTTGAAAATAAAAAAGATTTTTGGTGTGTTTTTGTTTTGGAGTTTAGATGTTTGATGTGTCATATTGGTGTTCTTGGAACCCCTTCTTTTCATTTTCCACGAGGCTAGGACATTTGGTCATAATTATTGATGCTTAGAATGATCTTAAGCATGGTATTATGGGGTTTTTTCGAAGTTGATATGCATTTTGATTCGACTTTGTATATATGCCATATTTGCACACATACACGAGTTTATATGGATGTTTGAAATCTCTTTCATATTTGAGTTTGGTGAGACGTTCTTATCTCAATTTTATCATCTATGCATAAGTAGACTTAAGGACGAGGTGTGGATGTAAGAACCATTTATCGTGAGGATTGTAATTGAAAAAATGATGTGTTCACGGGATAGGGATGCGAGAGTGTAAAATTGACTCGTCGTGAAAGCCACCATTTAAAAGAGCCCAAAAGAAAAGGCAAAAGACATATCATATATTTGGGCCAAAAGGTTTTTCTCTAAGTTGAGAATGTTAGAAACCTCAAAAGAAATTAATATATATGAGGGAGTTTGGTTGGAGTAAATTAAACAGGTTTGCACCACAAATCCTAACGTTGAAAAATCATGTCATGACGTTGTTGTTTGTAAAATCGTCAAAATTTCGGATTATTGTGCATGTTAAAATGTTTAGTTCAGTAAGCTCGCTATTTGAATGTCACATATGACTAAAATAAATTTTAATGATTTATCATTGTCAATTAGAGCTTCTTGATCATTTCGATGTGTTGGAATTGTGATTCATTTATTGTAGTTCACACCCATACATTCCATTGATACTATGTTAGCATGTAACTTATTTTTTTTGATTGATTTTTCGGTTTTATCTACTGAAGAGGCACTGTTTGGGATCTGTTAGACCCTTCCTGATACTTTTTTATGGAAATTTTTTCACTGGGAAAAACTGTTTTATTTTCTAGGCACTCTAGGAAAGTTTCATTTTCTCGTTCGATCGAGAACCGATTTCGTTCAAGCGGCCTATGTGTGTCACGCAAAGTTTTCGTTCTAACGACAAGCCTTCTCGTTCGTGTGACAAGGAGTTTCGTTTGAGCGACCTGTTTAGTTTTCTTGTTTATTTTGTTTTAGTACCCTGCTGCATATTCTTCACATTTTCGTACTGGGTTCCTTATGAATTGATTATTTATATGCAGATTCACATGATCACATCTTTTATGCATAGGTTCGTTTAGTCACACCTACTTAGATTGTTGATTCATATTGTGTCATTTGATTGTTTGCTAGCTATGGATTTGATATTGGTCATTATAATTAGTTGGTTGTCTATGTTTACCTAGATACGCTACATAATGGTATATCTCATGCTAGGTAGTTTATCTTTTCAACGAAGTGTCTATTATAGACAAAAAGGAGGAGAGATGTTTGTGATGTAGGTGGAGTTTTTGTGAGTTTCATAATTGTATACAAATTGGTATCATTATTTACTCACTTAACAAATGATTTGGATTTGATTTGACATATTGGTTTTTATCATTTGTTACTCTGTACTTAACTGGGTATTTGTTTGTCTCATGTGTGTAGGCATGCTTAAAGATATGGGAGATTTCAAGTCTACATCACATTCAGACATTCAGAGACAGTTCATGCTTGTCGGACCATATTGTTATAGTCTTGTCCTGTAATTTTTGTTTTGGGGTTTATGGGATAGGATTTAGGCATCATACGGCTTGACGGACCGGCTTAGGCATTTCACTATTGGTTTTGTCCCATAATAGTCAAAGGAGGAGATTTGTAAGGAAAAAATTTCCTATTAAGTCCTAATTTAGTTTTGACTTATTCCCTGAATAAAACACGTTTTGAGTCATAGGTCAATTTTTATTTGTCACGGTCCCACACAGGCTATGACGTGTCGAAGTTTAATTGGGGTCATTGCGGCAAAGATTCAAGGAATTAATTATGGCAAAGTTTAGTTGGGGCAAGCTTTTCGTCTTCAAAGTTTAACAGCATTCTGAGATCACTCAGGTATGAATGCATAATATTAATGGGACTCGGAATTAATTTTCATAAAGATAAGGATGTTATTTTTTATTAAATAAATGTTTTCTAAAATGTTTTAAGTGTTTGAAACTATTTAGAGTTCGTTTTAATCCGAGAAGAAAGAATTAGAGTCGATTTAAATTAGGACTCTAATCTCGCGCGTAGTTCAAACTACGGACTATGTTGTTCAGGTGAGATGCCACGTCGTTCGAACGACGGGTCATCTCATTTGAACGACAAGCCTAGCCGTTCGAACGAACACCCGCCTTAAGAAAAAAAATATATAGGCGTGTTTCCTTCAAATTTCAGTGTATGTGCATTCTGCAAAAAATAGTATACGAACCAGAGAGTTTCTTCACACATGTTTATGAAGGTTTTTCAAATTTAAAACCATCCTTTGAGTTTCAAAAGATCCGAGTATCATTGGTATATGTTCTGTGATCTTTTTTGCACTAAGAAGAAGGTTCAACTGAAGAATAATTGTTGGTTTTGCTGTGAAGATTTGATGGAGTTTGGTTTCAATATCGTAGACATTACAAGCCATATTGGTGCACACCAAGACATATATGGACGCGTGTGTTATGGACAGGCATCGTGGAAGAAGGTTACTTTCTACTTGGGCACTGTGAGAGGAGTGGTTGAATATCATAGGAGCGTCACGTCTCGTGGGTGGATCGAGTCATTGAGTAAGACTACCGTTTGTACCTTTGTAATACCATATTCATAGTGATTGTCTGGCTTGGGCCATCCGAGGTTTTTTCCCATTTGTGGTTTTCCTCATACATCTGGCGTTGTGAGTATTATTTACTTTATTTTAGTTTCTTTAATCACTATATGGATGTTTAGGATAATCAAGATAAAATTTCATTAAGTTAGAACTTGTTCACAACTTGATGGGAATTAAAAAATTGGAAAAAGTTTTTTCACAAATATAGAATTTTTTTTGCCATCCTTAAAACACTTTCCACGTTAGAAATTAAATGGGACCATCAGTAAGTAAGGATGTCAATCCACTTTAATGTGTGAAGAACAAAATATGTGAAGACAAGAGTAGATTCATTTACATGTTATTATTTTTTTATGATTTTTCAAGGGATTATTAATTAACTAACTATGTTAATTTTTAAAGTACTAAATAAGATGTAATATATAATAAGAGAAAAATGAGATAAACAAAATTTTGCTAACAAGTAAACTAACTAAATTGGACTCATTAGGGCTTTAGTTCATCCCTTGAATGGGAGATTTGCGCTCACTAATCATCATCCAATATATAGAATAAACAAATCAAGACATAAAAGGATTAAATCAAAAGTAATTAAAGAGGAATAAATCAAGACCATTTTAGTCTTGAATTGGAGCAACTCTTCAATTACAAATCGAAATTCTCTCAATTACAATCCCTTACTAATATTTATTTTATTCTATTAAAAACTAAAAATAAATAATAAATAAATAAATATTTACAATATATATAATGGATGAATTCATAATGGACTCTTAAATAATGAGAGAGATTTCCTAAAAATGCAAATCCTCTCATTATAAAATTGTACATTAGAATTTATCCAAGGAAATAAATTCTAAATCATCACTTTATCTTGAGATATTTGCTAAAAATGCATATACTCGCCATAAAGGGATGGAGAAGAAATTACTTCCAAAAGGGATGAATTCAACCACATCACTCTATATTGATATTTTCTAAATATACAAATACTCACTATAGAGGAGTGGAGTGGAATTCATCTCAAGAGATAAATTCTACCACACCACTATATATTGAGATATTTGCAAAAAATGCAAATACTCTCTGTAGAGGGGTGGAGGATAATTTATCACATAAAGATAAAAAAACTAAAATGGAGATCCTCTTCAAATGTCACTAAGTCTTCAATTTATAGGTGAAATGAGTCTAAGGGTGGACTGGGCTTGGTTCGAGACTAGTTTAGGCTACGAAACTGGGTTTAGGCTCATTTAACCACGTCATTCTCACATTTGATGTCCCTAACCACTTATTTTTAGCAATTTCCTTGAATTAAGCTTGTTTGACATTGCAAATGCTTATTAACCTACAAAACAAAAAAATACCGGCATAATTCTGATTTTACCTAGAATTAGCAATTAAAAATTGTCTATTTGGGGTTTTATTTAAACACTTTTGGGTGCTTATCACACCACCCTCAAATATAACATTTCTAGTCCTCGGGCAAAAATAGAGAGAAAGAAAGAAAAGAAACCAAAAGTGTACCACTTTCGCGAGCAGTTGCGATTCCACTTAGTTTGTGAAACAAACCTTTAAACCTATAGGTTACCCTACAGGGCGAGTTTTCTCTCCTGAGGATTTGCATGGAATATACCCCTAAAATTCTTTATTTGCAAACAACAGTCAATCTCTTTTTAAACATAGAACAGTCGCACAACCATCACGAGATAAATATTTTGAGGAATACAAGATAGAAGTATATAAAAAGTCTTAGGTAGGTGAATACTCAAGGTACATCCTTCCTGGAACTCAATGTGTGTGGTGTGAATCAGTCAAAATGGGTGGCGCATCATAAGAGTAATTCCTAGATCACCTTTTTGGAATCAATGCTTCAACTTCAAAATCTCATGGATATGGCACTCTCAAATGAATTGATGAGATTAGGGTAAGTGTATCGCTCTTGTGTGTGACGAGGTGAGTAAATGTAAGCAAGGTCAAACATCTCATACACACATAAGAAATAACGAACATTTAGAAATAAAAATGATCTCATGAAATAATGTTAATCACTATAGTGAGAACGTCGATTTATTCACCACGTTGACCTTTATTTGCCCGAACACCTAGGGAAAAATCTGGATGCATATGGGTTAGGGATAAATGCAATCAGAAAGATGGTATGAGATGAGGTAGGATAGGGTGGTGATATGCTGGATGGATGTTGGATGTTTGAGAAGATTGTATACACTTGAGGAATAAATGTATTTATTTTACAAGAACTTGACTGCAACTTTCTCTTTTTTCTAAATACTCATAAATGTTAGATATATATCTGCTAAAAAAGCAAATAACCCCAACATAGATTTGTATCTAAATTTTTCTCCATGTGAATTGAACTCTCAGAGAGGTATCTGCTAAAAATGTAAACACTCTCTATGATGGATTTTCTCCTTTTACTTTCTTTTTTCCTTTTTTTTCCAAATACTCATCAATGTCTGAGATAAATCTCCTAAAAATACAAATAACCCCAACATGAATTTGTATCTAAGTTTTTCTCCATCTGAATTGAACTCTGGGAGAGGTATTTGCTAAAAATACAAACACTCTCTATGATGGATTTTCTCCTGTTACTTTCTCTTTTTCTTCTTCTCTTTTTCAACATGGTGGGTGAAAAATAGAGTTGATATGAAAATGGGTGGTATGGTATATGGTGATGATATGGAAAATGGAAAGTGTATGGATGAGCATATATGTATGATAAAATGAAATTTGGTTGGTGTATGGGTGAAAGTTTGGTGATCGAGACAAACTTCACGACACATGTTTCTTACAACTCGAAAGTGATGTCGTTCTCAATGATCAAGCCAAAAATTTAGTGAAGAATAAGGAAATCATACAACGATTTAATTGCAAACCCAAAAGAAGTTGAATCAACTTGTGACACGGAGATTGCGTAAAACTCTCTAAAAGGATGAAAGGCACGAATCTCCCAAGCTAAAGTCCCCACTGGTGATCCTTAAGATTTTCTTAAGAATTGTAATACTATTCAACTCTAAATCATAGTGACGTGATAAGTGCACATATTTTGTTGAGTCTAGAAATTCATGGTGCAAAATGGCTTGGAACGTATTACATAAGTTATTTATAAAAAATATCCTCTAGGTCGATTCCTAGACTTAAAAGATGTATGATAGAAAATTCACGTTAATGAATGAGATGAAAGAAATTGCATGAAAATTTTGAAAACCATGTCTTGAAATGTTTTCAAAAGAGGTACAATTTTGATAAAAATTTCCCACCCCCAAATAAAAAGGAACGCCGTCCTCGATGTTAAATAATTATTTTTAAAATTGAGAGCAGAAGGGTATCAATGATGAATCTGAATGAGTGATGACATTAAAATGGGTACAAGTCTATAAAAATGGTAAAGCATTGGATGGTGTGAAACACCACCCCTAAACAGGATAAAACTCATACTCGGAAACAACGGGTTGCCTCCTGGTAGCGCTAAGTTTAATATCTTCAGCCACACAGAACCATTCTCACCCTAAAGTTAAGAACTATGAAATCACGGGGTGGTGAAAAAATTGGGTGATGGGAGTCACCCCTAAATAAGATTGAAACGTCAATCTTATTGAATAAAATTGACGAGGGTGAGGGTGAAGAAACACCGATCACAAGCCTTAATTTTATTTTTTATTTGTCAAGATAAAATAAAATGTTTTTTGGTTTGTTTTTTTGTTGTTTTAGAATATTTTGAAAAAGAAGGAAAATATTTTTGTGATTTTTAAAAAAAAATTGAAAGTCTTTTTTGGATTTTGTTTTGAAAAAATGTGAGAGAAAATAAAAAAAAAATATTTTTTTCTGATTTTTGAAAAATGTGGAAATATTTAGGCATGATGAAAAATGAAAAATATTTTTGGATTTTTGGACTTTTTAAGGAAAAAATGAAAAATATTTTTTGATTTTTTTGGAAAAGAAACGGGCGACGGACTCTATTTGAAACACAAAATGATGGAGAGTAAAATTAACTACCTAAAGACTAAATTATACACATACAAGCAAGGTAGAACTCCTAACTAGCACATAGCCAATTTTGCCATCTTCAATTAGGTGATGGGCACTCAAATTTTAATTAATCCGCGAGCGAGAAAATCACGGAATCTGATACGTTACCTTTGGAAAATGCGATCCTACTTGGCTTGCTAGTAGGTTAATTTTAATTATATGATGGAACGGGTTAACAAGCAAGTGGAATGAAGTGATTAAGTCGGGTAATGAAATCCCTTCTCGATTCGATGATCGGGTTTAGGTCTTAGGTTCATTAATTCATCAAACCATCCAAAATAAATGCAATGCGATAATAAAAATCACATCGGAGAAAATAAACACACAGGGAATGGAATCGCTTGTAGGAGATTCATGCGTGATAAAGAAATGTACCTCCCACGGCATTTACACACATGGACTGAAGACCGATTTAAGTCGACCGGGGGGAAGTTCACCTAACTTCAGCCATCCCCGGGAGTCCTATGGACCCAAAGTAGAGAGGCTTCAAAATTCCACTCTAAGGGCGCTCTCTCTCTACCTTGTCCCGTTTTCCTTTTTGCTTTTTTTAATTAATTATTACAAGCAAATGGTATCCAAATTACACCCAAATGAATACACGCCTCAATAATACCTAATACAACCACTTCTATAAATAGAAAAAATAACAAATACAACTAAAAAATGAAAATGAAATTACAAGTCTTCACAGAAGCCTCCAAATGCAAGAAAGCGGCAATGGCACCCACCATTTGATGGACAAAAAATATTACTTCTTAATGTATAGATCGTTATCTTCATATCCCCGGCAGCGGCGCCATTTGATGGGAAAAAATGAACTTGTTCTATGTGTATGATCATTGTCGTTTCAAATCCTTTACAATCAAAATTTCCTTAAACCTACAAACATAATATGAAATCGTATAATGGTAACTAAGGATGTTAATCCACTTTAATATGTCAAGAACAAAATATGTGAAAGACAAGAGTAGATTCATTTGAACATTATGATTTTTCAATGGATTATTAATTAACTAACTATGCTAATTTTTAAAGTACTAACTAAGATGTAATATCTGATAGATAAAATGAGATAAACAAAATTGTGCTAACAAGTAAACTAATTAAATTGGACTCATGAGGGCTTAGTTCATCCCTTGAATGGGATATTTGCCCTCATTAACCATCATCCAATATATACAATAAATAAATGAAAACACGAAAGGATTAAATCAAGAGGAATTAAAGAGGAATAGATCAAACCCAATTTACCCATGAATTTGAGCAACTCTTCAATTACAAACTAAAATTACCTCAATTACAATCCCTTATTAATGTTTATTTTATTCTAATAAAAACTAAAAAAATATTTACAATATATACAATGGATGAATTCATAATGGACTCTTAAATAATGAGAGAGATTTGATAAAAATGAAAATCCTTTCATTATAAAATTGTACATTACAATTCATCCAAGGAAATAAATTCTATGTCTTCACTTTATGCTGAGATATTTACTAAAAATGCAAATACTCACCATAAAGTGGACAAAAAATTACTTCCAAATGGGATGAATTCACCCACATCACTCTATATTGAGATATTTGTTAAAAATACAAATATTCACTATAAAGGGGTGGAGTGAAATTCATCCCAAGAGATAAATTCTATCACACCACTCTATATTGAGATATTTGTAAAAATGAAAAATACCTTCTATAGAGGGGTGGAGGAGATTTTATCACAAAAAGTTAAAAACTAAAATGGAGATCCTCTTTAAATGCTACCAAGTCTTCAATTTATAGGTGAATTGAGGCTACAGGTGGACTAGGCTTGGTTCAGGACAGGTTTAGGCTCATTTAATCGCATCATTACCCTATTTGATGTATTTAACCACTTATTTCTAGCAATTGCCTCGAATTAAGCTTGTTTGACACTTCAAACGCTTATTGACCTACAAAACAAACAAATACCAACATAAGTCCGCTTTTACCGAGAATTAGCATTAAAAATTATCTATTGGGGGTTTTAATTAAACACTTTAGGGTACTTATCATATCTTTTTTATGATTTTTGTGTCTAAAATCTTGCTTCATTATTTTATGTCTTACTACATAAAATACATCTAGCCATTTGAAGACCATTTTAGTCAAATATCCACTAGTTTGCGCTATTATTTCATGTGACTCCAAATATTTTTTTTTCATTCTAACAATATTTATAACACATATTTAATAATGTTTCTACATTTAATTATTACCACATGAAACATATTTCAACATGATTTATCAAATCTAAAATGTCATCTACTATCATACTACAAGATTCTACATGTTAAGGAGGATTTCAAGCCTGGAAATCATTCAAAATAAACTACACAAAATATAAATCATGGGTTTATATTTTCATGCTTTCTTTCCATATTTTCAGGTAAAAATTTCATTTATTCATAAAAGATCCCTTTGGGGTTTGTTTTCTTTAAAAATCCATTTTTTACAAGACTTGAATATATTAGTAAATATCTTCATTTTTGGCATTGAATCTTATCTACCGTGCATCCTACACATTATTTATAACTAGAAACCTTGAAATCTTAGAGAGAGAAAAATCCTACCTTAAGGATTGAAGAGGAGACAAAGAAGAAGATGAATATGAAAGCTCATAACTTTAAATACTCCGAAGAGCTCTTTAAAATACTCCAAATCCACTCCTACATGCTTGAGTCAACCCACTCCTACCCTTGAAAAAGCTTGGAATGGAAGAATAATATGTGGAAACCGGGTGTAAATGGTGTTTTATGACAGTGGCAAGGTGCAACAATGGTGGGGAAGGCTTGGGGAAGATTATGGGCTCTTGAGACTAGAGAGAGAGAGGAGAAAATGTTGATAATACAAATGGGTGAGAGAACGTATCCCAATCTCTTTATTAAATAACTAACAAACCCTAAGGAAGCCTTTATCCATGGATCTCTCATGCCAAACTCACATTTATCTTAATCTAGAGCACCAGAGGTTGACACCTCGTATAACCAACGGATATGGTGTTGACAACACATTAAAAAATTATAGAATTTTTCGAGTTCAGCTCCGATCATTCGAACGACATCTGATCTTATTCGAACGAGACCCCTTTTCATTCTAACGAGCATCAAATGGGATTCTGACAAGGCCAAAAACTAGGATTAACTAGTACGTGAGAAGTATCTCGTTCGAACGGGAAATGACCATTTGTTTGAACGACAAGGGACTTCTTTCGAACATGGACTTCTAACGAGATTCCAGAGAGAGAAAGAAATCAACCATTTCTGTAGTCATTAGAAGTTCATTTTAACTTCATTCGATGACAAGGACACCTCTTTCGAACGACTTCAATTTCCCACTAAATGAACTTCAAGCCACAAAAACTCCGTTTCGACCAGCACGAAGGCTACGATGATAGTTCAATCTCAATATTCATTCATAAGTATAGATTTAAATGGCAGCAGATAAAATCTAGGGCACTGGTATTATAACGGGCTCAGGCGTGGGTCACGGGTTGTAGGATTTGTCCTGGCCTAAGTATTAACTATTTGAGCAGAATTATATTAGGCCTTTTAATAATTTTGTGAGTCCATTTCAATTGGTATGTCTTTTAATTTTCAATCAATTTTTTTTGATTTTGAGTTAGTTTATTTTGTCCAACTTTTGTGACAATTACAACAATAGGAACAAATTGTTAAAAAGTAGCCTCAATCATTTCAATCTTTATTCCAATCACTATAAGTTTGTGTAATGTTTAGATTTATTATGTACATATTTTTTTTATAATTTTCGTGATTACTAAAATCATTTTGGATAAAAAAATTTACATATTAAGATAGCTATTTCAACAATCACTAACGGTGACGAACCCATAATTTTCAGTAAGGGGTGCGAAATTTTGAGTTGTGTTGTTGCGATTTTTTTAATGTTATTTAAAGTTTATGCAAGCTTATAGCTCGAAAAATATATTAATTGATCGATAAATACTTATTTAAGATGTATTATATTTCATCCTCAACCTAATATTTCAAAAAATTAAACAATAAAACAATATTTCAACCCCGAACCTAATATTTCAGCAAATAAAAATTATTAGATAAATATTTCAGCTCTCATTAGATCCATAAGCATAATCCATTTAACTAATTTCATAATATATACTAAATTCTCTTTTCAGCAATTAGACAGTTAAAATATTGCAATAAATGAGCAAACTAATATATTCAGTTATTCGTCAAAGAAGTAACGATCCACTAAGAACATATAATCAATATTTTAACAACCAAACGAACCATTTTTTTACAACCCAGCGAACAAATATTTTTTAGAAATTATCATTTAAAGTTTGAATTAATTGAACAAGTTACTAAAAAAATTAAAAAAAAATCGATTAAACTAATAATTAATAAGTTACATTTAAACATTTGACGTTTATACATTTAAACAAAGAAACAGAAAACTTGTAAACTAAACATTAAATATTAAACATTTAAAATTTAACTATTAAGTTATTGAGAAAATTATATTTAAGTCCCATTTGCCAGGTCAACATACATATAAGTCCTATTGACTTTTCAACAATCATATAGGTCTTATTCCAACTTTTTAGGGAATTTTTTCACAATTTTACCCTTTTTCAAACCAATAATCCGTAACTTCCTTTAGAAAGTTACATAAGTGGTTGGACTTTTTTTTTAATCTTAAAATGATCATAACTTTTGATTCACAAATTCGTTTTTCGCAAAAATAATATTTTTGAAATCTGCTCGACGAGATCTATTAAACAATATCCATGAAGCCTATAAAATTTCAAAAGAAAAAAAATTACACAAATAGTAAACTTTACTGTATGCACTAGAATATGAAATAGTTCTATATATGTGACATTTTCACAAACAGACAGTAACATTTATTGTGGTAATATATATATATATATATATATATATCCAAACCTTCTTTTCCAACATTACCTTATATTTAAAGCTCTGCGCTAGCGCCATCCAATCCTTACCCCCATTGTTGGAAATTCAACGTGCCGCTGGCGCAGACCTTTGAAAATAAGAGACTTTTGAATAAATGGGTTTTGGATCCACCGGAGTGGCATGGGGTGCCGCTGGCGCGGACCTTTGAAAATAAGAGACCATTTGATAAATGGGATTTGGATCCTCCGGAGCACTGGTTTGGGGTGAGTAGGAGTGTCATTAGGTTCCGGTGGCGCAGATCTTTAATAATAAGAGCATATATATATATATATTGTGTACTGTGATAACACAATAAATGTTATTGTTTGTGAAAATGTCACAGATATTAAACTTTACTGTATACACTAAAAAATGAAATAGTTATATATTCTTTGACATTTTCATAAATAATAACATTTATTGTGTTAATATATTTATGAAATAATTTATATTTATAGATATTAAACTTTACTGTATACACTAGAGAATGAAATAGTTATATATTCTTTGACATTTTCATAAATAATAACACTTATTGTGTTAATATATTTATGAAATAATCTATATTTATATAACATTTTCACAAACAATAACATTTATTGTGTTATCCCAGTACACAATATATATATATATATATATATATATATATATATATATATATATATATATATATAGAGAGAGAGAGAGAGAGAGAGATGTTGATGTAAAAAACTAGATTATATCTAATTAATCTAATTAATCAATCACAGATAAAATGAATAAATAAGACAAAGGATTTTTAAAGTGGTTCAGCCTTATGGAAATGGCCTACGTCCACTGTTTTTATATTGCCGACTGTTTATTTGGAATCTTGATAATAGGTTTACCAAGAAATCCCAAGTCCCCCACTTATGAGGAGGTTACAATGTATTTATAGCCTTGAGGCTGTACATATGAAAGGATAATGCGTTGTTATCTAGTAGACATATACATTTGTACGATAATAATGAGCATTTAATGCGTAGTTGTCTTGTGATTCTCTTGATTTGGTTGCTCTGCCCGCTAAGTAGCTCGGACCGCTTAAGTTGCTCGGGGCGCCTGAGTTGATCGGTACGCTTAAGTTACTCGTCTAAGGTATTTGTATTTTCCATGTAGGTTGACACGTGTCTTCAAGTGATTGGTCCATGTTAGCAGACTAAATTTGGTATCAACAGAAGCTCCAATGTTTCACAGTTGAGGTTGAAGGAGAGTGTGGAATATTTTGCTTGAAAACTACTTGGATTACTGGTCTTCATGGATTTTAGAAAAAAATTCCTTGTACATAATTCCTTTTTGAGCGCACAATATCAAGCTTCACAAATATTTTGAATTTTCACGATCGCTTCGATATTTGTGCCTTTTTCTTCTTTTATCCGTCAGAAACGCAAACGTCTTTCCTTGTAATCATTATTTAAGTGCGACGGAAATCCTATCGTTTTTCACTTTTTAAATCTGTATGTTTGAACTCTTGATCTTCTCTCTATCTTGTGCCTTCGTTCTTTCCATCGTTCATTGACAACTGATCTCTATTTTCTCTGTAAGATTTTCTTCCTTCTTCTTTATTTTCTTTATTCACCATGGTTTATCTTGTTGAATCGTTAGACAAATTTTGGTCTAAGTTTTCAATCCCTTCGTGGGTTATCTTGGAAGAAATTTTTGGCCCTTCTGATTATTTTTCTTTGGCTGAGGGACATTGGTTCCCAAGTCTTTTTGTAGCCGAATGTGGCTTTTCTTTCCCGCCAAATCCCATGTGTTTGGAGTTTTGCAAATATTTTGATATTGTACCTGCAAAAGTAGCTCCAAATACATGGAGGGTAGTTAATGGCGTACATAGGTTAAATCAGCTTCATGGAACTCGTTTAGGGATTCCAGAAATTATGTATTGCTATAGATGGGTTATCAGTGAATCCACATTCTATTTAAAAACTAGGTTTTCGAAGAGAGCTTTAGTTGTCAATCTTCCTGATGTTAATAGGGACTATTTTGACCATGGGGTTGTGATGAAAAATTGGCAACACCCTCCATTAAATGGAGATGATGTATACCAAGGTCCCAGATCTCCACCTTATGGCAATGGGATAGGTTGTTTTTATTTTTGAAATCTTGTTTTCTTTGTATTTGATAAAATGCATCACTGATGTTTGATTTTGTTTGTTACAGTTGACAGTAAAAGGAAACCTCCAAAGGAAAACGAGGTTCATATAAAGCATTTGAAACTTATCTAGGGGTTGCATCAATCTGTTGCTGGGGAGCATATTAGATTTGCTTCTTACTTGTTGCAATACAAAAGCTACACCTCGTCTTTTATTGCTCGTCCGCATCTTGTGATGGGTGATCTTGACCAAGTACCAACCTCTGAAACCAGTGTGGAAGGTTTTTCTTCTGACTTAAGCATTCCCATCACTGATCTGATGAAGAAAAGAAGAGCTATTACCTTTTTTGACAAGTCTTCCTCTACCACTGTGGAGGCAAAGAAGAGTAAACAAGATGTCCCAGAAGAAAGGACAAAGACTATAGATGTACACCCTCCCACTGCTGCCAAGGAAGCTAGCGAGAAGCCCCCTATTCCTCCGAGTAAGACTGTTGTCATCTCCCCAATAGAGACAATATCTTTAATTGATTCGTTGAGGATTTATTGATGTCGTTACATTAGAACTTGTTTATATACATTGCTTATACACTTGGATTACTTTGATGGGAGTTTGGGATGAAATTATAGAGGTTTGGAGGGGTTAAAATGGTTGAACCCATAGGTTGAATATTGCAGAAAACTGGGCAAGAACTGCTTTATCGATCGATCGACCTCCTTTCCTCGATCGATCGACCCCTCCTGGAAAATTGCATATTTTTCCCCTTTTTGTTTAATCCGATTAAAATGATTAGGAACCCTTGATTATCATTGATAGAGTATAATGGGTTATGAAGATGACCAATAGGGTATAAGTATCCTCCGTTGAGTGAAATTAATATGAGATGAAATTTTGGGTTAACGGGGAGTTATTTATACTTTGGGAATTGTGCGTACGTTTACTAAAAGATTGAGACTCGTGAAAGATTTAGACTAGAAGGTAAGTGAGGGTATACCTACTGAAATTTATACTTAGTGAGAAAGAATACTTCGAGAGATGAGAAGTAAGAATGAAGTAAATAATAAATGAGAATAAAATAGACGAATCCATTATGAGAGATAATTAAGTAAAATTTGTGCTAAGCACGGATGACAATAATTATAGGTCGTGGGTGAACCTAATTTGGAACATATGAATATTTATATGTATGACTTTGTGATTGTGCATATATTATGTATCTGTGTATGACATACCTAGCGTACTTGCTATCGATAGGAGGTTTGTGCGTGATAGCAGTCATATCCTGATGAATCCATAGGATTTTTGATTTGTCGCTCGAGAACATAGGACTATGAAAGACTTATCGGTAAGTTGATAAGTCCGCTGACTATGGGAATGTAGGTATGTACGTGACCTGTGGGTATGAGAACTATGTTCGCCTCCATTATTTGTGATTTGATATTTGAGGTTCGAGGAATCTTTACCGAACCTATAGTCCCCTATACAGTGACGTGATGTATTGGGACAAGATAGTAGAGTAATGCAGCACCGCAGCTGTGTCTCGGGGTGCAGTATAGTATATATATAATATAGTGAATATATATATATATGTTTATAACATCATTATATGTATTATAAGGTTAATACGTGGGAATAATTTGGGCTATAAAGAATGGATACATGTGAATAATCTAGTTAGCGTGGGAACTATAACTAAGATGCCCTAGAGGTATGGTAGGAGTGCACACTAGATGAGAGGTGATGATTCTCAAGAGAGTGTCGCATACTAACAGGGTTGTGATATTAGCCGGTAAGCATTTTAAATACTTGCTAAACTATTTTTAAAACTGTTTTACACTCAGGCTCTGACCCATTTTTTGTCATTTCTTTCTCTATTGTATATATATATGTGTATTACAGGTGCCCAGCCAATAGGCCCGAGGAGGGAAATGAAGCATGGAAAGGCTCTATTCAAAGGTTGGAGGACATATTAGGGGAAATGGCTAAGGCCAAGAATCCTCTACAAAGAACGTTTGTCCAAGGAACACCATTCGTACAGGCAATTGTGGATTTTCCCACACCATCAAAATTCAAAGCTCATATGGTGACGCCTAAATACGATGGGAAAACTGACCCTGTCCTTCATATATAACAATACCAAGATGTTGCCAATATCTATGAGGTCCCAGATTAGATGATATGTAGGGCATTTTTAGGAACTCTCACCGGGTCAGCCCAGATATGGTACAACAACCTTCCTCGAGGGAAGATTGCGACTTTTTTTCAACTGGCAGAGCACTTTATAGGGAATTTCTATTTCGAAGAAAAACCAGTCAAACGAGTAGCACACTTGCTGAGTGTTAGACAGAAGCCAGAAGAAAGCACTAGGGACTACATTACTCGTTTCAATAATGAGAAGCTTGAGGTAATTGATTACGAGGAGAAAACAATAATTACTGCTTTAATGAGTGGGTTGTTGCCAGATAAGTTGTACTACACTTTGGCCAAAGATCCACCTAGGACCATGGCAGAACTGATGGCAAAGGCAGCCAAAATCATGAACGCTGAGGAAACTATGGCTGCGAAGAAGAGTACAGACACTAAGGAGACCAAGGTTGAGGCTAGTAGAACCGAGAAGAAGGATCAGAAGAACAATGGCGGCAACAGGCAGTCGAAAGGTAAGCAAGCATTGGAGCAGATGAGGAAGTATGGAAATTATATTCCTTTAAAAGTGGACATAAATCACATTCTGGAGGAGATAAAGAACAGCGAAGAGCTAGAGTGGCCAGGGAAAATGAAGGCTGATCCTGAAAAAAGGGACAAGTCCAAATATTGAGAATTCCACAAAGACCATGGTCACACGACCAAATGTTGCATAGCTCTCCAGAATGAAATTAAAGAACTCATCAGGCGAGGAAAATTGACTAAGTATGTTGATCGCCAAAATGGTGGAAAGACCAGCGACCGATGAAGGCAAATATCTAAATCTCCTCATCGAACAAAAGAAGATAAGAAGAGAGACCACGAAGATGATCCAAAAGATGATCCCGACCTTCCTAAAAGACCAAGATAGCCAGAGCGTGAGGTATTTTCAATCCATTTTGGCTCATTTGAATGTAATGTTATTACAGGTGGAGATGCAGGAGGTGGAGATCTTATTGAGGAGAGGTAAGCTTACCTCAATGAGGCTCAAGCTTGCTCGTACATACAGCGAATAAATTTGGCTGAAGATGATCGCCCAGGAAGGTGAATAAGGACAAACTGGTCATTAGTTTCTCCAAAAATGACATAACAGGTGTATTATATCCTCATGATGACCCATTGGTGATCAAGATGAGAATGGAAGAAGTGGTGATTTCACGGGTGCTGGTGGATAATGGTAGCTCTGCAGACATCATGTTCTACCCATGCATTGATAGTCTGAACCTGAAGTTAGCCCAGTTGGAGCCCTATCATAGGCCCCTCCTTGGTTTTACTGACGAAAAGGTTTTTCCACTTGGGACGATCAAGTTGGATATGCTTATTGGTACATGTCCTGCTTGTCGAACAGAAAGAGTATGCTTCTTCGTAATGGATAAAAATGTTCAATCGGCTTACAATATCATCATGGGAAGGGTAGGTCTGAAGAAGTTCAAGGCAGTACCATCTATTGTACATTAATATTTAAAATTCCCAACCAACTTTGGAGTGGGAGTTGTGAAAGGTGACCAGAAAGTAGCTCGGGAATGCTACTATTCATCCGTCGAACAGGAGGAACATGAAGAATCCAGGAAGAAGACTATCACCTATCAAGTGGATGAAATAGAAGATGCAGAGATTGAAACATTAGACCCTAGATATGAGTCTCATCTCGTGAAGGGACAGGTCATGGAGGCTACCTAAAATATCATTCTAGACGACGAACATCCGGAACGAACAACTCAAATTGATGAATCACTGGATGTATCGATAAAACAGGAATTGAAAACATTTCTAAGGCGCGAAAAACAAACTTTTGCATGGAATCATGAAGACATGCCAGGGATAGACCCGAGTTTCATATTCCACGAGCTCAATGTGAACAAGGAAGTCAAGCCAGTGAAGCAACGAAGAAGGGTGTTTAGCCCTGAAAAGAACCAAGATATACAGGAAGAAGTAGAGAAACTAAAAAAAGACTCTTTTATTGAGGATGTCAAATATCCTGATTGGCTAGCAAATGTGGTGATGGTAAAGAAGAAAAATAACAAGTGGAGGATGTGTGTATACTTCACTGATCTTAATAAGGCATGCCCAAAGGATCATTTTCCTTTTTCCCGAATTGATCAACTGGTGGATGCTACCTCGGGACACGAATTGTTAAGTTTCATGGATGCTTATTCTGGTTACAACCAGATTAAAATGAAGCCTGAGGACAGGGAGAGTACCTCTTTTATCACCCCAAGGGGAACTTATTGCTATAATGTTATGCCTTTTGGACTTAAAAATACAGGTGTGACATATCACCGGCTGATGAATAAGGTGTTTACAGAGAAAATCAGTCATAACATGGAGGTTTATGTTGACGATATGCTGACAAAGAGCAAGAAAGATGTTGATCATCTAGTTAACCTAGGTCAGACATTTGATCAACTAGAGAAATATCAAATGAAGTTGAATCCCACTAAATGCATATTTGGGGTGCGAGAAGGTATGTTTCTCGGATATATTGTTAATCAACGAGGTATAGAGGCAAAACCTGAAAAGATCAAGGATCTATTAGAGCTATGATCTCCAACTATGAAGAAGGAAGTGCAAAGTATCACAGGGCGAGTCGCAGCACTCAACAAATTTGTGTCACGAGCAACAGACGGATGTCTCCCATTCTTCAAAACACTCCAAAAAACTTTTGAGTGGAATGATGAATACGAGGAGGCCTTTTAAGAATTGAAGAAATATCTGGGGACACCTCCATTATTATCTAGACCAGTGATGGGAGAATGATTATACTTGTATCTGGAAGTTTTAGAGAATGCAGTTAGCTCGGCATTGACAAGAGTGGAAGACGGAGTCCAAAAACCGGTCTATTACACCAGCAAAGCTTTTCGGGGAGCATAGATTAGATATCCAAGGTTGGAAAAGTTAGCACTGGAACTAATCGAAGCGATCATAAGGATGGGGCCATACTTCCAATCCCATACTATTGTGGTGTATATTGATATGCCATTGAGATAGGCTTTGCATAAACCGGAGAAATCAAGAAGATTAATGTACTGAGCAGTAGAACTTGGTGAATATGATATAGTGTGTGAGCCGAGATCATCACTTAAGGGGCAGGCAGTAGCGGATTTTATCGCAGAGTTTACTCAATCTGATACCTCCAAAGAATAGGAGTTTAATACAGACCAACCCGTGGATGTTACGGGATCATCAAATTTAACCCCCGACCAACCTCCATCCTTGGACGATCAAGAGAAGATAATCAACGAGCAGCGAGAAGTGTTGGGGGAAGACAAAAGAAAGCATCAAATATTCCACCGAGGAGCTCTGTCTGACTAAGAGTTTGATAATGAAGTACTTGTATGGAATCTGTATGTGGATGGCTCTTCGTGCACTACAGGCAGTGGAGTAGGAATTATTTTAAACAGTCCGGATGAGATTGATATGGAGTATGCTATGCACTTTCAATTTAAGGCTTCTAATAATGAGGCTGAATATGAAGCTATGATCGTGGGTCTAAGTCTGGTCAAAACCATGAAGGCAGAGCAGGTCGTTGTATTCAGTGACTCACAGTTAATCGTAAATCAAATTCTGGGGGTGTATGCAGCAAAAGGAGAATTAATGATCAAGTATCATGCGAAAGCAATAGAGGTTGTATCGAGTTTTACTGTAGTTTATTTGATTAGAATACCGAGATCGGATAATGCAAGAGCAGACGCACTAGCTCGGTTAGCATCAGCCACACGCACCGAGCTACAAAGAACAATCCCGATAGAAGTCCTGGCTGGTCGGAGCATAGACGAAGATTTAATGATGAATTTCATTTCCCTTGAAATGGGACCTTCCTGGATGGATCCCATCAGGGCCTATATCGAAGAAGGGATTTAGCCACCTGATAAACTCGCAGCTAAGAAACTAAAGTTTAAAGTTGCTCGTTATGTATTGACCAGTGGAATTTTGTACAGAAGAGGAGTTATAGCAAGATTACAAAGATGTGGCCATCCCTTCGAAGTTAAAGACTTGATTGAAGAGGTTCACGAAGGATCCTGTGGAGCTCATATAGCAGGTCGTACACTTTTGCAAAGAATAATAACGCAGGGGGATTACTGTCCAACAATGAGAGCTGATTGCGCAGATTATGCTAAGAAGTGCGATAAATGCCAACGTTTCTCTTCCATCCGAAGAACTCCTTAAGCATTGTTAACACCCATAACATCCCATTGGCCATTCTCCATGTGGGGGATAGACTTGGTCGGACCACTTCCAACGACCAGGGGAAGATTCAAATACCTCGTGGTTGTTGTGGATTATTTTACTAAATGGGTGGAAGCTAAGCCTCTTATTGATATGACATATGACAAGCTCTATCAGTTTATTTGGAAGAATATTATTTGCAGATATGGTCTTCCCCATGAATTCATTACTGACCATGGAACCCAGTTTGACAACGAGGATTTTGTTGCATATTGTCATCAATCTAATGTACTGAAGATCCACTCTGCACCAGGCCATCCCGAGAGCAATGGGCAAACTGAGGTGACAAACAGAACACTACTAAATGGTTTGAACAAATAACTAGATGATGCGAAGGGAAATTGGATTAATGAGCTGCACTTTGTATTGTGGGCTTATCGCACTACACCACGAATAGCAACGGGAGAGTCTTCATACATGTTGACATTTGGAAGTGAGGCTGTCATACCTGCTGAATTAGGTCTACCCATGAATAGGGTGATTAATTTCAATTCTCTTGTCAGTAACTTGATGAGAAGATTAGACCTGGATATGCCCAAAGAAATTAGGGAAGAAGCAGCAATCAGGAATGCAGCATATCAATAACGAACAGCTTTGTTCTACAACAAAATAGTGAAGAAGTGTGATTTGAAAGAATGGGATTATGTGTTGAAGAAAGTGATCCAAAAGCATTACAAACTGGAAGCCAACTGGCATGGACCTTACAGAGTAACTGTAGTTGTTCGTCCAAGGACATACAGAATTGAAACTCTAGAGGGAGAAGAGTTCAAGAATGCATGGAATACAGAACACCTGCGCAAGTACTATCAGTAATTGAAATTCCTATGTAATAGAGTTTCTTCAATATGAATAAAGTGATATTTCGCCCATATTTCTTTCTTTGTTGAATTTTTTTTAGGAATATTAGTGCTACACACTACACAAACATAAATCCAGAGATCAGCATACCACCAACTCCGATTGGTCGGCAAATCAATTACCACCAATTTCGGTTCGTCGGGAATTCAATACCATCAACTCCGATTGGTCGGTAACTCAATTACCACTAACTCCGATTGGTCGGTAACTCAATACCACCAACTCCGGTTGGTCGACAAATCAATTACCACCAACTCCGGTTGGTCGGGAATTCAATACCACCAACTCCAGTTGGTCGGCAAATCAATTACCACCAACTCCGGTTGGTTGGGAACTCAATACCACCAACTTCGGTTGGTCAGAAAATCAATTATCACCAACTACGGTTGGTCGGGAACTCAATACCACCAACTCCGGTTGGTCGGCAATTCAATTACCACCAACTCTGGTTGTTCAGAAACTCAATACCACCAACTCCGATTGGTCGGAAAATCAATTACCACCAACTCCGCTTGGTCGGTAACTCAATACCACCAACCCCGATTGGTCGGCATCTCATTACCACCAACTCTGGTTGGTCGATAAATCAATAACCACCAATTCCGGTTGGTTGGTACCAAACTAGGCAAAAAGCTGGATGACCTCCCGGAGCATCCACTGTCTAGGCAACCAGGTAATCCATACGAGCTTACTACAACTAAGCAGGAACATGGGATAAAAATCATTCTATTGCTTAGGCCCAAAGAGTGACAAGTCACTATAATCAAACAACAAATGGGATAAATATATACATTCACCAACCAACAAATAAGGACATTCTACAAATTATTTCGAAGAAAATGAAATGGCAAAAGACAAACTTTTTCTTCATTAAAGCAAAGAAGATTACACAAGATATGAAGTCTAATTCATTACATCAAATATTCTATTCTATTGGTTTCTTTTCCTCTACTTTTGACACAGGTTCTACCCTAGCTGTAGGATCATCTAAGGCATAAGGGGAATTTATAAAGTTTAGATCTCACAGCATTCTGACATTCATTATGGATGGATGATCGAGAAAGTGCTCTAGACGAGCTATTTCAAAGTTTAAATGAAGACTGTAATCACCGAGATACTTCGATATCAAAATTCGAGGAATAGCATGGGCTGGAATCCAATTAAGGTCAAGATTGAAGGGAGGCACAGGTAAATCAAGGACCACAGGTTCGTAGTAATCCCATAGGAAATGACCTTGTTCCATCTTCAAGACACATAATGCATTTAACCACCCTTGCTTGTATCCTTCGTTGTTCGACTGCTGCAAACGAGTATCAAGGTGATATAGATCTTTATTATACCCAGCCATCCAGAATTCCTTGGTATGCTTGTGAAATTGATAAGTTATCCTCTCAAGTTGCTCGTGGAGATTCTTCACCATAATTTCTTTACTTTCCAGAGCAGAACTTTAATTAGATAGTTGCTCGGTGATGTTCAGAATCTTCTTAGACATTTCTGCTAAGGCTTGGTTCTTCGCCATCAACTGAACGACTTGATTCTCTAAAGCCGACTGAGTTCTCGCTTCTTCAATGGTGACCCGACCAACCCTTGCTCATCCACGAGAAGATCTTGATCGTCCACGAGGAGATGTGGAGGATCCAGCTCATTTTATGGTTTCTAACTCATCCCTTAAGTTAGCATTTTCTACTTCCAAAAATGAAAAACCATCATCATTTACTGGGACCAAGGCTCCCGAAGAAGAATTAGAAGATTTGAGTTGCTTTATTTCCTCTTGCAAAGTGATATTCTCCTGCTCCAGCAGCTTGGAAATATGTCTGTGTTCTTCAATTTTAAGTTTCAGAACACTCTCCTTTTTCTCATGAGCAGAAATGAACTTGTCATATCCTTTGTCAGCACTCAATTATTGGAACTTTTTCTCTTAGCCTTGATGGAGAAATGCCAAAGATTCTTTATACTACTGGTGAAGTTCCTTGATCGTTCCTTGGAGATCTTCAATCATCTCGTAGTAGGCCACATTGTTGGCTACAACACGATCAAGTAAGCACTTCAAGTATTGGTAATCTTTAATTGCTCGGTCAGAAGCACCTGATCTGAGGATGTCAGTTATCTGAGACTCATTAATATCTGCATAACCATCTTTGAAATAGTCATTGCATTTCTTCATCAATTATGTATCATGAGCTGATAAGAGCTCCATCCTGGCCATAAACTAGCAAAGAGAAGAAATAAAAGAGAATCAATAATGGTGCAAACAGAGCAAGTAAAAGACAAACATCAAAAGGTCAAATTTTATTCATCATAATGAAGGGAAACATAGTTCAAGGTTACATTCACAAAAACAGCAAAACAAAAGACCCGAACAACTTTACACCTTCTCCTTATTTCCTACCACTTCTTCATAAGATTTGGATGAAGGAGTTGGTTGCTCGGAGGGCAAGGGCAGTTGCTCGGTAGATGTGCTGGCTGGTTGGACTTGCTCTAAGGATTGGGCAATAGAAACAACAGGGATGTCATCAAGGAAGCTTCATCTGAAGCTGCTTCATCTTCTTCTTCTTCTCTAGGAGAGGGAGGAGGGCCATGAGTGTGCTGCTGGAATAACTCAGAATTCTCAACAACCTTTAGCTCCTTCAAGGCTGCTACCCATCGATATCTAAAATATTTAACACCTGCATACTCCATTTGAGAAGACATGACAGCCAGACCCTTGTTCCAGCCCTTGTCCCAACCAGTACTGAAGGATTTTTTAACTACAACTTTCCTTTTTACCCTCTTCGAGGAGGTCCTTTCCTAAGGAGCTCTTCGAAAGACTTCAATTTTTCTTCCACCTTATTTTATGCTGCTCAACATCTTGAAGCCTAGCAACATTTTTCTCTGAAGATTTAAGCTTGATCGCAAGCTCCTCTTTATCTTGTTCAGTTTCTTTTAATTTCTTCTCCAACTCTTTGGAGGCAGCCACAGCTTGATCTCTGTTTGCTTCAACAGACTTGAATTGCTTCTCCCAAGCATCTTTGTCCTCCTCGTATTTTTGATGATATTCCCTCAAAGACTGGGTTAGTTCAGCAAAAGCTTCCTTTACTCCACCCGAGGAACTTGAAGCCCTGATAGCTTCATCCTTCTTCAAAATGCTGTTGAAACACGTCATAAGCTGAAAAAAGAAAGAACTTTAAGTCAATACATGAACATGGTATTAAAAAAATAAAGGGGTCAAGCTAAAGATACTTACTGAAGTAATGTGTTGAGCAGCCAGTGTAGTAAGTTTCTCACGAGAAAATGTGTCTTCAACACCTTAGGATTCTGGAACATTCCAGGATCTTACGAAGCTCACAGCAGATCTCGGAGCAACAAGAGCTGGAACACTACATTCAACATTTGAAAGTTGAGAGATAGGTTCAGTAGGTCTCTCAGAATAACTTCTTTTTAATCTCCTCAGAGGACTAGGAGCATTTTCAATTAAAGATATTATCTCTATTGGGGAGATGACAACAGTCTTACTTGGAGGCATAGGGGGCTTCTCGCCAGCTTCCTTGGCAGCAGTGGGAGGGGGTACATCTATAGTCTTTGTCCCTTCTTCTGGGACATCTTATTTACTCTTCTTTGCCTCCACAGTGGCAGAGGTAGACTTGTAAAAAAAGGTAGGAGCTCTTCTCTTAGGTCGGATGGTCGTTGAGAGTTCCTCGATGCAATCCTAGGAGGACTTCTATTCCTCCTAGGGCCCAATCAATCAAAAGGAGATACTCTACTCAACCTCTCTATAGCACTAGTCCTTTCTGGGGTGAGAGTGATATTTCGGTGGGAATCAGTAGCTCGTACTGATGAAGTCCGACCTGGTTGATATGAAGGATCACTAGATCCTTCAGTACGATATGAGTCAGTACGTCTAGATTGAGAGACCTCCGGGAATAACGTTCTTCTAGTTCTTGAAGAAGGCAAATGGGTATTTCTCTGAACACTCGGTTGTCCTGATTGGTCCGGCACTCCACCTTGAACAGTTTGTATAAGTTGACGCATAGTTTCCTACATGGTTGTTTGCCCTTGAGCTAAATTAGCCATTATAGCAGCTAGATCTAGAACATTTGGGGGAGTAGAAGGGTTTGGAGGGACCCCAGTATTTCGATTACTTAATTTCGGATTATCAACCATAGATGATGAATTATTTTGGTGAAAAATGCAAAGTACAGTCGTATTGCCACAGACGGCGCCAATCTGTTGATGTAAAAAACTAGATTATATCTAATTTATCTAATTAATCAATCACAGATAAAATGAATAAATAAGACAAAGGATTTTTAAAGAGGTTTAGCCTTATAGAAATGGCATACGTCCACTATTTTTATATTGTCGACTGTTTATTTGGAATCTTGATAATATACCAAGAAATCCCAAGTCCCCCACTTATAAGGAGGTTACAATGTATTTATAGCCTTGAGGCTGTACATATGAAATGATAATGCGCTGTTATCTAGTAGACATATACATGTGTACGATAATAATGAGCATTTAATGCGTAGTTGTCTTTTGATTCTCTTGATTTGGTTACTTTGCGCGCTAAGTAGCTCGGACCACTTAAGTTGCTCAGTACGCTTAAGTTGCTCGGGGCACCTGAGTTGCTCGGTACACTTAAGTTGCTCGTCTAAGGTACTTGTATTTGCCATGTAGGTTGACACGTGTCTTCAAGTGATTGGTCCATGTTAGCAGGCTAAATTTGGTATCTATATATATATATATATATATATATATATATATATACACACACACGGTAGATCCAAACTTTTTTTTTCAAAATTACAATATTTTTAAAGGTTTGCGCTAGTGACATTCAGTCCCCACCACTACCCACCCCCATTGTCTGAGCTTCAACGACCTTCATCAGAGCTACGATTTGGGGTGGGTAGTAGTGGCATAGGGTGTCGTTGGCGTGGACTTCTGAAATTATGAGAATATTAGATAAATGGGGTTCGGATCCACTGGAGCTCCGGTTTGGGGTAAGTATGGGTGGCTTTGGGTTAGGTTTATATCTGTAACATTTTCAGAAACATTAATATTTACTGTGTTCATATAACACAGTATATATATATATATATATATATATATATGGTGGATCGAGACCACTTTTTCTGATATTTTCTTATTTTTAACGGTTCGCGCTAGCGGCATCCAATCCCCACCCCCATTGTCAGAGCTCCAACAACCTTCATCAAAGCTCTGATTTGAGGTGGCATGGGATGCCGATGTAATATTTTCACAAACAGTAACATTTATTATTTGTGAAAATATTACAGATATAAATGTAACCCAATGCTACACCTACTCACCCCAAATCGGAGCTCCGGTAGATGCAAACCCCATTTATCCAATATTCTATTATTTCATAAGGTCCGCGCCATCGGCACCCCATGTCACCCCAAATCAGAGCTCTGATGAAGGTTGTTGGTGCTCCGATAATGGGGGTGGGTGGTGGTGGGGATTAGATGCCCCTAGCGCATACCATTAAAAATAGGCCAATATCAGAAAAAAGAGGTTTGGATCTACTGTATATATACTGTGTTATAACACAGTAAATCTTATTGTTTGTGAAAATGTTACAAATATAAACTTAACCCAATGTTAACCCTACTCACCCCAAACCGAAGCTCCGGCGGATCCAAATTCCATTTATCCAATATTCTCTTATTTCCTAAGGTCCGCGCCAGCGGTACCCCATGTTATCCAAAATCAGAGCTCTGATAAAGGTTGTTGTAGCTCCAACAATGGGGGTGGGTGGTGGTGGGGATTGGATGCCACTAGCGCGGACCGTTAAAAATAAGACAATATCAGAAAAAGAGGTTTGGATCAACTGTGTATATATATACTGTGTTATAACACAGTAAATGTTACTGTTTGTGAGAATGTTGCAGATATAAACTTAACCGTCCAACCCTACTCGCCCCAAACTGGAGCTCTGGTGGATCTAAACCTCATTTATCCAATATTCTCTTATTTCCTAAGGTTCGCGCCAGCGACACCCCAAATCAGAGCTCTGATGAACGTTGTTGTAGCTCTGACAATGGGGGTGGGTGGTGGTGCGGATTGGATGCCGCTAGCGCAGACCGTTGAGAATAAAAGAATATCGAAAAAAAGAGGTTTGGATCCACCGTGTATATATATATATATATATATATACACACACACACACTATATTAACACAGTAAATGTTACTATTTGTGAAAATGTTACAAATATAAAGCTAACACAATGTCAGGCCTACTCACCCAAAATCGAAGCTCTGATGAACGCTGTTGGATAGCGTGGACCTTTAAAAATAAGATAATTTCGAAAAAACTGTGTGTGTGTATGTATATATATATATATATACACTGTGTAATATTAACACAGTAAATATTACTGTTTGTGAAAATGTTTTAAGTATAAACGTATTTCTTTTTCTGGTGCATACAGTAAAGTTTACTGTCTGTGTAATTTTTTTATTTGAAATTATATAGTCTTCATGGATCTTGTTTGATAGATCTCGTCGAGCAGATTTCAAAAATAGTAATTTTGCGAAAAACAGATATGTCAATTAAAAGTTATGATCATTTGAAGATTAAAAAAAAAGATCAACCACTTATGTAACTTCCTAAAGGAAGTTACGGATGGTTGGTTTTAAAAGGGTAAAATTGCGGAAAAAAAATTCGAAAAAATTAGGAGTAGGACTTATATGTAAGAGGAAAACATGGTGGGACTAGAATGTCTAAAGAAAGGTCTAATAGGATCTAAATGAGAATGCTCCTAAGTTATTACACTTTAAAAAATTAAATTAACTTTTAGAAAGAAAAAAAACTCACCGGGACTTTCATGTTATATATTAAATATTGAACACTCAATAACAAATTGACTAGGGATTAGATTTCACACACACACACACACACACACACACACACATCGAATTCCATTAAAACGGGTGGAAGAACGGACAAAATGTACAAAAATCCAAAAAAAAAATTGTTTCGATTTATTTTGTATGATGTTTAAACATTTCAGTATACAAATTCACATGTATTTGATTATTTTTTTAAAATATCAAAAAAATACATTTTGAGTTGATTTTTTGTGGATACACTGAAATGTTTAAACAATACTAAAAAAATAAGAAAATAAAAAGCATTCCACACTCGTTTTGAGATATATGCAAACTAAATCTTTGTAAAAAGAGATAAAAAGAGTACTTGAATTCATTGGAGAGTTGCCACATCTAAGGATTCATCCAAGTGAAAGCAGAGAAGGGGAAGGACTCAACTGGGTTTTTTTAGGACTAGGACAACTATTTCTTTTTCGCTCTTTTTCTCTGGGTTTTCGCTTGCAGTTGACGTAGATCGGTGGGGATGCTGAGAGTCAGAAATTATTTCATGGCGCCCGCCGACCCTCGGGACACTATAGGTCCCCCGATGCTCACCGATATGTAGTATAGTTGTTAAAGATAATTAAGATTTCATATGTATTAAGGATTATGTATTATACTTCAACCATCCTAAATTAAGAGTTCACTATCCCTTTTGAGTTGTTCTAAATCAAGAGCCCACTTTTTTTTAACATAATGGACATATAAATACGACAATAGTGAACAAGTTAACCATTGATTGCATGTATCCTTAATCTATAAAAAGATCGAATAAGTATTCTTATTATGGAATGAGGAAGTATTAAATTCAATAAAGAATTACGCTCAAGGTCATGTTCCATCCTATATATGAATTTATAGGACACTACTTTCCAGGTTTATAAATATAGTCCTTCTGGTATGATAACATTTATTTGTGTGGTCCCTTTAAAGTTAGAAGTACACAAAACATGTAAGTTTATTTACTTTAGTTAAAGATGTATTTGTTTTTATACCCTTACTCATACTCATTTATAACTCATTCTAAAAATAAATACATGACCCCACCTCTACCTCACTTCACCCACCGGAATCCTCTTCGGAATGCCGGAATTCTTGCTGGATTGTTTCTCTCTCCTTATTTTTCTCTCTTCATCTATTTCTTTCATTTTTTTATTAGCGGCAGCGACATCATTGCCAACACTGGAGAAGATTGTTTTTCAGCAGAAAAGTGGAGTTTTCACCGAAAAAAATGGAACTTTCGACAAAAAAATTGAGGTCAACAAATATTGAATATGGGTGTTATTGGATAGATCTCGATGGGTAGATTTCAAATATATAAATTTTGGATTTGGAAATTTGAAGTTATAGACTTTTAAAAAATTGATGAGTTTTTTTTTTTTAGTATAAGTTGTGAAATGATATATTAGTCATTTTCATGGTCTTTTTAATACAAAGACCAAATTTATAAAATTGCATAGTCTCTTATTTTTACACATTTTTTAATGGGTGGACATTTCCTCAAAAGCCCCTAAATTCAAATATATATGTATGTAGTAACTAGGGTTGGTCTTTGGTCGGTTTGGTCAGTAAATGGACCATACCAACTTTGAAATAATCAAACCAAAATTATCAGTTTTACCAGCCGGTACACTAACCCATAAACCAAAACCAAACCACGCGGTAAATCGATAAAATTGATTTTTTGCAATAAAATCGGTTTTTCGAAAAATACGGTAATTTCGGTAATTTTCTCTTCGCGGTAATTTTGGTAGTACTCGGTACATAATTGTATTTTTTTGCATATGCATATTTAAAATAAGAATAAGAATAATAAATTACATAATTATTTCGTCTCCAAAACTACATATAAACATTATACCCCAAAATAAACATCACAATTAAATTGCAATTCAAATAAATATCACAATCAAATTAGTTCACATAAACAAGATCAGATCAAAACCCATATTCTTGAACTCTAAAACGGCTACTATCAAAACCGAAAAATTGAACGATTTTCTTATCTAAGCATAGAACAAACAAAATCACTCTTACACACATATAAGAAAGCTTTAACACACAAAATGAGAAACATTACTAAACATAAACTAAAAATAAATGAATAAGAAAGGAAGGCAGATATGCAGATAATGTGATTACACTGAAAAAAATAAAGAATTGAAAAAACATATAGATGGATGTGTTTAGATGAGAGAGAGAGTACTTACTTATTTTTTTTAGAAAAGGTACCAATCTAAACTCCATGTGAATAACGAATATCCAAATTAATATGTGAAAATATAGAACAAAGGCGGAGATTGTATCATGAGAGAGTACTTATAACACACAAAAGAAAACAATCAAATTTGAGAGACCAAGTTAGTACTTTAATAACCAAAATCTCTGCAAATTCAAACCACATAACCTGACCAAAACCCTTCAATCAGAAAGGAAAAACAATCAGGAAAAAAAGAGATTCGAAAAAAATTAAAACAATCTTAGAACTATAGATGAGAGAATACGGAGTTGGTTTATAACGGAAGAGAGAGGGAGAGAATTTACCTTGGGTTCTTTTTTTACAGAATGGAAAGAGTAGTGTGACTGTGTGATGATGGAGAATGGGTACTCATCTTCTCTCGATAAATGTGTACCTATGGTTCAAATTAAAGTAAAAAAGTGGTGTGTGTTTAAGGCGGGATATCAAAATCTATGCTATCTTATTATTATATATATATATATATATATATATATATATATATAAAACAGCTTTCGGTATTTCGTTTCGATACGGTACAGTCGCTAATCGATTTTTAAAACGTTAAAACCAAAACCAACCACAAAAATTTTGGTTTCGGTAGTTTCGATTTTCGGTAAGTAAAAAATATAAACTATTACCACTTTTTTTGGTACGAAATCGTACGGTACGAGTTTTTACCATGCCACGAACACCCCTAGTAGTAACAATATACATCTATCAAATTTTGAGAATGATCCTTGGTCAACCGTCCCCTCTAACAAATATGTTCATGGAAGATTATTTGTTAATAAATATGTTTCGATTGACACACTTAAATTATGATAAATACAACCTCATATATGAATTTAAAATTAATGATATTTAGTGCACTTCTTCGTGCATTTTTATTTCATGTCACAATTTTGTTTACACTTTCTAAGATCTATAACAAATTTAGAAGCAAAAAGCCTATTAAGTGCACTAAGTTTTTTAATTACTTCTGTATTCCTAGTATATTAAAATATTATCCCCCTAATATCAATGTTCTAAAAAATGCGGGGGTAATCGAGGCGTAGATATCAAGCCTTAAGCCTTAGAATCCTAGGCGGACCTTAGACGTAAAAAGGCGTGAAAAGGCGTTTAAACTTTCTTAATATATTTTAATATTTTTTATTCATAATAAGGCAATTAAAATGCTAAAATTATACGTATCATAAAAATATGTCTGAATATATGCAAATTAAAATACTATTTTATTATTTTAGATGAGATAATGGTCCGGTTAGTAAAAAAAAAAATTTAAAAGCGTTATCGTTTCACTAAAGCATTGTTGTTTTTAGAAAAAAAATGCGCCTTAATGGTTTTACCAGAAATAAAGCGTAAAAAACTTAAAACGGTGCGTTTCTTTCAAGCTTTAAGTCTAGGCGTGCCTAGAAGGATTTTTTAGAACAGTACCTAATATAAATATAACTGTTTAATACTCTTAAAATATAAATCTAGAAAAAAAAATAAAAATAAACTCGTTATACACAATATTACTCACTTTTTAATGTTATCTTATTTTCGGAAAAACGACGCATTCTTTTAGAAGCATATGCCAAATATCAGTGGCTTTATGTCCCGCGAGAGGATCCAAAGAATCTGAAACTCTTGGAAACAGTACAAATGTTTGGTTCATTGAATGTGGACGTTTGATCTCCGCATGAGGTGGAAAACAGCTTTTTTCTTTAACTAATTTTTATTTTTCCCATTTAGAGAAAATTATAATATAATATGGTCACCCAAATTATGATAATATTTTGAAGTTTATTAATGTATTATTTTGTGAGACTTGAATTGACAGAATCCCATAAAATCTTATCATCACGTGAACAAATTATATACAAATGAGGAAGAAATAAATTTCTACTTAAAAAAGAGAGGCATCATCTTTTCTTCCACTCTTTATTTCTAAATCTTCGGCCATCGATTCGATGAAAGTCCTGCAAAATCTTTAACAAAAGATATATGAAGTTAAAGTATAGCCGTAATTATTAAAAAAATAAAAAAAAAGGTCTTAAATTAACCTAGTATGTTCTCTTAAGTATATTCAGTGTCTCTTGAATTTTTTTTCTTTTTTATATACAAGTCTAGTTAGAGCTTGACTACAGCGACCGGCATTCCCTACTTAAAAATCCTACTTAATGATGTCGCACTTGCCACATCACGAAGGGACACACTTTTTTTACTCTAAAATGATTTTTAGTGCTGAAAAAAAAAGCGAATAATCTCTTAAAATAAGAAAAAATATATTTTTTTTCAAAATATTTTTTTATCACACTCCTTTATTTTATCACTACAGCAGTCTAATAAAAAAACATGTTAAAATTATGTGTTAAAATACAACAAGATAAAACATGAAATACAAAAATACAAAAATTGTTATTAGAATAGTTTTTTTTTAAAGCGGACCTTTAAACAGTTTTAAGAAATAAAATAAATATTTTAAATGTTGTAAAATTAAAAAAAAAATAAGTTTAGAAATTAAGGGTGCCGCTGTCGCGAACCTTCAAAAATAAGAGAATATGAGAAAAATGGGTATTTGTGGGGGCTAAATGAGTTAAAAATAATTAAAAAAAAGAAATGTATCATTGGAATAGTTTTTAATGCGAGCCTTTAAACAGTTTTAAGAAATACAAAAATTGCTTTAAATGTTTTAAAATAAAATAAAAAAAAGTTAAAAAATAAAGGGTGTCGCTGGCGCGGACCTTTAAAAATAAGAGAATATTGGTTAAATGAGTGTTTGAGGGACTTTTGGAACAAAATAAAAATGCTAGGACTAAATGAGTATTAAAAAATGTTTGAGGGACTTTTCGGTAATTGATCATTTATTTACTTAACACAATCTAATTAAAAAATTACATAATGCGATTATAATATTTTATTTTTTAACTTACACGATCATGAACCAAATGAAACGCGACGTGGCACGGAGTCGTATTTTTTCATGCCGCTGGCGCGGACCTTTTTTTCTAAATAGTAGAAAGATTATTTTTAAAATTGTAAAAAATGATTCGCGCTAGCGGTATGAAAAAAAATCGACTCCATGTCACGTCGCGTTTTATTTGGGTCGTGATCGTGTTAATTAAAAAATAAAAAATTGATAATCGAACTGTGTAATTTTTTAATTGGTTTGCGTTAAGTAAAAAAATTAACACAATGATGTATTTTAACACATAATTATTGGACTGTTTTTTTTTTAACTTGAAAGTTATATTTTTAAAAAATAAATAAATTTATGCACATAAAACAAACAAATAAAAGATGTTTTGAAATAAATGAGTATTGTGTAATTAAAGAAAGAGTAAATTAGGTCTTAATGATGTGGAGGATGATGTGGCACTTCCACATCATTAAGTCATGCTTTTATGTCTCAATCCCATGTCCCTCTATCATTTTTCGTCTAGTTATAGTAAAATTATCTCTTTATATTAAAATTTCGAATAATGGTGTTTCCTGAATTATTGATGAAGTAATGATTTTTGAGCATATATATATATATATACAATTTAAAATATATTAAACTCCTATAAATAAAGTGTGACGAATGATTTTTGAATAAATAGCAAATTTATCTGAGTCAATAACAGTAGTTGATTATATGCGTATAATTTTTTTTGGTATGATAATTATTTGAACACATAATAATATTTGTGTTCAAAATTACCACTAAAGGTTTTGTGTATTGTAATATTTATTTTATAAGTTCGTCACAAATAAATTAATAGTTTTTTTGACAATAGTTATTGTTTAGCATGTGAGAAACTTACAAGTTACAAACAATAATGGGAATAGGTCCAAATAATCAAAAAATAAGTTGCAATAAACAATAAGGTCGAAAGGTAAACCATAAACTTGTAACTAATAAAAATCAGGGTATTTTGTGTTTCACCCCCGCTTTATAGTTTGTTATGCGTTAAATGCATTACACCACCACTCTATAACAAAATATTTAAATATTTAAATTGTATATTTTTCTTAATATAATAATTTTTATTTAAGTTAATTATAAATTTAACCATGATGTTTGGGATGATTTTAAAAATTAACACTACACTTTTAATTTTTACGATGTTAACCTTGTTGTATCTAATTTTTACAATTTTAACCCTCCGTCATGCATAGTTAGCCCACCTATTTTTACAAGTCTCACATATGGACAAAAAAATGGTTAAAGAATACTTGCCACATATTAAAAAAAATCATTACGTCATTTACACTACACACTCTCTCCCTTCTTCCCTTCCCCCACCACACCCAATTCTCCTCTTCGTCTCTCTCTCACTCATGTGTGTGTGTGTGTGTGTATGTGTGTGTGTGAGAGAGAGAGAGAGAGAGAGAGACCTTCTCCTTTAATGATTTCTTATGGTATAGACTCGATACATATCATTTTTTTTCAATAGTAAAAAAAATTAATTTTTTAATAAAATTTCATAGATATGATCTTCACGGTGAAAAGATCATCTCTAATTTTTTTCATTAAAAAATTCAATAAAAATCCCGTTGAGATGAGGTGATATGTAAAAAAAAAGGTATAAATACACATTTTTGACCGTTGAAATGTTGACGATTATCTCAACCACTTTTTGATTGAATTTTTTTATAAAACTTCATGTATTTGATCTCGACATTGAGAAGATCATAGCCATGAAGTTTCATAAAAAAAAAATCAATCAAGAAAGTCGTTGGCGTCGACCCAACATTTCAACGGTCGAAAATGAATATTTATGCCATTTTTTTATATATCACCTCATCTCAACGGTTTTTATTGAATTTTTTAATGAAAAAAATTAGAGATGATCTTCTAATCGTGGACATCATATCTATGAAGTTTCATCAAAAAAATTATTTTTTTACTATTTTAAAAAATGATATGTACCGGAGTCTACACCATAACGAGTCCTTACAAGAGACTTTTTGTATATATATATATATATATATATATATATAACCCTATCTATCTCCCCGAACCTAGCGACGCCTCCCTTCCTTACCCAACCACTTTGTCCCTCTACCCCCCCCCCCCCCAATGGAACTCCCCCCACTTATCGTTCTCTCTCTCTTCTCTGTTTCCCAATACAGATGTTGGTCGACCCCCTTATGCCCAGCCCATTTGACTCCTTCCATCACCCATGCCCCTCCCCCTCTCCCCCACCACCACCCTGACGCTCCCCCCACTTCTCATCTTTCTCTTTGTTCTTTGTTTCCCAGCCGCTTCAAAACCTTTCTTACCCAACCTCTCTACTTCCCCCTCTCTCTCCCCTTAATGACGTTCCCTCTCTCCCATTGTGTTTGAGATTTTATCCAATTTCTCCTCCCTAGTTTTCATGGCTTTATTTTTAAAAAAGTTATATTGATTATAATGTGGTGGTGTAGATGGCATGTGGCGGTGGAGTAATACTAGGGTTTTACAGATTTGTTATTTTTTCAAAAAAAATCTAATCGATTTTTTCAATCTAAATGCGGTGTTGGAGCTAGTGGCACATGGTGGTGGAGTGGTGTAGGTCGTTATAACGGTAGTGTGAGAGTGGTGAAGGTGGTAGTATGGGTGTGGTATTTTTTATCTTAATTAATTATGTCATTATATTTTAGATTTTAATTATGTCATTATATTAGCTAAGCGTCATCTTTTTTTTTTGGATTTGTAGCCACATAGATGCCACTTGGTTGCCAATTCACGCATTTCATTATGTCTCCTCAAGTAGGATTGATGAAAGGTTAAATTAAACCATATCAAAATGTTAGGGTTAACCTTGAAAAAATTAAAAGAGTAAGGCACTACACTAAATATTTTCAATGGTCATGGTTTTGATCCGCGACCACCGTTATGGGTCATGGTTTTCACCCGTGACATTATGAAGCATGACAAAATTGTGGGTCACGGTCGCTACCCATGACCCATAGGGGAGAACAGGGTCATGATCACCACCTATAACCAAGACACTACGGCAGGTCATCGTCCAGGACCGTGACCCTCAAGAGAGAACCTGGGTCGCGAACGCCACTCGTGACCAGGATACCACGCTCACGGTCCAGGCCTGTGACCCCAAGGGGTGAATTTTGGTCATAGTCACCACTTGTAACCTATTACAAGGCTGGTCACGATCAATAACCGTGACTTATTTTTTATTTATAAAAAATCCTTTGGTCATGGTCCAAAATCGCGATCAAATATATATTTTTTACATTAAAATAAAATAGGGGTCATGGTTTTAGAGTGCGACCAAATAAAATAAAATTTATTTTTCTGCCTCGCAAGAAAATTTGTATTTTTTTATAACATGTTTTCATTTTCAGACACAAATATCTAGCCAATGTGTAATAAACTTTAACTAACGCATGCTTGCATGAATATGTAATAAAATACAACCCATGCTTGCGTGAATATATACAACACAAAATAAAATATAACGCATTTTGCGTGAATATGTACAACTTAAATAAAAATACAACAAACACTTGTGTGAATATGTTTCAAATATTCTTTCTCCATTGAGGTCTGTAAACAAAACTTCAAAAATATCACAAGTGGTAAGTAACAATGGACTTGAATCCCAAAAATAACTTTGAAATGCCTACGTAGCCAAAGATGACATCAAAGTCCACGTAGTTTGTAAAATTAATGAGGTTGGGGACTAACCTATAATTTGGATCTTGGGTGTCTCCTTTGATTTATGAAATTTTATGTCAAATGTGTTGAAAGTATAGAAAATTTTGAGAACACTATAAATTGAAAATTTTGGTATGACCCCCCATGGGTTTTTTATTTATGAAAATATATGTCAGTGTACAATTGTGATAATATTCTGAATTGGATTGTTTTGCGTTTTCGCCCTTCAACGACATGTTTTTAAGTTCTATAACTTTTTGTCATGTTCTCAAACTGGACGTCCCATAACTACATGGTTAGTTGTTACGTGTTACGTTGGTCCCATGGGAGGTGTCCGTATCTCTGGCGGGGTCGTTTGGGGACTGTTTTGTGTTTTCACCCTTCATTGTCATGTTTTCAAGCCTAAGTCTAACTATTTACAATTTTTTATTATGTTCTCAAATCGGGAGTCTTATGACTATGCGACAACTTGCTAAGGGTTACCTTGTCCCGTGGAAGGTGTCCGTGCCTCTTGCGGGGGCGTTTGGGGGCTGTTTTGTATTTTCATCCTTCAACGACATGTTTTCAAGCCTAAGTATAAATATTTGTAAGTTTTTATCATGTTCTCAAATCGGGCATCCCGTGATTATGCGGTCAATTGTTACATGTTAGGTTGGTCCCATGAGAGGTGTTCGTGCCTCTTGTGGGGGTGTTTGGGATCTTTTTTCCATTTTCTCCCTTCAACGATATGTTTTCAAGCCTAAGTCTCATTGAAATACACCATATGGTTGACTTATTAGGATTTTTTCCATGTACGAGTTTGAACTAGTTTGGATATAAAGACAAAATAATTTTTAGTTTGAATTGAGCTTTCCTTCAACAAAGTACTACAAAGACTGCATCAAGTACATCTTCGGCAACCCAATTATGGTTTATAAAGTCAAAAATTAGTGAAAAGCACACTATAGGAACATATTGCACTCATTTTACATTTAGTGTGTTTAAAATTATTTTTAAAACATTTTAAAATAAATTTTTAAACATTCAAAATTGACTTGAGAAAGTTTTGGGGCTTTAATTGATTTATTAAAACTTCCCTTAAAACCTTTTGGACTAATTCTCAAATCGGCATAAACATTTGGGGAAGCAAATGGGAATTTCTAAGAGTTTAAATCTCGCGTTTGTTTGCTTATAAGAGAGTATCACGTGTTACACATTTGCTGTCTTAGGATTGGTTATATGTGTGTTTTCTTTACCTCACATAACTAAAACCATTTCCAGCCATTGATCTATATTATGTACGGTTTGCATGTTGCCTTTAGTGATCCCAGTGTAACCAGTCTTAACATTAAGGATTGATTGACCTAAAATAGGTTATAAACGGTTCCCATAACCTTCAGCAGTGCATTCCTAACCATTAAATTAATCTCAAAATGGTAGATGTAATCTTGGCCCTTAATTTGAACCTTAGTCTCCAGAAGCTTCCTTTCCATCTATAAAAAGAGACTTCGTCTCCTCATTTTCAACTTTTACCAGTAAAAGAGTTTGAGAGAAAAAAAAAGAGAAGAGAGTGAAGAGAAGGAAAAAGATATTGAGTGAAAAATACGTCAAAACTTTTTCAAAATAAGAAGTGAGTTAGGGTTTGTAACAATAGAAGGATCTCCCTTTTGTTTTTTCAAAACCACTTCTAAAAACCCTTATTCATGCTTGAAAAGCATAGGGTTTCTGTGAGTTGTTAGTTGGAGTGCTCTTGAGCGTAAGATTCAAACACAACCTCCTCTGAAAACCCATCGCTCTCAAAACAACCTCACGAGGTTGATTATCTTAGTTTTTTAAAAAAAAATTGAGATTTCAACCAAGTGATACATTTCATGTTATATTTAAGTTGGTTCACATAATTTCTTTTATATAAATTTTTTCTCTTTGTGGATCTTAATTTAAATTCTTTCAAAAATTTCAGATCCACTCGCTTCTATTTTAAAAATATAAAAAGAGACTTAAAACAACTTTCATATTATAGATCTGGTCTGATTTTGTGATTTTACAGTTTGTAATATCTTTGTATATAAATAACTTTTTAGATCTGATTTTTTTCAAGATCTAAAATGAACATATCTAAAATAGCCTTGGAATTCTATGGTCTGATTTTCTTTCTTTTAAAAAAAAATCATCATATCGACTCTCTGTAATTTGTCAGACTGGTTTGTAACGATTAAGTGTGAGAAAGTAGGATGTGATACCAATTTGAGATTTTGCAATTTTTCAATAGTGTTAACTTATTCAACTAGATGTTAATCACAAATAAACTAAGATTCTAATTTTATTAAACCCTAAACATGCATCTATGTGATTGAAAGCATTAAATCAACAAGTAGGAAAATTTCAGGAAAAATTCCTGCATGGAAAAACCTTTTATTTCACTAATCAAATGTAAATCAGAACTTACAAACTTACAAGTGAAACACTACAACGAATTTTTGCAAAAAACCATAAAAATCGCAGCCTTCAGATCAGTAATGACTCCTTCGAGAATTATACGAACTGTAGTTCCTCCTTCAGCAATGCCCTCAAGTATCCCCAAGTTAGCAATAAAGATAGCACTCCACAGGGATAAACTTCGACAAAGAAGTGTTTGGATTCCAAAGATGATTCATAAAAGTAATTGGGATGTGTTTGTATGAATCAAAAAGGTTTTTAGATCTAAAAAGTGAAGACTTAATTTCAGTTGTTCTGCAATTTGCGTAAATAAAAAGTCTTAATTTAAAAGCTTCATGAAACAGGTATTTATAGGCTAACAAAATTTTTGAGGCAACGTAGGTCGTTCGAACGACTTCCCGATGTCATTTGAACCACCCAAGAAATGACCTTCTTAAAATTAAAACAGTAGGGCGTTGTTTGATAAAAAATCAATCCAAGATTCAAACGACCCATCAAACGACATTAGCATGTCATTTGAACGACTTTGCCATGTCATTTGAACGCTAGGAATGAAACTTTTTATTTTTAAAAGTCCGCCTATAGGTATTTCAGAAAACTTTTTAAGTTTGAAAAATGCCTCATTTTGATAAAAAAAATTATAAAAGTATCCCAACACTTAGTAAAAAATATAAGCCAATCAAAATAAAATTTGTATCAAAGTATACCTCATGACGTGTAGATATTGAATATGCGTGATATTCGAATTCGTCTTCTTGAATGTGTGAACGTAAACTTCCTTTACGGTTGTAACGAGATACGACATACACAATGTAAACTAGGGACTATGAAAAATATGTCCTTACAATCTCCCCCTATGTCTATTCCGGTACAAATAAAAAAATCCGAATTTTCAATAAATGTACTATACAAATCTAATACCCTCCCATGAACCCAAAAGTGAAAAAACACTAAATATCCAAGTATTTAAAAATCTTCAACTTTCAAATCTTCAATCTCTCTGCTTTCCTTGCTCTTCTTTTTGTGTGCTTTCCAAAACGATCATCAAAGCCCTACACACAATAAACAAAGCAAATACCTTTGTGATGTATTAAGTTTGAAATGAGATAAAGATAAAAAAAATATCTAATAAAATTAAGTCTCCTCCATAATTCATAATTCGTTCTCCCCCTTTTTATTTGTCCAAAATAGACAAGAAAAAGAATAAAACATAATAAATCGGAGCGTCACAACAAGCATAGAAAATATGTATCCATTAAGCTCATGCAAGGATAAACTGAAAAGGCTCCACAAACTATTTTTGATTTTTCAAATATTTTTCAAGAAAAAATACTTTTACAAACACAACACACCATGGATTTACACTTAGATTACCAAATCATGGAAACGAATGAATGGGCGTGAACAAATTCGATAGGAAAATCAACTCAAACATTCATAACATATGTGAAGGATGAATATGGATACTCCTAACGAATGAACTCAAAATCGTTCTTAGGTGTAAAATTTTTGAATTCAAATGATATTGACTCATTCTAATCAACAAATTATATTCTAAAATGATTTCCGCACCAATAACATCTAAAACTATGTAATGCTTTTTCAAGACTTTGTCAGGACGTGCAAGCCCGTTGATTTCCAACCAAACTCTCTTATAAATAATAATGCTTTTTATTTCTCAAATAAGGTGCGAAATTCTCTTTTTAAGAGATTTCCTATTGGCCCCCCTTTTGGCATATATTTATTTTTATTACCTTAATTTTTTCTTGGGCTCTTTTCAAATGGTGACTTTCATAATGAGTTCACTTGCCTCTCCCGTGTTCACTCTTATTTTTTCAATATTAAAAAAATTCTCACAGGAAACAGTTCTTACATGTACTACTTTCTTTGTCAAGTTTTATCGTATTTGTTCATTTTAAAGACATGATTGAGATGAAAACACTTCGAACAACTTGTTATATCAAATAAATATGTGCATGTGTGCCACTAAGAGTCAAACATATAGAAAGTAATCGCTAATCACTTCTTGATGGCTCCCAACATTATAAAGCACATGGATGAAATGATGTATCGTCTCAAAACACTATCAAATAATCACATGGATAATGAAATGATGTTTTGACTTGGTCATCCTAAATGTCCATTCATAAATGTTGTAAAAATAAATGCACAAATCTTTTTGTGTTTTTCAAAAAAATTTATCAAAAAAATTGAAAATATTTTTTATTTTTCCAAAAGTTTTCAAAAACAAAAATCTTTTTGCGTTTCTCGAAAAATATATCAAAATGGAAAAACCTAAAACACAATGGTAGTACACGCTAGCAATAGGCATAAAGATCATCATGAAAATCATCCCATGCTAGCAAACAAGTTTAAACCTCAATCATTATGTCCGAAGGAGTTTTTCAAAGGTGGTGACATCCTATGAAAAACATCCATCAAGTCATGTGAAGTCTTGATTAAATACTCAACTTGCTCTCTAAAATGCTCAAAATTTCTCCTGTGATGTGCGAGAGCAAGGAAAGTATCATCTGTGGGTGTGCATGTGGGAATACGTGTAGTAGCATAACGAGATAAATACCTATGAAACACACTACCTAACTTAAAGTAAAATTCCCTAAGGTTTCCTCTTTTCTTGCAATAGGAACAAACATAAATGGGCCTAGGAATACCTCTCTCAAAACTTCTAGGACGCGGTCTCCTATGGGGAAAAAGATGCCTAGGTGGGTTAAGTTGAGAGACATAAGGATCTATCACAAACTCGGGAACCGGCTCAGGTGCAACATGGGAAGTAGACTCACCGTAATAACCTATTCCTAGTCTCTTAACATTACCCAAAGAGGGATCGAGGAGAATTTTTTTAACCTTCTTAGATGTGTCCTCTATAATGACCTTGACCTCCCGGGAACGTTTAAGATCTCTCTTGAGGTGGGATACACGGACTTCAAGTTCACCCTTTTTCCTGCCTAAGACGATCAACTGCTCACATAAAGAAACTCTCGAGTTGACTCGGTGATGCCTCGCACTTTATCAAAACTTCTATCTCTCTCTCTCTCCAAGTCTAACACCTTAAGACCTAACTCTTTATTCAACGTTTTCATTTTTAACGTCTCGGTGTACAAATCTCTAAACGGGTTTTGGAGATCACTTTCACCCTCACTTTAATCTCACTCTCACACTCACTATCCCTCTAATGGTTCGAAACATCACCGAGGCTCTCACGTTTACAAGTGTCCTCATCATAGTGGGACAATCTAGATATTCTCACGTGACTAGCCATGAAATCAACACACTTTTTATGTGGTGATTTATTCCCGAAATCATCTAACTCGATGTCACTATTGCTAAGAGTAGCAGTATTAGCAATCTTCTTGTCCTTTCTCTTTAGCGTAGTGATGCACTCAAAATCTTTGTGCCATTTTCCCTCGCACTCAAAACACCTTATATCTTCCTCTTTCTCACTGCTATCTTTGGCCTCGTCTTTCTTTTTGTTTTTCTCAAAAATCTTTTTATTGAAAGAATTTTCTTTGAAAAATTTGAGAAACTTATTAAAAAATTTAGTAAATAAGGCCATGTCATCTAAATCAACCTTACCCTCAGAATTAGACTCACAAACTCTCTCTCTTTCTTTTTCTTAATCTGAGTCTTTAAATCTATCCCTCTATCCTTAGGCTTAATAATTTTGGGAAATATGTCGATCTCATAAATTTGGAGGTTTCCTACGAGCTCCTCTAACCTAGTGAATCTAACATCCTCAGTGAATTTAAAATAGTGACATTAGGAATAAATCATTTCGGGAGTGTCCTTAAAATCTTTTTAATAACTCTCGTCAATTTTCTCACCCAAATTAAAACTCGTGTTAACTATGTCCAATAACCTAGCATAAAACTCATCAAAATACTTGGACTCTAACGTAGTGATAGTCTCAAATTGGGTGGTTAAATTTTGCAGTTTTGACGCCATAACAGCATTGGTAACCTCATATGTCAATTTAAGGATATCACATGCCTCTTTTTACGTGCTGCATGTCATAATACGATGGAACTCGTCAGGGGTGACGGCTCCAAAAATAACACTAAGGCCTCGGGAGTTATAGGTACTCCATTTATAATCATCACCAGTCCAATCAGACACAAGTTTGGGATTAGTGACATTTTTAACGGTGATAGTGGGAGGAGTTCACCCTCTTTCACATATGAGCCAAACTCTTTCATCAATAGCTTTTAAACAGGATCTCATGTGGGCTTTTCAATAGGCATAATTAGTGTCATGAAAGACGGGCATTCGATTATATAAGTTATTCATCAAAAAAATTATAATTTTTCAAAAATGAAAATTTTCAAAACGATTGATATCACACAAAATTTGCGAAAAAAGAATCCCTCGATAATTTGGAGCAACCTTCTCTGATACAAATTTGAATTAAAAAGGTTTTTAGCCCTAAAAAGTGAAGACTTAATTTCAGTTCTTCCATAGTTTGCGTAAATAAAAAGATTCACCAAACAGGTATTTATAGGTAACAAAATTTTTGAGGTGGCGCAGGTCGTTCGAACGACTTCCCCATGTCATTTGAACGGCATTAAGATGTCATTTGAACGAACCAAGAATTGACCTTCTTAAAATCAAAGCAGTAGCATGTCGTTTGATCCAAAATCGATCCAAGCTTCAAATGACCATTCTAACGACATCACCATGTCATTTGAACGACAGGAACATAATTTTTTTTCTAAAAGTCCGCCTACAAGTATTTCAGAAAACTTTTGAAGTTCGTAAATACCTCATTTTGATAAAAAAAAAAAAACATTATATAAAAGTATCCCAATACTTAGTAAAAATCTAAGCAACTAAAAAAAATATGTATCAAAGTATACCTTATGTCGCGTAGATATTGAAGATGCGTGATATTCGAATCCATCTTCTTGAACGTGTGAATGTGAACTTCCTTGACGGTTGTAAGGGGATACGACAAACTCAATGTAAACTAAGGAGTGTGGAAAATATGTCCTTATAAAGTGTGTGTGGGTTAAACTGCTATATATTTAGGCACACTCAACACTTAAACAAAGTTTGTTGCAGAGAGAGATATTCATTTGACTGAGTCGACATATCGCTAAAAAGGAGAAGGAGCAAGATAACTGGTAGGGGAAATCAAAGAGGAAGAGAAGTACATAGTTGGAGGGATTGCTTAAGTTAGATATACTTCGTGCTTTCTTTTGATTTTGTGGTTTTGTTATATGCTTGTAACCTGATTCATTTTTAGTAGATTTTTTGCTTGTGGTGTAGAGGTCACCGTGGAGGTTTTTCCTAATTTGGGGTTTTACCAGATAAAAATCTTGTATGTACTTTACGACTTTCATTTCTTAAATCTTGCTACACTAGTTAGGTTTTAAATACTTAAGAAATTTTTTATTTCTAAAATCTGAGTAACCAAGAATTTTAAGTTTAATTTAGTTTAAAACCTTTACACATCTTGTGTCTATCATCAGAAGGAGTTTCTTCAACGAATCGGAGTTTACCTAGTTTTTAACTTGGTAATTGATTTTCACTAACTATTTGTAATTTATGATCATGTTATCAAACCGGGTGTCCCGTGACCATGCAATTAGTTTCCACGTGTTATGTTGGTCCCATGGGAGGTGTCCGTGCCTCGTATGGGGGAATTTGGGGGATGTTTTGAATATTCACCCTTCAACGGCATGTCTTCAAGCTTAAGTCCAACAATTTATAATTTTTGGTCATGTTCTTAAACCGGGCATCCCGTGACTAAGCAATCTGTTTCTACGTGTTACATTGTTCCCGTGGGATGTGTTCGTAGCCCTTGCAAGGGATTTCAGAGGCTATTTTACATTTTAACTGTCAACGACATATTTTCAAGCCTAAGTCTAATTACTTGTAATTTTTTGTCATGTTCTCAAACTAGGCATCCCTGACTATGTGGTCAGTTACTTGTAACAACCCGCTTAAGATAATAATGGGTGGCCAGAACTATACTAAATTAAATTAGGAATCTCAGATGGCTCAGTTTCAACATCGACAGACTATAATATAAATAGATAAGGATAACTACCCGAAATCATACAACCGAGATGCCAAAAGTAAATAAAAGATGCCACGAAAAACAACCCAACCATAAAAATATCTAGCAAAGGTAAAATTCACACAAGTACCATGATAAATGAAGTGTGATACGGCGTAAAGATTTCGTATTTCACCCGTTAACGTACGCGTTATTAGCCCCCTCGGGTACCTTAATTCCTATATTTATGCTCGATAATCAGACAACCTCCATTTAATATGATAACATGCTAGATGAGGTATATTTGGGCTTTTTTTAGGAATTACAGGTGCTAAGTATGAAGTTGGATGCATTCCGGCGAAGTTCCGTACACAATCGCACGCGCAAGGGCAATTTAGTCATTTCACAATTTAGGTAACTGGCCCAATGTCTTCACGGAAGTTGAAGCCCTTTGAACAAGCTTCACATGGCGGTAAACGGTACACGATTTCGAGTCTGAACGAAGAAGTTATCAGCTTTTGAGCGGAAGAGAATTTCAAACCAACCAAAACAGGGAAAAAATTCAAGACCTGTAGGTCCGAATCGATTCGCCCCTTTGCGAATCGATTCGGTTGGAGATAGTATGCCAGTTCCTCTATTTTCGAATCGATTCGAACCAGTTGAATCGATTCGCCCACCATTCCGAATCGATTCGGATTTATCCCGAATCGATTCGCCCCTCTGGCAGTCTCGAGATATTCTCTAACCGAATCGATTCGGCCCAATGCCGAATCGATTCGGCCCAGCTGATATTTGTTTTTCTCCCATTTTATTTACAATTTTTCCATGGGATTTGTTTTGTATAAATACTCTTTCTCTTCATTTTGAAGAAAAATCATATTTGTAGCTTAGTTTAGGGTTTGGTTTTGGGAGCTTTTCTTCATTTCTCCTTGGGGTTATGCCCTTTTTGGGTTTTGTAAGTTGGTTTTCATTATCCATTCCATTAATATATTTGTATTTCCTTAATTCTTGCTTTGTTAATTAGATTTACATGCTTTCATAATTAGGTTGACATGCTTTATTTATTGCTTTTATAGTTTACTTAGTTTATTCATGCTTAGCCCTTAGATAAATAGGGTCGGGGTTATGTTCCGCCATTAACGGGCCTTAAGCACCGAAAATTAGGTTTCGTGCAAAATTGCATTTAATTGAAACCGCGTGTATTAAAGTCAGATTATTATGCGTTTAACTTTCTTTGTCACGCAACGTTAGTGTTTATAGCGACAAACCGAATTTAATCCGCGTGTGACCATTTTCAGTTAAATGTTTAATCTCTCAACTTTGGGTTAAATTCCTTATTGTGTGATGTTTATGCTTAATTGATTATGCTTGATTAAATGCTTTCGAGCCTTAACTATAATTAGTAGTTGTTTCGATCCGTGTGGTAGAATGCGATCCCGATCCTCACTTTACTTTTGTGTAGCGTAACTTCTCTTTTTCTTTTTCCACCATAACCACCCATCACCTTTTCTTTTATTTATTTTACACTTTTATTCCTGAAGTTTTAAATCAATTAAAATCTGAAATTCAATCACACCCTGTGGATTTCTTACGATACCCAACTTACCGCTGTACTTGCTTGTCAAGTGTAGTTGTAGTTTAGGTTTTTGCATGTAGAGTGGGAGCAGAAATCAACGACAGTGTCCCTACACGAACACTCGGTTTCCCTCCCATCAAAGTGCTAGAATAAAATGAAATAAGTATATACTAGGAAATATACCCGAATAAGCTGTCGGGTCATAGATAGTACAACATCCATAAAGAAGGAATATAAAATGCAACAAATATCCCTTGGGTATAAACCCGATATACAACCTCATTCCTACCTAGATTTTTTAAAGAAGTAGGAAGCGACTACAATCTAAATCCCGCCACAGTCCGCAACTGCTACGGCTCCCAAGACTCTGGATAGGAAAGCTTCCGGCATCCGTGCGGTAGGACACCTGTAGTAATATGTACATACATATATATAGCAAAAGAGAAATATAGCCGGGTCAGAGCCTAAGGTAATTTTTTTTTAACAAGTGTGTTAATTGTGAATAATAATTATAAATGCACTATTTCATAATTAAAATGGAGTCGCACTCTCGTGAAACCCCAAACTCACCTCTCATCTAACAACGCGCACCTATTCCCGTCCTGGAATCTTAATTAAGTTACCCCTCCCATAAGGACAACCTACCTTACAATAGGCACGGCCTATACCCGCAAGACCTGCCATTCTAACATAACCCGAGAATCCTTCCCATTCTAATCACACTTAAATATATATACACATATATGCCATACTAGGCTTAATTGATTGTGATTTATAACTTAATCAGTTGTCCATTTTATTACTTCACGTATTAACATTAAACTTCAAATTTAGAGTTTATTCTATGAATAACATGCACAATTTAATAAGGACAAAACTTCTCTCCACTCTCAACATGGCACTGCGTTTCGTGCGTGGGGTCTCTCGCAAAGCGAAATCAAAACAACGAACACCCCGATACACTACTCCTTGATAATGTCGACTGTAAGGATCCATTATGTCCTACACACAAATACTACTATAATCTAGATCACCATCTAAGAACAACCTAAAAGTCTCCATTAAATCCTTGGGTTGATATAATCGAAATTTTCCTTAAGTGCGATACATCAACCCCCAACAATCTAGTACACCATAATCACCCAAGATGTACACCATAGAAATTTCATATCCTTTTTCACCTACAGGATATATATATATATATATATATATATATATATATATATATATATACTCTAAACATATATATATACAATCATTCATTCTCATAGCCACGTGTACATAACACATATAATGTACAATTGCCATACACTTAATATAACTGGCTATAGAATGCCAATATACTGCACCATGCTATCATCTTCCAGGGCATTACTCATATACCATCCTGGGGACCATGGTCGGACTCAATATCACCGACATCGCGGCCAACACACATACACGATGTCCGGGAAGCGGTCATAGTTCCTAACCGACAATGAGACGAAACATACCCATCACGTCTCATCCCCAAAAAAATGTAAATCACATAATAACACAATGGACACTATGACATGGGGAATATCCACACTCTGCTCCTCGAGCCAGGGTGCTCACCCTCATCGCGCAACTTCCCAAGGTTAGCATGTGTAGGGTATGCTTCACAATATAAGTATATATATCATTCACGTACACAATATATATACATCCATATGATTACATCATATAATTAAACCATCACATACGGTTTAGATATTCATAACATGAGTATACGCATATATCCATATTTATACAAATATATATATATCCACATATATATACACACTATCTCTCGTTCGTATGTATAAGATTTATAAACTCAGCTATAAGCATACATAATCCTCAATACACTAGTTGTCGTCCCAAATACATTTAACTTACCTCAATATATGAATACGATCCCTCACTTGAAGCATATTAATCCATTTCTCCTATGATATCAATAGTCTTCCAACATATATATATATCCAACAATAAAGTTATCACCTAAAGTTTAGTGTAGGAAACAATCACTGCACGTCTCATCTATATCCGAAAGTACATCAATATCTCCAGTACTAATTTCGACTATTGGTATGCACATAACTAATAGTCAATGAATCTCGATTTCAATCTAAAATTCATTGCAAGATTCCATCCATAATTAGAATTCCCATTGTTACACACACACCGATATATAACAATTATCCCGCCTAGATTTACAACACACCCTACTCTAATTGATAGTATAATCCAATCTCTCTCCAATTCGACTACGGTTCAATTGCGCCTATGAACCGTTAAACTTACTATATATTCCTTAGATTCATCATCACTAAGGGTACGCGACCACTCTCTCTCTCGTTGGCACCCAATCATAACTTAAATAGAATCCTATCGCTATTCGGATTCGATACACTCATCGACCCACGATTTCACGTCACGCCCTAACCACTCTCTCTCAAAGATTCCCAAATCATACATCATATGTAAACTCCCCTATGACCTCGAAATGGAACTTCAGTTCTCAATGAGATTACCTACTATTTCGATATGACCCTCTCCAATACATACGTATATACGTCCCCAAAATAAATCGATACGTACCCACGATCTCATCATGCGAGAAACTTCCAATAAATCTCCAAAACATCTTTCTTACATCATATAATCATGTCCCAAATCAATCAACCCAACCAAAAATGATTAGAACTAATTCTGGAAAAACTCCATAAAACAGCCCTGTTTTCGAATCGATTCGGTCTCAAGGGAGAATGGATTCGCTCCAATTGCGAATTGATTCGGTCCAAAGGACTGGCACTCTGTCTCAGGCCGAATCGATTCGCCTTGGGTCTGAATCGATTCGGTCATGCAGACCTGCCACTTTTGCCAAAGCTGAATCGATTCGCTGAGGGGGCGAATTGATTTCGGTCTGCAGAACCTTGAAGGTTTCTCCTTCTTCCCAAAACCTACAAATTTTAAACCCTAAAATTATCATTTCTAACCCTTAAACCTTCATCATAACATGATTCTAAGACAATAAATCAACCCCAAGTTGATCCCAACCATTTCTACACCATCAACCCATATATATACACATCAATTTCAAGATTTAATCTACAAAATCTAGGTTTTCCTATTAATACCCAAAATCCAATTCTTTTATCCACAAATCATGAAATGAAATACACAAATGAAATATTTAACAAGATTAAACACTTGCCTCAGAATTGTAGAGGTTGAATCGTCCTCGAGATCGCGTTTGGGCCGGAATTTCCAAGCTTTTTCTCCTCTCTCTCTTCCTTTCTTATTATTTTCCTCATTCTTTATCTTTCTCTCTTCTCACAAATGAGAAGGGATGAAATTGTAAGACCTTAAATCCCTTAAAATAATAAACCCGATTTTAAATGTTAATACACACTTTAAATGGCTCGTTTACTCCTATTCGAGTAAAACTACTTAAAATTATTTCGTAACCGAAATAAAACCCAAGGACAGTCATTTCGACTATCTCGACCCATCCGGAACAATGGCGCACTCATAATTATCATTCGGAATACTTTAAAATGTCCTCAATTTTTGGACCTCAATTTCCAAATTTTAAAATTCTTCAATTTAAATAAATTTTTATTTCTCCCGAAAAATAAATTTCTTAGTCCCAAAGTCACGGAGTGTTACATAATTCCCCCCTTACAAAAATTTCATCCACGAAATTTAGGTTATGCCTAGGACTTCAATCCCATTTAGTCCTTACATCTACCCTCAAGATCACTATACCCATCTCTACAAGTTCTAACATCGAACCATATAACTTTAAAATAATATTAGCTACCAAGGGCGCCCATACACCCTGTACTCGAGCTCAACTCGTAAAAATATAACCCGACACCACTAGCCTCAAAATTGTAATATAACTCTCTACAAACATAATCTATAGTAACATATTAACTATATAAAAGTTTGAAATTCTTAATGGTTGAACTCTTCTCAATTCCTGACACGAGTTACCTTCATGTGGGGGAGGTCCCGTAAGAGAAATCCAAACAAGGAACCCTCCTAATACACTACTGTGTAGCTACGTCGGGGATTGAGATCAGTTGAACCAGGGTTAAGGTTTTATAAAAGATTTTCGCATTTTAGATATTGCTCGAAGGCCTATATTAAAATAGAATATAAAATAATTTCGTGTCTTTAGACACGCCAATCAAATACCTTATGTCCAAGACACAAGGCCTCAACAAATACAATACTCTAAACATTACCTAATTCTCAAAACTAACAAAACCATGAGCTAAATTCTCTGCTCAATAATAAACCTGCTAAACTCTGAACCTCTCAGTTATAAAATTCCTTTACATCACATTAAAGCATTGCCACAAGGTAAGTCCTCCTCTCATTGGAATACCACAAGTATATGCCCTAGCATATCGATAAAACACTAACATAATAACCACTACCCGACAACCTAAACATTTCGCACTTCCGGAAATCAATAGCATAACTCTCTGTTAACTCATCGCGAGACGGTCTAATATCCCAAAAGGTGCCACACAAAGACCACGCTTCCTCACTCCTTCCCAAGGCCTAGTTCTCCTTGAAGAAATATCCTCCCCATAAATCCTTCCTAACCATCCTGAAGGACAAGGCGCTATTGCGACCCCCTGATAACACTTTCGGTCCTACTCAATGGACCCAAGACTCTAAATTTCTCACTCCCGCTTCCCAGAAGGCAATACTCCTAATATTGGGAAAACTCCACACACCTCACATCGGTAAAAGTCACCAACACCAGGTTTCCTAACAATGTTAACGAATTTATCAATATAAACCTCCCAAGGGTTACCTATTCTCTCCTCATCATCACTTACCTTATCGGTCACGAAATTCTCATTTTTATCTCTGCCTGAATCACGGAAAGAAATACCTCAAATCAAAGCGTACCCAAAATCTGTTATGGGTGTTTCATCTCTCATCTGGCCCCTTCCTGGACGACTTATTTTTGACGACGTCTGAAACGAAAGCAACTATGTCAAAACGTCATTCAAATGAGTACACCTCGCATAAGAAGATAAACGTTGGGAATACAATAATCCTAATCGTAGGGCTCTACCTTAAGAATGTTAACGGAGGAATGCGAAAAACCCACACAGATCCTAAAGACACTAGAATCTGATGCTCTGATACTATCTGTAACAACTCGCTTAAGATAATAACGGGTGGCCATCCCTATACAAAATTAAATCAGGAATCTTAGATGGCTCAATCTCAACATCAATAGACTATAATATAAATAGATAAGGCTAACTACCCAAAATCATACAAGCGAGATGCCAAAAGTAAATAAAGCATTCCACGAACAACAACCCAACCATAAAAATATCTAGCAAAGGTAAAATGCACACAAGTACCATGATAAATGAAGTGCTCGAATAAAATGAAATGAGTATATACAAGGAAATATACCCGAATAAGCTGGCGGGTCACAAACAGTACAACATCCATAAAGAAGGAATATAAAATGCTACAAATATTCCTTGTGTATAAACCCGATATACAACCTGATTCTTACCTAGATTTTTCAAAGAAGTAGGAAGTGACTACAATCTAAATCCTGCCACAGTCCGCAATTGCTACGGCTCCCAAGACTCTGGATAGGAAAGCATCCGGTATCCGTACGGTAGGACACCTGTAGTAATATGTACATACATATATATAGCAAAAGAGAAATATAGCTGGGTTAGAGCTCCAGGTAAAAAAAATGTTTAGCAAGTGTGTTAACCGTGCATAATAATTATAAATGCACTATTTCATAATTAAAGTGGAGTCGTACTCTCGTGAAACCCCAAACTCACCTCTCATCTAACAGCGCACACCTATTCGCGTCCTGGAATCTTAATTAAGTTACCCCTCCCGTAAGGACAACCTACCTTACAATAGGCATGACCTATACCCGTAAGACCTGCCATTCTAACATAACCCGAGAATCCTTCCCATTCTAATCACACTTAACTATATATACACATATATGCCATACAAGGCTTAATTAATTCCGATTTATAACTTAATCAGTTGTCCATTTTATTACTTCACGTATTAACATTAAACTTCAAATTTAGAGTTTATTCTCTAATTAACATGCACAATTTAATAAGGACAAAACTTCTCTCCACTCTCAACATGACACTGTGTTTCGTGCGTGGGGCGTCACGCAAAGCGAAATCCAAAAAAGGAACCCCCCTATACACTACTCCTTGACAATGTCGATCGTAGGGATCCATTATGTCCTACACACAAATACTGCTATAATCTAGATCACCATCTAAGAACAACCTAAAAGTCTCCATCAAATCCTTGGGTTGATATAACCGAAATTTTCCTTGAGTGCGATACATCAACCCCCAACAATCTAGTACACCATAATCACCCAAGATGTACACCATAGAAATTTCATTTCCTTTTTCACCTATATATATATATATATATATATATATATACAATTATTCATTCTCATAGCCACGTGTACATAATAAATATAATGTACAATTGCCATACACATAATATAATCGGTTATAGAATGCCAATATACAGCACCAGGCTATCATCTTCCAGGGCATTACTCATATACCATCCTGGGGACCACGGTCGGACTCAATATCACTGACATCGCGGCCAACACACACACACGACGTCCAGGAAGCAGTCATAGTTCCTAACCGGCAATGAGATGAAACATACCCACCACGTCTCATCCAAAAAAAATGTAAATCACATAATAACACGATGGACGCTATGACCTGGGGAATATCCACACTCTGCTCCTCGAGCTAGGGTGCTCACCTCATCGCGCAACATCCGAATGATAGAATGTGCGGGGTATGCTTCACAATACAACTATATATATCATTCACATACACAATATATATACATCCATATGATTACATCATATAATTAAACCATCACATACGGTTTAGATGTTCATAACATGAGTATATGCATATATCCATATTTATACAAAAATATATATCCACATATATATACAGTATCTCTCGTCCGTATGTATATGATTTATAAACTCGGCTATAAGTATACATAATCCTCAATACACTAGCCATCGTCCCAAATACATTTAACTTACCTCAATATATGAATACGATCCCTCACTTGAAGCATATACATCCATTTCTCCTATGATATGAATAGTCTTCCAACATATACATAATTATCCAACATTAAGGTTATCACCCAAAGTTTAGTGTAGGAAATAATCACTACACTTCTCATCTATATCCGAAAGTACATCAATATCTCCAGTACTAATTTTGATTATTGGTATGCACATAACTGATAGTCTATGAACCTCGAGTTCAATGTAAAATTCATTCCAAGATTCCATCCATAATTAAAATCCCCATTGTTACACACACACCGATATATAACAATTATCCCGACTAGATTTACAACACACCCTACTCTAATTGATAGTATAATCCAATCGCTCTCCAATCCCACTACGGTTAAATTGTCCCTATGAACCCCTAACCTTATGACATATTCCTTAGATTCATCATCACTAAGGATACGCGACCACTCTCTCTCTCGTTGGCCCCCAATCATAACTTAAATAGAATCCTATCGCTATTCGGATTCGATACACTCATCGGCCCACGATTTCACATCACGCCCTAACCACTCTCTCTCAAAGAGTCCTAAACCGTACGTCATATGTAAATTCCCCTGTGACCTCGAAATGGAACTTCAGTTCTCAATGAGATTACCTACTATTTCGATATGACCCTCTCCATTACATACGTATATAAGTCCCCAAAATAACTCGATACGTACCCGCGATCTCATCATGCGAGAAACTTCCAATAAATATCCAAAACATATTTCTTACATCAAATAATCATGTCCCAAATCGATTAACCCAACCTAAAATTATTAGAACTAATTCTGGAAAAACTCCACAAAACAGCCATGTTTCCGAATTGATTTGGCCTGACCCGAATCAATTCGGTCTCAAGGGAGAATGGATTCGGTCCAACTGCGAATTGATTCGGTCCAAAGGACCTGGCACTCTGTATTAAGCCGAATCGATTATCCTTGGGTCTGAATCGATTCGGTCATGCAGATCTGCCACTTTTGCCAAAGTTGAATCGATTCGCTAAGGGGTCGAATCGATTTTGGTCTGCAGAACCTTGAAGGTTTCTCCTTCTTCACAAAACCCACAAATTTTAAACCCTTAAATTATCACTTCTACCCATAAACCTTCATCATAACATGATTCTAAGCCAATAAATTAACCCCAAGTTGATCCCAACCATTTCTACACCATCAACCCATATATATACACATCAATTTCAAGATTTAATCTACAAAATCTAGGTTTTTCTATTAATACCCAAAATCCAATACTTTTATCCACAAATCATGAAATGAAATACATAAATGAAATATTTAGAAAGATTAAACACTTGCCTCAGAATTGTAGAGGTTGAATCGTCCTCGAGATCGCGTTTGGACCGGAATCTCCAAGCCTTTTCTCCTCTCTCTCTTCCTTTCTTCTTCTTTTCCTCATTCTTTCTCTTTCTCTCTTCTCACAAATGAGAAGGGCTGAAATCGTAAGCCCTTAAATCCCTTAAAACAATAAACCCAGTTTTAAATGTTAATACACACATTAAATGACTCGTTTACTCCTATTCGAGTCAAACTACTTAAAATTATTCTGTAACCGAAATAAAACACAAGGACAGTCATTTCAACTATCTCGACCCATCCAAAACTAATGGCGCACTCAGAATTATCATTCGGAATACTTTAAAATGTCCTCAATTTTTGGACCTTAATTTCCAAATTTTAAAATTCTTCAATTTAAATAAATTTTTATTTCTCCCAAAAATAAAATTTCTCAGTCCGAAAGTCACAGAGTGTTACATACTCCCCCCCTTACAAAAATTTCATCCGCGAAATTTAGTTTATGCTTAGGAATTCAATGCCATTTAGTCCTTACATTTACCCTCAAATCACTATACCCATCTCTACCAGTTTTCACATCGAACCATATAACTTTAAAATAATATTAGCTACCGAGGGCGCCCATACACCCTGTACTCGAGCTCAACTCGTAAAAATATAACCCGGCTCCAGTAGCCTCAAAATCGTAATATAACTCTCTACAAACATAATCTATAGTAACATATTAAGTATATAAAAGTTTGAATTTCTTAATGGTTGAACTCTTCTCAATTCCTGACATGAGCTACCTTCATGCGGGGGAGGTCTTGCAAGTGAAATCCAAACAAGGAACCCTCCCAATACACTACTGTGTAGCTATGTCGGGGATTGAGATCAGTTGAACCGGGGTTAAGGTTTTATAAAAGATTTTTGCATTTTAGATATATCCCGAAGGCCTATATAACAATACAATATAAAATAATTTCGTGTCTTTCGACACGCCAATCAAATACCTTATGTCAAAGACACAAGGCCTCAACAAATACAATACTCAAAACAATACCTAGTTCTCAAAACTAACACAAACATGAGCTAAATTCTCTCCTCAATAATAAACCTGCTAAACTTTGAACCTCTCAGTTATACAATTCCTTTACATCACATTAAAGCATTGCCACAAGGTAAGTCCTCCTCTCATTGGAATACCCCAAGTATATGCCCTAGCATTTCGATAAAACAATAACATAATAACCACTTCCCAACAATCTAAACAATCCGCACTTTCGTAAATCAATAGCATAACTCTCTATTAACTTATCGCGAGACGGTCTAATATCCCAAAAGGTGCCACATAAAGACCAAACTTCCTCACTCCTTCCCAAGGCCTAATTCTCCTTGAAGAAAAATCCTCCCCTTAAATCCTTCTTAACCATCCGAAAGGACAAGGCGCTATTGCGACCCCCTGATAACACTTTCGGCCCTACTCAATGGACCCAATACACTAAATTTCTCACTCCCTCTTCCCAGAAGGCAATACTCCCAATATTGGGACAACTCCACACACCTCACATCGGTAAAAGTCACCAACACCAGTTTTCCTAACATTGTTGACGAATTTATCAATCTAAACCTCCCAAGGGCTTTCTATTCTCTCCTCATCAGCACTTACCTTATCGGTCACAAAATTCACCTTTTTATCTCTGCCTGAATCATGGAAATAAATACCTCAAATTAAAGCGTACCCAAAATCTGTTATGGGTGTTGCATCTCTCATCTTGCCCCTTCTTGGACGACTTATTTTTGACGAGGTCTGAAATGAAAGCAACTGTGTCAGAACATCATTCAAATGAGTACATCTCACATAAGAAGATAAACATAGGGAATAAAACAATCCTAATAGTAGGGCTCTACCTCAAGAACGTTAACGGAGGAACGCAGAAAACCCACACAGATCCTAAAGACACTAGAACCTGATGCTCTGATACCATCTGTAATAGCCTGCTTAAGATAATAATGGTTGGCCAGCCTTATACTAAATTAAATCAGGAATCTCAGATGGCTCAGTCTCAACATCAACAGACTATAATATAAATAGATAAGGGTAACTACCCGAAATCATACAAGCGAGATGCCAAAAGTAAATAAAACATGCCACGAACAACAATCCAACCATAAAAATATCTAGCAAAGGTAAAATGCACACAAGTACCATGATAAATGAATTGCTAGAATCAAATGAAATGAGTATATATAAGGAAATATACCCGAATAAGTTGTCGGGTCACAGATAGTACAAAATCCATAAAGAAGGAATAAAAAATGCTACAAATATCCCTTGGGTATAACCTCGATATACAACCTGATTCCTACCTAGATTTCTCAAAGAAGTGGGAAGCGACTACAATCTAAATCCCGCCACAGCCCGCAACTGCTATGGCTTCCAAGACTTTGGATAGGAAAGCATCTGGTATCCGTGCGGTAGGACACCTGTAGTAATATGTACATACATATATATAGCAAAAAAGAAATATAGCGGGGTCAAATCCGAGGTAAAAAAAAATATTTATAAATGCACTATTTCATAATTAAAGTAGAGTCGCACTCTCGTGAAACCCCAAACTCACCTCTCATCTAACAGCGCGCACCTATTCGCATCCTGGAATATTAACTAAGTTACCCCTCCCATAAGGACTACCTACCTTACAATAGGCACGACCTATACCCGCAAGACCTGCCATTCTAACATAACCCGAGAATCCTTCCCATTCTAATCACACTTAAATATATATACACATATATCCCATACTAGGCTTAATTGATTTAGATTTATAACTTAATCAGTTATCCATTTTATTACTTCACGTATTAACTTAATCAGTTATCCATTTTATTACTTCACGTATTAACATTAAACTTCAAATTTAGAGTTTATTCTCTAAATAACATGCACAATTTAATAAGGACAAAACTTATCTCCACTCTCAACATGGCATTGCGTTTCGTACGTGGGGCGTCTCGCAAAGAGAAATTCAAACAAGGAACCCCCCCGATACACTACTCCTTGACAATGCCGATCGTATGGATCCATTATGTCCTAAACAAAAATACTACTATAATATAGATCACCATCTAAGAACAACCTAAAAGTATCCATTAAATCCTTGGGTTGATAAAACCGAAATTTTCCTTAAGTGCGATACATCAACCCCCAACAATCTAGTACACCATAATCACCCAAGATGTACACCATAGAAATTTCATATCCTTTTTCACCTATAGGATATATATATAAATATATATATATATATATATATATATATATATATATATATATATATACAATCATTCATTCTCATAGCCACGTGTACATAACACATATAATGTACAATTCCCATACACATAATATAACCGGCTATAGAATGCCAATATACAGCACCATGCTATCATCTTCCAGGGTATTACTCATATACCATCCTGGGGACCACGGTCGGACTCAATATCACCGACATCGCGGCCAACACACACACACGACGTCCGGAAAGAGGTCATAGTTCCTAACCGGCAATGAGACGAAACATACCCACCACGTCTCATTCTAAAAAAAATGTAAATCACATAATAACACAATGGACGCTATGACCTGGGGAATATCCACACTCTGCTCCTCGAGCCATGGTGCTCACCCTCATCTCACAACTTCCCAATGATAGCATGTGCGGGGTATGCTTCACAATACAAGTATATATATCATTCACATACACAATATATATACATCCATATGATTACATCAATAATTAAACCATCACATACGGTTTAGATATTCATAACATGAGTATACGCATATATCCATATTTATACAAATATATATATATATATATATATATATATATATATATATATATATATATATATATATATATCCACATATATACACACACTATCTTTCGTCCGTATGTATAAGATTTATAAACTCGGCTATAAGCATACATAATCCTCAATACACTAGCCGTCGTCCCAAATACATTTAACTTACCTCAATATATGAATACGATCCCTCACTTGAAGCATATTCATCCATTTCTCCTATGATATGAATAGTCTTCCTATATATATATATATATATATATATATATATATATATATATATATTTATTTATTTATTTATCCAACATTAAGGTTATCACCCAAAGTTTAGTGTAGGAAAAAATCACTACACGTCTCATCTATATTCGGAAGTACATCAATATCTCCAATACTAATTTTGACTATTGGTATGCACATAACTAATAGTCTACGAACCTCGAGTTCAATCTAAAATTCATTCCAAGATTCTATCCACAATTAGATTCCCCATTGTTACACACACGCCGATATATAACAATTATCCCGACTAGATTTACAACACACCCTCCTCTAATTGATAGTATAATCCAATCGCTCTCCAATCCCACTATGGTTCAATTGTCCCTAGGAATCCTTAACCTTACGATATATTCGTTAGATTCATCATCACTAAGGATACGCAACCACTCTCTCTCTCTCGTTGGCCCCCAATCATAACTTGAATAGAACCCTATCGCTATTCGGATTCGATACACTCATCGGCCCATGAATTCACATCACGCCCTAACCACTCCCTCTCAAAGAGTCCTAAACCGTACGTCATACGTAAACTCCCCTATGACCTCGAAATGGAACTTTAGTTCTCAATGAGATTACCTACTATTTCGATATGACCCTCTCCATTACATACGTATATAAGTCCCCAAAATAACTCGATACGTACCCGCTATCTCATCATGCGAGAAGCTTCCAATAAATCTCCAAAACATCTTTCTTACATCATATAATCATGTCCCAAATCAATTAACCCAACCAAAAATAATTAGAACTAATTCTGGAAAAACTCCACAAAACAACCATGTTTTCGAATCGATTTGGCCTGGCCCGAATCGATTCGGTCTCAAGGGAGAACGGATTCGCTCCAATTACGAATTGATTCGGTCCAAAGGACCTGGAACTCTGTCTCAAGCCGAATCAATTCACCTTGGGCCTGAATCGATTCGGTCATGCAGACCTGCCACTTTTGCCAAAGATGAATCGATTCGCTGAGGGGGGCTAATTGATTTGGGTCTGTAGAACCTTTAAGGTTACTCCTTCTTCATAAAACCCATGAATTTTAAACCCTAAAATTATCACTTCAAACCTTTAAACCTTCATCATAACATGATTCTAAGCCAATAAATCAACCCCAAGTTGATCCCGACCATTTCTACACCATCAACCCATATATATACACATCAATTTCAAGATTTAATCTACAAAAACTAGGTTTTGCTATTAATACCCCAAATCCAATTCTTTTATCCACAAATGATGAAATAAAATACACAAATAAAATATTTAGCAAGATTAAACTCTTGCCTCAGAATTGTAGAGGTTGTATCGTCCTAGAGATCGCGTTTGGGCCGGAATCTCCAAGCTTTTTCTCCTCTCTCTCTTCCTTTCTTCTTCTTTTCCTCATTCTTTCTCTTTCTCTCTTCTCACAAATGAGAAGGGCTGAAATCGTAAGCCCTTAAATCCCTTAAAATAATAAACCCAGCTTTAAATGTTAATAAACACTTTCAAAGACTCGTTTACTCCTATTCGAGTCAAACTACTTAAAATTATTATGTAACCGAAATAAAACCCAAGGACAGTCATTTCGACTATCTCGACCCATCCGAAACCAATGGCACACTCAGAATAATGATTTGGAATACTTTAAAATGTCCTCAATTTTTGGACCACAATTTCCAAATTTTAAAATTCTTCAATTTAAATAAACATTTTATTTCTCCCGAAAATTAAATTTCTCAGTCCCAAAGTCACGGAGTGTTACATACTCCCCCCCTTACAAAATTTCATCCGCGAAATTTAGGTTATGCCTAGGACTTCAATCCCATTTAGTCCTTAAATCTACCCTCAAGATCATTATACCCATCTCTACCAGTTCTCACATCGAACCATATAACTTTAAAATAATATTAGCTACCGAGGGCACCCATACACCCTGTACTTGAGCTCAACTCGTAAAAATATAACCCGGATCCACTAGCCTCAAAATCGTAATATAACTCTCTACAAACATAATCTATAGTAACATATTAAGTATATAAAAGTTTGAAATTTTTAATGGTTGAACTCTTCTCAATTCCTGACATGAGCTACCTTCATGCGAGGAGGTCTTGCAAGTAAAATCCAAACAAGGAACCCTCCCAATACACTACTGTGTAGCTATGTCGGGGATTGATATCAGTTGAACCGGGGTTAAGGTTTTATAAAATATTTTTGCATTTTAGATATTGCCCGAAGTCCTATATAAAAATACAATATAAAATAATTTCGTGTCTTTCGACACGCCAATCAAATACCTTATGTCCAAGACACAAGGCCTCAATAAATACAATACTCTAAACAATACCTGGTTCTCAAAACTAACACAACCATGAGCTAAATTCTCTGCTCAATAATAAAACTACTAAACTCTGAACCTCTCAGTTATACGATTCCTTTACATCACAAGAAAGCATTTCCACAAGGTAAGTCCTCCTCTCATTGGAATACCACAAGTATATGCCCTAGCATATCGATAAAATAATAACATAATAACCACTTCCCAACAACCTAAAAAATCCGCACTTCCGTTAATCAATAGCATAACTCTCTATTAACTCATCGCGAGACGGTCTAATATCCCAAAAAGTGCCACATAAAGACCACACTTCCTCACTCCTTACCAAGGCCTAATTCTCCTTGAAGAAATATCCTCCCCATAAATCCTTCCTAACCATCCTGAAGGACAAGGCGCTATTGCGACCCCCTGATAACACTTTTGGTCCTACTCAATGGACTCAATACTCTAAATTTCTCACTCCCTCTTCCCAGAAAGCAATACTCCCGATATTGGGACAACTCCACACACCTCACATCGGTAAAAGTCACCAACACCAGGTTTCCTAACAATGTTGACGAATTTATCAGTCTAAACCTCCCAAGGGCTTCCTATTCTCTGCTCATCAGCAGTTACCTTATCGGTCACGAAATTCTACTTTTTATCTCTGCCTGATTCACGGAAAGAAATACCTCAAATCAAAGCGTACCCAAAATCTGTTATGGGTGTTGCATCTTTCATCTGGACGACTTATTTTTTACGAGGTCTGAAATGAAAGCAACTGTGTCAGAACATCATTCAAATGAGTACACCTCGTATAAGAAGATAAACATAGGGAATAAAACAATGCTAATAGTAGGGCTCTACCTCAAGAGCGTTAACGGAGGAACGCAGAAAACCCACACAGATCCTAAAGATAATAGAACATGATGCTCTGATACCATCTGTAACAGCCCGCTTAAGATAATAACGGGTGACCAACCCTATACTAAATTAAATCAGGAATATCAGATGGCACAGTCTCAACATCAACAGACTATAATATAAATAGATAAGGCTAACTACCCGAAATCATACAAGCGAGATGCCAAAAGTAAATAAAACATGCCACTAACAACAACCCATCCATAAAAATATCTAGCAAAGGTAAAATGCACACAAGTACCATGATAAATGAAGTGCTAGAATCAAGTGAAATGAGTATATATAAGGAAATATACTCGAATAAGCTGTCGGGTCACAGATAGTACAACATCCATAAAGAAGGAATAAAAAATGCTACAAATATCCCTTGGGTATAAACTCGATATACAACCTGATTCCTACCTATATTTTTCAAAGAAGTGGGAAGCGACTACAATCTAAATCCCGCCACAGCCCGCAACTACTATGGCTCCCAAGACTTTGGATAGGAAAGCATCTGTTATCCGTGCGGTAGGACACCTGTAGTAATATGTACATACATATATATAGCAAAAGAGAAATATAGCCGGGTCAAATCCGAGGTAAAAAAAATATTTAGCAAGTGTGTTAACCGTGCATAATAATTATAAATGCACTATTTCATAATTAAAGTGGAGTCCCACTCTCGTGAAACCCCAAACTCACCTCTCATCTAATAGCGCGCACCTATTGGCTTCCTGAAATCTTAATTAAGTTACCCCTCCCATAATGACAACCTACCTTAAAATAGGCACAACCTATACCCGCAAGACCTGCCATTCTAACATAACCCGTGAATCCTTCCCATTCTAATCACACTTAAATATATATACACATATATGCCATACTAGGCTTAATTGATTTCGATTTGTAACTTAATCAGTTATCCATTTTGTTACTTCACGTATTAATATTAAACTTCAAATTTAGAGTTTATTCTCTAAATAACATACACAATTTAATAAGGACAAAACTTCTCTCCACTCTCAACATGGAACTGCGTTTCGTACATGGGGCGTCTCGCAAAGAGAAATCCAAACAAGGAACCCCCCCCGATACACTACTCCTTGACAATGTCGATCGTATGGATCCATTATGTCCTACACAAAAATGTTACTATAATATAGATCACCATCTAAGAACAACCTAAAAGTATCCATTAAATCCTTGGGTTGATATAACCGAAATTTTTCTTAAGTGCGATACATCAATCCCCAACAATCTAGTACACCATAATCACCCAAGATGTACACCATAGAAATTTCATATCCTTTTTCACATATAGGATATATAAAAAAAAATATATATATATATACTCTAAACATATATATATATATATATATATATATATATATATATATATATATATATATATATATATATATATATATATATATATATATATATATATATATATATATATATACAATCATTCATTCTCATAGCCACGTGTATATAACACATATAATGTACAATTGCCATACACGTAATATAATCGGCTATAGAATGCCAATATACTGCACCATGCTATCATCTTCCAGGGCATTACTCATATACCATCCTGGGGACCACAGTCGGACTCAATATCACTGACATCGCGGCCAACACACACACACACGACGTCCAGGAAGCAATCATAGTTCCTAACCGGCAATGAGATGAAACATACCCACCACGCCTCATCCCAAAACAAAATGTAAATCACATAATAACACAATGGACGCTATGACCTGGGGTATATTTAGACTCTGCTCTCCGAGCCAGGGTGCTTACCCTCATCGCGCAAGTTCCCAATGATAGCATATGCGGGGTATGCTTCATAATAAAAGTATATATATCATTCACATACACAATATATATACATCCATATGATTACATCATATAATTAAACCATCACATACGGTTTAGATATTCGTAACATGAGTATATGCATATATCCATATTTATACAAATATATATATCCACATATATATACACACTATCTCTAGTCCGTATGTATAAGATTTATAAACTCGGCTATAAGCATACATAATCCTCAATACACTAGTCGTCGTCCCAAATACATTTAACTTACCTCAATATATGAATACGATTCCTCACTTGACGCATATTCATCCATTTCTCCTATGATATGAATAGTCTTCCAATATATATATATATATATATATATATATCCAACATTAAGGTTATCACCCAAAGTTTAGTGTAGGAAAAAATCACTGCACGTCTCATCTATATCCGGAAGTACATCAACATCTCCAGTACTAATTTCGACTACTGGTATGCACATAACTAATAGTCTACGAACCTCGAGTTCAATCTAAAATTCATTCCAAGATTCCATCCATAATTAGAATCCCCATTGTTACACACACACCGATATGTAATAATTATCCCGACTAGATTTACAATACACCCTACTCTAATTGATAGTATAATCCAATCGCTCTCCAATCCCACTACGGTTCAATTTTCCCTATGAACCCTTAACCTTACGATATATTCCTTAGATTCATCATCACTAAGGATACGCGGCCACTCTCTCTCTTGTTGGCCCCCAATCATAACTTAAATATAATCCTATCGCTATTCGGATTCGATACACTCATCGGCCCATGATTTCACATCACGCCCTAACCACTCTCTCTCAAAGAGTCCTAAACCGTACGTCATATGTAAACTCCCCTATGACCTCGAAATGGAACTTCAGTTCTCAATGAGATTACCTACTATTTCGATATGACCCTCTCCATTACATACGTATATAAGTCCCCAAAATAACTCGATACGTACCCGCGACCTCATCATGCGAGAAACTTCCAATAAATCTCCAAAACATATTTCTTACATCAAATAATCATGTCCCAAATCAATTAACCCAACCAAAAATTATTATAACTAATTCTGGAAAAACTCCACAAAACAACCATGTTTCCGAATTGATTTGGCCTGGCCCGAATCGATTCGGTCTCAAGCGAGAATGGATTCGCTCCAACTGCGTATTGATTCGGTCCAAAGGACGTGGCACTATGTCTCAAGACGAATCGATTCTCCTTGGGTCTGAATCGATTCGGCCATGCAGACCTGCCACTTTTGCCAAAGCTGAATCGATTCGCTGAGGGGGGCGAATCGATTTGGGTCTGCAGAACCTTGAAGGTTTCTCCTTCTTCACAAAACCCACGAATTTTAAACCCTAAAATTATAGGGTGCATTAAGGGAATATTTTGCATTTTCACCATTCAACGATATGTTTTCTAGCCCAAGTCTAAGTGTATGAAATTTTTTTCTCATGTTCTCAAACTAGGCATTCTGCGACTATGATGTTAGTTACTGTGTGTTACATTGGTCCCTGGGGGATGTTTATGCTTCAATCTTCATCTAAATCAATAAAAAGATCCTTCAAATTTTAGTTGTCATCAAGATCAAACTGGAATACTTTAGGAGCCTTTAATGCATTTACATTAATAGTCATACCCTTCAGAGTATGCATAACAATGGACCAATTTCCATCGTTTATACACTTCGATTAAAATACCTTCTTTACTTTTTGAAAGGTATACATAAAAGTCTCGTCGACTATGTTATCTTTACTCTTCATCTTTGATAAATCTACCATGATAAGTTTAGAGTCAGGATCAACTTTACAAGCCTTCATAGTGTCCTCCACCTTCACCTTGTCACAATATAATACAGTTTGTATGAAATGTAAATAATCGAGTTCCAAGATTTATTGGACAATCCCATAATATGTTAGAACCATTTTTTTTATTTTATCGCTTTTGCTTGTGAGACATGTAGTCAAGGGTCAGAATCTTTTCCTCAAATGGCAATGAAATCAAAACAGTTGGTGCAGAATTTCTTAAACTCTTTCGCTTGAAATTCGGGATCCTTTGCTAGGCTTGCAAGCCTTGGCAAGACATTACCTCTTTTTATAAGCTAAATTTATTACTAAATTTATATTAGGATATATTTTTACTACCAGTGATTGAATAAATGCACATATAAGAGGTGGAAATTGCCTCTTTTATTATCTACGCTCTAAAATCATTTGGCGTGTAACTAATCCTTTTATTTTAGGCAATTTCGTCCTCGTACTTCGTAAAGGTAAATTATAGAGTATAGATCATAACATATGGAATACATAAAATCAAACAAGATTAATGCAGTTAATTATGTAGCTACTTACTCTCTCCATTCTTCAACTTCATCTTATGATTCGAAGACATAATGAGTTTCTTGGTCGTATTGTAGATTAGTCAATCCCACTTCTTTAGGGTTCCCAAAAGGAAATTCATCCTCAAACTCGTTAGGTTCCTCGATCACTCGTTCTCCACGAGGATTGAACATCCCGAGATCTAGTTCTGACATATGTTCCCGAGCGTATAAGGATGATTCCACAGTTACATATTCTTCAGTAATTGAACCTCCAACATACCGTATATTCTTTACATAATCCTTAAATGTTTTCATCAAGCGCTCAAACGGATACATCCAGTGATACCTAATGGGACCACACAACAGAGCCTCATCGCATAAATGCATAAGAACATGGATGCCTATAAGGAAAGATTTTCCATCATGTCCCTAATACCTAGTTTACATTGAGTATGGCGTATCCCATTCCAACCATCAAAGAAATTTACGTTCACACGTTCAAAAAGACGGATCCAAATATCAAATATCTTTAACAAAGTTCTACGACAAGACATAATTTTGTTATGGATTTAGTTTTGTGTTACTTAGATTTTTTACTAAGTATTGGGATATTTTTCTAAACTTGCTTTTATCAAAATAAGGCGTTTTCAAGTTTAAATATGTTTTCTAGAGATACTTGTAGGCGAGTTTTAAAAACTCTATTAAGTTGTTCTAACAACTTGGTCATATCATTCGAATGACATGTCAATGCCGTTCGATACCTTGTTTGAAGCCCATCTTCTCATATGGGTCAAACGAAGGCGTACTATTTTAATTTTTAAAGGTCGTTTGATACATCGTTCGAAGTCGCTTATAACAAGATTTTAATATCTTTCGAACAACTTGAGGATATCGTTGTAACGACATTCCGCCGCCTTAATTATTTTGTTTGCCAATAAAATTATTTCGTGAATATTTTTTATTAAGACTTTTCATTTACGCAAACTGCAGAACAACTGTCAAATAGTCTTCACTTTTTGGGGCAAAACACTTTTTAGATTCACCAACATAATCCCAAATACTTTTATGAATCTTCTTTGGAACCCAAACGCTTATGTAATGAAGTTATTCTTGTGGAGATCTTTCTTCACTGCTGATATTGGAGATACTCGATGGAATTCAATACTGAAGGAGGAGGGCTGAGGTTCTTGTGATTCTCAAGGAAATCATTGTTGACTGAAGACCGCGGTCTTTGTGGATTCTTGGGGGAATTCATTGTAGTATTTCTCGTAAGTGTTTTAAGTTGAGATTTCCAAACTTTAGTGAAATAAAGGTTTTCCCCTGCGGGGATTTTTCCTGAATTTGTGTTTGCATGCTCTATTGCTTTATTAATTGAATCACATAGATGCATGTTGAGGGTTTAATGAAATTGGAATTTATTTATGAGATTGACATTCAACTAAATAAGTTTAATCCATCGAAGAATCGCGCACTCTACAAATTGGTACCAGAGCTTTTAGATCGGTCTTTACTAATTTTACAAATTGGTATTAGATCAGCTTTCTCTAAGTTTTCTAGTGATCCTTTTTTCGCAATTTTTTTATGATATCAATGGTTTTGGAAAATTGATTTTTGAAAAATCACAATTTTTTTTATATATAACTTATATAATCGGTTGCTCGTCTTTGATGGCATAAATTATGAATATTGGAAAGCCCGCGTGAGATCTTGTTTAAAAGCTATTGATTAAAGAGTTTGGCTCGTATGTGAACGAGGATGGACTCCTCTCACTTTCACTGTTAATAATGTCATTAATCCCAAACCCGTTTCTGATTGGACTGATGATGAGTTTAAGTGGAATACCTACAACTCCCATGGACTTAGTGCTATTTTCGGCACCGTCACCCCCGAAGAGTTCTGATGCATCATGACATACACTATGTCTAAAGAGTCTTGGTCTACCCTCTAGCTCACTCACGAGGGTACCAACGTTGTCAAGGTGTCAAAGCTTCAAAATTTGACCACCCAGTTTGAGACTATCACTATGTTATATTCTGAGTGTTTCGACGAGTTTTATGATAGGTTGTTGAACACTATTAACATGAGTTTTAATTTGGATGAGAAAATTGAGGAGTCAAGAGTTGTTAAAAGATTTTGAGTTCATTTCTATCCTGATTTATTCCTAAGGTCACTGTTTGGAACTCATTGGGGATATTAGATACACTTAGGATAGAAGAACTCGTTGGAGACCTTCAAACTTATGAGATCAACATGTTTCCCAAAACCATTAAGCTTAAGAATATAAGGATAGCTTTAAAGACTCGGGTTAAGAAAAGAAAAAGGAGAGAGCTTGTGAGTCTGATTATGAGGGTGAGGTTGATTTAGATGACTTAGCCTTATTTGCTAAAAATTTAAGAAGTTTCTCAAAATTTCCAAAGAAAATTCTTTAAATAAAATATTTTTGAGAAAAAAGAAAAGAAATATAAGGTCAAGGAGATCAATGAGAAAGAGGAAGTTATAAGGTCTTATGAGTGCAAGGACAAAGGGCATAACGCTTTTGAGTATCCCACTATGCTAAAGAGAAAGGACAAGAAAATTGCTAATACGACCACTCTTAGTGATAGTGACATCAAGTTGGATGATTCAGGGGGAGAATCACCACATGAAAAGTGCATTGATTTTATGGCAAGTCACATGAGCACATATAGTTTGTCCCACGATGATGAGGACACATGTAAATGTGAGAGCCTCGTTGATGTCTCGATCCATTCGAGTGAGTGTGAGGATGAGAATGCAAGCGAGGGTGAAGGTGATCTCCAAAAGGCTTTTAGTGATTTGTCTTTTAAGAAGAAAAATTTGAATAAGGAGTTATCTAATAGGTTCATAGATTTGGAGAGAGAGAGGGAGAGAAGGTTTGAGGCTGTGTGACGCGTCGACGAGTTAACTCAAGAAGGTGAGAGTTTCTTTATGTGAGCAGTTGATAGTCTTAGAGTGGGAAAAGAGTGAATTGACCAACACGGTGCCTAGTCTTATGGGAGATCTTCAATCTTCATTGAAGACTTGTGAGAAACTGGAAGCCTTGTATCCCAACTTGAGTGAAATATCGAATGCGCTCGGAAGGTCGAGGTCACTTTAGAGGACACATCTAAGAAGGTTGGAAAATGCTCCTCGGGCTCGTTATGGGTAATGTTGAGAGACTAGGAATAGGTTATGACGGTGCGTCCACTTCCCATATAGCAACCGAGCCAGTTCGCCAGTTTGTGATAGATCCATATGGCTCTGAACCTAACCCACCATGGCGTCCGTTTCCCCGTAGAAAAGTGCATCCTAGTCATTTTGAGAGAGGTGTTCCTAGGCATATTTATGTTTTTTTCCATTGCAAGAAAAGAGGACACCTTAGGAAATTTTGTTTTAAGTTGGGTAGTGTGTCTCATAGGTATTTACCACGTTATACCACTACACGTGTTCCCACACACACTCCCACACATATTACTCCATATGCTCCTACACATAGATTTTGAGCATTTCCATGAACCAGTTGAGTATTTGATAAAAAATTCACACAATTTGATGGATGTTTTTCATAGGATGTCACCACCTTTGGAAAATACCTCCAGACCTAATGATTGAGGTTTAGACTTGTTCGCTAGCATAGGATGCTTTTCATGGTTATACCATTCATGCCTATTGCTAGCATGTACTACCATTGCATTTATTTTTTCCATTTTGATATATTTTTTGAAAAATTCAAAAAGAGTTTTGTTTTTCTAAATTTTTTTTGAAAAGGTACAAAAAAATATTTTATTTTTTTAGAAAAAGTGAAAAATCCAAAAAGATTTTATTTTTGATAAAAAAATTTGAAAAACACAAAAATATTTTTATAGTTTGTTTTACGCCATATATGGACGGACATTTAGGAAGACCAAGTCACAATATCATTAAATTATCCACGTGACTTTTTGATAGTGTTTTGAGATGCAACATCATTTCATTCATGTGCTTTATAATGTTTTGGGTCATTAAGATGTGATTAGCAATTACTTTATACTTGTTTGACTCATTGGTTCCCTTAATGCACACATGCACAGATTTGATTGATTTTTGTACTTGTCTATCACATGTTGGTCAAAGTGTTTTTATCTCAATCCTATCTTTAAAATGAACCAAATGAGATATAACGAGATAATGAAAGTAGTGCATGTAAGAACCGTTGCCCGTGAGAGATTATTTTATATTGAAAAAATATGATTGTATAAGGGAAAGGGCTGCGAGAGGCAAGTTAACTCGTCGTGAAAGTCACCGTTTGAAATGAGACCTAGATAAAATTAAGGCATTAAAAAGATCACATTTTTTCAAAAAAGGCTAATAGAAAATCTCTTAAAGAGAAATTAAAACCTCAATTAAAAAATGCATTATTATTTATGAGGGAGTTTGGTTGGAAATCAACAGGCTTGCACGTCTTGGTAAAGTCTCGAAAAAGCATTACATAGTTTTAGACGTTATTGATGTGAAAATCATTTTAAACATCGATTTGTTGATTATATTGAGTTATTTTCATATAAATTCAACTCTTTTACACCTAAGGATGATTTTGAGTTCATTCGTTAGGAGTATCCAAAATTGATCGTGCACATATGTTATGATTGTTTGAGTTGATTTTTCTATCGAATTTGTACACACCCATTCATTCGTTTCCATGATTTGGTTATCTTAGTGTTGTTTCATGGTGTTTTATTTTTCTAAAATTATTTTTTCTCTTGAAAAATATTTGAAAAATAAAAAATAGTTTGTGGAACCTTTTGAGATCATCCATGCATGAATATTTTTTATATATGTGTGCGATGATTTGCTAGGCTTGTAATGACCCACTCCGGTTTATTATTTTTTTTATTCTTTTCCTTGTTTATTTCAGACAAATAAAAAGGGGGAGAACGAATTATGAATTATGAGAGAGTGAGAGTTTGAATTATGGGAGAGAATTGATTGAATTGATTTGATTTCAAACTCGATATGTCACGAAGGTATTTTCTTTATTTCTTGTGGGTAGGTACAATTTGATGATCATTTGAAAATCAAACAAAAAGAAGACCAATACAAATAAAGGAGAGTTGAAGATTTAAAAGTTAAAGATTTTGCATATTTAGTATCTTTCCACTTTTGGGTTCTTGGGAGGGTATTATATTAGTATAGGATTGGTTGATAATTCATATATTTTTATTTTGTATCTAAATAGACATAGGGGGAGATTTGTAAGGACAAATTTTCCATCATGTCCCTAATACCTAGTTTACATTTAGTATAGCGTATCTTGTTCCAACCATCAAAGAAATTCACGTTCACACATTCAAGAAGACGGATCCGAATATCAAGCATCTTCAATAAAGTTCTACGACGAGACATAATTTTGGTATGAATTTAGTTTTGTGTTACTTAGATTTTTACTAAGTATTGGGATATTTTTCTAAATTGATGTTTATCAAAATGAGGCGTTTTCAAACTTATTTTTTTTTAGATACCTGTAGGTAAGTTTTAAAAAGTCACTTAATTCGTTTCTAACGACTTGGTCATGTCGTTCAAACGACATGTCAATGTCATTCGATACCTAGTTTGAATCCCAGCTCCTCATACGAAGGAGCACTACTTTATTTTTTAAAGGTCGTTTGATACATCATTTGAAGTCGCTTCTAACGAGATGTCAATCTCATTCAGATGATCTGAGGATATCGTTCTAACGACATTCCATCACCTCAAATATTTTGTTTGCCTATGAAAACCTATTTGGTGACTATTTTTTATTAAGACTTTTCATTTACACAAACTACAAAATAACTGCAAAATATTCTTCACTTTTTAGGGAAAAAACTCGTTTTAGATTAACCAAAACAATCCCAAATACTTTTATGAATCTTCTTTGGAACCCAAACACTTATGTAACGAAGTTATTCTTGTGGAGATCTTTCTTCACTGTTGATCTGGAGGATACTTGAGGGTATTCACTACTGAAGGTGGAGGACTGAGGTTCTTATGATTCTCGAGGGAATCATTACTGACCGAAGGCTGCGATCTTTGTGGTTCTTGCTGGAATTCATTGTAGTATATCTCTAAAGTATTGTAATTTGCCATCTCCAAAATTTAGTGAAATGCATGTTTTTCCTTGTGGGGATTTTTCCTAAATTTGTGATTGCATGCTTTATTTATTTATTAATTGAATCACATAAATTCATGTTTAGGGTTAGTAAAATTAAAATTTTGTTTGTGGGATTGACATTCAATTAAATAAGTTTAATCCATCAGAGAATCGCGTACTCTATAAATTAGTATCAGATCTTTTATTTCAATTTTTACCCATTTATAATGTTGACATCGAATAACGATGAAGGAAAATATTTCTCTAATAAACAAACTGCCTTGACTAAAGTTAATTTCACATCTCTATTATGCTTTTTGTTTATAACTTTTTCACAAATTATGGTAAAACATAAACTGATTTGCATAATTTCATGATGAAGATCTTTGTGTTCAGAGAAGTAATGCCTGAATAGCAGAGGAATTAGTTAGGCGATGATGTTCCAGTCGTGGGACTTGCACTATTTCAAGTCATTTGTTTGGTAGCTTACTATCATGCACAAATTATCGAGATAACCAGTAGGGGTCTTCAAGTTGAACAATGTGTCTAAGAGGATCTTCTTCTCACTAGTAGTCAAAGTGAAAGTAGTCGGGGATAGAAATTCTTCCTGTTGTATCATTATTTTTCAACCATAATTTCATCTTTATTTTCATATCCTGTAAATCGCTATGGGCCTTCTCTCCATATTTTGAATGATATCCACCCAGATATGTTCCTATCAAATGTCTCGTAATATTCTTCTCTGTGTGCATCACATCAATTACATGCCTTATACTAAGATCTTTCCAATACGGAAAGTTAAAAATAATGGTCGTCTAGACCAGGCCTTTGTTTTACTAGGATCATTCAGATCCCCCTAGCTTTATGCTTCAAGTTTACAAACTAAGGTGGCTTGCTTATGTACCTATTCTTTGCAGTCGCAACCTTCTCCTTATCCTCAGTCATCCTGTGCTTATGACAAACAGGCAAGACGTTAGACTTGGCGTTCCTGAAAGGGTGACTTATTGGCAAAAAACTACGATAACCCGTATATCTCATCTTACCACTACGAGTTAGTCAACTAGCTTCAGTTTCCTCCTCATATATAGGACATCCATAATAACGATGAACATTGTAACTGGACAAGGTCCCATAAACAGGAAGGTCGTGGATTTCTCACATCACCATTACTTTGAGCGTGAACTCTTCACCCTTGTGAGAGTCCAACCCCATCATGCCTCTATCCTATAATTCTTTAAGTTCTTAGATTAATGGGGCTAAGAATATATCAATATCATCACTGGAAGGCTTCATCTTGGGTATCAATAAAGATAGCAATGCGAACTCCTTTCTCATGCACAGTGTTAGAGGGATACTTAAAGGCTCCATGAGAACTAAACAATAACTCTCATTAGTACTTAAATTATAGAAAGGGTTAAACCCATCGTTTGATAATACAAGACAGACATTATTGTAGTTCCTTTGCAAATTCACGGTGTCGTGCCTTTGAAATTTTTTAGATGATTGAATCAACAGGATGACGCATCAGATTCCTACCCACCTAGCATTGAGTGTGCCATGTCATTGCCTCTGCTATCCACGATATAATAAAGAACCTATTTAATTGTGTCCCTAGGGTATAATACTTCAAAACCTTTTTGTGGAACTTCTGAGCACTTGCGATATTTTGCAGACTTGAGCTTTCGATTCTCATAAGACACATATCTAGGCGCACTGCATACAGTACATTCGTCCTTCTCTTAGTGTTAGTTATGGTACAATATGCAATCATACTTACATGCATGAATAGATTTTTACTTCAAATTCAAACCATTCAAGCCCTTTTTCATGCTAGGGTAATTATCCGGTAACATGTTCTGTTTTGGGAGAATCTCTTTAACCCACTTAAGAATTCTAGTTACGCTATTGCCCAATAAACCAAATTAACTCTTCAAATTTTGTAAATCGATCATTATGTACAATACCGAGTGACCTTGTTCGTAATTTTTATACAAAGGTTAATATCCATTGGCTTTCAACCGTATGTATTTATGATGTTCAGTTAATTCAGCATCAATTTATTCATTGACCTGGTCATAATGCACATTATTTGTATCCATAGGCTGGTAGTTTTGACTTTAGTGGACTCTGTAAGCATCATCAATTCGGTCGGTCAAAGGACGATGAGCTGGAGATTCATTAACCATTTCCATACGGTGAGGTTCTATCATGCGGTCATGTACCGATAGTTCTTTTGAAACATATGGTACATTCTATTTCCCATGGAATTTCGATATTTTATAGTCTTGCATCATACCCCACATTAATAAATGCAATTTAACGTCTTCTAATGACTTAAAATTTTCATTTATACAATGGTTGTACGGACACAAAATCTTGTCACTATTAAGATTTCTATTTGCAGATTTAATAAATTCCCAAACAACCTACACATGATTATGAGATACTTTATGACTCTCTCCCATCCACTCTTTGTACCTTGGGATAGCCATTATGGAGTCTTCAAAACAAATTCATTAAACACAATCAAAAAGAATTATTATAAGAAAATTAATTCAAATGAAATTCATTCAAATGAAACACAGATTACAATGAAAATCATTAAACTCAACCTAAACGATATATTACAAACAAATTCTTTCAAAGAAAATTCATTCAAACAAACAAATATTACAACCAAATTCATTAAAATATTAAAAATTTCTTCATTAAAAAAAATTGGTCAAGTAGCCTTGGCCAACAATTTAACTGGCCAAGGCATAAAACAATTTATATAATTTGAAAATATTGACTCAATGTATGGGGGCTCATCTCCACAATTAGGGTATATTTTATCGACCAAAATTTGAGCTTCACCCTATCAGTAAAGGCCGATTGTAGACTTTTGTTCTGACTATTATGGAAATGAGAGTGCACGTGTCAATAATCCTGGCATCGACCAAGTTTCGTACATAATACAACTCGCCAAAGTCAGGGTGATAGATGAAGATAATGCACAGAATATTCTAGGGGTTGCCATTTGTAAGGGGAACGTTTCAAGAGGAAGCATTTTGGAGGGAAATGTTCCGGGAGGAGGATAGGGGAATGTTTGAGGCATCTAGGGGGTAGCCCTATTGTTAACTTAAGAGTTTGACCAATCCATGACTTTCATTCGTCAGGAGTTCCACGTCCTTTTAAAGATCTAACACCTCTCCTTTCGTCTTGGTACCTCCTTCCAACCCCATTGACACCTCACCCCTTATTGTGATAGCTCGTCTATTAAAGGTGTAGTGTGTTCGAATATCTTACTTGGCATACGTGGTCCCACATCTCTTGTCCTCTTATTATGGTCCTTCCATTATACCTTGATTAGGGCATCTGATTGAATGTTATTTGATTTGCACTCAGATTGAGTGCTAGACATTCCCTCAATGATTTTCTGTAACGTAATATTATATTTAGGAATATGGTGTTAACAATAACAATATTATAATGTGTGTCTATATGATAACTAAATTAAAGTTCACCAAAGTTGGCACTAGTCTGTATGGAAATTTATTGGTCCCCTTTTGTCGTCGACCATGCAAGTACTGTCCCTTCTTCTAGAGTCCCCTTGATCTGTTTCACCCATTCACCCTTAATATCATCATAACATTTTTCCCCGAATCTGTAGATATCAACCTTTTTCGATTCGTTTAGCTTATTTATCACCCTCTCATTCAGTTTTCCCTCCCTGGCCTCATTCTTCAAGAAGTCATTTCCTGAGTGGGTAAGCATTTTAATATTTTGGGGAACTTTTTTTTCAACCCTAAAATATCATAACTTTTGGCCTACTTGGGCAAAAATCCTTTCGAAGGTTCTTCCAATAGGTTTTTAAAGCATCATCTACCTTGGAAAGAACGTTCGACTTTGAACTAGTTGGGAATGAAAATATCTTATTTAGTTGATCCCAAATGACATCCTTTAAGGCAGATTCAACCTTCTCCAGTTGTCTGCACCCCAACTCCCACAGTCATCTTTCCTAGAGACAGACAATGACTTTTAAAAAGTTGAACATCACCTTTATCACCGGTTGGATTATATCCACTAGTGAAGAAACAAATCCTCTTCTTAGGATTTTATTGGGATCCCTTGACAACATAAGTTGGGGGTTTCGGATTAGTAGGGGTTTCCTGAGTTGGGGTGTCGAAGTTGGAGTACAATGAATCTCCGATAGAGTAGAATATTAATATATCGAAGGAGTTGAGAATTGAGCTTGTGGCATAGGAAAAAGCTCAATTGACACTAGTTTGCTATTTTGTTGGTTGTTGTCATTTGTGTTCGACATCTTCTATCATTAAAAGAAATTATCAAGATATGTAAGAAAACACGTCTTTCTCTCTCTCTCTCTCTCTCTATATATATATATATATATATATATATATACCTTTTCGAAAGCTTTTAAAACATGTTCGATGTTTATGATTTCCATCCAATCAGTATTAGTTTTAAAAATCTATGAAATTTTACAAGCGTCCATGTAGGCACAAGCGTGTCTATGATTGGGGCATAAAGGTCCATGACATGAATTCGGAATTCTTTTTTCTTTAACTTATTTTCAAGATCAATTTTGATACGCATGTGTCACGAGACATCGCAATCTGGGTGAATGCTCTCTTTACGGAATTGTATCCACAAAGGATAAATATTTTTTCAGTCTTTTTTAACTCTGTCACCAACGTCCATGCCCTATCGGGATTATGCATAACAAATATATTCTCTATTGCCTCATCCTAGCATTCTGGTAACGAAAATAGATTACGATCGAGCAGGTAGTCCTCTGAGATATGAACTCCACGATTTGTAAGGTAATTAAATTGTTCAATTTTTTTTTATTACAATACTTGTAAATCGGAGTTTTCTCTATATGTCACGCACTAATGAAAGATATTTTAGTGTGGTTAAATTGCCCTATCTCGTACTCTTGCTTCCATTAATTACTATTGTGACTCATTTTTCCTGAGAAAATATATATAGAAAGGTCTGAAGACACAATAAATGACTTTATTCTAAACACTACACCATTTAATTAAAGGTTTATTGTAAAGAATTAGTAGAGTGAGCGTTTTAAGTATCCATTATCCGTATCAAACTATCAACTCAACAACCATTAACCCAACACCAAAGATTATCCTGTACTCCTTCTAAATTTTCTACTTAATTGATTTTCAGGAACATAATTTTAGAACATTAGTTTTCATATACAATTCTACATCAAGGGTTTCATATATAAATTCTAAGGGATGAATAAAGTTATATTTCTACTAATAATTTAATATAATTTTCTTTTAATATCAATACAACAATCAACCAAGATCTTGAAAAATGTGAATTCATGTAAATTCAACAACCACATGCTAAAGACACACACAAACACAGAGAACACATACACACATACAAAACATAGAGAAAATCAAAGGAGTACGTTGTGGAAAGAGAGAAGTCACTGGAAAATAAAAGGAGAGAGAGAAGTCGGTGAAAAATAAAGTCATCGAGAGAGAGAGAGAGAAGTAGTTGAGAGAGAGAAAGATTATTCTAATTTTACCAAGGGTGAATTAAAATGTAGGGTTTTGATTTTATTTTTACCTTAAATGGGGTCACGGTCTAGAATCGTGACCCCTTAATAGTTAGAACTGGTCACATTTATTGACTGTGATGCAATATGTGACCAATTGAAACCTGAATAGTTGGTTAGGTTACAGACCGTGACCATCCTAAAGTGACCGTTTTAAAATAGAACTGAGGGTTACTATTATAGCCCGTGACCGATGTCATTGGTAATTATCACGGGTGGGTCACGGAGATAGACCGTGACCACCTTCGTAACCAAAATGGTGGAAATTTTGGCGCTAAAATACCCTTGGTCATAGTATCTGGTCATGTGTGGGTCACGGGTCATGAACGTGACCACCAGTGTGATCAAAAGCGCGGTACATTTGGCACCATCCTGGGTCACGGGGGAGTTACGAATTTTGATCGTGACCCCATTGGTCACAGTTTTAGATTGTGGCCATCCCCTCAATAAGGTCACCTTATATCCTGCTCACTTATTTGGTTACGATGAATAGTCAAGGGCCACGAGTTTGGACCGTGACCCCTGGTCACGGGTTTTGATCGTGACCCATTACTCTGACCATTTTTGGTTTTTGGTGTAGTGAGGTTAAATTTCAAATCTCACCAAACATCAAGGTTAAATTTGTAATAAATCCTTTTTGAATTTTTATTTATCAATTTATACTTTATATTCTTATGACTCGGTTTTAAAAAACAATATATGAATGTACAAAATGTAATAATGATTATGAGTAGACATAAAATAAATAAAACATAGAATTATAAGTATAAGATATCCACCAAAAGTAAATACAACATAACACTAAAAGGATAAGATATCCACCTAATCAAATCTCAAATACTCATGGGCATCACTTTAGTTATAGATTACTTAACGTTTTTAAGGAGCACTTCAGAAGAAAAAAATCTATGATATATTATTTATTTAATTTTAGTCTAACATATTTTTTAAAATAACTTTATATCCCTGGTAGTTGCATTAACATTGATGAAACAATTTTTAAAGGGAGTGTATTTGCAAATATATTGGACTGTTGATGTAAAAAATTAGATTATCTCTAATTTATCAATCACAGATAAAATAAATGAGACAAAAGATTTTTAAAGTGGTTCAGCCTTAAAAGAATGGCCTACGTCCACTATTTTTATTACTGCTGACTTTTTGCTTGGAATTCTCAATAATGGATTTACCAAAAAATTATGAGTCCCCTTCTAATGGGGAGGTTACAATGTATTTATAGTCATGAGGTTGTAAAAATGAAAGGACCATGCGCTGTCATTTAGTAGACAGATACATCTGTACGATAATAAAGTACATTTAATGCGCAGTCGTCTTATTTAATTCTCTTGATTTGGGTGCGCTGTACGTTAAGTAGCTCGGACCGCTTAAGTTTCTCGGGGCCCCTGAGTTTCTCGGGCCGTTTAAGTTGCTCGGTACGCTTGAGCTGCTCGGAGTGTATGAGTTGCTCGAATGGAGTATTCATATTTACCATGTAAGTTAACACGTGTCTTCAGGTGATTGGTCCATGTCAGCAGATTAAATTTGGTATCAACAGAAGCCCCCAATGTTCATAATTTGATGTTGAAGAAAAGTATGGCACATTCTGCTGCTTAGATTTTCGGTTTGTATGGTTTTTAGGAAAGCATTCGTTGTATATAACTCCTTTTTGATTACACAGTATCAGGCCTCATAAATATTTTGAATTTCCATAACAGCTTCATTTTTTGTGCCCTTTTTCTTCTTTTTAGCCATCGGATACGCAAACTTCTTTTCTTGTAATTATTGTTTTCTCTGTTCCCGAGGTAAAGTATTTAAGCGCGGCAAAAATCCTATCGTCTTTCACATTTTCAAATCTGTATCTTTGAACTCTTCATTTCTTCTCTATCTTGTGCGTTTGTTTCTTCCATTGTTCGTTGTCAACTGATTCACTCTTTTCCTGCAAGATTTTCTTCCTTCTCTTTTATTTACTTTGTTCATCATGGTTTAGCTTGTTGAATCGCTTGACAAATTTCGTTCTGAATTTTCAATTCCTTTATGGGTCATATTGGAAGAACTTTCCGAACCTTCTGACTATTTTTCTTTGGCTGAGGGACATTGGTTCCCAAGTCTTTTTGTGGCCGAATGTGGCTTTTCTTTTCCTCCAAATCCCCTATGTTTGGAGTTCTATCAATATTTTGACGTTGTACCTGCAAAAATAGCTCCAAATACCTGGAGGATAGTTAATGGCATTAATAGATTGAATCAACTCCATGGAACCCGTTTAGGAATCCCTGAGATTATGTACTGTTATAGATGGGTTGTCAGTGATTCCACCTTCTATTTAAAAACTAGGTTTTTGAATAGGGCTTTAGTTGTTAATCTTCCAAACGCCAATAGGGATTATTTTGAGCATGGGGTTGTTATGAATAATTGGCAACATGCTCCATTAAATGGATATGCTGTATATCAAGGTCCTAGGTGTCCCCCTTATGGAAATGGAATAGGTTATTTTTTGTTTTTTTTGAAATATTGTTTTCTTTGTGTTTGATAAAACGTTTCACTGACATTTGTTTTTGTTCATTACAGTTGATAGTAAAAGAAAATCTCCAAAAGAAGCTGACGTTAATTTAAAGCATTTAAAACTTATCTGGAGTTTGCACCAATCTGTTGCCGAGGAACATATTAGGTCTGCCTCTTATTTATTGCAATACAAGATCTATACTTCATCTTTTATTGCTCGTCCAGTGGTGGTTAGTCTTGACCAAATACCAGCTGCTGAGACTAGTGTGGAAGGTTCTTCCTCTGAATCTAATATTCCTATTAGTGATCTAATGAAGAAAAAAAAAGTTCCTTCTTTCTTTGATAAGTCTTCATCTACTGCTGGAGAGTCAAAGAAAAGTAAGCAAAGTGTTCCAGAGGAAGGGACGAGAAACATTGATGCCCCCCTCCTGCTGCTGCCAAGAAAGTTGTTGAGAAGCCCCCTGTGGCTCCTAGCAAGGCTGTGGTTATCTCTCCTCCTAGTGAGGTTATTGTCATTTCACCAACCAAGACAACTTCTTTGGTTAAAAATATTCCTGCTCCTTGGAGGAGGTTAAAGAAAAGCTCTTTTGAGAGGCTTGTTGACCCTGTTTCTCAATGTTTACATGTTGAAGGTGGTATTCCCACTTTTGTTCCTTCGAGCTCTACTATGGGCTTGGTGAAGACTTGGATTATTCTAGAATTCTAAGGTATTGAAGACATTCTTACTCGTGACAGAGTCACAGCCTTGGCTACTCAACACATTGCCTCAGTAAGTATTATTAGGCTTAGTCTTTCACTTTCTACTGTTCATGTGTTGACTCAAAGTTACTTTTTCTTCAGCTGGTGACGTGTTTTAATAGCATCTTGAAGAAGGACGAAGCTATCAAGGCTTCGAGCTCCTCGGGAGGTGTCGAGGAAGATTTTGTTGGTCTGACTCGGTCCTTAAAAGACTCTCGTCAAAAGTACGAGGAGGATAAAGTTTCTTGGGAGAAGTAACTCAAGTCCATCGAGCAAGAAAGAAATAAGGTGGTGAATACCTCCAAGGATCTGGAGAAGAAATTGACAGAGTCTGAGCAGAGCAACAAAGTCTTCGAAAAGAGAAATAAGGATCTGTAAGTTAAACTAAAGTCTACCAAAGAGGAAGTTGTTAGACTTCAGGATGTTGGGCGCCAGAAATTGGAGATGGAGGAAAAGTTGAAGGTTGCCGAGGAGCTCCTTAAGGAAAGTATCTCCTCGGAGAAAGAAAAAAGGAAAAAGGCTGTTAAAAAGTCATTCAGTGCTGGTTGGGATAAGGGTTGGAATAAATGTTTGGCTGCCATGTCCTCTCAAATGGAATACGCCAGTCTTAAATACTTTGGGGACGGATGGGTGGAAGCCCTGAAAATTGCTGAAAATTCTGAATTATTTCAGCAACACACTCATGGCCCTCCTCCTTCCTCTGGAGAAGAAGAAGAGGATGAAGCTGATTCAGATGAATCATCTATGATGATTGCAGATCAGGTCCCTTCTGTCCTAGTTGTGCATCTTTCTGAGCAACCGCCACCAGCCAGTACTTCTGCCGAGAAGCTAATCTTATCCACCGAACAACTAGTCTCTTCTTCAAAACCTTCTGAGGACGTTATAGGAAACAAAGAAAAGGTGTAAAGTATTTTGGGTGTTTGTTTTGTTATTTCTGAATGTAATCTCAGACTTTGTACTTTCCCTTATGATGAAATAAAATTCAAACTTTTGGTTGTTCATCTTGACTACCTTCTACTTGCTCTGTCTGCATTCTTATGGATCTTTTCTATTTTTTATCTTTGTTAGTTTATGGCCAGGATGGAGATCTTATCAGCTCATGACACAGAATTGATGAAGAAATGCAATGACTACTTCAAAGCTGGTCATACAGATCTAAATGAAACTCAAAACATTGATATCCTTAGTTCAGATACTTCCAAATGAGCAGTTGAAGCTTACCAGTATCTCAAGTGTTTGCTTGATCGTGCAGTTTCCAATAATGTGGCCTACTATGAGATGATTGAGGATCTCCAAGGAACTATAGAGGAACTCCAGCAGCAATATAAAAAGTCCTCCACACTTTTGCACCAAGGGTACGAGAAGAAATATCAGCAGTTAAGTGCTGAAAAAATATATGATCAATTCATCTCTGCTTACAAGAAGAAAGAGAGCGTTCTAAATCTTGAGGTTGAAGAGCACAGGCATATCGCCAAGTTATTGGAGCAAGAGAACATCGCCCTGCAAGAGGAAGTAAAATAACTCAAGTCTGCTGCGTCTTCCTCGGGAGCCTTGGTCCATGTCAATGATGAAGGTTTCTCTTTTTTGGAGGTAGAAAATGACAACTTAAGAGATGAGTTGGAAACTTTAAAAAGAGTTGGACCCTCAACCTCTACTCGTGGACGAGCAAGATCTTCTTCTCGTGGACGAGCAAGATCTAGTCGAGTTTCTATTGAAGAGGCAAGTACTCAAGCATCTTTAGAAAATCAGGCAGTTCAGTTGGTGGCGAAGAATAAAGCTTTAGCGGAGATGTCTAAGAAGATTCTTAATTTCAGCGAACAACTTGCTACCCAAAGCTCTGCCTTGGAAAATAAAGAACTTCTGGTGAAGAATCTCCACGAGCAACTAGAGAGGTTAACTTACCAATTTCACAAACATCCCAAAGAGTTTTGGATGGCTGGATACAATGAAGCTCTTTACCATCTTGATGATCGGATTCAGCAATCAAATAATGAGGGTTATAAGCAAGGATGGCTGAATGCACTTGGTGTGCTAAAGTTGGAGCAGGGCCACTATCCATGGGATTATTATGACCCTGGATTGCTCGAGTTTCCCGTGCCTCCTTTCAAGCTTGATATGAGTTAGATTCCTTCTCGGGCAATTCCTCAGTGCTTAATCTCCAAGTATCTCGATGACTATAGTCTTCATTTTAATTTCGAGATATCTCGTCCGGAGCACTTGCTCGATAGGCCATCAGTGATGAATATTCGAATGCTTCGAGATGTAAACTTTATAAATTCCCCTTATGCATTAAATGACCCTCCTGCCGAGGTAGAACCTGTTTCAAAGGCAGAAGGGAAGAAACCAATAGAATAGGATTTTTTATGAAATGAAGTACATCATATGTAATTCTTTTTTATTTGAATGAAGAAATTTAGTCTTTTGCTATTCTATATTCTTCTAAATAGTTTGCAAAATGTTTTTGTTTGTGAATATAGGCATATTTTGATATGTCCATACTGTTTTAGTTTTTTGACTATAGTGACTTATCACTCTTTGATCCTAAGCGATGAAACAACTTTCATCCCATGATCCTGATTAGTTTAACCGATCGAAGTTGATTGTAAATTGATTTACCGACCAACCGGAGTTGGTGGAGATTGATTCTCGACCAATCGGAGTTGGAAGATATTTATTTCCCGACCAACCGGAGTCGAAAGAGATTTATTCCCGACCAACCGGAGTTGGAAGAGATTGATTTGTCGACCAACCGGAGTTGATGGAGATTGATTTTTGACCAACTGGAGTTGGAAGAGATTTATTCCCGACCAATCGGAGTTGGAAGAGATTGGTTCCTGACCAACCGGAGTTGGAAGAGATTGATTTTCTGACCAACCGGAGTTGGTGGTAATTTAATTCCCGACCAATCGGAGTTGGAAGAGATTGATTTGCCGACCAATCGGAGTTGGTGGTAATTTATTTCCCAACCAATCGAAGTTGGAAGATATTGATTTGCCGACCAACCGGAGTTGGTGGAGATTGATTTTCGACCAACCGGAGTTGGAAGAGATTTATTCCCGACCAACCGGAGTTGGAAGATATTGGTTCTCGACCAACCGGAGTTGGAAGAGATTAATTTCCCAACCAACTAGAATTGGTGGTAATTTGATTCTGAACTTGATACGTTGTGTGTAGCACTAATACTCCGAAAAATTTCAACAAAAAGAGAGAATTGGGTAAAACATCCAAAACTTTATTCATACTGAAGAAACTGCATTACATAGGGATTCCAACTACTGATAATACTTGCGCAGATGCTCTGCGTTCCATACATTCTTAAATTCTTCTCCTTCTAAGGTTTCAATCCTATATGTCCCTGGACGAACAGCTTCTGTTACTCTGTAGGGTCCATGCCAGTTAGCTTCCAGTTTGTTATGCTTTTGAATTACTTTCTTCAGCACATAATCCCCTTCCCTCAAATCACATTTTTTCACTCTCTTGTTGTAGAATAGAGTTGCTCGTTGTTGGTATGCATCATTACTAATTGCTGCTTCTTCTCTAACTTCTTCGAGCATATCCAGATCTAATCGCCTCATCAAGTCACTGATAGGAGAATTGAAATTCAGTACTCTGTGTGTGGGTGACCCAATTCAGCAGGTATAACAGCTTCACTCCCAAATGCCAGCATCTATGGAGATTCTCCAGTTGCTGTTCATGGTGTGGTGCGATAAGCCCATAGTACAGAGTGTAGCTCGTCAATCCAATTTGCCTTTGCATTATCTAGTCGCTTTTTCAAACCATTCAGTACTGTTCTGTTCATCAACTTAGTTTGCCCATTGCTTTAGGGATGGCCTGGCGCAGAGTCGATCTTCAATATGTTAGACTAATGACAATATGAAGCAAACTCCTCGTTATCAAACTGAGTTCCATGGTCTGTAATGAATACGTGGGGAAGAGCATATTTACAAATGATATTCTTCCAAATAAATTGAAATACCTTGTCATACGTCATATCAATAAGATGCTCAGCCTCCACCCATTTAGTAAAATAACCACAGCGACCATGAGGTATTTAAATCTTCCTCGGGTCGTTGGAAGTGGCCCGACCAAGTCTATTCCCCACATGGCGAATGGCCAAGGAGACGTGATGGGTGTTAACAATGCTTGGGGAGTTCTTCGGATAGAAGAGAAAGGTTGACATTTATCACATTTCTTGGCATAAGCTACATAATCAGCTCTCATCGTCGGTCAGTAATACCCCTGCGTTGTTATTCTTTGCAAAAGTGTCTGACCTGCTACATGGGCTCCACAAGACCCTTCATGGATCTCTTTAATCAAATCTTTCACCTCGGAGGGGTGGACACATCTTTGTAAACCTGCTATAATTCCTAGTCTATATAAAATGCCATTAGTTAATACATAACGAGCAGCTTTAAACTTTAGTTTCTTAGCTGCGAGTTTATCAGTTGGTAATGCCCCATCCTCAATATAGGCCCTAATGGGATCCATCCATGATGGTCCTAATTAAGGCCAATGAATTTCATCATCAAATCTTTGTCAATGCTCCGACTAGCCAAGATTTCTATTGGGATTGTTCTTCGTAGCTCGGTGCATGTGGCTGAGGCTAACCGAGATAAGGCATCTGCTCTTGCATTCTCCAATCTTGGTATTCTAATAAACTGTACTGCGTTAAAGCTCGATACAACCTCCATCGCTTTCGCGTGATACTGGATCATTAATTCTCCTTTTGCTGCATACACCCCAAGCATTTGATTTACGATCAACTGTAAGTCACTGAATACAACGACCTTCTCTGCTTTCATAGTTTTAGCCAGATTAAGACCCATGATCATACCTTCATATTCAGCCTTATTATTAGAAGCCTTAAATTGAAAGCGCAGAGCATACTCCACATCGATCTCATCGGGGCTGTTTAAAATAACCCCTTCTCCACTGCCTATAGTGCAAGAAGAGCCATCTACATACAAATTCCACACAGGTATTTCATTATCAAACTCTTGGTCAGATAGAGTTCCCCGATGGAATATTAGGTGCTTCTTTTTATCCTCCTCCAGCACTTCTCGCTGCTCGTTCATCATCCTTTCTTGCTCGTCTACCGACTTAAGTTGGTCGGGGTTTAAATTAAATGATCCCGTAACATCCATAGGCTGGTCGGTATTCAACTTCTGCTCTTCAGAGGTGTCTGGATAAGTGAACTCTGCGATAAAATCTACCACTTCTTTCCCTTTGAGCAACGACCTAGGCTCATAAATTATATCGTATTCACCCAATTCTATTGCCCAGTACATCAATCTTCATGATTTCTCCGATTTGTGCAGAGCTTGCCTTAGCGGCATATCTGTATACAGAACTATGGTATGAGCTTGGAAGTATGGCCTCATCCTTCTGCTTGCTTATATCAGTGCTAGTGCCATCTTTTCCAGTTTTGGATATCTGATTTTTGCTCCTCGAAATGCTTTGCTGGTATAATAGACTGGTTTTTGTACTCCATTCTCCAATCTAATTAATGCCGAGCTAACTGCATTCTCTGATACTGCCAGATACAAGTATAATTTTTCTCCCGTCACTGGCCTGGGAAACAATGGAGGTGTCCCCAGATATTTCTTCAATTCTTGAAAGGCCTCCTCACATTCATCATTCCATTCAAAAGTTTTTCGGAGTGTCTTGAAGAATGGAAGGCATTTGTCCATTGCTTGTGACACAAACCTATTAAGCGCTGCAACTTGCCCCGTGAGACTTTGCACTTCCTTCTTCGTCGTTGGAGATCGTAGCTCCAATAGAGCCTTGATCTTTTCAGGATTCGCCTCAATTCCTCATCGGTTAATAATATATTCGAGAAACATGCCTTCTTGTACTCCGAATATGCATTTGGTGAGATTCAGCTTCATTTGATACTTTTCTAATTGATCAAAGGTCTGGCCTAAGTCAACTAGATGGTCAGCAGCTTTCTTGCTCTTCGTTAGCATGTCGTCAACATAAGTCTCCATGTTATGACTGATTTGCTCTCAAACACCTTATTCATCAGCCGCTGATAGGTAGCACCTGCATTTTTAAGTCCAAAAGGCATAACATTATAACAATAAGTTCCCCTTGGGGTAATAAAATAGGTACTCTCCCTGTCCTCAGGTTTTATTTTAATCTGGTTGTAACCAGAATAAGCATCTATGAAACTCAGCAATTCGTGCCCCAAGGTAGCATCCACCAGTTGATCGATTCGGGGAAAAGAAAAATGATCCTTTGGGCACGCCTTATTAAGATCAGTGAAGTCTACACACATCCTCCACTTGTTATTTTTCTTCTTTACCATCACCACATTTGCTAGCCAGTCAGGATATTTGACATCCTCAATGAAAGAGGCTTTTTGTAGCTTCTCTACTTCTTCCTGTATGGCTTGGTTCTTTTCAGGACTAAACACTCTTCTTCGCTGCTTCACTGACTTAATTTCCTTGTTCACATTGAGATCGTGACACAAGAAGTTCAGATCTATTCCTGGCATGTCTTCATGACTCCATGCAAAAGTCTTCTTTCTTCGCCTTAAGAATGCTATCAATTCTTGTTTTATTGATTCATCCAAGGATGCACCAATTTGAGTTGTTCGTTCTGGATGCTCATCGTCCAGAAAGACATTTTCGGTAGTCTCCATAACCTGTCCCTTCACGAGCTGAGACTCATCTCTAGGGTCTAATGTTTCAGTCTCTGCATCTCCTATCTCATCAACTTGATAGGTGATAGTCTTTTTTCTGGATTCTTCACGTTCCTCCTGTTCACCAGATGAATAATATCATTCCTGAGCTACTTTTTGGTCTCCTTTCATAACTTCCACCCCAAAATTGGTTGGGAATTTCAAACATTGATGCACAGTAGATGGTACTGCTTCAAACTTCTTCAGGCCTACCCTTATCATGATGATATTGTAGGATGATTGGACGTCTTTATCCATGATAAAAAATCAGACTCTTTCTGTTCGACAAGCAGGCCAAGTACCGATAAGCATATCCAACTTGATCGTCCCAAGTGGAAAAACCTTCTTGCCAGTAAAACCAAGGAGGGGTCTATGATATGGTTCCAACTGGGTTAGCTTCAGATTTAAACTATCAAAACATGGATAGAACATGATATCTTCCGAGCTACTATTATCCACCACTACTCGTGAAATCACTACTTCCCTCATTCTCATCTTGATTACCAATGGGTCATCATGAGGATATAGTACTCCTTCCAGGTCGTTCTTAGAGAAACCAATTACTAGTTTGTCCTTATTCACCTTCCTCGAGCGATCATCTTTTGCTAAGTTTATTCGCTGAATGTACGAGTAATCTTTAGCTTCATTGAGGTAAGCCTTCCTTTCTGCAGTAAGATCTCTACCTCCTGCATCTCCACCTGTAATAACATTACATTCAAATGATCCAAAATGGATTGAAAATACCTCACGTTCTGTCTGTCTTGGATTTTTAGGAAGGTCAGGATCATCCTCTGGATCGTCCTCATGGTCTCTCTTCTTGTCTTCATTTGCTCGACGAGGAGATCTAGACCTCTACCTTGCTCGGTCGTTGCTCTTCCCACCATTTCTTTGATCAACATATTTGGCTAGCTTTCCTCGTCTGATGAGTGCTTTAATTTCATTCTGGAGAGCTATGCAATTTTTGGTCGTGTGACCATGATCTTTATGGAACTTGCAATATTTGGATTTATTCCTTTTGTCAGGATCTTCCTTCATTTTCTCTCGCCAGTTTAGCTCCTCGTTGTTCTTGATCTCTTCCAGAATATGGTTTATATCTACTTTCAAGGGAGTATAATTTCTAAATTTCTTCAACTGTTCCAATGCTTGCTTTATTTTTGACTGCCTGTTACCACCATTGTTCTTCTGTTCCTTCTTTTCAGCTTTATCAGCCTCAACTTTGGTCTCCTTAGTGTCCATATTTTTCTTCGCAGCCATAGCTTCCTCGGCGTTCATAATCTTGGCGGTCTTTGCCATTAGTTCTGCCATGGTTCTAGCCGGATCTTTGTCTAAAGTGTAGTACAATTTATCTGTCAACAGTCCACTCATCAGAGCAGTGACTGTTGTCTTCTCCTCGTAATCAATAACTTCGAGCTTCTCATTATTGAAATGAGTAATATAATCCCTAGTGCTTTCACCTGCCTTCTGTCTAACACTTAAAAGTGTGCTACTCGTTTAACTGGTTTTGCTCCAAAACAGAAGTTCCCAATAAAGAGCTCGGCCAGTTGAAAGAAAGTCGCAATCTTCCCCCGAGGAAGATTATTGTACCATATTTGAGCAGATCCGGTAAGAGTTCTTGAAAATGCCCTACATCTCATCTCATCTGAAACTGCATATATATCAGCAGCATCTTGGTATTGTTCTATATGAAGGACAGGGTTAGTTTTTCCATCATATTTAGGCGTCACCACAGGAGCTTTGAATTTTGATGGTGTGGGAAAATCCACAATAGCTTGTATAAAGGGTGTCCCTTGAACAAAAATTCTTTGTAAAGGGTTCTTAGCCTTATCCATTTCCCCTAACCTGTCTTCCAACCTCTGAATAAAACCCTTCCATGCATCATTTCCCTCCTCGGGCCTATTTGTTCAAGTAATTGATCGCGTTCAATTTACTTCTTGGGATCTTTCAACACGAGCAGTTGGTCGTGATTGGGCAGAGCCTTCCCTTAGATCGGATGGTTATTGAGAGTTCCTCGACACAATCCTAGGAGGACTTCTACTCCTCCTAGGGCCCAAACGATCAAAAAGAGAGACTCTACTTAACCTTTCAAGATCACTGGTCCTTTCTGGAGATAAAGTGACGTTTTGTTGAGTGTCTGTGGCTTGTACTGATGAAGTTTGACCAGGTTGATAAGAAAAATCGTTAGATCTCTCAGTATGATATGAGTCTGTACGTATGGATCGAGATTCCTCTGGAAATAGCGTTCGCCTAGTTCGCGAAGAGGGTAGGCGGGTATTTCTTTGGATACTTCTTTGTCCTGATTGAGCCGGTACTCCACCCTGGCCAGTTTGTATGAATTGTCGCATGGTTTCCTGCATGACGGCCTGGCCCTGGGACAAATTAGCCATTATACCAGTCAGATCTTAGACATTTGGGGGAGTAGACGGATTTGGAGGAATTCCAGCGTTTCGATTGCTGGATTCCGGATTATCAGCCATTGATGATGAATTATTTTGGTGAAAAACGATGAGTATAGTCGTTTCCCACAGACAGCGCCAATCTGTTGATGTAAAAAATTAGATTATCTCTAATTTATCAATCACAGATAAAATAAATGAGACAAAAGATTTTTAAAGTGATTCAGCCTTATAAGAATGGCCTACGTCCACTGTTTTTGTTATTGCTGACTGTTTGCTTGGAATTCTCGATAATGGATTTACCAAGAAATTCCGAGTCCCCTTCTAATGGGGAGGTTACAATGTATTTATAGCCATAAGGCTGTACAAATGAAAGGACCACGCGCTGTCATTTAGTAGACAGATACATCTGTACGATAATAAAGGACATTTAATGCGCAATCGTCTTCTTTGATTCTCTTGATTTGGGTGCGCTGTACGCTAAGTAGCTCAGACCACTTAAGTTGCTCGCACCGCTTAAGTTGCTCGGTACGCTTGAGCTGCTTGGAGTGTATGAGTTGCTCGAATGGAGTATTCGTATTTACCATGTAAGTTGACACGTGTCTTCAGGTGATTGGTCCATGTCAGCAGATTAAATTTGGTATCAACATGGACTAAATATTAATGGAATATTTTCTAAGGATGAAAAATTATTTTAGAAAATAAATCTGGATCAAAATTTAATAGAATATTTTTAAAGGACTAAATATTAATTAATGATTCTTTATAATGAATATTTTGTTTTAAGCTTCCCATTATAGTTCTTAGCTTATAACATCTTTTAGCTCTAGTATACTAATATATATTTTTGGTACATAGGCCTCTCATACTGGAAGTGCATGAATTATATTGATTACCAAACACAAACACCAATTTTTAATTTTTTTACAACTAATTAAATCGATTAAACTTCGAACAAATTAAACTTGTATTGTGAAAAATAATTAGCCAAATTTTATCTTGTCCTAAGCATGATCATAGGTGAATAAGTATGAGTAAAATTACCAATTACACAACACGCTGATGTACGAGGAAAATTTACGATGGAAAAAACCTTGAACTCCCCAGTCACGCAAATTCACTGTGATAAGGAATTACGGAAAGAAGACACGCGACTTACATAACCGACTCGACTCCTTTAGGACTTGACGTGCCTTCTTTCCTTCAACCTTCTCTAGAGAGACATGAATGAATCCACCCACTAACTTCCATAACTCGTGCTCCTCACATGTCTCCGTATCCACCCATCCTGGCTCAGTAAACCGTTACAACAATACGAAGTCCACCGCATCAAACCACAACACATACGGAATTCACTATATGAAACAATATGCAATAGAGATCAAGAGTAATCAAACTTTGTTGCCAAAATTGAGATCTCAAACTAGCATATTTGATTGAAACTTGGATCTCAAAACTATTGGGTGAAACTACAGTTTGGAGGCTTTTAATTTCTCTTCAGAAACTGATTTCAAATGCTTTGAGAAAAGAAATTTGATGTCAACCCTAATATATATTAAAAACACAAAAAACAAGGTGGCAAATTTTTTGAGGCAAACTCAGTGAAATGAAAATTCTAGGGTCGTTTGAATGAGTTATGCAATCTCATTTGAATAAAATCAATCTTGTTCGAATGAACTTACTAAATTTGTTTGAATAGAGATCGAACGACCTTAATAAAAAATATATTTTTTCTTCAAAAAATCTTTCTATGAAAAAGGGCCTCAAACATATTAAAACAAACACCCAAATAAATATCCAAGGATCAAAAGTAATATGTATTTAGACATCATGAGATCCAAGGATTTTAAAGACAAAATTTGATATGAAAAACGTCATAAGGATTTAGACGCTTCACTAGGCCGCTACGGTCTTCAATCACACATCATAGGCTTAAAGGATAAACGACTAGAGTCTTAACATATAACTCAAACGATTTTGTCCAAAAGGAATTAAGTTAGTATACATACAAATTACCTCTATTGGAAAATTTGTTCTTACAAACCCCTTAGACAATCCCATATGTGTTATGGTTAAATGAAAGCAATGTTAGGGTAAAGAGGTTGCAAATACATCATTAAGAAATCAAGGGAAAAACTTTACTTTATGGGCCCCAATTAGGAGAAAGGTCTTTCTTCGCACGACATTTTAAATAAAAATAAAAGAATCTTATACGGAACATCATATTCCATGTGCACTTAATGAAAATGTCCAAAATTTAGATAAGCCCTTCAAATGTAATGTTTTTGGTATAAATATATACCGTTTAACCCAAAACAACATAGTTACGAGATATTATGTTTTTTTAACTATACCCATCGAAGGAGGGCCTTGTTTTGGTTGTGATAATTCTTAAAGGATGTTATTTTTAATTATGTTTCAAACTACCAAGGTGTTGAGAACCTAACAAATGGACATTATAGAAATTCATGCATGCATTATGGAAATTCATTATATAAATTTCAAAAAATTACATATACATTATAAAATTTCATGTATAAATTAAAATTTTCATGTATATACTGATGGAAAAATCACATATATACATTTCAGACAAAAATCGGTATTCAAATTTGTTAACCTTTCTTTAAAGAGGTCGCGGTGAACATTAAACATTAAAAATCGTGGGACCCAATTATGTCACTTAACTAATGTTTGTCTGTTTCTTCTAACAAGGCACGAGGGTTACTATGATCATCTTTTAGAAGGGTTAATAAACTAAATTTCTAAATACTACTGATAAGAGGACCCCAAATTTCTTACAAATACCCCAATAACATAAACAACACAAGCTAACTAATATCCTCTTCCAAACACTGAAAATTAAGCACCAATAGTAAAATGGTATTGAAAACCTGATTTTTCATTTCACCCATTTTCTTCTCTTTCTCTCTTTAACCTTTCATCATCTCTCAAAACTTAACAACATCGCCACCACATGTCCCCGCAATTTTCGCCAAAATTACAATTGTTCTCTTGATTTCCTTTTAAACTTATCTTTCTCCCTAACTAATAATAAGACAAACACCACACCGATCACTACTTACCACCACAACCACCACCACCATCACTTTTAGCCCCAATGTTTTTTCAAAATAAACATTATAAATGAGATTAAAAAAGTTTTTGAAGTAAAACACAAAAAGTTCAAAAATTAAAGCCCCAAAACACCCCAGATCGACAACTCATATAATGGTAATCTAGGGACATCATTGGATGTACACCCCACATTTGGTGGCTTCTCATTAAATTTTTACAAATTTAATAAAAAAAATTAATATTTCTACCCGTGGTTGGAATTCACAGGATATACCGTTAGTCATGGCGAGAAGTAATCTTAAGAAGTGATACATCGTGTGACTTCCAGCGTGTAAAAAATTTATTTATTTTTGATAATTTTTCACACTCGGTGGGAAGCCACTGTGATTTGGAGGTATATTTGGTTACTTACCATCGAGTGTGTACAAAATACAATTTCTTTTTACTTATGCACATTCGATGAGAAGCCACTAAATGTAATGGTGCATTTGGTGTCGACCCATCAAATGTACAAATATGATGATTTTTAATGGGCTACAATTTTGGATCTTTTTGTTTTGTATATTAGGCGTTACCTTTTCAATTTTGATTGTTTTATGTCGAAAAACTTATTTCATATCACTTATAAAGTTTTTAGAAAAAAATCAAAGTTATGGTTAAATTGATTGTGATATGTGTGTGTGTGTGTGTGTGTGTGTGTGTGAGAGAGAGAGAGAGAGAGAGAGAGAGAGAGAGAAGTGGTGAAGAAGTGAGAGATAAGATAATGTTGGAGGTAAAATTAAGGGAGTTGTAAAAATACTTTAGTGTATTATGTATGTTAAAATATATCTTTAATTTTTTTGTATAGATTTGACTATTAATTTTTTGTTATTAAAAATAGTACAATTAATTAAATACTGTCAATAATATATGAATTTGACATCAATTTGGCTTTTGGATGATAAAAACCGGGTTACACCCATCATTTAAAAAATTGTCATATAAATATTTTTTAGAGTAATTTTACGGGAACATCTAAAAAGGTGTCAACAAAGTTTATCTCAGTAGAGTTATTGATCTTTTTATCATCATGTCAAAAAGGATAATTTTATATCGATAAACAAAATCAATATATTTTGGTGCGACACAATAACATATCGCACTCGTATTATCGTGTGTTTGAACTCCGCTTTTGTAACACCCATATAAAATATGAACACGATTTAATAAAGGTCCAACACATATCTACCAAAAATACTTGTACGCGTGACGGTTGAAATAGCCATACGTTTCACTTGAGTTGAGCCTGAAAGTCAAATAACGTGTCGCAATCGGGGCACGTCACCATATTTTCTCTCTTTTATATATATATTTTTTTACAAAATATATTATAGTTTTTTAAGTTTAGTTCAAAACTTTTTTTAATCCTTTCGTAACCGTTATTTCTTTTTTCAAAGAGAATTGTACTTGTTTTATAATTTTTACATTGAAATTATCTATTTAAAAAAATAAATATAAAAGTGTGTACAAATCGATCTTTAAAAGAGATAAGAAATACATTGAACCCAATACATTCTCTTAAAAAATGACATAACATCGTTCAACCATGATGTCAGATATTGTACGTGGCGTCAGTTAAGGTTTGATGACGGCCACAACATTTGTCTTTGAGTGTATATTGGTGGACATTTGCATCATTGCTCAGATTGCCGTGGAAAGCAAAACAATGAATAATACACTAAAGTATTCTAACTAGCATCTCATGTATCTATTCCATATGATTCACACCCACCTCCATGGACACATCCGATGGACTGTTATTTTTAGAATAAAACTCACGAGTAACAGTAATTATTAATTAAGAATGTTTTTTAAGTAGAATCTATCATAATAAATTTACCAATCTTTAGTCCGTTTAATCGTTTACATTTGTTGTAATTTTGTATTTAACCAACTATAACCCCTAAATGCTTTATAAAAACTTTGTGAAAAAGATATATACAAATTTTCCTTGACAAATTTTTCTCTCGAAGAAATGTTTTTCATTTACTCCGGCCAAATCACACTAAGCTCATTTACAAACTTTTAGGCATCTCTTAGACTCTTATGGTTAATATGGATTTGACAAAAGGTCCTATTATTAAGAAAAGTATATGTATCATGATTTTTTTTTTATCAAGTTTATGTGCATTTTAATGCAATTGGAACATGAACTTGATAAAAGAAATTGTTATTTATAATACTAGATGTAAACCCGTGCAATGCGCGGTGTGATACAATGTACACAAAATAAATTTATACACTTAAACCATATTCTGTATTTCAAGCTCAATTGGCCAACACCTCAAATATCAATTTCATTGCAACCTAGTGAAATACCCTAACTATCATACAATTTCTAGAATAAAAATGAGTGCATACATAAGATTGTCCAAACTTTTACTTCAGTGCACACATAAGTTTGCACAAACTTTGACCACTCTCTATTTAATACATCTATTGGGTATTGTTCAGAATATCCATTGTTGCTATCTAAAAGTATTACCAAAAAGAATGAAAAAAAACTCTTCCCTTAAAAGGTGGGGTAAAATTGAATACAACAAATGAAGACCCATATAATCAACGTCTATTTAAATTCAATTAAATGCAATACACATGGAAAATCACGGCTTAAAGCCTCCGTTTTGATATAAAAGGGCCCATGGCCAACAGTTTAATCATTGTTGTAACCATTTTTAAGCAAGAAAAGAAAAGAAGTAAAATGTATATCCGACATACCATAAATAGTCATTTAACCAAGCAGTTTGTATGCACAAGAAAAAATTCATGTGAGCAATTTAAATATTTGCTGAAATCAAACTGAAGATTATATTGAAATTGTCTTTCATTATCAGGCATAAAATCTCTTACCTCTTCGTGACCCGTCAAAGCTAAGAGGAAGACCGGTTGCTTGCAGACTTGGATTTTGATCTCTAATTTCAAAGTATAGCCCTATAAATAGAAAATTGAGGAGTTTCAATCAATGGGTGTGGATAATTTGTTTCTCTATCAAAATTCGTACTATCTCATTTCAATAGAAATGGTGCGTGTGTGTGTATATTTAGATAGAGAAAGATAGGGATAAAACTTTCAGATTATAATCTCGGAGTAGGAAAGGTCATAATGCAATTATACAGATGAATAAATAATGTGGGAGAGTAAAAGACACCTGAAAAAAAAGGAAAAAAAAAATCTCGGGCAATATGTAAATAACCCATTTGGAGAAAGAGTGAGGATAAAAAATGTGGGTGGACAATTGACGTTTTAGAGGGAGAGAGAGAGAGAACATTGCTTGTGAAGTGGAGAGTTAAAAAAGAGGGTCTTAATCGATAAAGATGATATTGCCACGTGGACACCTTAAAAAGGAACATTTAAATCTTGTATAGCATTTTAGAGTATATAAAATATTGCTTTGTATTACTTCGCTATTTTGAGGGTTTATTTAAGAATATTATATATAAAAGCACTTTATTTTAGTTTGAAATCGAATCAAACATTAAATTTAAATAATTTTAGGACATTTTATAATGGTTTAAATATATAAACTAGGGAATTTTGAATAATAGGGTAATATGGTATAATGTGTTATCTTAAGCTCCAAGCTAGGATTTGAGAAAGAGGATATATAAGAAATATTATGGATGATTATAAGGAAAGAAAGATGAAATAGAGAGGCCAAAAATGAAATCTAAAGAGGCTAAAACGAAAGCAATGGAAAGAGTCAGTTTGGAGTGTTTTAGATCTTCTTTTTGAGTGCTTTTAGATGAGATTTGAGAAACACTCAAAAATCATACCTGTTCCATTTTTTCATGTAGAATCCAAATCTGAAGTCGGATTGGCAATTCGGATAATTTTTGGATTTGATTTTTGTGGGTTTTTAAAAGAGGCCTACAATTGCGAATTTTGACTCGTTTGAGGTAGTTTCATTCTCCCGTTGTTAATTTAGTATACTACACCTTTCAACATTGATTGTATAGTTATATCCATACTATGTATTGCATTTATATGTATTGTATGCCCGTATACTATCTTCATCCGTGTAGTTTGGGATAGTGAAACTAATTGATTTTACGAGCATGTTGGGTTATAGAAATTGGGTAGAAATCATGTATACTTGATTTTTTTGGAATTGAATCTGAAATTTATTTGAATTGAGAAAATGATATTACGATGATTATTATTGGATAATGAATTAGCATTCCTTAGCTAAACCACTCGCTAGACAAGATGTGCTTTCGGCTACGAATTTGTTTATTATCCAAAGATTAGGCCATGGACTTCAGTTGGCAAGTATGCCAAATGTTATTATGGTGGTGATGCCAAGATTTTATGGCAGTGATGCATAGTTATGATGGGTTATGTTCCCAACTTATCTTACTTATTTTTTTAGGGCCATTGGATTATTCAGAGAATAATTAACAGGATAGTGGACGGTAGTCCATACCATATTATGGGAAATGCGATAAAGTTTTTGATATGGGGTCTTGGGTTGTGTAATGACCGCGGTGAGATCCTAGATTATGATTATAATATTGGAATTTAAGTGAGTGTTCATATTACATACACTCTTGTATATGATGCACACCCACAAGAGTATATGTAGTTACACTTGAAGCATTTATACAAGCTACTGAGTTTCCTGCTCACCCCCTCATAGTTTGTTGTATTTCAGATTTGATGCATGATGATATTTATGGCATCATTGGATTAGGATAATCGTTAGAGGATCTGGATATTTATTTTTAAAATTTAAATGTACCGCTTTGTTTATTATAAATTGTTTTGTCAAAGGACATTTGGGACATAATAAAATTGAGACATTCTATTCATTTTATTTATGCTTTTGCAAATTTATACTCAATCTAATTCGTACTTCTTTTAAAAATCCTCTAATTTATTAATATTTTTTGGTAACACCACTTGGGGTGGTACTTACTCATTTTGTGATCGTAGATATTACAATAGGTGGAAACCCCAACTACTCCAAATGGCGGAGTTCTTGCCGCTCGAGTGACGACAACTTTAAAGATAGTAGTGTAATACCCCGTATTTTTATGGCTTTTAAAATTGGGGGATTTATTAAATTTAAATTGAGATATTAATTTAATATTAATCCGAAAATTTAGTTTTATATTTACTAACGTGATGTGAGTTAGTAATTATTGAAAAATTATTGAATATTACTAAACGAGTAAAGTAATATATGAGATTTATTTTATTAAAATTGTCACGAGTGAATACAATGGCAATTATGGAAATTTAAGTCGGGACGCACCTGTGTCGTGTCAGGACTTAATTATTATTATATAAAATGAATAAATTATAAGTTTCTCGTATGGTCATTTTCAGTGCGCCAAAGTATCCGGAAGGGTCGATATAGTCACAAAAGAGTACCCGGGGGTTTAGTTTGGATCCCGGGGCAGTTTTAGGCCTAATTGACATCCCGAGAGGGTATTTTAGACATTTTATATTTTTGGAGAATTAAACTAACGAATTTTCTAAGGATATATCAGCCTTTAGGAGTTGTCTTCTAGGGTTAACAAACACAAAATCAAAGGACGACCATTAGAGAATAAGTTGGCAAGCTTTTCAAGAAATTCAAGGCCAAAGACAACCGTTTTCACCGCCACCACCACCAAAACGTAGATCGTGGAACGAGGAGCACGACCATACCTTTTTCCTTAACAAATCAGAAACTAAATTCCCAGGCAAGTATCTATCTTTCTTTATTTTTAGTTAATGTCTCAATCATGTTAATCTAGGGTTGTTTACTACTTGTCCCATGAAAGAAATTGTTAATTTGGAGACTTTAAATCGCATGTTTAGAGAGATTTCATATATTCTGTATATACCCATCATATGTATATGATTACCAGCGAATTATTACGAGTTTAGAAACAACAAATCTGGGAAATAATTAGAGGAATGTATATTTCTTTCAAAATTAGGGTTCTTGAAGATTATGTCAATTTTACCTCATAAATCCGATATCGTGGATGAATTTATACATGTTTCACGTAGGAAATCTTGTATATATGTACATAGAACTTGTAGTACCGTTATTTGAGGATTCTAAAATTGTTAATGACATTTTTGGAGAAATTGGAAGATGAAACCCGTAGGTTTAATTTGCAGTTTCTGGGCAAGAACTGCTTGATCGATCGATCGAGCCCAGAGCATCGATCGATCGACGGATCGATCGATTGACCCCTTTTCTTCGAATGATCGACCCCACCTGGAAAACTGCTTATTTCTCATTCGTTAGTTTAATCCGATTAAGATGTATGGGGACCCTTGATTGTTGTTGTTGGAGTATAATGGTATATAAAGATGACCAGTAGGGCCTCGGTAGACCCCGTTGAGTAATATTTTTTTGTAGGATGAGATTTTGGGTTAACGAGGAATGATTCATGTGTATAAGAAATCATGCGTATATTTAATAAAAAGGTCGGCACTCGTAAGGGAGTTAGACCGAAACGTAAGGGAGTGATTGCCTACTGAAATTATACTTAGAATACTTCGAGAGAGGAGAAGTGAGTATGACGTGAATAATAAATGAGAATACAAATAACGAGTCCGTGATACGAAATAATCGAGTAAAATGTGTAATGACAAATAATTATAACTATGGGTCGTGAGCGCACCTAATTTAGTAATGTGGATGTGTATATATATATATATGACTGTGTGATTGTGCATATATTATATATCTGTATAAAAATCATACTCGGGCTACTTGCAATCATGGGGGTTTTCGCGCCGGGACGGTCTTATCTCGATGGGAACTTTATGGGAGATATTGACTCGTACCCTAGAACATAGGATTCCTTGGTACAGGCTATCTGATTGATAGTCAAACGGTCCTAAGAGATGTGAGGGTATGTGCTGACCTCTTAGTGACTTGGAACTATGCTTCGCCTCCATTTGTATGTGTTTTATGTTAATGCAGTTCGAGAGTGATTCCGAACTAGCATTTCCCTAAATATGTGTGATACAGGGACTTGATAGCAGAGTATGCCAGCACCATAGATTGTATGTGGGGTGCAAATAGTATATATATATATATATATAGATTATATGAGTGTTTGGTATATATATATATCTACTTATATATGGAAACTTTGCACCACAGATTTTATGTGGGGTGTCGTTAGTATATATATTATATGTATAACTAATATATATACGTATATCTATATGGAAACTTTCTACTGTGCGTATAAGTAGTTAAGTAATGAATAAATGTTGCAACTTTCTTAATGGGTTCGGGAACTTCATAATGATACCGATTTGTTCTAAATAGTGTAAGAAATCTTAAGAGATTAATTTTCTAAACTAAATATTATCACCCTGTTAATTCTTGAGATAAAACTTTATGGAGAATAAGTGAGATAGACTGTTGAGGTTTAGTAGTACGGTGGACGTGCACACTAGATGAGAGGTGAGAATTCTCCAGTGAGTGTCGCATACTAGTATCGTTATTGCATTAGCAGGTAAGAATTTTAAATACTTGCTAAACTATTTTAAAATTATTTTACAATCGGGATCTGACCCGTTTTCTGTTATCTCTTCTCTTTTGTTTATATATGTATATATTACAGGTTCCCAGCCACAGGGGCGTCATGTATAGATTCTTTGTATTGGACGTTCTGTAGCTTATGTGGGAGTTGCAGGTCCTTGTTGTAGACGACCTCTTCATTGATTCGGTTCTTATTATAGTTTATCATAGTTAGGGCATGTGTCGCCCATTTCCCCATTCAGTATAGATTTGTCAGAGATGTATGTTCATTTATTTTCAGTATTCGGTACTCTTTGAGTATTAACTCTTGTCAGGATGATTTCATGTGTAATTTAAGTTTGATTTGGTTAATCTAGATGGATTAATTCTTTTGTGTTGAGTGCTATCCGTAGCACTTATGTGATTCTTAAACTGTTGGTTATTTAAAAGGTTTTCAAATTGGAATTTAATAAAAATGGAAATAAAGTTTTAAATTGTTTTGACACTTACCCTAATTATTTAGGGTGTTTAAATTGGGAATTTTTTTATTTTGCGACAGTGATGCTAAGAATGAACCAACTGTTCACCTTGATTTTAATTTAATAAAGGATTGATCGCCCGATATTTAATTAGGCGGGGTGTCACAGGTGGTAACAGAGCATCGGGTTCTAGTGTCCTTAGGATCTGTGCGGCTTATTATACTTCTGGCGTTACTTTGTTTGATATAGAGCCCTATGTTTAGGATTGTTGTTTTCTATGGTGAGATTCCGTTCTCCTGATATAACGTGTGTACCTTAGTGAATCTTAATTGCGTTCGGGCGTGTTCGAACAATTAAAAATGGAAGGCAAGGGCCGTTGGGCTGACAACAGGAGGCAAGGCTTAGTTGAGATTGTAGAGCATATTCGAGGATGATGACCGTTGTTAAGGTCACCCCTATTATGGCACGGGAAGCCAGGACTGTAAAGGCGGCTAGGGTGCAGCTTATGATTTCCAAATGTTGCTATAGTCGAAAGAGGTGCAAGAGTAAACTCACCCCAACGTGGCACGACTGGGAAAAGTCAGACGAAGCATTATAGAGAACTGTCAGTGGAAATTCTAAAAATGCGAAAAATTGTGTGTGTTAGCCCAAGGAGGTAAAGTATCCAAAGGCTTGGACATAGGACGGAGTGTGGATAACTGAAAGTGAAAATTTGGAGATCAATTTTCTTGGCTTGTCGGAAGAAGGTTATCATGATGGGAGTTAGCCACTACTTTTAGAAGTGGAATGCTATGCCTATAGGAAAATCTTAGGTACAGTTTATCCGCAAGTTCCTTCATCAGATGTTTAGGATAAGAAGTGAATGTTGTTCTAAACTCATCACAGGAGGACCTGACAGAGGTCCATTTATGAATATGAATCTAAACCATTAGCGAATCTTGTATCGGAAGATGTAGATACAAAGGGAGGAAAGAACTCCAAGTGGGAGATCGACTCGTAATAATAGTTGATAACACTTAAAAAGGGAATTCTACTGGACGGTCGATTCAGGGGTTGACAAGATCATACTTTATCAATGAAGATGATAATGCTTCTTAGTGTGGGAAGCTAAAAGAATCAAAGAATTTAGTCAAGAATAAGACGGGATACAACGGTGGTAGTGTAGCACCACAAGGGAGTGTGGATACACATCAGGGGACCCATTTAAATGATTCAGATAGCTAAATTTTTACCAAGCGATGGTAGATTTAGTAAGGACTAGTGTAGTCAGTAACATGTTCTTTGGGGCCTACAAGGCTAAGGGAATAACATGGGTAGCCATCAGAAATCGAGTTTACCAAAGTCCGAGAGAATGACAATCCTAACATAGTTAGTATGACAGGCGATGGGTGGATTATTTGTTGAGTTATTTTGTGGAGAGTGAACTCACACGCGCAAATATTTTTTTTTCCGAAATAATTATAGGGTACAAGGGTATAGTTCCTAGTAAAGGAGAACGATTAAAGTAGTGTTGTTCTGGTTTGGACATGCGTGTTACGTCCAAAAACCGTTTGTACAGTCAAGGCGTTTGGGAAGGTATAATTATGAGTTTTATCCTCAGAGGATGAGGCGTGTTTTATGTGACACGAGCGAGTCAATATATTTTGTTCATTGCTAGATTAACATGTGAAACAAGTTTAATGTGTATAACTATTAACATTATTATTATGTGAATATTTTCCCTAGTGTAGTGGGATTATCTTTAGTGCTATCCGAGGAGGATGAGTGTGTGTATTAATAGTGTTATATGCTTTATTGAGGTTACTCGTTTTAGTAGTGTGATATACGAGTATGATATTATCTTGGTTATAACTTTATAGTAATGCTTAGTACGATAGTGGGTAGTAATTTCAAGGCTATCGAAATGATTGCATAGGTGCAACATGTTTTGTTCTGGTGAGGCCTCACCTGCGAGAGGGTCGGACTCACACTTATATTATCTATTTTAGAGACTTCGGAGGGGATAGTAGGCTCGAGATATTCGATTCTGGTGTGCGTAGGGACTTTTGTTGTTATGATTCAATATATATTGGGTTTACTGTTGAGCGAAAAGATTTAACTCAGTATTATATTTAGCGCTCAGGACTTGGTGATAGAAAGAGTGCATTGTTATATCTATCCTTAGAAATGTGGGAGGTAAGATCTATACCCCTCTGATTGGGGAAAGGGATTTCGAGAATCCCGATTATATGTATCTGAGGTTTATGGAATGCAATTACCACCAATACTGTATGATAGTGCAATTGGCAAAATGTTCTTTGTTAAGTGTAATTTCGGGAGGAGATGTAACTTTTCTGTCAAGAGACGGAGTAAAAGGGTACATGTGGTGGACGAAGGGCCTAACAGATTTTGATAACCGACAATGCTAGGTAGTAGTGTATCATGGGGGTTCCTTGTTTGGATTTCTCTTTGCGAGACATCCCACGCATGAAACTTACCGTAAAGTTGGAAATAGGGAGATGTTTGGTCGTTAGTCCACGAGTTCAGTACCTCGGTCGTAATAGGAGAAGATAATTATATCTGTAAGTTGGTAGTTGAATTATGATTTAAGGCCAGTGAAGTCGGTTGCGTGGTAAGAAAGCATTGAAAGTTTTATTTTACCACTACGAGTTGAGGGGTGGAACGATGATAAGGAGGATTTAGAATTTTGATTTCTAGGGTGAGTGAGAGTACCCAAGTGTTGTAATCACATTGTGAGCACTCGGAAAATAAAGAATTGGTTGTTAGGTGTGAAACGTATGTGATGCTTACGCTAGTATGCACGGTTTATAGGGTGTGTAGACATCTTGGTTAGTTGATGTTAAAAATCGTCCGAGTTGAAGGGACGTGGGAATAGACGTGTGGAATATATGTTTGTGGAACTATCATAACGAAGTAAAAGTGGAAGAGTGGATTAAGCACCGTGTGAAAGATGATAAATCCATATATACGTGTGCAATCAGAGTAGCACACCGAATCTGGTTGGAAGGCTGTGGGAAGCCATTTACAAAGGGGTATTCCTTGAGAAGGGTAGAATTTAACTATATGGAGAACACTCGGGATGGAGTTGTAATTAGTCAAATGTTGGAGCGAGTTGCGCATACAAAGAATGATAATGTTAATATGGTATAAAAGAACCACAAGTGCGAATCGTGGAGAAAAGTACACGAGTCAGAACTTTCGATATATACCAAAGAAGGAAGGGGAGTATTAAGTGTCACTTAATGTGTGACATTTCACGAAAAGTCGATGTTGAGCGGGACATAGTGAGTAGTCTCTGCATGCAACACTCATAGATAGAGATCGGTTGGAATAAGGGGATTAACTAGAGAATTTTGTGGTTATCAACAATTCCTGTAACGGAAGAGGGCGGTAAAGTCAGTAAAGTCCTTGGATGGGTTGCCACCTTCAAGGTAAGATCAAGGGTTCATCCGAACATGTGGAGTAAGTCACCCAAAAAGGAAGTGATTGACATTCCTGTGGGGTGATTTACAATATTAACTAGTGTGCCCCAGTCTTCCTTTAAAAGGAAAGGATCGCGCCGGTACGTGGTCCTACACGGTATTATTTTCTGAATCAGGATGAAATTTGTGAATCCCACCTTCAATATGGGATTTTAGGAAATAGCGGAGATAACAATTAGTTTTGAGTAGGAGGTATCACCCCTAGCCGAGGAGCAGGCGCACGGTGATTACCGAGTAGTGGAGCCGCGTGAAGATGATTTTATACTCTTAATGATCATTTCGTTTCCACAACGGTTATAGCTAACAAGTGGAGCAGTACGGTAATTAGGGGAGGATATTACCTAATGGTAGAGTTCCATGGAAGTACTCTTACCTGTTTGTTGTGAATAAGGTGCTTATTGAAGTTTTGGTGTGGAAAAACCTTAACTATTCTACCTCTGCGTATGTTTGGAGGTGAGCGGATAATCCGAATTTTGGATCGGTGGAGAATAATACGATGACTTTGGTGGAATACCACGACTGTTTTAGGCGAACAAGAGTGGTCAGATGTTCGTATGGTTTCTCTCAGAATGGGAGTTTTATGTTTAGATAAATTCGAGTAGTTATCATGTAGTGAGGTGCGACCTCCCAATGATATTAAAAGAATGGGAATTAATAGTGTATATGCGTGTCTTATGCGAATGCCGTCGGATAGGAGCACAATGTGAAGTATCTTTAATGAAGAGTGTTAAACAAGCTTGCTGTGAGGCGGGGGCTATATGATTGAGCACCTTACTATAAGGTTAGGTTGCGTACTATTAAGGTATCCAAAATGTGTTTTACTAGGTAGGCCTTATTTTATGAATTTCGGGATTAAATTCCGTTATTCAGGGGGAAGTATGTAATACCCCGTATTTTTATGGCTTTTAAAATTAGGGGATTTATTAAATTTAAATGGAGATATTAATTTAATATTAATCCAAAAATTTATTTTTATATTTACTAACGTGATGTGAGTTAGTAATTATTGGAAAATTATTTAATATTACTAGACGAGTAAATTAATATATGAGATTTATTTTATTAAAATTATCACGAGTGAATACAATGGCAATTATGGAAATTTAAGTCGAGACGCACCTGTATCGTGTCAGGACTAAATTATTATTATATAAAATGAATAAATTATAATTTTCTCGTATGGTCGTTTTGAGTGCGTCAAAGTGTTCGGAAGGGTCGAGATAGTCAGAAAAGAGTACCCGGGGGTTTAGTTTGGGTTCCGGGGCAGTTTTAGGCCTAATTGACATCCCCGGAGGGTATTTTAGACATTTTATATTTTTGGAAAATTAAACCAACGAATTTTCTAAGGATATATCAGCCTTTAGGAGTTTTCTTCTAGGGTTAACAAAAACAAAATCAAAGGATGGCCATTAAAGAAGAAGTTGGCAAGCTTTTCAAGAAATTCAAGGCCAAAGACAACCGTTTTCACCGCCACCACCACCAAAACGTAGATCGCGGAACGAGGAGCACGACCATAGCTTTTTCCTTCACAAATCAGAAACTAAATTCCCAGGCAAGTATCTATCTTTCTTTATTTTTAGTTAATGTCTCAATCATGTTAGTCTAGGGTTGTTTCGTAATTGTCCCATAAAAGAAATTATTAATTTGGAGACTTTAAATCGCATGATTAGAGAGATTTCATATATTCTGGATATACCCATCATATGTAGAGGATTACCAGCGAATTATTATGAGTTTCGAAATAAGAAATCTGGGAAATAATTAGAGGAATGTATATTTCTTTCAAAATTAGGGTTCTTGAAGAGTATGTCAATTTTACCCCATAAATCCGATATCGTGGATGAATTTATACATGTTTCGCGTAGGAAATCTTGTATATATGTATAAACAACTTGTAGTTCCGTTATTTTAGGATTCTAAAGTTGTTAATGACATTTTTGGAGAAATTGGAAGATGAAACCCGTAGGTTTAATTTGCAGTTTCTGGGAAAGAACTGCTTGATTGATCGATCGAGCCCAGAGCATCGATCGATCGACCCCTTTTCTTCGATCGATCGACCCCACCTGGAAAACTGCTTATTTCTCATTCATTAATTTAATCTGATTAAGATGTATGGGGACCCTTGATTATTGTTGTTGGAGTATAATAGGATATAGAGATGACCAGTAGGGCATAGGTAGACCCCGTTGAGTAACATTTTTGTGTAGGATGAGATTTTGGGTTAACGAGGAATGATTCATGTGTATAAGAAATCATGCGTATATTTAATAAAAAGGTCGGGACTCGTAAGGGAGTTAGACCGGAGTGTAAGGGGGTGATTGCCTACTGAAATTATACTTTGAATACTTCGAGAGAGGAGAAGTGAGTATGAAGTGAATAATAAATGAGAATACAAATAACGAGTCCGTGATACGAAATAATCGAGTAAAATGTGTAATGACAAATAATTATAATTATGGGTCGTGAGCGCACCTAATTTAGAAATGTGGATGTGTGTGTATATATATATATATATATATATATATATATATATATATATGACTGTGTGAATATGCATATATTATATATCTGTATAAAAATCATACTCGGGCTACTTGCTATCACGGGGGTTTCCGCGCCGAAGATCTTATTTCGATGGGACCTTTATGGGGGATATTGACTCGTACCCTAGAACATAGGATTCCTTGATACATGCTATCTGATTGATAGTCAGACAGTCCTAAGAGACGTGAGGGTATGTGCTGACCTCTTAGTGACTTGGAACTATGCTTCGCCTCCATTTGTATGTGTTTTATGTTAATGTAGTTCGAGAGTGATTCCGAACTAGCATTTCCCTAAATATGTGTGATACAGGGACTTGATAGCAGAGTATGCCAGCACCATAGATTGTATGTGGGGTGAAAATAGTATATATATATATATATATATAGATTATATGAGTGTTTGGTATATATATATATATCCACTTATATATGGAAACTTTGCACCATAGATTTTATGTGGGGTGCCGTTAGTATATATATTATATGTATAACTAATATATATACGTATATCTATATGGGAACTTTCTACTGTGCGTATAAGTAGTTAAGTAATGAATAAATGTTGCAGCTTTCTTAATGGGTTCGGGAACTTCATAACGATTCCGATTTGTTCTATATAGTGTAAGAAATCTTGAAAAGATTAATTTTCTAAACTAAATATTATCACCCTGTTAATTCTTGAGATAAAACTTTATGGAGAATAAGTGAGATAGACTTTTGAGGTTTAGTAGTACGGTAGACGTGCACACTAGATGAGAGGTGAGAATTCTTAAGAGAGTATCGCATACTAGTATGGTTGTTGCATTAGCAGGTAAGCATTTTAAATACTTGCTAAGCTATTTTAAAACTGTTTTACAATCGGGCTCTGACCCGTTTTCTGTTATCTCTTCTCTTTTGTGTATGTATATATATATATATATATATATATATATATATATATATATATATATATATATATATATATATTACAGGTGCCCAGCCACAGGGGCGTCATGCATTGGTTCTTTGGATTGGACGTGCTGTAGCTTATGTGGGAGTTACAGGTTCTTGTTGTAGACGACCTCTTCATTGATTTGGTTCTTATTATAGTTCTTCATAGTTAGGGCATGTGTCGCCCATTTCCCCATTCAGTATAGATTTGTCAGAGATTTTATGTTCATTTATTTTCAGTATTCGGTACTCTTTGAGTATTAACTCTTATCAGGATGATTTCATGTGTACATTAAATTTGGTTTGGTTAATCTAGATGGATTAATTCTTTTTTGTTGAGTGCTATCCGTAGCACTTATGTGATTCTTAAACTGTTGGTTATTTAAAAGGTTTTCAAATTGGAATTTAATAAAAATGGAAATAAAGTTTTAAATTGTTTTGACACTTAGGTTAATTATTTAGGGTGTTTAAATTGGGAATTTTTTTATTTTGCGACAGTGATGCTAAGAATGAACCAATTGTTCATCTTGATTTTAATTTAATAAAGGATTGATCGCCCGGTATTTAATTAGGCGGGGTGTCACAAGTAGTTTTTGAAACAATGTATATAACAGAATTGAAATATATATATATCCACCAAATTCTCAAACTAAAATTTCATATGTCTCTCAACTCTCCCAATCCTATATATGTGTCTTTGTCCAACCTTCCCAACCTCAAAATTATTTTCGCGTCACAATCAAAGAGTCTTAGTCAACGAAAATACCTTCACCCGTAAGGAAGATAATTAACTTGTTAAAAGTAAAAATGACATTTTCGAGGACCTCATTACCACGACAAATCCCAAAGTGGGCTCACTGCCAGGTGATAGATGTCCAGTCCGCTGTGTTAAAATGCGGGACAGTTCGTACAAGAAAAATACTGTATATATATATATATAATTTATGTCCCTTTTTGTAATATATAAGTCATCTTTCCAATTATATATAAATATTTTTTTTGGCAATATATATATGTATTTTCTTCTAATATATTCAAGATATTTTTTAATATATAGCAGTTAGTTGTGCGTAAGGTATACACGAGAATATTTTAAACATTCTGTTACGAGAAATAATACCATGTGTAGAGGGCACCACGTGTCCGTCCTCAGCACAAATAAAGACAAGATATGTATACGATATGTTGGAAATAATGTCTCCATAATATACTATAAACTCAAAGTTCGAAAATGGATAAAATTGGAAGAAGTTATCAATTGAGATTTGTGTTTGATAGGAAGTCCTAAAGGTAAAATTGCTCGCTGACAGGGGTGGATTTGTATAGAGCAGAGGAGGGGCAAAGGCTCCTCCTAAGATTTTTGAGAAAAAATACTAAAAAAAGTCCAGGGGTGTTGACACGACTGGAAATGTATCTCTAGTGCGTGATATTATAGTTCAAGTGCAAACCAATCACGTAAGTAATAAACCCGGTAAGACGGGGTCAAATCCTTAGGGAAATAGGGCGAATGCTCATGACGACGATAAGTAAGATGATTAACCCTAAACTGACTCAAGAAAAGAAAAAGTAAAAGGTGATGATTTAGAGTTTTATATCTACGAACTAATGTAAACTAATTAAATTAATAATTAAACTACGTATGCAAGAGTAAACTAATTGTGACTGGCTAAATATGAATGAGAGAAATGGGTTAAACTACGATCCTACAACCCCTAGTGTGTTTACTAGATATAAATGCAATCATAAATTAGATAATTGATCAAGCCCAAACTTTATTAATTTCAAGCATTACATATATGAGGGTACAAGCCCGCATCATATATAATCAATAATAGAAATAAAGTAGTGTCGAAATAGCTGACACGCACGTCGCACTCTTAAACACCCCGGTTACCTAGGGTAAACGAGGTTAAAAGTCCTACGATGGTTGCAACAACTACTTAACATGATTCAATCATTTATTTAATTTATAGAATCAATTTTATATCCATGAAAACCACATCAGGTCGGGTTCATGCATCCTAACCCTCACAAATCTAGCTAGACATGACGAAACTATGAATAAATGAGAAATCTGTGTTGCATGAAATCATAATTATGTGAAAAGTGAGATTAAACATGATAAATAATAATAAAAGTGCAAAAATAAAAGTTACCAAGATTGAAGAACAAGAACATGTAAGAAGAAATCAAAGCTTGAAGAAAAACTGAAAAAGCTCTTGAATTAAAGGTGCAAAATATGTGAATTATTCTCCTAGATGTTCCTCCTTGATTAGGATCTTTTACATGAATGAAATCTATGTTAAAAGAACCCTAAGGACTAAATATATAGGTTATAAGTCGTTTATAAGAGTCCCCAAAACATAAAACTCTTTTGGCTAAAAGCTAAGGACAAAATAAAAATCCCGCTTCTGGAAATTTGTCACACTTTATAAGCGTGACTAATTTTAGTAACGGGTCTTGAGCGAACCGTTCCGGACTTTGATTTTGTAGGTTTGGTTTGGCCTTTACAGTGAGGGAGACCGGTTCGGTCTTATTTTCATCGGTTCGGTTCGGTGGATTTTTCTTCATTCTTCTCTTGATTTCTTCTCAACTTTAAATGGGCATAACTTCTTCATTTTAACTCGAATTGAGGAGTAGTTTTTTCCAGTGTTCTTGTAAATTCGAGCTATGTAAATTTATAGTTGGCCCCACCTCCGGATTAAGGCTACGAAATTATGAAAATGCGCTTCAACTTCCCATTTCTTGGATTCTTTCACTGTTTTGAGTTCTCTCTTCCATCTACTTGCACGGAATACCTATAAAACACAAGAGAAATATACAAAACACAAAATACTTGCCAAAAAGGGTTAGTAGCATAAATATGAGACAAAACCAAGTCAATTACAATACAAGGGATAGTAAAAATACCGAAATTAAGGGGATAAATGTGAAGAATTTATGCCTAATTAGGTGTTATCTGTGAAATTAGTAAGTAAAAGGTGATTTTTTAAGAGTTTTGAAAGTTACAAAGGCAAAAATGTAATAAATTTCAATCTTCTCTTCTTAGGTTTAAGACTGGTGGCTTATAATTTCCTACCTTACTCATTTTATTTTTATTTTATCCTCTCACCTCTCTTTCCTCCGGTGCCTCTCATTTCCGCTCTCTCCTTTATCTCTGGTGGCTCTCTCCTCCCTCCGGCATACATGTCCTCTCCACTTATCTTGACCTTGGACTGGACAGACGTGTGATGCCTCTCCTCTTCTCCCTGTGGTTCTACTCTTCTCCATACAACTTATTATCTTCTCCCTTCGGCAGCCTGCTACTGTCTCCATCTGGCGATGTACTGATGTCTCTAATCTGGCTCAGGTGAGGTCAGTTTCATTATCAATCCTTTTTTTAAATGTTACACAAGACATAATGATTGATTAGTCAATTTAGAAATGTTAAATGTCTTGTTAATTCATATACAAGTTAAATGTTTTGTTAATAATATTGTTAAATTTAAATGTATGTTATAACTTATTTTTAATACAAGTTAATTTTTTTGTTAATATTGTTAAATATTTGTTATAGTCAATATTGTGAAATGTATGTCATTAATTGTTAATATTTAGGTAGAATATTTTAATTTTTATACAGAATATGTTAAATGTGTTTAATTTTTAGGCAAAATATTGTTATTAACATTGTTAATTGCTATCCGTTAAATGTTAACTATGATTTGTTGTTAGTGTTTAATTGTAATTTTTTTAGTTGTTCTGTTAGTTTAGTTTAAATTTTGTTGCTCCAAATTTGTTATATGTTTTTTTTGTAATTGTTCTTTTCAATATTCTTGTTAACTGCTTTTTAATTTTTTTGTCTCAATATTTGTAAGAACAAGGTTTGATTAGTTAAATATTATCTCAATATATGTAAATGTAAATATTTACAATAAGGTTTAGGCATAATATGTTAATAATATGTATAAAAATCTAATTAATAAAAAAAAATCGCCTCGGTGGCTCTCGCCCCCGAATTTTCGGCACCACTCGATAGTTGAGCTCTCTATAAAGAAACATCCTGGATTCGCCACTGCTCACTGATATCGATGTTATTATCCTCTTAAATGAACACCTCCCAGAGATTCAACAATTAGATTCCATTACTAGAAACAATGAAGCATCTTGAACTCTCAGGATACTCTGGCACCAAAAAATAATAAAAGCGTAGTAGAAAAAATGTAGAATTTTTCTGTAATGGGAAATAGATAAAAAGACATTCTTCTGATGGTTGTAGAAATTTCGAGAACTCTAATTAATATTAATAACATCAAAAAAATTTTTGACCCACTAAACCACTTTTATCTCCCCTAACAGGTAGTGGAGGCCGGCTAAAAGACCAAGTCAAAATAATAAAATGGGTTAAAAATGAAATAGTAAATGGGAAAAAACTCTAGCCACACAAGAGAAGCCTAAAGATCCCAAGGCCCAATAAAAGACTATTAATGTTTAGTGGGGATCTAAGGGATTAAACCCAAGACTATAAAAACTAAATCCCACAAACTTATCACTTGGCCATTTACCCCAAATCATTTATTTCATTCAACACACACACACACACACACACACACACACACACACACACACACACACACACACACACATATATATATACCCAAAAATCCCCACATAAATGAAATAAATATAAAAAGACATTCCGGAGTATCATAAGAAATCACGTAAAGGCTAAGTTGGCATTGTACCTGAACCTTTTATTTGTGATAATCTATTGAGTTTACTGGTTGATAGTGAACTACGATATTGAACAATTTCACCGTAGTTTTAAACTTAGATAAAAAGAAGACATACATGACTCCGAAAAGTCATCATCGAGTTCCCACCATTGTACTATTTTCGGCATTGATCATGTCGAGGTCTCTTTAATGCTCGAGAGAATCGCCTTAAATTCTCATAGGAAGCGACCCACTACCACACTCATATAGGTTTTTCTATCAAAAGTTAATGTATCTTACACCCCACTGAATAACATCTATGTAATACCCCGTACTTTTATGGATATTTAAATTGCATAAGTGTTAAAATTTAATAAATTGAGAGATATATTAAGTAAAAGAAAAAAAATTGAAGTATGGGTTAAATATTAATTGGCGAGTTTTAAATTAAGATTGTTGTGTGTTACATTTACTTACGGGAATAAGTAAATGAAGTTTATCAGGTCGCTGTTGGGTAAAGCGACAAGGAATAATATTTCATTTGGAAAAAATACGTGTGAAGTTGTATTGGATTTAAAAGGTGAATTTTTTATAAGTGACTCAGATGGGAATTTTCAGTGCATGGTTGGTCTCGGAAGGGTCGAGATTGTCAGAATGGAGTACTTGAGGCTGTGTTTGGGTTCCGGGGACTTTTTGGATCAGTACGGACTCACATTTGTGTATACGAGTCAATTTTGAGTTTAATAAGGGATAACCTTGTTTCTCCCTTATAAGGGCACGAGCAAAAGAGAAAGAAAAGAAGGAAAGAAACAAATAGAGAAAGAAGATAAAGGAAGAAGAAAAAGGGGAGAAAGAGGAGACTTGGGCCAAGCTCCGGTTGATTTCCCGACATGAGGTCGTCGGATTTATCCAACGAGGCAAGTGTTTATCTTGATTTAAATATTTAATTGTGTTTATATTTCATATCAAAATTGGTGAGAAAATTATGTGTTTTGGGTTGGGAATCTTGGATAGAAAATGGGTTTTTGAGAATTTATTTCACATAAATTGTTGCGATATTAACTCCATATGAAATCTAAGTTAAAATACATGTTAACGGTATAATTTTTAGTGAGAATTTTGGAGAAATGAGAATTGTGGGTTTATAAGAATTAGGGTTTATTTTTTGAACAAATTGAGGAATCCCTTGAAATTAATTGTTGTTTTGGGTATAATTTAGTGTGTAGATGTTGATATTGTTGTTGGGTGATGTTAAGATCCATGGGAATTGGGTTGAATGAGTGTTGAGATGAAATAAGGGTTGGAGAAGAAGATGAAACCCATAACAAATTGAAATATGTTCATTTTCGAATCGATTCGATAAGGGGCGAATCGATTCGGTAGGGGATGAATCGATTCGGTCTCAGCCGAATCGATTCGGACCTGACAATTTTGGATTTTTTCCCTTGGGTTTTGAGGATAAAATGGAAATTGTTTCTTGGAGATTAATATTATGGGATCCTAAAATAAGTGGTAGTACTTCTAAATGATTAGATGAGTGAGATGTGAACCTTGGATTAGTGGGAATGCAATTCGTGATATATAAATATATATATATATATATATATATATATATATATATATATATATATATATATATATATATATGCACGCCGATTATAAGTGAGTAAATCCTAATGTGGGAGTAGGATGATATTAGAATACTAGCTAGTTGTGATAAGATAATATTCGGGAAAAGATTAATGTGAGAAATTCATCATAAGTGAGTGAATACTTATAGGATTAAATAAGTTGTGTGTATACTTATAAATTAGTACGAATTGATATATTAGGGATTATAAGCTAATGCCACGAGAGACAGGCATGAATGGCCGTATTTGATGATATATATATACGGGTCTATATATGATATGATTTTAAATATATCTATGTGTGAACGATATATTTATGTGAGCATACCCCTCTAGTGCTATCATAGGAAGTTGCGCGATGTGGGTGAATCCCCCTGGCTTGAGGAGCAGGGAGAGTATAGTCCCCAGGTCATAGGCGTCCATTATTTATATTGTGTGATTTTTATTCTGGGTGAGACATATTGGGTATGATTCGGTCTCACTTTCAGGTTCAGAACTATGACCACTTCCCATACGTTGTGATTTGGTTTTTACCTAGTAGGTATGAGAGTTCGATCGTTGGTACCTAGGATGATATTTGAGTGATTCCCTAGAAGATGATTGAATTATAGAGATTGCATCCATTGAGTTACATCTCCGAGGGATGGTTGTTATACTTATATAGTGTGTGATATATAAGTATGGATATACTTTATGTGTATAGTATATTGTATATATATTTGAAGATGTGAATATATATATATATATATATATACGGATTAAATAAAGAACAAGTGAGAAGTATAGTGTTACATCCGGGAAAATAAAATCCGTAATAAGATGTGATATACGTAGATAAAGAGGATAATATTAAATACGGGATTAATAACATTAAGATGTGAATAGTGTATTATAACTAGTGAAAGTTAATTATAAATGAACAGATAAATTATATGTAAGGATTTATAATGCATAAGTTCGGGCAAAAACTTAGGATATTTTATATGTGGGGTATGAGATAGCGTTTGGTTTCTTAGAAGTTTTGGAGATGCTAGTTAGGCTGAGTAGCGTAACTAGGGTGTTTAAAATACATGCGTTAGGTGTGCACTGTTAGATGAGAGGTAAGGGCTATCTCATGTGAGTGTGACACCAGTTTAGATATGGAGAATATCATATTTTGTATATTAAAGTGTTTTAAACACTTTCTAAATATTTTCAAAACCAATTGGGATTTGACCCTATTTCAAATAATTTCAAAAACCTTTTAGGTGTTCAGAAACATGGCCTTTTGGATGAAAATTATTTTGAGTCAGACGTTGCTACCGCAGTTGTGGATGCTGGCAGGAGTTGATTTAGACGCTTCCATCCTTGTGATCTAGATATGAGGTATTGTAATTTATATTTGGGCAAATTGCCCAACTGACGCCATTTGTTTTATTTCCGACATTTCTATATACGCATTCGATTTGGTTATATAAATGTTTCACCGAGAGTTATCGAATATTTATTTATTCATTTCAGTTGTTGTTTATATTACTGTGTTAATGGTTTTAATTGTGATTTAAGTTAAAAACATTAGAAAGTATAAAATTTGACACCAGACCTAATAGGTTATTAGTAATTAATTGGTTTTCGACAGTGATGCTGAGAATGATACACATGAGATTCTTGTTTTAATTTGATATAGGACTGATCACCCGATATTTTATTACGCGGGGTGTCACACGTGGTATGAGAGCATCGGGTTCTAGTGTCGTTACGAATCTGTGCGGACGTACTACTCTTTCAGCGTTTCTTTCTATTTGATATAGAGCCCTATGTTAGGATTGTTGAATCCTATGATGAGATTTCGTTCTCTTGCTATAATGCATAAGTATTAGTGGATCTTATTTGCGTTCGGGTTTGTCTATTTTCCAAACAACTAATGGATGACCGACGAAGTCTGCGGGGAGAACAACAGGAGGCAGGGTACCATTGAAGTTGTAAAATATTTTGGGGATAATTACCATAGTCGAGGTCACCCCTATTTTTTCTCGAGAAGTTAGGGATATAAGGACTGCTAGAGTGCAACATATGATTTCTAAGTACCACTATAGCAGAAAGTGGTACCAAATTTGATTCACCCAATGCAGTTAGAAATGGGCAGGGGTCCGTGGGGTCTTTGAAGAAGACTGTTCGTTGAAACTCTTGAAAATGATGAAATGGTGTGTGTTAGACAATGAAAGTTAGATATCCAGAGGCTTTGGCATATGATGGAGTGTAATATACCCGAAAGTGAAAATTTGGGGTAAATTTCTCTTGGCTTGTTAGAGCAAAGTTATAATGGTGGGAGTCAACCACCACATTTTAAAGTGAAATGTTATGTCAATGGAAGGATTTGAAGTACGGTTTGACCGCAAGTTCCTTCATTAGATGTTCAGGAGAAGATGTGAATGCTGTTATGAACTCATCATAGGAGGGAAGGACAAAGGTCCATTTTTGAAAAATAAATTTAATTATCTAGTGAATTTTGTACCGGATGAGGTAGGTATAGTGGAGAAGTAAAATTTTAAGTGCGTAATTGACTCGCGAGAGATGTTTCCATCACTTAAGGGAAATTCTTCTTGTATGATTGATGCAGATAGTGACAATGTCGTGTTTTGTCGGTAGAGATGTTAACACTTCTTTGTGAAGGGAGATAAAAGAATCCAAAGTTTTTGTCGGAGAGTAAGACTGGATGAAACGGTGTTAGTGAAGCACCACAAGGGGGAGACCCATCAGGGGACCCATTTAAATTATTCGGATAACTGAATTAGTACCAAGTGACGATGAATTCAGTTAGGGCTGTTCAATTCCGCGGAGCTAAGGGATCATTGGGGGTAGCCAACAGATTTGAGACTACCAGAGTTCGAGAGAAGGACAACCTTAATATGGTTAGTATGGCCGGAGATAAGTGGATTATATATAGAGATATTTTGTGGAGAGTATGACCACATGCATAAATTTTTCCCAAAGCAAGTAAAGGGATAGGAGTATGATGCCTAACAAGGATAATGATTAAGAATAATTTTGGTTCGGTTCGAACAAGAGTGTTATGTCCCGAAACCATTTGAACAACCAGGGTGATTGGCAAGGTAAAAAATATGAGTTTTAACCTCGGGGAAGGAGGTACGTTTTATGTGATATGAATGAGTCATGGTACTTTGATTAGACCTAAATTCGTGTATCAGATGAGTTTAGTGCATGTATCGATAACATTATTATTGTGTGTATGCATTACCTAGTATAGCAGGGTTATATCTGGTGTCATCCGCGGGTGAGCGGGTGTATTGATAGTGGTATATATCTTTATTGAGATTACTCATTTTAGTGATGTGTTATACGAGTATGATATTATCCTAGATATAGATTTATAGAATTGGTTCAAATGATAGTGGGCAGATTTTGCAAGGCTATCGTGCTTGCTGCTCTAGGGCAGGATGTGTTATTTTGGCGATGTCTCACCTATGAGAGAGGGTCGATCTCGCATTTATATTATCTTATTATAGAGACTTCAGAGTGTATTGGGTTTACTGTTGAGCATAAAGATCGAGCTCGTTACTATATTTAGCGCTCAGGAATGGGTGATAGGAAGAGCGCATTGTCATATCACTCCTTTAGAGACGTGGGGGTTGAGATTTATATTTATATGTCCGCGGACAAGATTTTGAGAGAGTCCCGATTGTTTGTGTTCGAGGTTTATGAATTTTTTTTACCGCCAATGCTAAGTGATAGTGCATTTGGGGGAACATTCCTTGTTTAAATGTGATTGCGGGAGGATATATAACTTTCATGTCAAGAGATGGTAAATTAGGGGTACATGCTATGGACAGGGGGCCTAACAAATTTTGATGTTTCGACAATGCTATGTAGTAGTGTATCGGGAGGGGGGGGGGTTCCTTATTTGGATTTCGCTTTTCAAGACATCTCACGCATGAAAGTTAGCATAACGTTGGAAGTGGGCAGATGCTAGATCATTAGCCCATCAGTCTGGTACCTCGATCACTATAAAAGTATTTAGTTTTAACTGTGAGTTGAAAGTTATATTACAATTTAAGGCTAGTAAAGCCGCTAGTGCTGTGACAAAGCACTGAAGTTTTCACCACGAGTTGAAGAATGGAACAATGTCGAGAAGGATTAAATTTTGATTTACGAGGTGATTGAGAATACCCAAGTGCCATAGTGACACTGAGAGTTCGAGAGTAATGTGTCTTACAGGTGAGACGTATGTGATGTTTATGCCAATATGCGCGGATTATAGGGTGTGTGGGTGCCTTCATCAACGGATTTTAAAATCGTTCGAGTTAAAAGGACACGAGAATAGATGTGTGGAATATATGCCTGTGGGGTATATATAACAAAGTTGAAATGATAAGATGGATTAAGCGTCATGTGAGAAGGACGATAATCCAAGTATGGTTGAGCATTTAGATCAGTACACCCGATATGGGTTGAAAGGCTGTGGTAAGACATTTAAAAGGATATCTTTGGAGAAGAGAAAAATCTAACTATTGTGGGAGATTGGGGCGGAGTCCTACTCAGTTGAATGTTGAGAGTGACTTGTGCGTAAATAGAATGGTGATGTTAATAAGTAATAAAGAGCCCAGAAGTGTGCATTGTGGTAAAAAGTGCATGGGCCGAAACTTTTGATATACCCTGGAGAAGAAGGGGAGTATAAAGTACCACTTAATGTGAGTCGTTATAAGTGGAAGTCAGTGTTGAGTGGGACATAGTGAGTAGTCACCACGCGCACCACTCATAGATAGAAATAGGTTGGTACATGATGACTAACTAGGAAATTTTGTATAAAGACGACAATTTCAGTGACGGACGGGGAAGTTAAGCTGGTAAATTTCTGTGATGGGTTGCCAACATCAGGATAAGGTAACGATTTCCTTCGAATGTGTGGAACAAGTTGACCAACAAGGAAGTAATTATTATTTTTTTGGGGTGAGTTACACTATTAGATAGTGTGCCCCAATTTTTCTTTGAAAAGAAGGAACGCATCGGTGCGAAGTGCCGCCTAATATTATTGTGAATCAGGATGAGATCCTTGAACCCCACCTCCAATAGGGAATTTCAGGAAGCAGTGAGGATGATGTTTTGTTTTGGGCAATTCGTGTCACCTATAGTCCGATGAGTATACGGGAGGTGATTGACGACTAGTAAAGCTGTATGTAATACCCCGTATTTTTATGGCATTTAATTATGGTATTAATTAAATTAAATCGGGATAAATTAATTTAATATTAATCTGGATTTTAAAATAAATATTTACTAGCATGACGAGAGTTAGTAAGAATTATGTTGAATATTACTTAACTAGTAAAGTAATATATGAGATCGAATTTATTAAAATTGTCGCGAGTGAACAATACGTCAATTATAGAAATTAAGTCGGGGCACGCGTGTGTCGTGTCGGGACTAAATTAATGGAATAAAGTAAATTAATTCTAAGTCACCCGTATGGTCATTTCGAGTGTGCCAATGTGCCCAGACGGGTCGAGATAGTCAGAAAAGTGTATCCGAGGTTTTAGTTTGGGTCTTGGGACGATTTTAGGCCTAACAGGCAACCCGTGAGGGCATTTCAATAATTTCCCATTTAAAGTCCTCGAGGGTTAGAAACATTGGAGTTGCAGAGAGGCTAAGGAAGAGAGAAGATAGAAGGGTCCCAAGGAGGAGAACCACCAACCCTACACTATCCTCACCAATTCCACCTCCAATGCATAGATCGACGAACAAGGAGCGGGATCATACCCATCATCTTCTACAATTCAGACTTCCATTCTTGAGGCAAGTATCTAACATGTTGTTCTTTAGTTGATAACACATCCACACTAGTGTAAGAGATAAATATTTGTTTTTTTCAGGAAAGTTAAATAATGTTTAGGATATTTATATTGAAATTCTAAGTAGAAACCATGTTAGGATAACCCTATTGTTATATATATATGATTAACTACAAAATTAATGTCCAGTAGAGGTTGAATTTTGGAATAATTAGGAAGATATTGATGATGATGACAAAAATAGGGTTCTTGATGAATTAGATTTAATTAACCCTTTAATTGATGGCCCTTGATGAATTCGTATATGTTTTACGTTAGAAATGATGTATGTAGGATAATACAACTCTTGGTTTGATTGTTTGGGAGTTTGGTACGAATTAATAGAAGTTTTGAGGGTTTAAGTTGATGAGACCCATAGGTAAAGTATTGCAAAATTGGGCCAAGAACTGCTCGATCGATTGATCGACTGGATCGATCGATCGACCCTTTTCATCGATCGATAGACTCCTCCTGAAAATGGAAACTTCTTCCCCTTTTCAATGTTTATCAGATCCCAATGTGTAAGGATCTTTGGACATATTTAAATATCATAATGGGACTTGTGAAGGACCAGTAGGGTATAGGAAAGCTCCGGGTAATGCAACTTTATATATGAAATTTAACCATGGGATTTCGAGGGTATGAAATGGGGTGGAAATTATACGTACATTGAATTAGGTATTGTGAGAATTAAGAATGACTTAGAACAGTAGGGTAGAGAGCATGACCTACTAATTTTATATTTATCATTATGATACACTTCGAGAGTCGAGAAGAACTAACGGACTTATGGTAATTGAGAAAGTAAGAGTGGATCGGGCACTATGTGTCTCGTATGGTCATAATATTATATGAGTCTTGTGTGTACATATCTGAATGATGTAAATATAAATATGTGTGTGAATATTTATTATATAAATATCTATGTGTAACCATACCCGCGCTACTTGCTATCATGGAGGTTTCCGCTCCGGGACAGTCTTCTCTCGATTGGACCTTATGGGGGATATTGACTTGTACCCTAGATCATAACATCCCTGGATATAGGCTATCTGAGAATGATAGTCAAATGGTTTAAGAGACATGAGGGAATTTGCTAACCTCTTAGTGATTGGGAACTATGCTTCACCTCCAATATGTGTGTTTTGTGTTAATATAGTTTGAGAGTGATTCCAGACTAGTATTTCCCTTTGTGCGAGAGATACGGGGACTTGATAGCAGAGCATGCCAACACCATAGATTTATATGGGGTGCCCTATTGGTATATATATTATGAGTGATAAACGTATGTACCTACGATTAATCTACCGTGCTTGTAAGTAGATAAAATTGAATAATTAATATTAAATGAATTAAGTGGTTGAGAACTTAAGTGTGTATTGTGATGAACATAACTGGATTAATATATTCATAAGAAAAGGTTATCAGATATAAATTATAGTTATACAATTTCTTGAATTTGAAATTGTGTTAGACTAGTGAATTGGGTTAGCTTTATCTAGATTAGTTCAGTAGTGTGTTTGGCATGCACACTAGTTGAGGGGTGATAATTTCCAAGTTAGTGTTAAGGTACTAACATGTATGTAATATCAACTATTGATCATTTTAATTACATGCTAAACAATTTTAAAGTTGTTTTACGTTCGGGCTCTGACCCATTTCCTATCATCTCTTCTTTCTCTTGTATATATATATATATATGTACTACAGGTGCCCAGCCACATGGGGGTCAGGTTTAGATCTTTGGACTGTTGACGTGCTATAGCTAGTGTGGGAGTTGCAGGTCCTTGCAGTAGACGACTTCATCCTTGTCTTCTCAGTCCTCTATTTAGTCATCATTAGATAGGGAATGTATCACCCATTTCCAGTTTTTATCTAGTTCAGAGAGACTTATACTCTTTATTATTTCAGTATTCAGTTTAGTTGGGATTGTTTTAGTTATTTCATTGTCTTGTGATTTGGGATATTTTATTTGGATTGGTTGATCTACTCTGTTTATTCCACTTGGATGATTTGGTATTTAATATTATTTGTGTTCATGAAAATGGTTTCGTATATTAAATCATAACAGTATGACTTAATATATAAAATTAAAAGTTTTGACACTTAGCTTACTTATTTATTAGGTGATTAATATAGAAAAACGTTTTTCGACAGTGGTGCTAAGAATGAACTAACCAGACACTTTGATTTAATTTAATAAAGGACTAATCACCTGGTATTTAATTAAGCGGGGTGTCTCACTGTATGAATGCGATTTTGGAATCACTGCAATTATTTCACTCCCACAACTGATATAGCTTGTAAGTGAATTAAAGCATAGTACGATAATTGGGAGAAGACATTATCGAATGGTAGAGTTGTGTGTAAACACTCATGGATAAGGTGATTATTGAGGTTTTGTGTAGAAAACCCTGACCATTCTCTCTCTGGTTGTTCAGAAGTGAGCGGATAATCAGAATTTTGGATTGGGAGAGAGCTAGAGTCCATTGATTAAAGTGGAGTAACCACAAATTATTTTTGGATGACTTTTGACTATCATAAGAGTTACGTCGTCATGAATTGGTATTTTGAGGACTGACATGAGTGGTCAGATATTTCTATGAATTTATCTCAGGATGGGAGTTTTGGGTTGGGATGAATACGAAAAGCTGACACTTATTAACGTGCGGCCTTCCAATAATATTGATATAATGGAGCCAGTGATGTATAAACTCGTCTGATTCGAATGTCGTTGGTAGGAGAAAAATGTGATGTACTATTATTAAGGTGTGATATTATAACTGATGAAGAATATAAGTATCAAGAGAATTGAACAATCTTGTTGTGAAGCTGGGGCTATAGTGATTGAGACTTACTTTAAAGTAGGTTTTGAGTACTGGAGGATGTGGTGTTGCAAGATCCTCAGTCTTAGTAGAGATTGTATCTTAATTTCGAGAATGAAATTCTCTTGTAAAGGGGGAAGTATGTAATACACTGTACTTTTATGGATATTTAAATTGCATAAGTGTTGAAATTTAATAAATTGAGATATATATTAAGTGAAAGAAAAAAATTTGAAGTGTGGGTCAAATATTAATTGGCGAGTTTTGAATTAAGATTGACATCTGTTACATCTACTTACGGGAATAAGTAAATGAAGTTTAATCATTTTATATCAGGTCGCTGTTGGGTAAAGTGACAAGGAATAATATTTTATTTGGAAAAATATGTGTGAAGTTATAGTGGATTTAAAAGGTGAATTTTTGATAAGTGACTCGAATGGGAATTTCAAGTGCACGATTGGTCTCGAAATGGCCGAGATAGTTAGAGTAGAGTACTCGGGGGTAGTGTTTGGGTTCTGGGGATTTTTTGGATCGGTAGGGACTCACATTTGTGTATACGAGTAAATTTTGGGTTTAATAAGGGATAGCCCTTGTTTCTCCCTTATAAGGGCACGGGAGAAAGAGAAAGAAAAGAAGAAAAGAAAGAAAGAGAGAAATAAGATAAAGGAAGAATAAAAAGGGGAGAAAGAGGAGACTCAGGCCAAGCTCTGACGGATTTCCCGAAACGAGGTTGTTGGATTTATCCAACGAGGCAAGTGTTTAACTTGCTTTAACTATTTAATTTTTTTTATATCTCATATCATAATTGGTGAGAAAATTATGTGTTTTGGGCTGGGATTCTTGGATCATTTTTTAGAATTGATTTCACATAAATTGTTGTGATATTAACTCCACATGAAATCTAAGTTAAAATCCATATTAATGGTAATTTTTTAGCGAGAAATTTAGAGAAATGAGAATTGTGGGTTTATAAGAATTAGGGTTTAATTTTTGAACAAATTGAGGAATCCCTTGAAATTAATTGTTGTTTTGGGTATAATTTAGTGTGTAGATGTTTATATTGTTGTTAGGTGATGTTAAGATCCATGGGAATTGGGTTAAATGAGTGTTGGGATGAAATAAGGGTTGGAAAATAAGATGACACCCGTAATAGATTGAAATCTGTACATTTTTGAATCGATTTGGTAAGCTGGTAATCGATTCGGTAGGGGGCGAATCGGTTCAGTCTCAGCCGAATCGATTCAGACCTGATAGTTTTGGAAATTTTTTTCCTTGGGTTTTAAGGATAAAATGAAAATTGTTTCTTGGAGATTAATATTAGGGGATCCTAAAATGAGTGTTAGGACTTCTAAATGACTAGATGAGTGAGATGTGAACCTTGGATTAGTGGGAATAAAATTCGGGATATGATTTTAGGAGTGTTTGGAAAGAACGACACTCGAGGAATCATTTCGGCTATATATATATACGCCGATTATAAGTGCTAAATTTGAATGTGGGTGTAGGATGATATTAGAATACTAGCTAGTTGTGATAAACTATTATTCGGGAAAAGATTAAAGGGATAATTATATCATAAGTGAGTGAATAGTTATGGGATTAAATAAGTTGTGTGTATACTTATAAATTGGTACGAATTGATATATTCAGGATTATAGGCTAATGCCACGAGAGAAGGCATGAATGGCCGGTTTTGATGATATATATATATATATATATATATATATATATATATATATATATATATATATATATATATATATATATATATATTTATATATGTATGTATATGTATATATGGGTCTATATATGATATGATTATAAATATATCGGTGTGTGCATGATATATTTATGTGAGCATACCCCTATACTGGTATCATGGGAAGTTGCGTGATGTGGGTGAATCCCCCTGGCTTCAGGAGCAGAGAGAGAGTATAGTCCCCAGATCATAGGCATCCATTATTTATATTGGGTGATTTTTATTATGGGTGAGATGTCTTGGGTATGATTCGCTCTCACTTTTAGGTTTAGAACTATGACCGCTTCCCATACGTTGTGATTTGGTTTTTACCCAGGATGATATGTGAGTGATTCCCTGGAAGATGATAGCAATGTAGAGGTTGCATCCATTGAGTTACAACTCCGAGGGATGGTTATTATACTTTTATAGTGTGTGATATATAAGTATGGATATACTTCATATGTATAGTATATTGTATATATATGTGAAGATGTGAATATATATATATATATATATATATATATATATATATATATATATATATATATATATATATATATATATATATATATATATATATATATATATATATATATACGGATTAAATAAAGAACAAGTGAGAAGTAAAGTGTTACATTCGGGAAAATAAAATCCGGAATAAAATGTGATATACGTATATAAAGATGATAATATTAAATATGGGATTAATAACACTAATATGTGAATAGTGTATTATAACTAGTGAAAGTTAATTATAAATGAATGGATACATTATAAGTGAGGATTTATAATGCTTAAGCTCGAGCGAAAGCTTAGGATATTTTATATGCGGGGTATGTGATATCGTTTGGTTACTTAGAAGTTTTGGAGATGCTAATTAAGCTGAGTAGCGTAACTAGGTTTTTTAAAATACATGCGTTAGGTGTGCACTATTAGATGAGGGTAAGAGCTATCTCATGTGAGTCCGACACCAGTTTAAATATGGAGAACATTATATTTTGAATATTAAAGTATTTTAAACACTTGCTAAATATTTTCAAAATGAATTGGGCTCTGACCCACTTTCAAATATTTTAAAAAACCTTTTAGGTGTCTAGACACAGGGACGCCTGAATGAAAATTCTTTCGAGTCAGACGTTTCTGCCACAGTGGTGGATGTTGGAAGGAGTTGATTTGGACGCTTCCACTCTTGTGATCAAGATAGCAGGTATTGTACTTTATATTCGGGCATGTTGCCCATCTGATGTCATTTGTTTTATTTTCGACATTTTTATATACGCATTGGATTTGGTTGTAGAAATGTTTCACCGAGAGTTATCGATTATTTATTTATTCATTTCAGTTGTTGTTTATATTACCGTGTGAATGGTTTTAATTGTGCTTTAAGTTAAAAAGATTAGAAAGTTTAAAATTTGCACCAGGCCAAATAGGTTATTAGTAATTAATTTGTTTTCGACAGTGATGCTGAGAATGAACCGCAGAGATTCCTGTTTTAATTTGATATAGGACTAATCACCCGGTATTTTATTAGGCGGGTGTCACAATCTATAGAAAGAATTAAGAGATTGTATCTCATCCTCCCTTCGATATAGTGGTACGACATCATTGGAATGGATTTTCAATAAAAATTAAGTTAGTACCCCCATAAATCACTCTTATAACTTTATTATCCCACTGAACCTAGATTTTAGGATCTCCTATCATATAGTCTGAGATTCCATAATTGGTGATTTATATATATTAATATACTTTAGGCCCATTCCCCTCGATGTTTGATAAACTAGCTCTCTAGCTAGCCCTTTAATCAATGGATTTTGAAAGTCATGCAATATCCTACAGGATTTTATAATATATAGAAAAAGTGCAAAATAATCAAACCAACTATATTTCAACTTTTCAAAATTTAAGTTCAACAATGAATAGCCCAAATTGAAATTATCATCGAATAATCAATTAATGTGATAAAAAAATTAACTAATTTTATCTTAAACCTAAACATGCATCTACGTGAGTGCAGGATAAAATAAGTAAATCAAACCTTAGCGCTCGATGTACGAGGAAAGCCCAAGTTGGAAAATTTGGACAACCCACCACTTAAATTCACTATGATAAGGAATTACAAAAGTCGATAGATAACTTACTCAATGACTCGATGCCCTCGCAAACCTTGACCTGCCTTCGATCTTCAACCTCCCCTCCACAATAACACGAAGGAGTCCACCCACGCAACTGCCACAACGTGTGACTCCACATGCTCCTCAGTATCCACCCAATAATATCATTAATCGTCTACGGATTAGAAAACAAAATCTACCGATTCTCCACCATAACACCACACAACGGAGTCTTTCATGTGTGAATAGTAAATACGAAGTCTATTGTATGAAATGATTCTCAATAAGATGTAAAGAATAACCTTGGTTCCCACATACAAGATCTCAAAGCATATATATGATGAACACTTGCATCTTAAAACTATTTGGGTGTAAACTAGGATTTTAGTTAAAAAATATGATCATTGAAGACCAAAACCTTAGGAGAGCTTATGAAAAAGTTTAATAACTGAAAAGAAATGAAAAAGTCTCATAGAGAATCTTCTTCTCCACACTCCTATTTATAGGAGGTTTTCCAAAAACCACATAAGGATGAAAAATATTTCGAGAAATATCGAAACAAAAAACTCATCATCTCATTCGAACGAGGTACATATCGTTCGAACGAAGCACCAGATCTCGTTTGAATAGCTTCTAACGACGTATCTAACGAGAAACTAGAGAAATCCAAAACATATCTCGTTCAAAGTTCGTTGGAACATGATCTAAACGCTATAGGGTCTCGTTTAAATGACAGTGCTCATGTCGTTTTAATGATCTGGCGAATTTTCTAATAATATTTTAAAAATTAGATTAAAACATTTTTAAAATGTTTTTTTATAAAACCAACACCCAAAATTAATATCTCTAAGAATCAAAATATTTACGCATTCATATATGAGAGATACTTGGAACATGAAGACGAAACGTGGCAGAAACACAACACAGTGATGTAAAACTTTTAACTTGGACGCTACGTCTTCAATCAAACACGTCATAGGCTTGAAAGGCCAAACATACTCAAGTTCGAACCTATTACTCAAAGGTTTTGTCAAAATACAAAATAATCCAGAATACATACAAATTTACTCTATCGAAAATTTGCCCTTAATTTTTTTTTTAATAAGATTTGTTGGGAAGAACCTATGCATCCTTAAGCTCATCTAAAAGACACAATTCACAACCCGAAAAGGAAAAAAAGTATAACTTGGCTGATACATAAACTAAGTAACCTTGCTTCTTATGAAAACTTTACTACATCATTACAAACTTTTTCACTTAAACACACCTTTAAATACAACTTGAATATATAATAATAAAACCAACATAAGAATAAACCCTCCCCCTTTGTTTAACAATTTATACCTAAGTTAGGACATATCCCCATTAAGCAAAAATCTCCCCCGGATTATAAAGATTGAGATAACATCCCCCCCCCCCCCCCCCCTTTTGTCCTAGAATAGATAAAGTATAAAGGTGCAAAATAAAATTAATTCTCCCCAATAGAGACAATTATCCCCCAAAATGAAACGAAGGTAAACATATAGGAAAAACAAGTATATCATGGAATGATGTGTAAAAATTAATAAACAACGATAAGCAACTCAACAACACAAGTGCAAATAATCCAGACAATGATCAATTAATACTAATTTTGATGCAAATAATGATACTAATTTGAATAGACAAGAAAGTGAAGGATATCAATATAAACAAATCAACAAAAGATATCAAGGAGATTATATAGCATACGAATTGAAACCACTTGAAACTAAGATGAACATATGGCATACATGGGTTAAATACAAATGCAAAGGCTCAAAACAAAATGATACCATATATACTAATATAAATATATACCAATGACACAAACACAAACACAAACACACACATACACTTATATATATATATATATATATATATATATATATATATATATATATATATATATATATAGAGAGAGAGAGAGAGAGAGAGAGAGAGAGAGAGAGAGAGAGAGAAAGAGACCTAAGACTCCTTATGGTACAGACCCCGGTACATACCATTTTTTTTAAAATGAATTTTTTAATGAAACTTCATAGATATGATCTCCATGGTGAGAAGATATTCTCCATTTTTTTCATCAAAAAATTCAATAAAGAAAAACGTTGAGATGGGGTGATATGTAAAAAAATGGTATAAATATGTATTTTCGATCGTTGAAATGTTGGAGATCATAGCACCCACTTTTTAATCGAATTTCTTATGAAACTGCATGGATATGATCTTAAAAGTGAGAAGATCATATCCATAAAGTTTCATAAAAAAATTCAATTAATAAAGCAGTTGGTGCTGACCCAACATTTAAACGGTTGAAAATGAATATTTATACCATTTTTTTTACATATCACCTCATCTCAACGATTTTTTACTGATTTTTTTGATGAAAAAAATTGGAGATGATCTTTAACTATGGACATCATATCCATGAAGTTTAATCAAAAAATTCATTTTTTTACTATTTTAAAAAAATGGTATGCACCGGGGTCTGCACCATAAGGAATCGTTAGAGGAGACTTTTTTTTTTGTATATATATATATATATATATATATATATATATATATATATAAACACCACAAACACGACACAAACCACAAAGAGCTTTTCACACTAGCATAGTATCGATGTGTCTAAACATGTGATAAACAGAGTGATGGTGCATGGAATAAAAACAAATAAATTGTGACCCAATCACTCAAAAATGTCCAAGGAGTTCCTTTTGACTACATTAACTTTATCAAACAAAGATTTAGCCATATGGTGACGATAAAATGAACCCATAAATGGAAAAACAAGAACAATGCACACTAGCCTAAAAAATATTGATGATTCTCAAATAAATATCATCAAATATGAATTAACTAGGACTCATTGTGCAAACCCATTGATCTTCAACTTATAGCACCCTCAAAACTATAAATATATCATTATTTCTCTCTCATTTTCAAGATACCAATTTAAATGAAGAATAAATGCAAAAAAAAAATGGCCTTGGCAATATATTTTTTTATTTATTTTGCCTCCTAAGTTTTAAGGCTCTTACCAACGGTGGCATTTCATGCAAGGAGGATTTCTCCCTTCGTAACCCTTTTTTTTGCACACTCATATTTTTAATAATGAAACAAACTCAAGACTAATGGTTTTTACATGCACAAATTCCCCAATAAAAAAGATGTGTATAATGGCAAGATTGTTAGGATAACACCTCACTTAGCTCATGTAACATATAATTTTAAAATCCAAACAAGCTCATGCATGTGTGTGAGGAGGAATATACAAAGTGAATCCATTAAGCAAGTTATTTTTGAACTACTCCATGCAAGCATGATTAAAAATAGTCTAAGCATTGAAAATCATAATCAAACGTTCTATAAACTTGGAAACATGGAATGAAGTGGATTCAAACACGCCAATAAGTCTCACACAACGTGTAAAACTAAACTACACATAAATAAACAAATATTTTTCTGTTTTTAAGCATTTTTCAAAGACGTCACATGAAAAAGAATCTCAAAAAACAAAAAAAAACTTTTTATATTTTTAGTAAGACCCAAAAAGGAAAATTAAAATACCAAAGACTCAAACAACATACAACTTGAAAACACGTATAACATGAATTACAAGCGCTAGTGTATGAAAACATGCAACAGACAAATCATGTGCAAGCATATGAAAATCAACAAGTCTAATTTAATGCCTCCCAAACTAATTTTCTAACCCAAATATATGAATACTTGATACCTCGGGCTTTGGAAACCATGGTGACACGGTATCAAGACTTCCTAGGACCTATTCTAAAATCATAACAAAATGTCCTAAGGTGACCTTTCCTACCACAATGTGAACATGTATAAACATGAGTAAGACGGACTTTGGGATGACCTTTTCTAATGTCCTGGGCAATGGTTGACACTCTTAAACACATGGTATTGGCTTTAGCAGTGGAAGAATTTGAATTATCGAAGCCATTACCATCACTACTTGAGTCTCTTAGATCATTTTTTAACTTTAAAATCCTAGACTCAAGTAAAAAATTAGACTCTTCAAAAGTAAGGGAATACTTGTTTGAATTTTTAATAATACCTAAAAGGTTATCTCCCTCCCCCTCAATGTCAGTGAAATATCCTTAAGAGTCTTCTCACGTTCCTCAAAACTTTTATCGATTTATCATTATGCTTAATTGTATGTTCATTAACCCTAGCCTCAAACATCTTAGAGTCCTCTAATTCAATTTCTAAAGCAGAAACTCTATCATCACTCTCTTTCTTGGACGCTTCTAAATTTTAGAATCAAGTTTAATGTCCATGACCTTCTCATAAAGGATACCTCTTTGAGTTTGAATAGTTCACAAAATTGAATTTCAGTTTTAAAACACAAATTTTCCTTTTTAAGAAATTTAACACTTTTTACAAACTTCAAGTTCAAATGAGTTAATTTTTCAGTGAGTCGACGCCCTCGCTATCCTTGGAACATATTTAACCTTCACCCTCTCCTCCATAGGGATACATAGGAGTCCACCCATACAATTACCACAACGTGTGAGTCCACATACGTATCGTATCCACCCGAACAAGCTCAGTAACTATCTATGGATTTAAACACATGACTCACTACTTCTTCATCGCAACACCTCAACAGAGTGTCTACCATGTGAAAAAAAAAATACAAAGTTCACCGTATGAAATGATTCTTAAGATGATGTAGATAATAAACCTTGGTTCCCATATACAAGATCTCAAAGCATATATATGATGAACACATGGATCTTTAAATTATTTTGGTGTAAACTAGGGTTTTAGTTGTAAAACATGATCATGGAAGATCAAAGACTTAGGAGAGATTTTTGGTAGAGTTTGGGATCTCAAAAACAATGAAAAATTCTCTCAGAAAAACTACTTCTCCGCAGTCCTATTTATTGGAGGCTTTCCAAAAATGAGATAAGGATGAAAAATATTTTAGCAAATCTCAAAATAAAAAAGACTCATCAGCTTGTTCAAACGAGGTACATCTCGTTCGAATAAAGCACCTGATCTCGTTCGAATAGCTTCTAACGACATATCTAATGAGAACCTAGATAAGGCCAAAATATGTCTCTTATGAAGTGTAAGGGAAAATTTCCAATCGAGTCTATTTGTTGTGTTGGATTAATTCCGAACAAAACTAATTAAGTCATATGATAGTAGTTTGTTATATCCTTTCAAGCCTATGACATTTGAGTTGAATACGTAGCGGCCAAAAGTTTGAAGATTACTTGACTGCCTGTTTATGTCCTAAGCTTTTATGTCATCAACATTTCATTATTTCCAAGGTCTCGAAAGGTATGAATGCATTAATATATATAAGGACTTGGAATTTATTTTGGGTGTTTTTATTTTTTTTTAGAAAAATATTTTTTTATATGTCGTTTGAACGACATTTCTTCTCCCTCAAACAAGGTCGTTCGAACGAGCTATCAAACGAGCTTCTAACGACATTCAACCGTTTTGTTATGTTTTCGTTAGAAATCTCGTTTGAATGAAATCGTTAGAACGACTCATTCAAATGAGATATCTAACGAGATTTGGCCCTTTAACTTTGTTTTCTCGTAAGTACTTCGTTCGAACCAAGTCGTTCGAATGACCTGGGTGTGAGAATAATTTTTCTTAATTAAATTCCCTCTTCCCCACTATATATTTACCATATTTAATATGTGCGGGAACATAATTTTTTACAAGACTTTTTGAGATTTTCTAAGTGCTCTTGATAGCCAAAACCATCCTAAAAAGTTCCGTTGGTGTTTGTTAACCAAATTATTTAATTTCAAGAACAAAACCAAGTTTTACATCCATATGTTTTTTTCGATCCAAGGTCTAAATATATTTCTTTGAGATCACCATTGTTGGCACCAGTTATTTTTCTCATCCCAAAAATAGGAGTTCCTATGGAAGAGTCCGTTTTGTTGAAGATTCGTGGTGTGAATACATTGAAAAGGCATTCGTACGTTTTGATGGTTGATTCGCCCCATCAATGGATTTCGAGACTGCGATGGATTTCAAAGTTATTAATTAGGCGGAGGTAAAAGAAAGGCTTGAAAGGGAGTCGAGTTGTTGAGGTATGTATTTGATCGTGGTTTATGTAAAACCGTACCTAGTGAATTTGAGGATGGACCGTTCGAGATATTTCCCGTTGTGGGTTTTCCTGGTACATCGCAGCATTGCGCATTGTGATTTCTTTTTATCTTGCAAATCATTTAAATTCATGTGTAGGATTAAAAAGATAAAAATTGGTTTAGTCACAACTTTAGTGTAATTTTGGTGCCAATTTAATTTGGGTAAGTTTAATTTGATTTAATTAAAGTTGAAATATTTAAATTGGTAAAATGTGTGCTTATGTTTGTTTGTCATAATTTCTAAGTTGAATTAAATTTGTTTTAAAAGAAAAAATTTAATATTTATTTAACTTCAGTTTAATTTCTGAAGAAATTAAGATTTGAGATATTTTAGTAAGAATCTTTAAATTTGAAGCATTTCGTGAACCATTATATTTGGAATTTAAGAACTTGGACCTTACTAGTGGTATTAGAGCGGGTTACACTAAAATATTGCATGATCCTGATTTCTAAGGCATTTTTTTGTGAATGTGGAAAATTTATCATTTTCAAAATTTCCTATTTTTGATGGTTACCACATTCTAGCACATGGCTCCTCACTTGCTATATCTTATGAGTAATTGCTTGATTGTTTGCATACACTAGCTTTTGTGCCTCATGATATATTCTTGCTAGTTGTATATTTGTCTGTCATTTTTTATTATTTTCTTCATCATATATGTGTTACTAGAATTATGACTTGTGTATCTTTTGTAGTTAATTTTTATTTATTGTGTCTTAGTTGAAAAAATACAAATAGATTTTTGTTTGTTTAGTTTTACACATTTTACGTGGCATATACTTGTGTTTGAATCCAATATCATCCCTGGAATAGCCAAAGGGGCAAATTTGTAAGCGCAAGTTTCCAATCGAGCCTATTAATAGTGTTGGCTTAATTCGGGAAAAAACTAATTAAGTCATAGGATTGTAGTTTGTTATATTCTTTCAAGCCTATGAAGTTTGATTTGAAGACGTAGCGGCCAAAAGTTTCAAGATTACTTCATTGTCGGTTTATGTGACAAGTGATTAGTCATAAATACTTCTTATTTATCCCCATAATTTAGAAGCTTTTATCACCTTGTACGATGTAAAACAAGTTGATTCATCTCATATCTTTGCTATTGATATTTTCTATATAGTGCATCGAGTTTTGTGTATGTCTCTTACATTTTTCAGGTATTTTATACAAGTGAAGAAAAGAGAAAACTCAAAGCCAAGAAATAAAGAAAATAGGAAAGTTAAGGGCAAAAGAGTCATTTTACACCTGAAATTTGGATGAAGAACCCAGAAGAAGTTGAAGTCTGTGAGTCCATAAGCGCATAAGAGGAAACGACATCTAAATCCGAGGTCCAAGTGAAAAGTTATGAAGCGTCAAAGTTGAGAAGAAAGGATGGAAAAACTAGAAAAAAGAGTTAGAAAAATTTTGAAGATCTCAAGACCTGCCAATTTCGCCTCAACACTGGAAATTTGAACTGGTTCGGCCCAGTGAAGAACAAATTTCAAACCGGTTCGGCGGTCGAAAATTCTTATTTTATTTTCTTAAAATAAGAGTTGTGAATGCTTCAAATACTGAATAAAACGTGGGAGACATACCTTAGGGTATTCCCAGACGTGAGATATACAGTTTTTTTACAGAATTTGGAGGGAGTCTTAGAGGCAAGAACTTGACAATCATTATTATTCAACAATTAATCTCCTTTTGGGCTTTGAATTCAAGGTTTACATCAATTCAAGAATAGTACCTCTATTTCTTTCATGTTCTTTCATCTTTTTGATTGACAATTTAGTAGTTCCTAGATAGAGATCTCTTTTATATGTTTGTTGACACTTTTTTACGTAAAGATGGTTTCATGCAACATAGTTATCATGAGTAATTGTCTTTTTACCATGTTCGAATAGATTTTCAAAGGTTGGGATGCATGAACCCAAACCTAAAAGGTTCACATGAATATTAAAGTGTGTTCTTGAATTAAATAATTAGTTGGAACATGTTGGATCGTCAATAGAAACATCGTAGGACTTTTAACCTCATTTGTCCTAGGTAACCGGGGTGTTTATGAGTGCGACGTGTGTATTGACCATCTTGTCCCGTACTTTATTTGGATTCTTTTTTTTTTATTGTGCGGGTTCATTCCCTCATATGTGTAATTCTTGAAAGGAATAAAGTAGCTCCTTAATTAGTTGCTTAATTCTCGACTATTTTTGTATGCGGTGAATTCATAAGGGGTTGGAGGATTGTATTTCGAACTTTCTTCTTTTTCATTGTTATCAATTCGTAGGTATTAAACCTTGCACGCGTAGTTAATTTAGATAGGATTTCATTGTTTTCATAGTAGTAGCACATAATTGCGCAAAACATCATCATCTCTTCTTTCGCTTATTCTGAGTCAGTTATAAGGTTACGTGTCCTCCTTACTCGTCGTCATGATTATTCGTCTTAGTCCCTGTGTTTGATACCTAGTTTACCGGGATATTACTTGAGCGATCGGTTTACACTTGAACCGTAATTAGCACGCACTAGAGACACATTTTGAGTCGCGTCAAGTTTTTGGCGCCGTTGCGGAGGATTAGGTAGACTTTTAGGTTAGGTCTATTTAATCCAATAATTTGACTATAATTCTTAAAAAGTCAAAAAAGAAATTATGAATTCAAATATCTAAAAAAAATTCAGAAAAATAAAAAGATAAAATAATATAACATCTCTTAAAAGCCTTTTATGCAAAAAATTTCAACAAACTCCCCAATCTACTCCTACCCTAATTCACAAAAATCCTTTAGGAGAGTACAAACCCAATAGCCCACACACTCCAAACATTCCTCAGTTCTGGGCTCCACCTCCTACACTGCCTAACTCTATCACAAGTCACACTTTGAGCGTTTCGAGTGAGGAGTTCGAATCAATTAGACAGAGAGAGCCATGTCGGATAACGCTAGTTTTGGTATGGGTGAGGGTGTAGTGCCATACTATCCCATGAAAGAACTCATATATCCCGACCGAACCGTCACTTTGGGATGGATTTTACATTTGTATAATGAGGGACAATTTCATTTTCGCAATGGGATGATCCAGATTCTTCCCACCTTTGACGATATGGATTCAAAAAAGCCTTATCTCCACATTCGTGAGTTCGAAGAGGCACGCGATACATTTAACAACCAAGCTTGCACACAAGATGTCGTTCGCCTCAAATTTTTCCTTTCTCTTTGAAGGATAAATCAAAGACATGGCTGTGGTCTTTATTACCGAACTCAATTAGATCATGGAGGGAAATTCAATCCAAATTTCTCTTAAATTTCTTTCCCCAACATCTAAAACATTCCATCTAAGCTCAAATTCAAACATTCTGACAACAAAAAAATGAGCCATTTGATCGATGCTACGAATTTCAACAAGCTAGTTAGTACATGCACTCATTAATATTTTGAGAAGTATCGTCTCATATCTTTTTTTCACCGAGGGCTAAGCATATCTTCTAACTAACTCGTTGAGACAATATGCGAGAGACCATTTTGGAAATTAGAAGAAAACGATGTAGAGGCCCACCTTAAGTTTGTCATGAGATAACTCAAGGGTGGGACACATCCGATCCTAACACCCAAAATCGTGTTTGACAAACTCCCACTGCTCCTTCAGCATTTGGACTTTATCACATGGGAGACGTAGTTGGATCAAGGCTAAGAGAACCACCCGGATCCACCCGAGCAATGAAAGAGAAGGTGTGTACTATTTATGAGGCGTACCATTCAATAAAGGAATGCCCAACGATACCCGCCTACAAAGTAATGTTACATGAGCAAGTGGATGCGATAGGAGGATTTGACGGTAATTCCAATGCCCCGCATAGGAATTCTTACAAACCTTCGTGGAGGAACCATCTTGGTTTTACCTATGGGAAATAACATGCTACGTTGAATCCTAATTCACACGTTGCCCAAACTCCACGTCCACATTTTCAATAAGCTCCACATATGCGAGAACATATGCAAGCACCACCTCCCGCACTGTATATCGTCCCATCGTGGAGAAATCTCAAGGATACTATATACCAATTCATCCAAGATCAAAATTCAACCAATGCTAATTATGACCGCATGTTTTTCAAAATGAATGCGAATATATCTAGGTTGCAACCATTTTTAAGTATCCAAGAGAAGGGCAAGTTTTTGGCTTAAGGCGAAAGACCACCTCATGGTCAAACTTGTGTTAGCTCTACATCCAACGATCATTAAAAGCAATGTCAAACCGTCACCACTCTACGTAGTGGGAGAGTTGTTGATTTATCACCTCCCCCACATGACACACCTAAAGACAAGGAGGTTCCACCCATCACGAAAGAGACCGAAGATGCCACCTTAAAAGAGAGTGAAAATGACGACACTAGTGAGCCTGAATTCGTAGTGAAACCACCCACCACCACGTCATTCCCTCAACGGTTGGTTCGTCCCCAAAAAGGAATTCCTTGAGATGATGTTCTAGATATCTTTAAGAAAGTAAAGATGAATTACCTTTTCTCGATGCCATAAAGCAAATTCCTGCCTATGATAAAGTCCTTAAGGATTTATTGATGGTGAAAATAAGGCTAAAGGTGAAAAAGAACGTCTTTCTAGCACAAAATGTGAGCTCCATTCTACTTAATGACCTCCCACCAAAGTTCAAAGATCCAGGTGCACCTACCATTTCGTGCATCATTAGAGAGAATTGAATTGAAAATTCTTTACTTGATTTAAGGGAGAGTGTTAACATTCTTCCCTATTCCATATAGAAGCAAATTGATTTGGGGGACCTTAGGCCCACAAATATCACTCTCCAACTTGCTAATCGTACTGTGAAAATACCATGAGGCATTGTTAAGGGCGTGATAGTCCAAGTTGACACCTTCTACTTCCTGATAGATTTTGTAATTTGGGACACGGAACCCTTCATCACCTCAAGTAATAATGTTCCCGTCATCCTTGGCCGCACATTCTTAGCTATGGCTAACGCCTTGATTAAAACTTAAAATGGGCAAATCCAACTCACTTTTGGGAACATGACCCCATAAATGAATATCGTCAATATCATTAGTCATGTGGGTGATGAGGATAATTTTCTCACAGTGGATCTTATTAAGTAGATAGTAGAGGAGCACGTAGAGGGAAATTTCTATGGGGATGCCTTAGGAGCATGCCTTATTTCGAGTTGTGAGAGCGACGGAATGTACACCGATTTCGAGAGGGAGATGAGAGAGTGGAGAGCAGCATTAGAAGAGAGCATGTCTGACGATAATGTGAGAGATATAAATTGGGTTTCTAGATTCATGGAATTACCACTAAGGGAGTCCCTCACGGTTCCCTCTGATGAAAAATTTCTTACCCCTGAATTAAAGAAACTACCCTCCAACATAAAATATTCTTATTTAGGAGAGGATGAGACATTTTTCGTTGTTGTCTCCTCAAGCCTAGATAAAGATCAATACATAAAACTGTTAACGATTTTCAGGAAGCATCGAAGCGATTTTGGTTGGTGCATAGCAGATTTAAAAGATATAAGTCTCTTGATTTGTACTCATAAAATTCACCTCGAGGAGGACGTGAAGCCTTCGAGCGAGATGCAAAGGCGATTGAAACCCACTATGAAAGAGGTAGTGCGAGCAGAAATCATTAAGCTATTGGACGCGGGCATAATTTATCGTATCTCGGATAGCAAATGAGAGTGTCGAATCCAAGTCGTCCCCAAAAAGTTGGGAATGGCTATGGTCGAGAATGCCAAGGGTGAGTTAATTCCCCAACGTATCACCACTGGGTGGCGCGTTAGCATTGATTACCGAAAACACAATGCGAGCACTAGGAAAGATTATTTCCCCTTACCATTCATCGATCAAATGATAGAGAGAGTAGTGGGACACCCTTTTTATTATTTTGTTAACGGTTATTCCGGATATAACTAAATAGAGGTAGATGTGCTTGATCAAGAGAATATGACTTTCACATGTCCTTTTGGCATGTTTGCCAACAAATGTATTCCATTTGGACTATTCAATGCTCCCTCGATATTTCAAAGGTGCATGCTTAATCTCTTTAGCGACATGGTTAAAAGGGGCCTTGAGGTTTTTATAAATGACTTTAGTGTCTTCTTCCCTTCTTTTGACCTTTGTCTTGCGAATTTAGAAAAAGTACTTGCCAGGTGTGTGGAAAAGAACTTGGTATTAAATTTGGAAAAATGCCATTTTAAGGTGATCAAAGGAATAGTTCTTGGCTACATAGTGTCGTCCAAAGGAATCAAAGTCAATAGGGCAAAAATAGATGTCATAGCTGAGCTTCCCCCACCTAAATCACTAAAGGATGTGCGCTCTTTCTTGGTCCATGCATGTTTTTATAGAAGGTTTGTTAAGGATTTTAGTGCCATTTCTAGACCCTTGAGTAACCTCCTTATGAAAGATGTTCCATTTGAGTGGAGTGAAGCATGCCATAGTGCTTTTGACAAATTGGAAAGCATGCTTGTTTTCACCCCCATTATTCAAGCTCCGGATTGGTCCCTTCCATTCGAGCTTATGTGTGATGCGAGTGACTATGCTATAAGGGTGGTTTTGGGCCAAATAAAAGACAAGAAAGCTCATGTCATCTATTACGCTAGCCGGATGTTAACCGGACCGCAACTCAATTACTCCATCACGGAGAAAGAATTGCTAGCGGTAGTTTTTGCCCAAGAAAAGTTTTTCTACTACCTTATCGGTTCGCCTATCACATGCTCTACCGATCATGCCGCGCTGAAATATCTCCTTACTAAGAAAGATGCTAAGACGCGCCTCATAAGGTGGATCCTACTCCTATAAGAGTTTAATCTCTCCATAAAAGATAAGAAAGGGGTAAAAAACGTCATTGCCGACCATTCAAAAACTTGACGCGACTAAGAATTTGTCTCAAAAGTGCGTTTCACTCTAGGCTCAAGTGCAAGCCTGTCGCTCAAGTAGTAACCCGGTAAGTCGGGATCGTATCCACAGGGATCGAGATTGCCAAATAGTAATAAGAAAAATTATTAAATCTTGAAATGATTTCTTAAAAGAAACAAAAAGATGATTAATGATTGGGAAAATTTCTAGTGAAATAAAAATTTACTTAAGAAAAACAAACTGAAAATTGCAAAAAAAATTAGATCTGACAAATGGGAGAAAATAGGATAGGGTACAACCCTTCAATCCTTAACAAATTACCGTATAGAATACTAGGATTGTAAATTAAAATTATTGACTAGATCCGGTCTTTATAAATTCTAAGCATTACATATATGAGGGATATAGCCTGCATCATATGAAATCAAAGATAGATATAAAGCGGTGAATGATAAATTATACTCGCAAAGCGTTCTTATACATCTCAAGTACCTAGGGCAAGAGAGATTAAAATATTGACAATGTTTGTATGAGTTTCTTTCACGATTCAATCAATATTTTAATTTAACCTCTATTTTCTACATAAATAATTTGCCTTGGATTGAGTTCATGTACCCCAACCCTTGGGAATTTAGCTACTCATGATTTGGTTCAAGAATAAATTCACATATAAAATTATGGATCTACAAGACATTGTAAATAATTTGCAAATAATAAAACTAGAGAATGGAAAGATTTTACTTGAATTCAACAACAAAAACGGAATTGGAATTCAGAATTTCTTACAAACTAGGGTTCATGAAAACTCTTGAAGGAATAGAAAATTTTCTCTCAAAATCTAACCCTAAAATTCAACCTCTAATTCTCTCTAGAACTCTCAACCTAGCAATTCCCCCCAAATGATGTAGGGCATGGGCTTTTATAGCACACAGTATCGAAATTGACAGCTCAATTTTCTTGTGACACAAGTTTCACCATCTAGCACGCCAAAAATCTGCATAATTAATGGCAGGATTTCACATAACCGGACCGGTCCGGATTACCCTCGGATCGGTCCGATATCCACCGGATCGGTTCTTTTATTTCTACCGGATCGGTCCGGTCATAGTCGGATCGGTTCTTTTTTCCATTTCCATTGGTTTTCTATCCATCCGGGGTATACTGGACTTGGTCAATTCGGATCGGTCCGGTTTCCATCGGATCGGTCCGATTTTCTTTTACTTTGACTTTTTCCTTGCAACTTTGACTAGCCATATCTTTTGATCTAGAACTCCGATTTGGGTGCCGTTTCTTCCTATGCTTTTGTGAACTCATGCTCTTCAACTTCACTTTTGGTGTCGCCTTCGATTTTTGAGTGGAACTTTACTCTTTTGCCCTTTGACTTTTCTTCTGATTTTCTTCTTTTCCTTTCTTGCATTCCATTCCTGAAAACTTCATCATAATTACACAAAAACTAGGGAATATTGTTAAAAACAGACAATAGAGTGATATGGACTAAAAATGATTCAATTACCTTATTCGAGATATTAAAATCACCAAATTAAAGGGCTAAATTCAGAAGAATTTACGCTTGGTCAAATCCCCCTAACTTAGGACTTTGCACGTCCCGGGAAATGTAACTGAATCTAACCAAAATTCTACTCTTGAAAATTCCTTTATTAAAATAAAATTCCACTTTTCCAGGCATGCGATTGCATTTAGCTTATGCAACAAGCCTTTAAACCTCTAGGTTACCCTAGTAGGACGAGTTTTGTCTCGTGAGGGTTTGCAGTGAATTTACCCACAAAATTCTTTATTGACTCAAATAAATATCAAAATACTTAAAAATTATACAATTTAAACTTTTTGAAAAATAATCACCATAAATTCATATTCAAATGTTTCAGACCATAGTGTGTGTGTGCAAAGCCAAAAATTCAACCTCAAATTTCCACCGATTGAGCATTACGTTACTTTCCGAAAATTCGTTTTGATTCAAATTCTTACGGATGCACTCACAAACGAATCACTCGAATTGCGGCTATTTTCTCTCGGTATGCATGATATAAAGAGTAAATATAATGGACACAAATTCATGCATACAAAATTGAAAAGAAGGAAATTTATGGTGAAAAATCTCATCATCGAAATACAGTTATTTGGAAATGGGAAACATGACCTCTAGTTCACACCATTTTTATCTCTTTTATTATATTTTCATGTCTTAGCTCTCCATGCAGTAATTAATTTCGCCATTCGGACTCAGTTAGGACTTTTCGGGTTAAAAAGTGTAAAGGGTAAAAATTAGTAATAGACGGAATGTTCAGAATTGGAAAATGTCCTTATGACGTCCATTAGTGCTTTTTCGGGCATTTGCTCATTTTTCTCTTTCTTTTTCAATTTTCATTTTTTTTAAACAATTTTTTTTTTCTATTTTTCTCTTGCCCCTTTTTATTGTACAATTTGGTCTTACTTGATGAATTTTCTCAATTTTCACAATTCCGGGCTATTTGGGTTTTTCGGGTTATCAAACGAAAGAAAAATATTTTATAGGCTCAAATTGGGTTGCGAAGGGATAATTTTTCACAACTTTTTATGGCTAATATTTTTGGGTAACAAACTAGGTCCTACTTCATTGTCCAAATTGCTAATCACATTACCATGTGCATCTCAAGATTCATTAAGTTTAGAGATATATTTAGCACGAATTTCGAGACAACATTTCACACATTTCCCATAACCGATCAAAACAAAGGATTGAGATCATCAACGACTTATTAAAACGGTGAAAAGAACTTTGAGTTAATCATAAACTCGGATTGATTTAAAAACTCATAAAAGTTGAAAGGCTCAAAATCTCACCGGGTTTGATCAATCTCCACACTTATTCGTTAAGTCGTCAATTTTCTTTCAATTTCCATCTTCGGTCAATTTTGACTTAGTGCATTTGATTGTTAACAATTTGATACTTTAAATAGAATAAAGGTGATATTTTTGAAAAATTTAAATTCCAATTCTTATTTATTTTGAAGAAAAATATTTTTTTGCTTTTTTTTAAAATTTTTCATTTTTTTTAAAACACCCTTGGAAAGAACATGTGATCGAATCAATGAATCTAAACAATAAATGGGAAGAATATCCCACACCCCTAACTTAAATGTTGCATTGTCCTCAATGCGAATCAAGAACACAACATAAAGAGAGGAAAAGAAAGATAGTACCCAAATGGAGCGATCCCTGATGAGTGCGAGTCCATTGAATCTACAAAACATGTTAGAACCAAGAATAACAAAAAAGAATAACAAAAACTTTAACTAATTACTCTAAATGCAACAAGACACTATATAACACTTATATATGACTCAAAAATACAACAAAAATCATCCCATACGCGTCGGGGGTGCGACGACCTCTCATATCTCTCCACAAATCACCCGATCCCTTTCACTGGGTACGATGCATGCCTTGTCTCTCCCATCTTACCATCATACGTGAATAGCCGAAACAAATTGGGCCCGTACCCATAGATAAAGGAAAGACCGGGAGATGCATTATGATAAACCGGAAAAGGATCCTCTTGTTGCGTAGCATGTGGGTTGGTCTCTAAGTCGGACGAGATTTGAGTCGTATCTTCAAGTACCTCCGAAGACTCAAATGGTATGGGTGGAGGTTTGGGAAGGATAAATTCATCAATTCTATTTTCCCACTCGCTTTCGTCTAAATGACGAAATGAGGCCCAGAAAGATTGGACTTCATCATTTAGGCTTGTATCAACCTGTCCGAACTCGCTCTCAAACTCTGCGAGGCTCAACTCCTCTAGCTCTCTCTCTTGCTTGGTGTCCTCAACCTGCCTTTCGTGCTCACTCGCCGAATGATAGGGTGGTGTGGGGGGGTGGTAATCAAGGAGAAATGTATCGATAGTGTTCTGCCATTCGCTTTCCTCTAAGTATTTCGACGAGCCTCTCCTGACACATTCTAAATCTCCTCTTTCACTCTTGTTCATGGGCTCACTCATGCTCTCGAATGCATTAACTAAACATACATCCCCTACCTTGTTCTCGATGTTGCAACCACTCCTCTCACAACCTTCCCCTAATGGCTCGTCCTTGTAAGTTCTTTCTTTCTCATGTGCTTCCCCCAAAAGATCCAATCCTCGCGGTTCCCCTTCATCACCCTCTGTCTTGGAATTATTAAAAATATTTGTTTTGAGGGTCATGTTCCCGAAATTTAACTGCATAAGCCCACTTCGGGTATTGATAAGAGCATTAGCTGTAGCTAAAAATGGGCGGCCAAGGATAACAGGAACATGATTACTTGGGAGAACGGAAGGTTCTTCGTCCCAAAAGACAAAATCCACCAGGAAGTTGAAAGTGTCTATTTGGACAATCACATCCTCAACAATTCCCCGAGGAAGCTTCACAGAACGATCCGCGAGCTGGAGAGTCATATTTGTGGGCTTAAGGGCCCCTAGTTCTAGTTGCCTATAGATGGAATAGGGCATAATGTTAACACTCGCCCCTAGATCTATTAGAACTCTCTCGATTCGGTTCTTCCCCCTGATACATGAAATAGTGGGTGCACCCGGATCTTTATATTTTAATGGAATGTCACTCGACAAGACAGCGCTGACATTTTGGGCCAAAGAGACGTTCTGGTTTACCTTTAGCTTGCGTTTCACCGTGAGTAAGTCCTTAATAAACTTAGCATACGCGGGAATTCTCTGTATAGTCTCGAAAAAAGGTAAATTAATTTTTACTTGCTTAAGGACTTCCAGATTTTCATCACGGGAGGTCGTTTTTGAGTGAGAGACCAACCGTTGAGGGTATGGGGCAGCAGTGGGGGTGATGGCCTTGGGCCCCCTAGTATTTTCCTCGTCCTCACTCTCAATTAAAGGGGCATCTTCGGCCTCTCTTGTGCCGGGGGAAACCTCTTTATCTTTAGATGCAGTGCGTGGGGGAGGTGATAAATCAACTACTTTCCCACTATGTAGAGTGGTAATAGCGCTACATTGCTCTCGATGGTCGTGGGATGTAGTGCCAATATTGGTTTGTCCTAGGGGAGGTCGTTGGCTTTGAGCAGGAAATTTGCCCTTCTCTTGGACACTCGATGCAGTTTGCAACCTTGAGATGCTAGTATGTATTTCATTGAACATACGATCATACTTAGAACTATTCTCCTTTTGAGATTGGATAAGGTGATTTAAGTTGTCCTCAAGAGATCGCCTCGGTGGAGCGACATACGGACCAGGAGGTGGTACATGCATAGGAGGAACCACTTGCTGAAATTGAGGGGGTGGTGGCGGTAAAGTCACATGTGGGTTAGGAGTTGTCCCCCCTTGTGGTTGTCCATAGTTGAAACCAGGATTATTCCTCCAAGATTGATTGTATGCATTCCCTTGCTGTGCATTATAATTTCCGCAAAACCCCCCTATTGCCTCAACTTGCTCAGTGTACATTGACTTGTATGCAGGGATAGTAGGACATCCTTTGGTAGAATGACCCGCAGCACAAATGGCACACACTTTCTCCTTCCCGGCTTGTACGGGTCCAGACGCATCTCTCAATCGCACTTCAAACATGTCTCTGAAATTCTTTTTCAATTGGTCAAACTTTCGATCTAACAAAGTGTCCTTGTCCAAGTGATAGATACCGGAAGCAGCAGGAGTGTTGGACACTTGTCGATGTCTGTTTTGGCTATTGGGGTCAGAAACATCCCATGCTTGGGTAGTCTCTGCTACATATTTCAGATGAGCCTCAGCATCGCTCGAGTCTAATTGCCAAAAAGGTCTTTCACAGATGGTTTGAACAAGTTGTTTGGATGCTAAAGTAAGTCCTTGATGGAAAAATGAAATCAGATGATGCTTTTCAAATCCATGATGTGGGCAAGCACTAACTAACTCCTGAAATCTCTCCCAACATTTATCAAAAGCCTCATTCTCATTTTGTCAAAAAGCTTGAATTTGGGCTTTAACAGAATTGGTTTTGTGTTGTGGAAAGAATTTGGAGAGAAACTTGGTTTGCATATCTCTCCAAGATAACACAGAATTTGGGGGTAGGGACCATAGCCAGGTCTTAGCTTTATCCTTTAAGGAAAAAGGGAAGAGCTTCAACCGGATTACATCTTGTGGAAAAGCTTGGTCACCAAACGTCTCACATGTATCTTCGAATTCTCGAATATGGAGATATGGTTTTTCAGAATCCATACCATGAAATGTAGGAAGAATTTGAATCATACCATTACGAAAGTGGAACTGACCGGCATTATACGGGAGTAAAATACAACCAGGGGTAACAGTTCTCTCAGGAAATAACAAATCTTTCATGGGAAGGTATGGTATCTCATCCTCTCCAGCACCAACATTACCTTGCACAGACATATTGCTACCGAAAGATTTGGGTGGGAGATGAATTCTGCATATAAGCACATAAAAGATGAGATTTTTTTTTTCGAAATCACTTGTAGATAAAAATAACTTTCTTAAAAATTTAACAATTTCGGATCCCTGGCAACGGTGACAAAAACTTGACGCGACTAAGAATTTGTCTCAAAAGTGCGTTTTACTCTAGGCTCAAGTGCAAGCCTGTCGCTCAAGTAGTAACCCGGTAAGTCGGGATCGTATCCACAGGGATTGAGATTGCCAAATAGTAATAAGAAAAATTATTAAATCTTGAAATGATTTCTTAAAAGAAACAAAAAGATGATTAATGATTGGGAAAATTTCTAGTGAAATAAAAATTTACTTAAGAAAAAAAAACTGAAAATTGAAAAAAAATTTAGATCTGACAAATGGGAGAAAATAGGGTAGGGTACAACCCCGCAATCCTTAACAAATTACCGTATAGAATACTAGGATTGTAAATTAAAATTATTGACTAGATCCGGTCTTTATAAATTCTAAGCATTACATATATGAGGGATCTAGCCCGCATCATATGAAATCAAAGATAGATATAAAGTGGTGAATGATAAATTATACTCGCAAAGCGTTCTTATACATCTCAAGTACCTAGGGCAAGAGAGATTAAAATATTGACAATGTTTGTATGAGTTTCTTTCAAGATTCAATCAATATTTTTATTTAACCTCTATTTTCTACATAAATAAGTTGCCTTGGATTGAGTTCATGTACCCCAACCATTGGGAATTTAGCTACTCATGATTTGGTTCAAGAATAAATTCACATATAAAATTATGGATCTACAAGACATTGTAAATAATTTGCAAATAATAAAACTAGCGAATGGAAAGATTTTACTTGAATTCAGCAACGAAAACGGAATTGGAATTCAGAATTTCTTACAAACTAGGGTTCATGAAAACTCTTGAAGGAATAGAAAATTTTCTCTCAAAATCTAACCCTAAAATTCAACCTCTAATTCTCTCTAGAACTCTCAACCTAGCAACTCCCCCCAAATGATGTAGGGCATGGGCTTTTATAGCACAAAGTATCGAAATTGACAGCTCAATTTGCTTGTGACACAAGTTTCACCATCTAGCACGCCAAAATTCTGCATAATTAATGCCAGGATTTCACATAACCGGACCGGTCCGGATTACCCTCGGATCGGTCCGATATCCACCGGATCGGTTCTTTTATTTCTATCGGATCGGTCCGGTCCTAGTCGGATCGGTTCTTTTTTCCATTTCCATCGGTTTGCTATCCATCCAGGGTATACTGGACTTGGTCAATTCGGATCGGTCCGGTTTCCATCGGATCGGTCCGATTTTCTTCTACTTTGACTTTTTCCTTGCAACTTTGACTAGCCATATCTTTTGATCTAGAACTCCGATTTGGGTGCCGTTTCTTCCTATGCTCTTGTGAACTCATTCTCTTCAACTTCACTTTTGGTGTCACCTTCGATTTTTGAGTGGAACTTTACTCTTTTGCCCTTTGAATTTTCTTCTGATTTTCTTCTTTTCCTTTCTTGCATTCCATTCCTGAAAACTTCATCACAATTACACAAAAACTAGGGAATATTGTTAAAAACCGACAATAGAGTGATATGGACTAAAAATGATTCAATTACCTTGTTCGAGATATTAAAATCACCAAATTAAGGGGCTAAATTCAGAAGAATTTACGCTTGGTCAGTTGCGACTTTCGTTTGACGTTCCTAGTGATCCTATACCCATAGAAGAATACTTTCCACATGAGTAATTATTTGACACTTCTTCTCTTTCCTGGTTTGTGGATATAGTTAACTACCTTGTCACGAGAGCCGTTCCTTCCAATTGGACACTGCAAGAGAAGAAGAAGTTCATTACTTGGTCACGCATGTTTTTCTATGATAATCCGTTCCTATTTAAATATTGTACAGACCAAATCATCCGACGTTGTGTACCGAATGACGAGACACATAGCGTCACCCTATTTTGTCATACGAAAGCATGTGGAGGCCATTTTTCAATGAATAAGATGACCGCTAAGATTCTTCAAAATGGTATCTATGGACCCACGATCTTTCGGGATGTTATCACTTATTGTAAATCACGCGATAGATGTTAAATAATGCACTACACCAAAAATAGCAATTTGACACACCCTGATATTAAAAATCTGGCATAGTTTAAAACTGTACCAGATTTTGGCACGATTTAATAGCAATTTGGCACACTTTAAAACAGTGCCAAAATTTGGCACTGTTTTATAGTGTGCCAAAATTGAGTACACTTTCTAAAATATATAATACCCCCCAAAAAATTACACTCACTTTCATTCCCGCTCACACAGTGCCTGCTCTCTCTCCTCGTTCCTGCTCACTCTTTATGTAGGTGGTCGGAGCTCACTCTCTCTCTACGGTCGGTGGTTGGATGTTACTCTCTCTCTACGGCCGACGGTCAGTCTCACTCTCTACAGCCGATGCATTCTCTCTCTCTACGGTCGACGCTCTCTCTCTCCGTCCCACTCTCTCTTTCTCTGGTCACTGTATTGTTCTCTCTCTCCTCTCAACTCTATCTCTCTTCGCTCAGATCCCTCACTCCACTCATCCCAATCAGGTAATTTTTTAAATCATTTGTATTTTTTTTAACCTAAGTTAAGTATAAGATTTGATCCTAGAGTTTATGATATGCGTGATTTGATTCGTGTTTGCATTTTTAGGTTTTTATATATATATATTTAAATATTTATTATTTGTTTTAATGTGTGAGTTTTTGGTGAAAATTCAATGTTGATAATGGAAACAAATAAATCATTGGTTTTTGGATGGACCTTTGAATCTTTTAGTGGTAATCTATATTTTTATGTACTTACCCATCTATCTAAAATGCATATTTGATCTGATTCGTATAGGTTACAGAATTTTAAGAAATTTAAGTGATAAATATTCAATAATAATGTAAAAATAACAAATTGAAAAGTAGACACCCCACTAATTAAATGGATAAATGAGATTATGTGTTAAAATTTAAGAAAAAGCAAAAAAAAACTATTGAAATAGTAAGTAGACATTAATACTAAACATTCAATAATGATGTTATACATGTAGAAAAACCTTAGACTTGTTCAAGAGGTCTCACTATGACTTTGGTGAGAACTCTTGAATTGTCCCATTTTTGGACAGCTTGGAAATACAAAAGTTTGTATTGTACATAATGTTTATGCATGTCCTATTTTGAAAAATTCGGTGGTATCTCTTTATGTTCTTTAGGTGCATCCTAGATTGATTTATTGTGTTTTCTTGGTTGAAAAACTTAAGTAACACATGAACACTCCCTATTTAAGTTGTGTACTTGAAGAACTGTAGGGAGATGCTGGAATTTTTTTTCAGATTAGGACATGGCCTGAGACATTATGAACAATACAAAATATGCATTTTCGAATGGGATAGGATCCTGTAGAGGAGATGGAGGAAATATAGGAGCTCAAATATACACATATTTACACTTGAATAAACTTAAATATATTTATAGTAAGCGTTTATATTATAATGTGTGTTCTTTAAACTTATCAAGATGTCGTCGGGAATAAACAAAGAGTGGATAAATAAGAAAAATATCGAGACCGGTACATATAGAGACGGGGTGTTACAGTTTCTACATTATGTGCGTAGTAATAGTTCAAATGCTAAACATTCATGTCCCTGTAGACGTTGTCAAAATGGGAAAGGAAATGTTGTTATAGATGATATATTCGTTCATTTAATGACATATAGTATGGACATGAACTATACCTTATGGCATTTTCATGGTGAGACATTAGTTGTTGATCAAGTCCAACCACCACCGCAATTTGTGACACCGACAGAACACGTTGATGTGCACAATATTCTAATTTTGAATGATCTTGTGAATGATGCTTGTGAGATGTTTATGGGAGAAACGGAACCTAGTGAACCTAATTGTGTAGGTAGTGATGAGGCCCCCCAACTTTTAAGGTTCCCAATGATTCGCACACACATAAATACAAAGGCAAGAAGTATAATAGTTTCGACTCGCACATGAGCCATTTCACCCAGCTACTCGTTCTTCACGTCATAGAACAATGTATGCTCTTATAAAGTTGAATGATTTGAAAACATAATTCAATTTATCGGATGGTGCTACAGGTGGAATTCTTAGATTGTTAAATGAACTACTTCCTGAAGGGAATAACTTGACAACTAGTTATACAAAAATGAAAAACACCGTTAGAGATCTCGGTGTGGATTATGTTAAGTATGACGTATGCATTAACAACTGTATGCTATTTTGGAAAGAGCATGAAAAATCTATTAGATGTATAAAATGTGGTTCTTTAAGCTACAAGTTTACTTGTTTAGACGAGGATGGGGTAGAAATTCAGAATATTAATGGAAAAAAACGTACTCTAGGGTTCCTAAGAAGGTAATGCGACATTTCCCTCTAATCCCTAGGCTAAAACGACTGTATACCATAAAATGGATAGCAGAGAAAATGACTTGGCACGCTCGTGCAAGATATTGTATGGAATTCTTGCGTCATACCCGAGATTCATCAGAATGGGTAAATTCGAACATTATGTGGAGAGATTTTGCAAAAGATCCACGGAATATTCGACTTGCAATAGTAATTGATGGTTTCAACCCGAATAACATGTTTGGACGTAAGTATAGTTGTTGTCCAGTGATAATTCAACCTCTCAACCCTTCTCTATGAATGTGTATTAAAAGTGAGTTTTCAATGTAATTTGTATTGATTCCCGGACCAAAGTCACCATCAAGTAATATTGATGTCTTCTTCCAACCGTTGGTCGATGAGTTAAAGATCTTATGGTACGGAGTTGAGGCTTGGGATGCGTACAAAAATGAGAAATTTCAGTTAAAATCCATATTGATGTGGGGTATACATGATTTTCCAGCTTATGGGATGTTAGCAGGTTGTTCAACTCAAGGTTACAATGGGTGTCCTATTTGTTCTACAAATACACCTTCTCAATATCTTCCTAAGTCAACGAAATGTTGTTACTAATGATCTCGTATGTTCCTTCCTAAAGATCATCCTTATAGGTTTGAGACATCAAAGAAAACGTTTAATGGTAAAATAGAGGATGCTATGGCTCCAAGAAAGTTAACAGGTGTAGAAGTACTTGAGCAGATAGTGTCATTTATAGCACGAGAAGGTGTTCAAAGAGAGGGAGAGGGAGACAAAAAGGGAAAGGGAAAATGAAAGGGTAAGGGGAAGGGGAAGGAGAATGAGAAGGAGGATATCGTAATGGAATACGATGATTATCCAAGTGAGGGTGATGATAAGAATCTAGCAAGTACCGAGGATTTTCAAGGAGGTCAATTTTCTTTGACTTAAAGTACTGGAAATATCATGATATTAGACATAATTTAGATGTTATGCATGTTGAAAAGAATGTCATAGAGACTCTTTTAGGTACAATACACTCGGTGAAAGGTTCATCAAATAAAGATACGGTCAAAGCCGGTGAAGATTTGAAAGTTCATTTGAATCTTAAAAGGAAATTATGGATGAAAGATGTTGAATGCAGTAACAAAAGGCAGATTCCAAAGGCACATTTCGCATTAGGAAAGGAAGACAAAGAAGCTTTTTTTCGTACACTAAAAACATTAAAGGTACCGATTGGATTTTCATCAAATTTCAGCAACAATGTTAACCTCGATTCACCTGGATTTACCAATCTCAAGTCCCATGGTTATCACGTCATTATGCAACGATTTATTCCTGTGTTGCTTATGCACTAATTTTTGAATCATAAGCCTTTGTTTAAAGCTATATAATGGATATGCATATTCTTTAATGTGTTGTGTGCCAAACTGATATTTAGGGAACATCTTTAGAAGGTTAAAAACACATTGGTAGAGGCACTTTGTGTCTTTGAAATTTATTTTCCACCTGTCTTTTTTGTGGTGATGATCCACCTCATGCACCATTCAGCCGATGAAGCTTTGACAACTGGGCCGCCAAGATATCGGGCGATGTGGTTGTTTGAGAGAGAAATGGGAAGATATAAAAAGTGGTCACAAAACAAGAGGTACATTGAAGGGAGCATTGCTAATGCATATTTGTTACATGAAGCTTATTTGTATGCCATAGATTACATATCTAAAAGAGGTGAAGGAACTCATAAGAGGAATCTTGAGGATTTTCTTGATGATGAGTTTGATGACTCGGAATGGCAACGATCATTGAGTAAAAGTAAAGAATTGATCTTAACTAATGTACAATATGAGCAAGTGCGAAGATGGGTTTTATCTCAAAGCGATGTTGTTGATGAATGGATAAGGTACACACTTAGTTCTATGCTAATTCATATTAATTGATTGTAATGTGATATTTCTTAATTTTGAAACTAATTTCTTGTAGAAAATTTGTGGTAATTGAGACTCAATCGAGGCATAGAATTGATGATTTCATCCATTGGTTAAGGAACGAAGAAAGTCTTTATTTATACATGTACTTTTTTTATCAACCGTAATTATTTTAAATGAAACTCTAAAAAATTATCAATTCCTTACAGGCCTCAAGATTTAATGACTTAGCTAGGTTGGGAGACTTAGCAAGGACACATGTTCCCATTTCTTATACGAGATGGAAAAAAGTGGATGTTGATATAAGAACTCAGTTTGGTCATTATTAATTGTATACTATTCCTTTCTATTCCTAAGAATTTAATAGTTAGTAAATTCAATTATGTGATTTTTTAATTTTATTTCTTCATATATTGTAGAAAGAGTTCCCAGATGTGCGCGAAAGTCAGAAACAAATTTTATGAAAAAAATGAACGATGCTTGGAAAAAGTTCAAGTCAAAGCTAAGGGTTAATTTGAAGGATGGTGATGTTGGAAGGTGGAAGGAGAAAGTGCCATGAAATGTCAAATCTGAGGACTGGGAGGTGTTTTGCAATAATGAAGCTTTAGAGGTTCAAAAAACTTTGTGAAGAAAGAACAAAGAGACTAAACAAAATTGTGTTAGAAAGACAACTCATAACACAAGTCGTCATGGTTATGCCTGAGCTTCAGAGAATTGGATAAATAAGCATGGGTGTGCACCCACTTGTGCTGAATTGTGGTTGTCAACTCATATAGTCAAAGGAGGTGGTTATGCCCCTCATGATAAAATATTTGTGGTAATTTAAATTTTTTAATGTTCATTTTGTATAAAAAAAGTATCTTATCATCAAACCTAATGTTAATTTATTTTTGTATAGGACCAAAGTCAATTGCTTCTGAATGTATTCAAAGCGAGTGGTCAGGAGGATACCTTGGATGTCGGCCTATTTTTGAGGTTTTCGAAAAAGATATGCGAGGACGTGTTCATTGTGTTGGGTCCATAATTTCGAGAACAACTATATTAGGGGCGACATTTGCTATAGAAATGCTTGAACAAGTGAAAGAGGACACCGAAAATTGGAAGGATCATGTTGATCACCTTAGGAGTGACGTAGAGGGGATAAAGTCCTCATTATCAGAATTCATTACCGACTTCAAAACCGAGAAATTTTCATGTGTTGGACATAATGTTCAGGAGTTACCTACTTTATGCACTGGAACTCCTTCGTGTTCTCTTTCCTCCCCTGCATTCGAGGTTCCAAATTTCACCTCTCTAATTGAATGCAAAATACTATCCCATAAACGTGAACTTGTTGGTTATGGGAGGAAAACGCAACCAGGAGCCATCTCGACCATTCACTTCCATAGGTTGAGAAAGAATGAAGTGCGAGTTTTACTCGATGACATCAAGGTGCTCGAGTATCTAGCTTGCGGTGGAAAACAAGCTCATTGCGAGAACTTGGAATATGTTGGTAAAAATGGAATTATATATTGGCTCGACGACCTTTGTCCTCCCATTAGTGACACCAACGAATGATGTAATTGAGTCAACTTTTGTAACTTTTGTGTTATTGTGTTTAATGAGCATGGAGCTCTTACATCGTTAAAATAGTTGTCTTGGTGATAATTAGGTATTGCATCCACTTTGTAGTTGCGAGTTTAAAAGTAACTATCACTTCTGACAATATAACTGCTATCTTTGTTTTTTGTTTGTTTGCATTTTATATTTGCTTTTGTGGTGTTGGGATAAAATATTATCATCACATCCTTTATTTCTTTGCTTCAAATATTTTTGTCATGGATGATGATTATAGCTTCAGTAAAATGAGCATTCGGGACTCGATTATGGATCACTTAAAGAAAGGTTAGTTTAATTTATGGTGGGTGCTAACATCTATATTTTCTAATTTAACATTTAGTTATTAATTTTTAATTTTATTTCTTATGAGGTACACATATACGGTTAGGAAGGATGCAGACAAGACGATTCTCCACAAGTTCCTCTTCCACCTATGCCACCTTGCTTCGAAGTACTTCCCTCTAAGGTACAAATCTGCAAAATCTCTACTTATATTCCTAATTTATGCTTCTATAATCCTGCTCGACCACCAACTATCTCGTTGGGAATATTTGAGGTGATTTGAATTTGTTAGACGGATAAAATTACTCAATATGGATACTACAAAACCTCTAGTTGATGTATATGGCTTGTATGATCCAGTGACAGATGTGATCTTTGTAATCATTTTAGCAGATGTTATATGAAGTTTGATTGTAATATGCAGATGTTTGATTGTTATATGATTTTTATATGATTTAGCAGATGTTAGATGTTATATGATTTTAGTAGAAGTTTGATTATAATATGTAGATGTTATATGAGGTTATATGAAGTTTGATTGTAGTATGCAGAAGTTTGATTGTAATCATTTTAGCAGATGTTATATGATTGTAATATGAAGTTTATTTTTCCCCTAGGATAAGGAAATTTAAGTGTGTTATAGAGAACATTTTAGCAGATGTCGCAGCAAGCAGCTTAACTTATATATAATAGTTATATATAACAACTGTTATATATAACTGTTATAGGTGTTATATATAACAACTGTTATGTATATAACAACCTATATACCAACTATTATATATAATAGTTATATAATGTTATATATAACACCTATGACAGTTATATATAACAATTGTTATATATAACAAGAGTTTTTATATATAACTGTTATAAATAACTATTATATATAATTATTATATATAATAGTTAAGCTGTTTGCTGCGACATTGGTCCAATTTATGTTCGTTGAATGAATTCGTATTGCTGCGACATTGAATGAATTCATATTCATAACTGTCCTATTTATATAATTTGTTGAGATTGGTCTGTAAGAACCATCGAGTCTTCGTCTCACTCGTATTAAATCCTAGCTACTCTAATGCTCGTGCAATTTAGCTTCTAAACCTCATGAACTCAAACTCATTAGTTCTCTCTGGATCGTCTCACTCATATCAAATACACTTAGGGGTTCAATGGTATGCTATATACACATAGATCGATCAGAGGAGCATAGAAATTCTCATATTTGAGGGTGAAAACCCAAACTAGCCCCCAAACGGTCCCGTAAGACGCACGGACACCTTGCATGGGACCAATGTAACTTGTAGAAACTGAATGCGTAGTTACGGGTCTCATGGTTTGAGAGTATGACGATAATTTGGAAATATCTAGATTAAGCTTAAAAATAAGCCGTTTGAGGGTGAAAACCCAAACCAGCCGCCAAACGGCCCCGTAAGAGGCATGAACACCTCGCATGGGACCAATGTAAGTTGTAGGAACTAACTACGTATTCACGGGTCTCACATTTTGAGAATATGACTATAATTTGGAGATATCTAGATTAGTCTTAAAAACAAGCCGTTTGAGGGTGAAAACCCAAACTAGCCACCAAACGGCCCCGTAAGAGGCCCGAACGCCTCGCAGCGGACCAATGTAACTTGTAGGAACTGAATGCGTAGTCACGGGCCTCTCGATTTGAGAATATGATGATAATTTGATAATATATGGATTAGGCTTAGAAACAAGCCGTTGAAGGGTGAAAACCCCAATCAGCCCCCAAACTATCCCGTAAGAAGCAGTAACACCTCACACGAGACCAATGTAACTCATAGGAACTGATCAGGTAGTCATAACTTGCATAAGATTTTCAATTTTAGAATATAATAATAATTGCAACTCCTATATGTAATTTTTTAGGTTGAGTAAGATTTTTTTATAAATTACTTGGTTACTAATATCATCTCTTTTTTGTACCCTTTTTTTTTGCAGGATAACATTTTATTGTTAGCATTTATTCATGTGGAACACATGGAGAAGTCAATGGTTTACAACAAGGGGTTTATTTATTTAATGTCGTTAATATTCAGGATTCTATTTTTTTGTGTTATGACCGTGCGGGCTTTTGTAGTTTTATTATTAACTTTTATGGTCATGTGGGATTTTGTAAGTTTATTGTTATATTTTGTGTCCGTGCGGGCTTTATATTACACAGGTTTTATATTAGCAGGTTTTAGAATGTCCAAAAAATAGAGGAAACTATGCCTATTTTTTTTTTTCCGTGAACTACTAAAGACTTGTAATATTTTGAAGTTTGTATGTACATTAGTTTATGAACAACATGGAAGATTTTCAATTTGTGAATTTTCATGTTTGCAAATAATTTTTTTTTCTTTTATCCAAAAATTTGGCACAGTTCAAAACCGTGCCAAAAGTGTATCAAATTTTGGCACGGTTTTGAACTGTGCCAAATTATTATGAAAATGTGCTCAATTTGTCACAGTTCAAAGCTGTACCAAGACTGTGCCAGAAATATCAAATTCTGGAACGGTTTAAAAGTGTGCCAGAAGTTTTCCTGTTTGGTACAATCTGGCACACTTTTAAACCGTGCCAGAAAAAAATGGCCATTTTGGAACACCTGATTCTGACACAGTAAAAACTGTGCCAGATTTGATTTGGCACAGTTTTAAACCGTGCTAGATTCCTATTTTTGGTGTAGTGATGGGAGCCATTAGCCCCCGAGACATGATGCCACTAACCTCCATACTTGTCATTGAGATATTTGATTGTTGGTTTATTGACTGGGCCCTTTACCTCACCCCTTTGGTTTCTTATACATCCTAGTCGCGTTAGACTATGTGTAAAAATGGGTTGAGGCCATAGCTACAAAGACTAATGACAATAAGGTGGTGATTAAGTTCTTGTAAGAACACATAATCTCTCATTTCAGTGATCCAAAGTCAATTATTAGTGATAACGATAAGCACGTTTGCAATCGACTGTTTCAAAAACCTATGGAAAGGTATGGAGTTGTTCATAAGCTTGGGACGACTTATCACACCCAAACGAGTGGGAAAGGAGAGCTACAAAATTGTGAAATCAGGAACATTATCAAAAACATCGGCGATCCTAATCGAAAATATTGGTCCCTCCGATTGAATGATGCGCTATAGGCTTATAGAACTGCATACAAGAACCCCCTAGGAATGTCCCCATTTTGTTTTGTCTATGGAAAGCCTTGCCATATCCCCATGGAGATTGAGAACAAAGACTATTGGGCAATCAAGAGGTTGAATTACAACTCGATTAAAGCAGGTGAAGCACGTAGGCTTCAATTAAATGAGTTAGATGAGATGCGCAATGATGCGTATGAGAATGCTAGGATATCCAAAGAAAGTATGAAACTCACACATGATAGAATTCTCCGATGCAAAGAGTTTCATTTGGGGCAAAAGTGATTCTCTACAACTCTCGTCTTCACTTGTTTCCTGACGAATTGCCTTCGCAGTGGACATGCCCATTCGTAGTGAATGAAGTGTTCCCCCACGAAACCATCGAATTAGAATATCCAAAGGGGGGATAAAAATTCAAAGTTAATGGACAACTCCTAAAACCGTATTTAGAGGCATGTGTTAAAGGAGACGACACCATTTGGTTATTGGACCCCGTTTACAGGGTTGAGTGAGAGAAAAATGAGAGGTCATCGCACTCCTAACGCATATGGGGTGATTTTTATGTATCATAGTTAATCATGAAGGAATGTAGTTAGCAGTACGTAGGATTTGAGCCGAGTTAGGATAGGAGAACAAATGCGCATTTCGGGAGAGTTCTATGCGAGTCAAGGTGAGTTTTTGGGGTTTTACAAGCTAGAATGATTGTATGAGTGTTTTGGAAAAGTGAATTTTTGGAGTTCCAACACTTAATTGTTTTTTCCGGATGCCAAGTTAGGGGGCCATACTGGAAATCCGAACCGATTCACCCTTTTTGTACTATCAGGACCAAATCAGTTCGCCTACTGATCAAATAAAAAAAATCTCTTGATCGAACCGGTTCACCCAGACTCGAATCGATTCGCCTAGAGCAGGTGCTGACTTCGGCAGTTTCCAATGTGTGCCATCACCATACACTTCCCCTTCTCTTCTCTCCAAATCCATTCCCTCCATCCTTTCCCTCCAAATTCATTCCCTCAAATTCTTCCCATTCCCCACCTATAAATACATACCCAATCCCCCCATTTCTCTTCACATATTCCATCTCTCTTCACTCTTTTTCTTCCAAAATCACTTTTCCAGATGGCTAACGAAGAATTACTCGTGAAATACGACTCCACTAAAATACTCCAAGATGATAACCATGGCTACTGCTCACTTTAAGAGAGCCAATGGGTCAAAGAATATTTTTCTAGATCCCGCACTATACACATCAAGTGGGAAATGAATTGGAATGGGCTGCCTCAAGCCGTGTGCACCATCATCCTGCGGTAAAGATGGTTCCAACCCCTATCCAATCCCGACGATGAGGTTTGGATTGAATAAGTGCACTCCTTTTAAGGCACTCTCGTCCATGTCTCCAAAAATACGTACCAAGCATATATCAATGAGGTAAAAATCCCATTCTCTCTCACCATCGTCGCGCAGAAAATGTTTGCCGATCAAGTCCCGAATACCCTAAATTGTTACTATCCCACCATGGGTAATCCTATCCCTAAACATTAATGCATAGAGTGTATTGCCCCCAACAACATTCGGGACCATGAAACCTTCCCAGTGGGGAGCCTTGACGAAACCACCCGCTTTTCCTTCTTAATCACTTGTGGGTCCATCCTCCAGTCATCCAAGAACTTCGCGATCCGCATACGCCATGGCAATTTCCTCTACCACCTTCTTGGCGATTCAAGTGCCGTTAATATCCCCCGTATTTCTTACTCGGAAATCATTCATGTCACCATGGACCGCACATGAAAAATTGCTCTACCCTATGTCTGGTTAATAACATCGTTTCTCAAGGATGTTAAGATTTGCCTACCCGCATCACATCGCATCTCCCCAATCCCATTGGGAAAGAATCAATCACGAGGAGCGTGCGACAAATGGAGGTAGTGTGCCTACCCCCAACGGTGGCAGAAGATGTGGAAATGGGGGAAGACGAGACGAAGCATAATGAAGATGAGGATTCCAACTACGAGTCGAAAAGAGAGGGACTAGCTCACCATGTGGAAAATTTGGAGGTGAGCTTTGATAGGTATTTGACAGACTACCAAGCAGATCAAGAAGCCTACCGCCATGATACAATCATGATGTTTCGCTTGCAAGCGGAGATGTACAAGTTGCAAATGGGGTCTAATGTCGGACTCCCGACATAATTTTATAACCCATATGACCCCAACGCTCCTGACTCATCATAATTGCCCCCGCAGTAGCCGCGATGATTATGGTTGGTTGTTGCAAATATGTAGTTCTTCACCTTTTGGGTACTTACTTGCTTTTATGTTTTTGGCGATGAAGAATTATGTATTCTCTATCCTTTCTTTTCATTGTACTTGATCATTATTAATACATTGTTACATTTTGTCCTTTGTTTATTTTTACGCACTCTTCTCTTTTATGTGGATTTTAGTCCTGTTTTGCATGACATATGCATTTCAAAAAGTTCACAAATTTCAAAAATTCCCAAAAAACTTGAAAAATTCGAAAAAGCCAAAAATATTTTTTCCTTAAAATAAATACAAATTGGAATTTGAAAGTTTCAAAAATGTCACGAAATTTGTTTAAAGTCTCAAATTGTAAAAAAAATAAAATAAATTCAAATGCATTAAGCCAAAATTGACCAAAGATGGAAATTGAGCGAAAACTGATGACTTAACGAATAAATGTGGAGATTATTAACCAGGTGAGATTTCGAGCCTATCATTCTTGTGAGTTATTAAATCAATCCGAGTTAAAATTAACTCAAAGTTCAATTTTTCTATAAAAAAAGTCACTGATGACCTCAATTCATTTGTTTTGATATGTTATGGAAAACGAGTGAGATGATGTCTTGAAAAACATGCTAAAAATATCTCTAAAATAAAATCATTCTCAAGACGCATATGGTATAATAATTAGTAATTTTGACAATGAAGTAGGCTTTTATTTGTTTAACCGAAAAATATTAGGCATAAAAACGTCATGAATAATTATACCTTTTGTAAGCCCACTTGAACCTAATAATTTAACCTTTTCCGTTTGATAAACCGAAATACCCAATTGGCCAGGAATTGTGATAAGTGAAAATTCAAAAATTTATTCCAAAAAGTGGATAAAAAGGGGCAAGGAAAAATAGAATAATGCTCACAAAAAAAGCAAGAAAAGAATAGAAAAGTGTGAAAAATAGAAAAAAGAAGAGAAAAATGAGGAAAAGCCCGAAAAAGCACTAATGGATATCATAAGGACATTTCCCAATTCTGAACTTTCCAACCAATCCTAATTTTACCCAATACTCCTTACAACCCAAAAAGTCTTAACTGAGTCCTAATTGCACAATTGACTACCGCGTGGAGAGCTAAGACACACAAAAATAATAAGAGAGATTAATTGGTGTGAATAAGAGGCGATGTTTCCCATTTTCCGCTGACCGCATTTAGATGATAAGATGTTTTCACCATAAATAATTCCGTCTTTCTAATTTTTGTGTGTGAATTCATGTTCCTTTATATTTACTCTTATAAATCACGCATACCAAAAGAAATAAGCCACATTCTGAGTGATTCGTTTGTGAGTGCATCCCATGAGATATTGACATCAAAATGAATTTTTGGAAAGTAACGTAATGATCAATCGGTGGAAATTAGAGGTTTAATTTTTGGCTTCACACACACAACGAATTGAGACATGTGAATATAAATTTGGGGTGACTTTTTTTAGGGAGTTTGAATTGTACAATTTTTAAGTATTTTCAACTTTCTTTGAGTAAAAAATGAAGTTTGTGGATATATGCACTGCAAACCCTCACGAGACACCACTCGTCGTTCTAGGGTAACATAGAGGTTTAAAGGAATATTGCATACACTAAATGTAATCGCTTGCCCGCAAAAAAGGTACGCTATCCCAATAACATGTTTGCTAAGTGTTGTAATTAGGCTTTGATTCTTTCACATTGCTCGGGATGATCAAAGTCTAAGTAGGGGTTTTTGATTAGGCATAAATACTTCTTATTTATCCCCGTAATTTAGAAGCTTTTATCACCTCGTACGATGTAAATTGAGTATATTCATCTCATATCTTTGATACTGACATTTTCAATATAATGCATCGAGTTTTGTGTATGTCTCTTACATTTCGCAGGTATTTTATACAAGTGAACAAAAGAGAAAAATCAAAGCCGAGAAAGAAAGAAAAGAGAAAAGTCAAGGGCAAAAGTGTAATTTTACACCCAAAATTTGGATGAAGAAGTTGAAGTGTGAGAGTCCACAAAAGCATAGGAATAAACGACATCTAAATCCGAGGTCTGAGTGAAAAGTTATGAAGCGTCAAAGTTAAGAAGAAAGCATGGAAAAACCAGAAAAAGAGTTAGAAAATTTTGAAGATCTCAAGACCTGCCAATTTTGCGTCCACACTGGAAATTGGAACATTTTTGGCGGCAAAAAATTCTTATTTTCTTTTCTTAAAATAAGAGTTGTTCATGAGTTAAATACTGAATAAAACGTGGGAGATATACCTTAGGGTATTCCCAAACATGAGTTCAAGAGTTGTTTTACAAATTTTGGAGAGGGTTTTAGAGGCAAGAACTTGACAATCATTATTCGTCAAAAATTAATCTCATTTTGGGCTTTGAATTCAAGGTTTACATAAATTCAAGTATAGTACCTCTATTGCTTTCATGTTCTTTAATCTTTTTGATTGATAATTTAGTATTTCCTAGATAGACATCTCTTTTACATGTTTGTTGGCACTTTTAATGTAAAGATGGTTTCATGCAACACAGTTATTGTTAGTAATTGTCTATTTACCATGTCTAGCTAGATTTTCAAAGGTTGGGATGCATGAAACCATCCCTAAAAGGTTCACATGAATATAAAAATGTGTTCTTGAATTAAATAATTAGTTGGAACATGTTGGATCGTTACTACAAATATCGTAGGACTTTTAACCTCATCTGCCCTAGGCAATCAGGGTGTTTAAGAGTGCGACGCGCGTATTAACCATCTTGTCACTTACTTTATTTAGATTATTGATTTCATATTCTGAGGGTTCGTTCCCTCATATGCGTAATGCTTGAAAGTAATAAAGTAGCTCCTAAATTAATTTTTTAATTCTCGACTATTTTTGCATGCGGTGAATTCATAAGGGGTTGGGGTATTTTATTCCGACCTTGCTTCTTTTTAATAGTTATCAATTCGTAGTGTATTAAAACGTGCATGTGTAGTTAATTTATATAGGATTTTATTGTTTTCATAGTAGTAGCTTATAATCGCACAAAAAATCATCATCTTTTCTTTCCCTTTTTCTGAGTCAGTCATAAGGTAACGCGTCTTCCCTACTCGTCGTCACGATTATTTGTCCTAGTCCCTGTGTTCGATACCTTGTTAACCGGGATATTACTTGAGCGACCGGTTTACACTTGAATCTTAATTAGCGCGCACTAGAGACACTTTTAGAGTCGCGTCACCAAGATTTTACTCCATCAACAGTTTTTGACAGTTTTTCTTAATTAACTTCCCTCTTCCCCACTATCTTTTTACCATCTTTAGTATGCGCAGGGACACAATTTCTTACAAGACCTTTTAGGATTTTCTAAGTGCTATTGAGTGCCAAAACCTTTACCAAAAAGTCCCCTTGGTGTTTGTGAACCAAATGATTTAATTTCGAGAATAAAACCAAGTTTTACACCCATACGTTTGTTTTGATCCAAGTTCTAAACATGTATTTTCTTTGAGATCAGCATTGATGGCACTGGGTATTTTTCTCATCCCCAAAAGATAAGTTTCCTATGGAGGAGTCCATTATGTTGAAGATTAGTGGTGTGCATACATTAAAAAGTCCTTCGTATGTTTTGACTGTTCATTCACCCCATCTATGCATTTCGAGACTGTGGTGGATTCCGGAGCTATCGACTAGGCAGAGGTAAAAGAATGAAGAAGCGCCAATGATTTAAAAGGAGTCGAGTTATTGAGGTAAGTCTTTTGTCGTGTCTTATGTATGTAATACCCCGTACTTTTATTGATATTTATTTGTGGGATTAATTAAATTAAATGGGTACTAATTGAGAATTAATCCGGATATAATACTAACGAGATGTGAGTTGGTATTTGATTATAATGTGTATATATGGCAGTATATGAATATTGGAAATATTGAAATTGTCGCGAGATTGAAATACGACAATTTGGGAAATTTTGTTGGGACGCGTGTGACAGTCGCGTCAGAAATGTAATTATTTTAATTAAAAAGTGAATTTTATTTTTATCAATCGTATGGTCATTTTGAGTGCGCCAACGAGTCCGAAAGGGTCGAAATAGTCAGAAAACATTAGCCGGGGGTTTAGTTTGGGTCCCGGGGCATTTTTGGGCCATACCAGCAACTTAAAGGGGTATTTTAGTAATTTTGAAATTTGGGGAATTTTGACCAACGAATTTTGGGAATTAAAAATAGGGTGTTTAGTAACCCACTAAGCCATTACCAGCACTTAACTAATTAGAGGTCTACGGGAGTTATAGGAGATGTTAGGAGAGGTTCCCAAAAGAGAAAAACCATAACCATCATCTTCAACCTTCAACCTTGGGAGAAATTGTAGAGGAAAAGAGAGCAACATCCAACATCCAACATCAAATTCAGAGAACAATCCGAGGCAAGTGGTTTAATTACGTTAATTTCAAGCGAATATTTCCTCCATGCTTAGAAATTTATATAATCGCATTGTTTTGGGAGATTTATAAAAAACCCATGAATTTGAGGATTAAAACTATAAACCATGTTAGGATTTGCATGTAGACATATTCTGGATGAATTATGAATTCATACTATAGCCCTTGATAATTCAAAAACGGATTTAAGAAGAGGATTATTGTTGATTTTGAAAGAAATCGAAAACTAGGGTTCTTGATGATATTTTGATCTAAATAAGGCCTTTGGGTGATGATTAATTAGTTTTAGAACGTTAACAATGTTGTAGGATGATTATTTGATGATATTATAACGTTAGAATGAAGTTTCATGCATTGTAATGGATTTTTGGGACGATTTGAGGACTGCAAAACGAAGCAGTCCGTAACTTATCTGGTGCAATCGATCGATCGACATTCATCAGTCGATCGATCGACATTCATCAGTCGATCGATCGACCACCATCAATCGATCGATGTTCAAGGTCGATCGATCGACCTTCCCAGAATGAGAAATATTTTCCCTAGTTAAATTTTAATGATGTTAACCCTTAGAAAATTATTAATGGCGATTTTATGAATATCCTTAGACTTAAGGAAGACCAGTAGTTATGGTTATAAAATTTGGACCTGAGTTAGAATTCAATTTGAGGAATTATTATGAAATCAAATAAAATTCGATGAGTGAGATAATATTAGGGTTAAAAGAGTATATTCGAATAATTTGATGAAATGAGGTTTGGGGCAGAAGTAAGGATCTCAAGAATAATGATGTTATATGTGGGAATAATAGGATACTTAGTAATCCCTTTGAGATAGGTTTTAAGTACAAGAAACTATGACGTGAGATGTGTCGACAGTCTACATTATATATTATCGGAAGACTTAAAAATGTATAAGATTGGAATAATGGTATAAGGATGTAGAATATACCTTTATTAATATTGAGATATCTAAGATGTGTGAATGCTTAGTATATGACTTATCTGTATGACATACCTACCATACTTGCTATCACGGGAGGTTTGCGTTCATTTAGGACCATCTAATCTTTGTGTTCCTACGGGGGGATATAGATTGGTACCTCGAGGACATAGGTCAGAGAAGGACTTATTGGGAAGTTAATAAGTCTGCTGATCATGGGAGTGTAGGTATGTACGTGACCCATGTGATGTGACTGTGTTCGCCTCCATTGTTTGTGATTGTTGTTATCTGAGAACGATTCCTGAGAGATTCGGAATGCGTGATCCTTATGTACGTGATGTACCGGGATGGATAGCAGAGTATGTGTGCACCGCAGCTTAGCCTCGGGGTGCTTGTATTATATATTTATGATGTGAATAGAATACGATTAATTGGAAAGGAATTGTTATGCGAGAATAATTATAGTAACGCCTTGATAAAGATAAAAAAAAGGATAACCTGCTGTGAATTGTTTTCCTAATAATTGAGAATTCGAGTTTGAGTAAAGCCATCCATTAAATTATTAATGTTGGGAATTTAAATTGTGAACCGAGTAGAATGGTTAGAACTTATGATGGTTTAGTTGGATATGAATATCACTTAGATGGGTACGGTACGTTAGGAGTGCACACTTAGTCGAGAGGTGAGGATTTCATGTGAGTGCACGTCCTAACATGTATTTTGCATTCATTGTTTTAATGTTGTTAAAACACTTGCTGTTTTTAAAATACTCTCCACTTTTGGGCTCTGACCCGTTTGCTTTCAAATCTATTTTTTTTGTAAAAACCTTTTTAGGTGCCCAGCCACAAGGACACCATGCATAAGATTTCCATTCAGGTGACGAGCTGTAGCTGTTGTGGAAGTTACATGGCCTTGATATTAGACGCCTCGTTTTCTAGTCTTGACTCCATATTCAGTTTCATCATTGGTAGGGAATGTCGCCCATTTCTATTAGAGACATTTCATAATTCAGTTATTCAGATTTTTGGCATGTAATTAATTCAGGATACACTGTTTTATTTATTTCAGTTTGTGGGATTGTTGTGAGGAGTTTTCCTCCGGACTTATTATTATTTGTTGGTTACTTTATTGAGACTTTATGGTGTATGGTGATGTTATTCTTTTACATTTCATTTATCGCATGTTAATCAGATTTAATTTAAAATTTGACAACTTACTTTTTAAATACTAGGTGGTTAGTAATCATTAAATGTTTTCGAGAGTGATGCTATTAACTGAACCAACTTGGCATTTTGAATTAATTTAATAAAGGAGTAGCTTCCCGGTGTTTAATTAGTTGGGGTGTCACAATGTAAAACCGTACCTAGTGGATTTGAGGTTGGGTCGTCCGAGATTTTCCCCGTTATGGGTTTTCCTCTTACATCATGGTGTTGTGTGTTGTGATTTCTTTTTATCTTGCAAAATAATTTAGATGCATGTGTGGGATTTAAAAGATAAAAATTTGTTTATTCACAACTTTAGTGTAATATTTGGGGCCAATTTAATTTGGGTAAGTTTAATTTAATTTAACTCAATTTGCAATATTTAAATTGGCAAAATGCATGCTTACATTTGTTTGTCATAATTTCTAACTTGAATTGATTTTGTTTTAAAAGAAAATTTTAATATTTGTTTAACTTCAATTTAATTTTGAAGAAATTAAAATTTGAGATATTTTTGTAAGAATCTTAAAATTTGGAGCATTTGGTGAATCATCACATTTGGAATTTAAAAACTTGGGACTTACATGAATTTCTTTGGAAAATGATGTAACGTTGTATGGAGTCTCATTTGGATGACGATGCTAACGTCGTTCTAATGACCTGAATTTTTTTCTAGAAATAGTTTAAAATTCACTTTAAAACATTGGAAAACATTTTTATGAAACCAAAACACAATATTAATACTCCAAGGATCAAAATATTTACGCATTCATTCTCGAGATATCCTTGAAACATGAAAATGAATCATTACATGAAACACACCATGATGACGTAGAAGTTCTAACCTGGCAACTACATATTCAATCAAACATGTATAAGGCTTAAAAGTTCAAACATAATCAAGTACTAACTTGTGACTCATAGGTTTTGTCCACATATGGAATAATCCAAAATATATATAAATTATCTCTATGGAAAATTATTCCTCATAGATCTGCTAGATTACTATCTAACTTGACATAGTCGATTGCTGTAGCTCTGTCTTTCAATAGATGCCTCACTATGTTGCGTCTTCTTTTGATATGTCTAGAGTTTCTGTTGTAGGAGTTAGTATGTGCTCATGCGATTGCTGCTTGACTGTCATAGTGAGTAGACAAGGCTAGAACATGTTTAGATTAAAAATGAACATCTAATAGGAAATTACTTAACCATTCATCCTCTTCACTTAATTTATCTAATGATATGAATTACTATTGCATTTTGGTTCTCACTATGCATGTTTGTTTGGAATATTTCTAGGGTACAGTGCCTCCCGCCAAGGTAAAAACATATCCACTTGTAAATTTACATTCGTTACTATTAGAAATCCAATTCGCATAATTAAAACCTTCAATCAAAACATGATATATAATATGAGGACTAAGGAATATTATGATTTATTGTCTATTTTATACACATCAAAACTCTAATCAGATCATCCTAATGTTCGTTATTAGCATTACAAGTATATCTACTAAGTCTACCAACATCATATGCACTATCAGGTCTAGTGTAGTTCATAAGATACATTAGATTACCAATAACCCTACAATATTCTAATGATGTTAGACCAGGACCATAATGTTTCTTACATGATAACCACGATCGTAAGGTGTCTTTGCATGAATACAATTATATTGCACAAATTTTCTAAAAACTTTCTCTACATAATGAGATTGGTTTAAAACAATTTCTTCGGATTTTTTAATGATTTTACTTCCAAGTATAACATCAGCGACACCCAAATCTTTCATATCTAATTGATTATTAACTAAACATTTAGTTTTATTAAATATATCTATATCAATACCAAAAATAAGCATGTCATCAACATATAAGCGAATAATCATGCCATAATTATCTTTAAATTTTCTATTAATACATTTATCCGCTTCATCAATGTTAGAACCATTAGAGATCATTACTTGATCTATTTTTTATGCCATTGTTTAGGAGATTATTTTAGTACATATAATGAATTTTTAAGTATAGGCATGTTTTTATCTAAGCCTAGGACTACAAAACCCCCGAGTTGATTTTTTAAGTTTACACACCTTTTTATCATGCCACAAAATTTTTATACCCAACATCTTCAGTTCCATAATTTTCATCCAACGAGTTCCATAATTCATTAGTGGTAACACAATAAAATTATCACCATACACTTCAAGTCACAAATGATTCAAAATATAGTTTGTACACATATAATTCCTTTAATTCCAAAAAACTAGTTCTTCAGGTCTAGAAGGTTTATCTGATTCAATAATGTTGTAAGAGGGTAGTTTAGATTAGATAGAGGTGTAACCCCTTTTGATCACGGTCATGACAAGTTAATAGAGAGCACTCCTGATTAATTATAAGACACACAATCACAACCTAGTGAAGATAAACTCAGTTTGAACTCACAAATCTCTCATGTATAAGTCAGAAGATAATAATGAACTCAGAAGTAACTCATTTAGAGGGAGAGAGAGGTAAGCACCCTAGATACACCTTGGCAGGCAGTAAAACATACCAACAACCTGAAAGATATCTGGTTATCTATTAAAATATTTTCAATAAATGACAATGGTGGGTGAGTAAATCTCTGGTTTGCAATCATTCTCTCTCTGATATTCCTTCTCTCCAATAATTCTCTAGTAATAACTTTTGAAAAAGAACCTCTTCCCTCAGAAGTGGTTGAGGAACATAAATAACCCCCCCCACCCCTCCCGAGGTGCCTCAGTCTTTCATAGCTGTGAAAGACATCCCTCATACTTTATGTCATAAACATTAAATGCCCGATGGACTAGTCAGTTCCACGTCATAAACATTAAATGCCAAGACATGCCTTTTGCCTAACCACTGTGCGTCAGGGGGCTGTCATTACAGAGGTGGCTTACCAACTGTTTGATAGCCCCAAATACCACAATGGTTTACTCAAGTGAAGATTTTACATTGTTTAGATAGCTAGTGACATCACTGAAAGTAGATGTGACATTAAGTAGAGGGTTTTTTGGTTCATAACTCAACGCACGATGTAAATCAAGACTGCTCCGCCCAAGGTTCCACGATCAAAGGTCTTTCGGTGTTTTACCAAGTGTATCTAAGGAGGTCTGGACAAGCCCCAACGGTGCCTGACTTCTTAATCCTCCAAACTAACTCCCTCTGAAGTTCCCATGATGAGGTCATTCGATAGATCATGAAAGCTCTCCCAGGCTCTGCCAGGCCTGGTCTCTCGTGAGTACAGTTTGACCTCACACTGAATAATTATTAGAACTGTTACAGCTTATAGTCAATATAAACAAATATATAACATGACTAAGTAAGACAACAAAGTTAAAGGATGAGCACTCTCGGCCAGTTTCTTAGATAGAAGAGGGCTGCCACGCTGGGCTGCCTCTCTTGGGCTTCCATGTTGAGCTACCTTCCTTCCTTAATCCCTTGAGTCTATTGTTTTAGCTAGGGGGATTATCTATAATTTCGAGATTATCTTCAATCCCCCTACATTTTCCCCTTCGTGTAGAGATTTATTGTGATAACAAGAAATGTCTGCATGAAAAACATCTCAATTCGATGAATCTTCTACTTGTGAAAAAATTCTCGCATTTCTGTCTACGCTACAGCTTCTGCAGTTGTGAGTGGCAGGAAAAAGTAAAATTCTCCTCGATGTACCTGAACCAAAGCGCTACGACTTGTCGTCGATTGGCGAACGGACATCACAACTTTTTCCTGTTGTGATTTAATCGTTCTGTCAATTGTTCCTTATCCATTGGAATTCTCCCAAGACGCCTGAGGAACCTGTCAATTTCCCGTTCTGACTCTTGGGAAGTGAAATTCTCCCTTGTCTGTGCTATTTCATGCCATTGTACAACATAACTGTAAGAAGTTGGTATTTGCATTAGGGTTGCCCCTAGCTGTATGAAATCTCCCTCCTAGGCATTTCTAATGTTTAAACTTGTGGAATTCTCCTCAAAGTAACTGTTGAACTATAAAATTCTCCCCATTTTTGTGCTTATCTATTCATCTTCGTTTTGTCTTGTTCAAAAAAATAAAATTCTCTCCAATGTACCTGAGTCACAGTTAAACTTCATTTGGACTTGTGGAGAGGGGACATTGTAGCTTTTTGAATCGTGGTAATAGCTTCTGCGTTGTGGGATATTGAATATGTCTGACAAAAAATATTAGCGCCAAACCCAAAACATTGCTTTGGAAGAAACCCTTTCTATTCCCCACGCGTCACTTCATTAATGATGTGGTCCCATCTTTTCAACTGTCAGGACACTTCCCGAAGCGCCACGTGCCCCCTTGAAATGATTATTGGCGGCTTTACCCGTGCAGTGGTGGGAAAATCAAAAGGAGAACCAAGGAATTTCAAACGACAATTATTCAAACACACAACCATTTTTCACTTACTTTGCCTTCATCTTCTTCAATTCCCAGCACACATAGAGAGAGAAAATCCTCAAAACTCCATTATTACCAAGATTTCCCCTGGTTTCTTTCCTCTCATCGTCTCTTTCACCACCACTAGTGGCCCTATTCTTCCATTTTCGTCCTCTGTTAAGATTTTTCTTTCATCGCCACCTGCTATGGCTTCTCCAAGCGTTCCCATCACTCCCAGCACTAGTGCTCAGCTAACTTTCGTCACTACCACTTCTGGTACTACCACTCTGGGCGCCACCGTATTGGATGTTACTCACCAAGAGCAACTATGTTTCTATCGCCGGTCTCTAATTTTTGGGAAAGATGATGAATTCTCTGATGCATGCAAGACTTGCAGTTTTTCAGCCTAGTATGACCCTTTGCTGTTGGGTGATGAAGATGAAGAATCATCCAAATGGGGTTTTCTTCCTCCATAGGGGACTCTATATTTCTGATTGGATCATGGTGACTTTCCTTGCTCCTAGATTGATTTCGAAGCACCTGGGGGATCTCCATCTCACTTTGCCACCTGACATGCACATATGCAGAGCTCCCATACTGCAGATCTTGCCAAAGTTGGTCTTCAACGAGCCAATTTGTTTGGGGAATTCACTCTATCCAAACACAATGTTGCCCTCCAAGTGTTGGTCTTTAGATGGAACATCACAACTCATACCTTCTTTGCTGCCTGGGGGAAGTTCACCATTTATTTGGAAGATGTCTATGAGCTGCTTGGGTTTGAACCCATGGGTGAGTTTTCTTATCTTGATGAGGCCTCGAATGTCGAAGAAACTTCTGATCATTTTGAGTTGGATCAAATTTTCTGCAGCTGCATTGGGTCTTCCAAAAAAGCTACATTTACTCCCCTAATTAGTTATTTATTGGAAGTTCCTACTGTAAAGAATGTCAATTTTGTCACAGGCAAGGGCAAATGTACATCCCTAGAATTACCAGCCTACATCCTTATTTTTCTCTCCCATTTCTTCTTGACTGGAAATCCCAATGACCAGCCTAGGAGGGACCTCAGAAACATCTCCATTCATATGGCCAGAGGTTTCAATCTTCCGCTGGCCACCATTGCTCTGGGGTCCCTCTACACTTGGTTGAACCATGACTAACTTAACATAGAGCAGTCCCTTGGTCATTACAACCTAGCCAATTTCACTAACACCATTATTTTAACGAGTTTCCTCTACACCTATTTTTCTTCCATTGCCGCCAAATCTATCCATTATCCCCTTAGCCAAGGCATCAAGCTCCCTCGCCTTCTGTGCTTTCATAAAAAACAAAGCCGAAAGGAGATAATGTGCATTTTTGACCGTTTGGACTCCTTTGTCATGACGCCATATGGGGAATCAACCTTCACCCATATTTGGAATTTTTTTCCTTCTACAGCTAGAACAGTCACTTTCAATCCAATTGTAGAAGATCATTCGCAAGCCGTGGTGCTTCTGTTCACCCCCGGGTTACATTGTTCAGTCATCGAGTGGGGATGTACCTCTGAACCTTACAATCCTGATCGATGCAGCAACCAGTTTGGTTTTGATCAAGGGGATCCTCAACCTATTTGTCAGCTAACGAATGAGAGGGCTACTTTCGTTGAGGCCTGCACTTTCTACCTTACTGCTGTTGTTATTAGCGTAACTTCTACTATGAATGATTGGGTTACCATTCCTAGTGCCACCAGGAAAGGGGATGTGTCCATTTCTTTTGACACTAAATTCTAGCCGATGAAGTTAAACAGAATTCATGAATTTATACAAAGTCCCCCAAGTATCCCCCAATTCTCTCTTTCTCTGCCTTGAAATTAGGCCTCAAGGGAAACTCTATTCTTGGGATTGAGTTTCCTCTGAGCAAGACTACTAAAGATCCTCCCATCGATCTACCTCCTTATTTCCCCATGATCCCACTACTATTCCCAAGCCCAAGAATGTTGTAACCCCAAAATAACTTACTGAAGGTGTTTCTGGTGTGGGTGTTCCAACCGATGCAACTTTTGGGTAAGGACCTTCTAAGCCACCAGTCAAATAAAAACTTAGATATCCAAGAGTGTGACTTCTTCAAAGTATAAGTCCTAACCTCAAACTCAAGCTCCCTTGGATGCATTCCCCATTGCGTCTGGTCCTCCTTCTATGTCTGCCTAAGTGTGTGAGGAATTAAGAAAAAAAGTTTAAGCCGAGGTGGAACGAATAAACACTGAATTTCGTTGACAGACTCCATCCATTCCTCCTTCTGCTACTTTCCCTACCATTTTGGTAGATCCATCAGAGGGGGGATCAAAGCGAAGGAAGAGTACGATAGTTCCCTTAGTCGTTGGTTCTTATGGTGCTAGAAAGAAAACTCTAAGCACTAAGACTCAGAAGAATGAGGAATTGAGGCTATAACTGTGGATGACATTCTTGATATCGACCAAGGCCAAACTGATAGGGCTTCTTCAGTTCCTTCTCCACCTTCATCGCCAATGGTCATATCATCCCATTCTTCACCTCCTGAATAATAGGCTCGTCTTCTAACATTTACCCATTTACAGTTAGTGAGTGAATTTTCTTTCATTCTCGAGACTTATTCCCTCTTTTTTGATTCCTTTAGGAGGCTGACGAAGAAAGTCCTTATCCTCTAGTTAATCCTTTCGTGGGAGGATGCTTTGGTTTTTCTTTAACCGATTCATCTCCTCCCTGTTCTCCCATGATAGGTATTACTTATTCTCGTAGTTTATCCTCTATTCGTACAGAGGAGGCTGCTAAGAGGGTTGTTACGCCCATTGAGTCCATGGGGGTTTCATCTTATCCAAAAGAGACTCCCCTAGTTTGTTCTACTTCACCCTCTTTGCCAGTGGTTCCTCTGGCTGTGATTCTAGTTTTGCTAATCTCTCCAGAGGTAATAGGTGCTAAGTGTTTGGTATATCTTTCTTATATCTTTACTTTTTTGATGTATCTTCTAAGTGTTTTGTTGTGTTTCAGGTTGAAGTTGCTACATCACTAACTGTATCGTTGGTTGATGCCATTCTTCATCTTCCTCTATTAAGGTCCATATCTGGGTTTGTACCTTTTGCCAACATCACCGAGGTAGGTTGAATGTGCACTTTTCCCCTTCCTTCTATGATGTCTCTTACTTCTAACACCTAGCTTTATATTCCCAGCTTGCTCCAGGCTTAATTCCCCCATCATCCCTCGAGACTCCAAGTAATACTAGGTTTACCTTTGGATTATCTACTCACCCTGGTCCTTCTTTTGCCCCTACAAGGGATGATGTATCTATGAAAGATCAAACGACCCCTTAAAGCCTCCCTAACCTTAGCCCTAGTTCTTTTTGTTGAATTAAAAGATCCATCAAGTGTTGAGGTTCCTCTGGCTGAGGTTTCTGCGGAGGCTCTTGAGGAGATGAACTTTCCCACTATGGTGCCTACTTTTGTAGCTTCTTTCATATCTCCTATTCTCGTTCCAATGGTTATTGAGGTATTTTGCCATTTTCTTTTCATTTCTTGGTGTTTGTCCTTTATCTTGACAATGTGCAATCTCTTTATTAGAAGAATCTCATTTTCAAACGTGCAAACTCCACCAGTGATGGTGACTTAACAATGAAAACCACTTGTTAAGATTTTCGTCAAACTCCACCAGTAATGGTGACTTAGCAATGAAAATCACTTGTTAAGATTTTCATCAAACTCCACCAGTAACGATGACTTAAAAATGAAAACCACTTGTTAAGATTTTTTTTGTCAAACTCCACCAGTGACGATGACTTAATAACGAAAACCACTTGTTAAGATTTTTGTCAAACTCTAGAAAGAACGGTGACTTAACAATGAAAACCACTTGTTAAGATTTTTTGTCAAACTCCACCAGTAATGGTGACTTAACAATGAAAACCACCTATTAAGATTTTCTATAAAACTCCACCAGTAACGGTAATTTAATAATGAAACACTTGTTTAAGATTTTTTCATTGAAATCATTATTTCACTTATTTGCCCTCAGGTTACTAGGGAGTCCCTTCATGATGAAGAGAAATCTCGACCATCTCCTTCAGCGGTCGACTCACCTTATCCAGAACTAGCTGGATCTAAGTAATCAAGTCCTAATGACCAAGGTTCCACGACGTGTGCTCCGAATTATAGCGAGTCTGGCTGTGAGCTTCTTTTGACTACACTGGCTCCTCATGAGTTTTGCCTCATGGTCCTTCGCCACTCACCTCAAATACCTGCCTGCCATCATTTGGTGATTGAACAAATTATTACTTACCATCCTAACATTTTTACTGTTTCTTTCCTTCATTCAAACATTTCAGTGATGAGCCATAGGCTTTAAGGTATGATAACCATTCTTGTTGAGCTTGTCAATACCCCCGCTATAAATGTCACTAGGACCCTCCTTAATCAATTCTTGGGCTATTTGAAGGAGTTGGGAAGAGATGACTTCCAGCTCAACTGGATGATCGGACACTTGAAAACTTTGAAGAGTCAATAATTGGAAAGTTATAGGGAGCTATTGAAAAAGTAGTTAGAGACTCAACAAGATTGAAGAGGCTAAATTGGCTGAGTTAGTACCTCTACTGGAAACTGTGAATTGAGAAGTGGAGGATATCGAAGAAGCTCTCCGTCTAGTGAAGTTGAAATAAGAGAACCTGTATATCTAGCGTGCTAAAGTTCAAACGAGGATAGAGGGTTCTATTAGTGCCCAACAGGTGTGCCTGGCAGCTTCTTCGGGCTTGCCCGGGGACTTTTTCTCTGCCCCAGACTTATGGTTCCTCCTAGGCCAATGATCTCCCCCAACACTTGCGCAAATTTTCATTTTCTTCCCATGTAAATCTTTGGAAGTAGTTCCCAGTTTTGTAATACACTTCCCAGTATATGAATGAAAGAGAAGTTTATTTTATTTTCTTATCACCTCTTTGTGTTAGAACTTCTTTCATAAAATAAAGCTTTGCGATTTTCCATCGTACTCTAGCTGCAACAAACATCATAACTTCAAAAATGAGTTGTATATTCATGAAGACTAGATACATCATTACTCTAAGATCTCAATAAAAATGACTTGTGTATTCAACGACCTTAAGAGTTGTTAGGTAAAAATGAAGTTTCACTTGCCACCTCTAAAAATTCTTTCAATAAAATGGTTAAGGTTTTTAAAAGTATTTTGCAGTAGGATTTTTCATAATTGGTCATAAAATTAAAAATTATTTCACCTTTAGATTGTTGGAAATAATGTATACAGAATATACTAAAAAAAACAAAATTCGAAAATAGATAAATTGAAAGAACTTATCGATCGAGGTTCGTGTTTGACATAAGTTACTAATGGTGAAAATGTTCGCTGATATTAATGTTGTCAACCTCTTGAATAAACAACTCCCATAATTCAACGAATAGTGTAACACCCCTAAGTTTTTACACCAGTTGATTAGTCTAGACACAAAAACATCTTAATCATGATAAACTAAAACAACTTAAAGTAAAAATGGTTCTTAGCATCAACATAAACTACAAACCGTTCTCAAAATCAACGTAGACTACTTAAATCATTCTCAACATCAACATAAACTAAAAATCGTGATAAACTAAAACAAACACAATAAAGATCTCAATAAAAGAAGATAAAAAGAAATACCAAACTGAAAGAACTAAATCCACTATATAAAAATATCCGATTACAAACGTTTAAAGTGAATAAAAGAATAAAACTGAAACCTCCTCCAATTAGAATATCCCAACTGAAAAAATAGATTACAGCACTAACCGACCCTAAGTCAACTTCGAACATAATGACAATTACAAACCAACCATTCTACTCCAACGATATCAGGCTGGATCTCCGCAACTACAAGTCTAGTTGCTCATCCCTACTAAAACTATTTATAATAATAATAATACTACCTAGGGGAACATTTTATAAAATTGGGTAAATACCCTATAGTGTGCAATAATTAACTTTGAACATTAGTAGTTAATAAAAAGATTTATTCGCAATACATGCCACCCACCGGCTTTCACATGAAATAAGTACTTTACCCCTCCACAAAGTGCAATACCACACGTATGTCCCAATCCAAGTCATAATCATACAAAAGGTCTCTATCTCGGGACTAACATAAGCTATCTCGAGGAATAACTATCAAGGAATGCAACTGACTATCCAACTAAGATCGCACCCTAATGCTCACGTATATATTTTAATTGTTACATTCTCTCTAGTTTAATATCTATTACTTAAAGTGTTCGTCTCTCAACTATAACGTAAAAACCAACCCCTGCAATGTGATCATAAAGAGTTACAAGTAAACTAAATAATGTATTAAACGTGATATAAAATATGAATAACTATTATGCAAGAAATAACTAACTACCTATATGAGAATACACCCAATCACTAACCCACACAATGTCACCCACATATAATACAAGTCGATCACACCAAGTAATTAACGTGACATTTGGTTCATCATTAATTGTCCATCACTAGACTATATAAAAATATATCTCATTAAATATTTCATCACATGAAGGCTACTATCTTTGGAGATAATCTCGTGCTTCTACTGACATGTCCATAGGAATCCCCCACCTATCATTCTTAAAAAAACATACATAAATAATGGGGTGATCATCACACGGTACACCATCGATGGGGCCCATACCAAAACCCTTTAGATGGATCCATTCAACCAATCTTCCCTTATCACTAAGCGGTGACTCTTACGCATGATCTAGGAGACTTACGACACTATCCTTCTTCACTCAGCCAAGTTCGCGGCCCCATTTCCAATGTACGCAACCCTAACTGATAGATTCCCCATGAGTTCGAGTATGTTAAATAAATATAAATCATCATCATCATCCCCATCCATGGATTAATCCCATGATATGGGGTTGGCCACATGGATTTTCCTTTTCCATTCTAATCTATTATAAGCAATATTATCATTTAAGTTTAACTCTTTAAGATCTCTCCTAATATTTCCTCCAACGATAGCTTAGGATGACCCCTTTCTCTTTTATGATCTATTTCCAATAATATCCCTCTTATTATAGGTGCGTCTATTGGTCTATGCAATACTTGTCCATACTACCTATGTCTACTTTTTCTTAATTTATCGCTAATGGGATTTACTCCTATCTTTTCTCTCACATAATGGTTTTTAATTTTGTCCTTTCTAGTAATTACTGTCATCCAATCGGAGCATCCTCATCTCACTAACATGGAGACTTTATTCATATATTTTTTTTAAAACTCAACACTGTGCTTAACATAGGGTTGTTGGCCTAACAAATGTTCTTTAAAATTTTCCTTTTAATTTATTAATTATCCTCTTACCGCATAACACCCCACTTGCTTATCTCTATTTCATCCAACCAGTTGATATTCTAAGCGAAATTTATTCTAAATAACGAAATTTATTAGTTTATTTATCATTTTTTCTTATATCTTTAACATTATGCTATCCGATGCCTTATTATTAAATATACATTCCATAAATCTAGTTTTATTTCTAGTGATTTATGTTCCTTAGACTCTAAGGTTTTTCTCCAAGTATCTACTCCCATCGTTAAGCCCTCATTTGAAGTGTCTACTAAAAATATATCATCTACAAAAAATATACACCATCAGAAATCTTCTTGTATGTCCTTTGTTATCTCATCCAATACTAAGACAAATAAGTAAGGACTTAAGGCCGATCCTAGATGTAGACCCACTTTAATTGTAAAGTCCTTAGCTTCTCCACATATAGTTCTTACTTTAGTCTTTGTGTTATCATACATATGTTCAATAAATTTTATATAATTCATATGGATTCTTTTCCTATTTAAACCCCACCATATTTTATCCCTAGTTGCTCTATCATAAGCCTTTTCTAAGTCTATAAAGACCATATATAAATTTTTATCCTCTCTTCTACATTTGTTCATTAACTATCATATTAAGTAAATATCTTTCGTGGTGGATCACCCTGAATCCAAATTAATTGTCCGAAATAGTTGACTCATTTTGTAAAAAAATTTCTATAACCTTTTTCCTTAATTTCATAGTGTGATTCATTAGTTTGATTCCTCTATAAATACCGCAGTTTTGTATATCCCCTTTATTTTTATACAAAGGTATTATGGGGCTTTTTCTCCACTCTTGTAGCAAGTTACCTTCTTTTAATCTTTTATTAAATGAACTTGTTAAGAATTTTATCCTTATACTTTCAAGAGTCCTCAATATCTCTATAGGTATTTTATCCGAGCCAATTGATTTATTCTTTCCCATTTTTCTTATTAAAATATCTACTTCTTTTTGAGTAATTGGACATGCCATTGCTATATTTGGTTCTATGTTCTCGACATCTTTTTTGGGATATTCTTCTTCCAATAATCCTTAAAAGTACTCTTCCAATCTATCTAGAAGTTCTTTATCGTTAATTAATATAATACATGTATATATTACACACAATATATGTAATTACCAATAGGATAACACATACTCTAAAGCTTACGCAAAACATCCAACTCCTCGAACATTGGATCGTCATCACAACTAGATTTATTATCTCTCAAAAACATGTCGAACATATATAACCAAGTAGGATACCGCGTGCACTGAAGCGTACCCCACATCATCTAAATTCATAAACAACGGATTATTCGTTATGTTCTTAGTTTTATTAATTCTCAAACCTTATATAATTCAACTCCTAGTTTATTGCATCTCTAAACTATGAGTACATCTCTCTCTCTCTCTCTCTCTATATATATATATATATATATATGTGTGTGTATATATATATATATACACACACACACACACACACACACACACACACACACTTACTATCTCGTAATATACAAATATGTTTTCTCATTTAATTAATATATTAATTGCACGACCAATAATCTTTTAAGACCTAAATTACTCTCCCAAATACTTTAATTTGTTAATCTCTAAGATCGATATATACATACGACCACAGGATAATGCTTACTCGCACGTTTACGCATTCTAACCCTGTCTTAACATCGAATATAAGTACAATAGTACAAGGGTCATATTTCTAACGTACATAACTATACTCAATATTAACCAAGTTTGATCCCTCGCTAAATTAGGTATAGTAATCATAAAGGAAAGTCCCAACTAAAATCACCAAATCCAACTTTTGGTCTCGCTCACCGTTTAGAAGAAAAATCATATCAAACAAAAATAAAATCATAAAAATACAACCTGAATAAATGTACAAAGTTGTTCGAACGATAACGGTACCTATTTCAAATGAGAAAGACATTGTACTTCGTCCCCAAATACGAAATCAACTCCAAAACTCCTTAAAAACCTCCATTAAAACCCCACTAAGGTCTCTAATCAAATCCCCATCATACCAGAACCTAATCTTAACATCTAGGGGCATGATCCTAATGGGTTCTAATCATTTTCTACATGATTTCAATCACTATCAAATTAAACCAAAATTTCTGAAGAAAAATTTATAAATCCCTAATTTCTTTCAATTTAAGATTTATTAGAGTTGGATTTGATTAAAAAGTAACTACAAACCTAAACATGGCTTCTAACATGGTTCAAATTCGATTTCATCCAATATTTTTAGATTGAATCTCCCAAATCATTACTTTCTCAACAATGGATTTATCTCAAATTAATCTAAGTTATCCCGAATAACAAATGATTGGTCTATCAGTCCTAATATACTCCAAAAACACAATTAAAACATGAAAGATCAAATATTCTAAATCAATTAATGATTACAATTAGGTGGCAAGAAAATTCTTGCCTGAAATTAAAGAATAACGAAGCACTCCTATGAAATTTATCATGCTTTCTCCCACTTCTACCAAGTCTAAAGGATGGTAGGTTTTTTTAATTAATACCTTAATTATTAATCTTAACACTTATCTAAAATTTCTAGTCCCGTACCTTCCCAAAATATCTATTTACGGACCCCTAAATGGGCATAAAATACTACCCGAATTGGCTGAAACTCCTCATAGTGTATACCTACCCATTGGTCTTAATTTAAAGTGGTAAAAATACATAAATGAACATCCGTGTCACACTCTAGAGTCCATTATAATTGATACTATTCAGAATACATGTAATACCTCATGGCCTTAATAAATTATTCACTTTATTATTCTATGCGTGCACATAGTCCACAATTATATAATTTATATCACTAACTAATAATTCCACACACATGTTACAAAAAAATATTACATGCAAAATATAATTATTAGCTAAATTATGCCAATTTACTATTACTAAAGCACACGAGTAATAACTAATCCCTTGACTTTTAAAGGCAAAGTAACCGTGGATGATAGGGATAATGTTAACTTTTTTCAACATCTAAATTAATCCAAGAAAGCCTTTTTTTTAATCACCAAGTAGTCTAAACCTTCTAAAGGATTGATTAAATTAAATGTAGATGGAGCCTCAACAAGTAATCCAGGTTCCAGTGGAGTAAAAAGGGTAATTAGAGATTGTAATGGCCAATTCCCTTCTAGAGTAAGTGAGTCCCTTGGTGTTCAAAGTGAAATTTATATAGAATTAAAAGATTTAGATATGAGTATTCAAATTTATATCAGCTTGTGGTCTAATAAGGTGGAGATAGAATCTGACTCTAAAGGTCTAGTTGACATTATTCAAAATAAGAGAAGTGTGCCTTAGGCTATAAGGAACTCACTATCTTCTTCTTCTTCTTCTTCTTCTTCTTCTTCTTCTTCTTCTTCTTCTTCTTCTTCTTCTTCTTATTATTATTATTATTATTATTATTATTATTATTATTATTATTATTATTATTATTATTATTATTATTATTATTATTATTATTATTATTATTATTATTATTATTATTATTATTATTATTATTATTATTACAAATGATATAATCAATCACATTTGAAGGAAAAATAATGGGGCAACATATATTTTTGCAAAGTCAGCATCCAAAGCTAATCATGCTAAGGTTTTTTAAGACCTTAGTTAGCTTCCATGGGATGTCAAAGGCCTAATCAAACTGGGCAAAGATGACATCCTATCCATTAGAGTTAGTAGTTAATCTCAATTTTTTTATTCATCTTATTGTAATGGGATTAGTTATAATGTCCCAAGTTTTTATAAAGTTTGTTTTCTTTCGTGATTATAAGATCCATCTAGGAAAGGCTTCTTTTTTCTATTATATAATTAATAAAACGTGTGAGGGTTCTGTCCCTCTTTACTAAAACAAACGTTCACGAAAATACGGGGTATTACATTCTCCCTCCCTAATAAAGGAATTCTTTCCTATGAATTCACTAAAGCATAACATGAAAACGTAACCTGCAAATAAGTATCATAGGTTTATACACAATTTTTTGATACCCGTATCCCACGAGATAAAAGAAAAAGGCTGACATATGCCTACCATAGTGTGCCAAAACTATGACGCCCATACACCCTATACCATGTGTACACATTCATAAACATCACATATGAATAACACACATACATCCAAAAATTACCCACACATACAATGCATAATTATAGAGTAAATATATACTTAAACACCCTACTAATCGTGACCAACCTCTTCTGGAGATTTCCCTACCCATTAAACAAGTGGCATGAACATTCCTAAGTACTCTTAAATCTACACTCCTTGTCCCTATTGGACTTAAATAATATAATATCTCATTGCTTGATGCGTTATATCTCCATATAAGTAATATATAACGTATTAAACCAAACATCTCTAAACACCTAACACCTACTAAACATCGCACGTGGGATGTCTGGTAAGTGAAATCCAAATAAGGAACCCTCCTGATACCCTACTACATAGCTCAATTGGTTATCGAGATTCGTTGGCCTAAGACTAAAGAAGAAATAATGCGCTAACCATAGAAATCTTAACTTGTGACAATTCCAATGAAAGGCTCACCCCTTCCAAGAGTGATACCCATAAACACCCTATCCTAGGACTCCCACTAAACACCTACTTAGGTCCCTATCTCTCATCCATTCACCAAAAATCGTAGGTCGTACTCTGAGTACTGATCTAGATTCCATCGGGCTCACCCAAGCCCCGTTTGAATCTGATCAACTCTCTAGCATGAGCGAAGCTCAATGAATTTTTGAAGGTTCAGAATCCCCTTTTTATGGTCCATCACATGTGAAGATCAACCTGATGGTTTGCACGAATGATCCGTTTTACTTCTAGTACTTATCTAAAGGCCATCAAGAACTTTCAATCCCCGTTTGACTCTAGTTAACTCTCTAACTTGAGTGGAGCTCAATTAACCATCAAAGGTCTTTGAATACCCTTTCCAATGGTCCTTCCCGTGTGAAAATCACGTTTGGGCGAATGATCATTTTTACTCCGAAGGGTCATCAGGCGATTTTAGGCCTCATTTGACCTTAGTCATTTCTTCGAACCAAGTGAAGCTCAATGAAATCTCAAAGAGTATTTAATTAGTTGAACTTCATAAAATTAAAATAAATAAGACAAAAGACCCTTCATTTCTATCTCTATCGATATTTGTTGTGTCGTTCGACATTTTATTCACATTCCCATTCTAACAGCCCATCCCGCGCACAAATTGGCTTTACGGTTGAACGATCCATTTTCCTTCAAAAACCTCCTATCAAGAGACCATTAGGCACTTCCAAGACCTATTTGATTTTGACCAACTCCCAGAGCGGGAAGTGGCTCGTGAATTCTTAAAGGACTTTGAATTCCCCTTCCAATTTCCCACCCTGTGTACGATTCGTACTTACAGATTGCATTTTATGCCCATTTTTATGAAAAACGATATGTACTGCCTAGAGGCATATTATAACCCTGCATATCGGTGATGTTTCCTTTTCCTTACCAAACAAGGAAGGACCTATGCCGATAGCAGGCCAGAAGCCATGCCGATCGGCTCCCCCATTGACCCTATAAAAAGTGGACATGACCTCACTCTACCAAACAAGCTGGAGACCTCTCTCAGCAATCAAAAAATTTCTCCTCATAATTGAAACCTTTCCCTTTACTAAAAAGTCAATTATCCTACATTATCTTACTTCACTTCCTTACCCCACTTGATAATTCATCCCACCTCTCTACATCACTTCCATACCACATCAAAATCGTCACACTCGCATTCCGAAGTTAGCACCAAACATCCATAAGGAGGTCTATTTCTCCACCTCTTTCTCTATTTTATCCGTTTTAAGTGTTATTCATCTTATTTATATTTTGTGCTTTTGTTTCATTATAATACATCCATTAATCTCTACTCTTTATTAGTAATATTTCACATAATATATTTTCATAAAACCCCCAAAAGAAGGGAAAAAAGGGTTTATCCGTAAATTCCAAAATCGATATTCCCATTTCTCACTTTCACTCTTAAAACACATTTTCTCTACCTACACATAAAAGAAGTCCCATGTTTGGATTTATGGGTTTGACCCCACCCCTTCGCTCCTTTGAACTACGTGGACTTTGATGCCCCTTAGGCTACGCAGGCATCTTGGTCCAATCCCGAGATTCGAGTCCTCCCTTTTTCATGTTCATATAATTCTTTTATATCTTATTGTGTGTGTGTGTGTGTGTATATATATATATATATATATATATATATATATATATATATATATATATATATATATATATATAGATATATATATATATATATATATATATATAATGAGTTTTATACTCTTACATTCTCATGTCGCGTCCAACGTGCACACTCGCCCTTTCATAGAGATTTATGATTCAGCAAACTCTTACATCATATTTTTTCCCACTATTTTTGGGTACACTCTAACAGATGAGTCCATTTCGTCCCATGCATAACGTGAGTTGGATGATTCCGTTCTCCCACCACTAGGAGAAAATTAACATTGTCCCTTGAGAGACCGAAATAGCAGAATGGGTTCTTAACACCTTCCCATTCCGTAACTTAGTTCCCGGACCTTCAAACTATTTGGTTTCACTTGCATCAGTTTGGCCTTAATGACGTTCTCTTGAGGCGACGACATTCTTTTCCCTATTTTGAGAAAAATAGGCCAACGATTCTATCTCTTAACATTAATCCCCCCTTGACGACAACTGACACTAATATTCTGCATGTGCCGGAGGGAATCCGACCTGGGATGGCCACAATGGTGACTCTGGTGGGATGTTTTATTAAAGGAATATATTCTATTTATACATGGGTGTTAATTTTTCTCTCCTACTTTTCTACATGTGTACATATGCTCCCACTTGTATATTCCCTTTGCTTTTTCCCTAATTTCTTTTGTATACCTATCTCATGCTTATCTCTACTATGATCTCTTCTCAAATATATGTCATTTTTTCTCACTTCTACACGCTCATTCCACACACTTACACTTGTATATAACTTCACGTCTACTCACTTTCTCCACGCACCACTTGTAGATTATCCATGCTTAGCTTCACTAGCACCCACCCACACTTATCTCAATCATATATATATATATATATATACTAGGGTATGCCCGTGCCTGAAGCCACGATGCACATTTTCAAAACTTTACGTCGTTTATAGGACCATACGTCGTATTTAATTCGCAACAATAATAATAGTCCATCTTGGACCTCGTATACACATCATAGTTTTAAGTAACAAAAATAGAGAATTAAGGTAAAAGTCATGTTCCTTCTTATATTTGGATTTCTTGGACAATGCTTTTCAAGTTTATAATCTAGTCCCTATGGTACAATAGCATTTATAAATCTAGTCCCTGTGGTACAATAGCTTTATTTTTTTTATTCACGCCAGCGACACTATTTTTCACAATTTTTCATGGTATTTTTAGTACAGGCACTAAATTTATAAAATTATATGGAATGTCCTATTTTTATACACTTTGACCACTATGAGGACCCTTTCCCAAAACCCCCTAAAAAAATTACAACACAACTAAGTGTAAATAATAAATATTTTGTATATTATAAGCATAAATTTTCAAAGTATTGAATTGTATAAATTTAAGTCATAAATTTTCAAAGTATTGAGTCAATTGTTCATTTTGTTTGGTGTGTTTCAATGTCCACATGGATTATTAATGTACAACATTTTAGAAAACAGTTTCAATAATGATATTAAAATCAATTGGAATTTAAATAAGGCATTCATTAGAATTTAGAAAAAAGATCCAATAATGATACTTACGACATCCATTGGAATTTAGAAAACTGCATAATCCCGTAGTCTGTTCCAATTGTTCTAATCATACTAAAACACTTATGTTGAATCACATAGACATTCCAACAGTTCCAACAATTGAATCACATAGGAAACATGTATGATGTTTCCAAAAATCTGGTAGCAGTTAGTCCATTCCAACAGTTCTCAGAAAATAGGTCCATTACAATTGAATCACATACATCCATTACAGAACACCATACTTAAATAGATAAACTGAATCACATAAACAAAAAATAAACTATTACATATGGAGTACATAAGACTGGGCCATCATCTCCACGACGCTAAACAGAAGGAAATAAACTGGGCAAACATTAAAAAAAAGTATATAACTATCATATGGAGTACATAAGACTAAAAAAGTATAAGTGCATTTTGCAGGGAAAAAAGTAAATAAATTGCAAGAAATAATGGTAGAAAGAGTGATCCATGTCCATGTAGAAGATTGAGATCAGTATGAAACATATAAGAACCCAAATTACTCCGACAAAAAAAAGGGAGAAATAAACTATTGAAAAAAGTATAAGCACAGTTTGAAAGCAGTCTTTACCCGCAACTTTGTTCATTACATTATTTTTCAATAAGCTATTGAAGAAAGTAGTTCTAACTTTGTTCATGACATTATTTTTTACATCAATAAAATTATCATAATCACCCTTTTAAAAGCACATCATTAGATAAAGGTATGAGAATAAGATTTAAAAAAATATATTTAGTACATCATTAGTTGGGGATGTTGTTGTAAGTGGTTTGAAAGGAAAATTCCAAGTTTGTAAACTAAAATATCAGAAGCCCCCAATTGCAATCAATTTCAAATGACAACCATAAATATTTCTGAAGAAGAAAATTTAAAGAAATTTATATTATGAAGTGAAATTTATATTATGAAAATTTAAAGAAATTTTTCATCTCATATCAACTTCTCATATCTCTGATCAAAAGCTATAAATTTGAAATAGGAAAAACAAAAGGAAGAGTGAATGTTAGTATACCTCATGAAACAGAGGTTTATTATAAATGAGTATACCATGGATCTATAATCTATGATGTAGTCATAAATCTAGGTGGGGAAAACACTTTTCTACTCCTTTGTGTCCTCTAGAATACCGTGCCAATTCCTTATAAAACTGAAAAATTTGTTTGAAGAAGGTACGTAAAAATGGCAATTGATATTGGTTTCTTTTAATTGAACATCAAAGACAAAATCATCTCCGTTGGTCTGGGCACTTGGTAGTCCAATCATGGTCTCGTTGGCCAAGATGTTCAAGCTGCCATCAAGCTTGGATACCTCTATATTAATTGTGCTCAAGTATATGGCAATGATAAGGAGAATGGTTCAGTTTTGATGAAGTTGTTTAAAGATGGAGTGGTGAACCCTGGAAAAAAAAGATGGGAGTGGTGAAGCAGGAGGAATTTTTCATTACTGGCCATGCCCTCGAAGATGTACCTGTGGAATTAGAGAGAACTTTGAAAGTCTTGCAGCTTGACCATGTTGATTTGTACCTTATTCGTTAGACTGTTCGTCTTAAGAAGGGGTCTATTCGCTTCAACCCTAAAAAGTGAAAAAATTACTCCAACAGATGTGCCTAGCACACGGAGATCGATGTAAGCACTTTATGACGCTAGCAAGGCTCGAGCTATTGGTGTTAACAATTTCTGTAAAAAGAAATTGGGAGATTTATTAGATGTGGCATGCATCCCCCTGCTGTAAACTAGGTGGAGTGTCTTCCTTCATGACAGCAGACCATACTGCAGGAATTCTGTAAATCTAAGGGTGTTACCCTATCCGGGTATTAACCTTTGGGTTCTCCCAGTACAACATGGCTCAAGAGCGATGTCCCCAAGATCCCGTTCTACTCGCAGTTATTGAAAAATTAGGGAAGACTGCAGCACATATTGCTCTCCCAAGAGCACGGATCAAAGTGTGCTTCCTAAGAGCACACATGAAGGATGAATCAAAGAAAACATTCATATTTTCGGCTGGTCTATTCATGATGATATAAGATGGCACCTGAAATCAAAGAGTAACAGAAGAATGTCATCCACACTCACCTAAAATCATATAGAAAAATATTTTTTATAATTCTTTGATACTTGCATTTAGTAGTATGCAATTATCGTTATCATTCCAAACTTTGAAACAATTGGAGTAATAGCAAGGCATGTGTTCATATATAATTTATTTCCAAAATCAAATATCCCCCCCCCCCCCCCCCCCCCCAACAATCCAAAGTCTATTTGGTATCTCTTAGTAATTTCCAACAGAAAACATTTCTGTTATTAACTTCAAATAACAAATAAATGGAAGGTATCTAAGGTATCCAAACAAATATACATATACAAAAAGGAACATAGTGTAATTTAGTGTCACTATCAAAACATACATACAAAAACGTTGATTCTTTGAAGTAAATTATGTTTTTATTCTGCTCAGGACTGAGTTGCAAGGAACATAATGTTAGTCAGACGAATTGAGAGTAAGCCATGGCACCGACCACACTCACGGTAACCATACCATGAATTTTTACACTTTCCAATATAACATACGTGTGCGCCATCTTCAAGTGGCATATCAAGTGTTTTGGAGAAATATTATGTATGCTACGGCATCTAAATGAACCGGGTTCATCATTATTTTGGACCTTCAATGTTGGTGTTCATCTCAACTAAGTTGGCTTAAGGATTAAGTGAATTAAAACTCATAAGCAAGATCAAACCAAGGAAACTTAGCCAAGGCAGTACATTTAGAGAGCTGGACAAGATAATCCTCACAGAAAAAGGTGCATAGCTGGGCGGTGTAACAACCCAAGACTTTCGGAACAATAATTATCTTATTTTGGGAAAAATAAATAATATTTTATTGGAGAATAATTAAATTGGCAATAGAGGTCAAAATTTGGAGTTGTTAGAAAGTGTGTCGAATGGCTATTCTGAGGGTACCATCGTTTCTGGAAGGGTCGAGAAAGTCGAAATGACTGTACTTGGGGTCTATTTGGGTTCCGAAATACATTAGTACCGTTTGACTCGAATTAAAGTTACCGAGTCATTTAAAGTGTGTATTATCATTTAAAGATGTGTATTTTGGGATTTAGGCTTAAAAAGCCTACGGGAGATATTTCTCCAAAAGAGAGAAAGAAAAGAAAGAGAGAAGAAGAAGAAGAAGAAAAGGAAGGAGATGAGGGAGAAAGAGGATTTTCCCGCGGATTCAGACCCTACGAACCCGAGGCAAGTGATTAAACTTGCTAAACAATTATTGTGTACCATTTATTGCATGATTTGTGGATTGATTTTTGGGTTTTAGGTTTAAAATTGTTAAAACCTAACTTTTGGGAAAACCCTTAGATTTGTAGTGTATAAAATGGATTTAAGGTTAGAAATTAGTTTATATGTATTCTAGGATGATTATTGATGATATATTTGTGATTGGGTTGAAGATAAATGGAGAGAAAACCATTAAAATGAATTTTGGGATTTTTGGCTTATTAAAAAGTAGCCCAGGTCGAATCGATTCGCCCCCTAGCCGAATCGATTCAGAAATATGCAGGTGCCCAGGTCTGAGTGACCGAATTGATTTGGACTCCATCCGAATCGATTCGTCCTGAGACAGAGTCCCAGGTCTGATGACCCGAATCGATTCGCCTTTCTGGACGAATCGATTCGCTGGGCCGAATCGATTCGGAATAGGCCCGAATCGATTCAGAAACAAGGCTTTTGAGGGAATGTTTTTCTGTAGAGAAATTCATCCCGTTTTGTTCGAGGTTATCGATTGGGGATCGCTATAGGAGATATTTGGAGCATGTTTTGGAGACTTTTAGCGAGTGTCCCCTAAAAGAAATTTTGGATTCATATTGACTAATTTGAGGAATACCGATAAGAGACTTTGGTATTTTTCTAAGTGGGGAAGCCACTTTTATTTGAGGTTTGTTTGGTAATGATAACAACTTCACAGCTTGAAGATGAGGTTGGCTTAGAGGTGCCGGATCTTAGGATCCAATCCCAATTGGGATAACTTTAATGATTCATAAACTATATTGAACCTTATAATGGATGGAGAATTATAAATGCTATTTGATGCGCATATGGATATAGAAATATCCTTATTAATGATTGATTTGGGAGATATCTCATATAATGAGAAATGATAATTGAGGTGCATTAGGATATAGAATATCCTTAACTTAAATTGAATTGAAGGACAATTCATATTAGAAGCGTCATGAGAGCTTCAAGCGAGAATTAGTATAGCATATACTAAGTGGGGAAAATGTGTGAGTATTGACTGTTAGTGTTTCAAAAGAGAGGGATACACTAAACAAATGATGTTAATCAATTTTCGCCTAAGGGCGTATTATGAAAATATATATGATGTTGCAAGTATACCTTATATAAAATGGTATATCTTTATTATGTGGGATGTATGTATACCTTATATAATGGTGTATATACATGTTAAGCATACCCCCTCCTTGCTATCATTGGGAAGTTTCGTGCGTAGTGGGTGAGCATTCTGACTAGAAAAGCAGAATGTAGATATTGCCCAGGTCATAGTAGTCCTTTGTGGTCAGCAAATGACATTTATTTATATATTTATTTATTTTGGGGGTGAGAGGTCAGGGGTATGTGACGCTCTCACTTGCCGGTTAGGAAATTTGACCGCTTCCCGAACGTTGTGTGCGTGAGTTGATCACGAGGTGGGTGTCGTTGAACCCCACCAGGTGGCCCCAGTTTGCTACGTATATGGGCTGCTGGAAGATGATAGCATGTGAGCCTGCGTCCTTCGAGTTATAGCTCGGTTGGATGGTTATTATTACTTGTGCTTGTACTTTGGGTGTCAAGGGCATAATGGACCTCAATGACCTACATTGCCAGGATTAGTGTATCGGGGGGGGGGGGGGGGGTTCCTTGTTTGGATTTAGCTTCGGCGTGACGTCCAATGCACGAACCGCAGTGTAATGTTGGAACTTGGGGATAAGTTTAGTCCTTAATACTCATAATTAATTATATATATAAATCACCTATCCCGACAATCGACAGTGCCAGGAGTAGTGTAACAGGGGGGTTCCTGGTTTGGATTTTGCTTCGGCGAGACGTCCCACGCATGAAACGCCGTGTACTGTTGAGAATTGGGAATATTAATTAATTAAAATTGGACAATAATCATTTGGGTTACAAGCATCTTGCATTGAGGGCATAATGAGCCCCGAGGATCGATACGGTCAGGAGTAGTGTAACGGGGGAGTTCCTTGTTTGGATTTCGCTTCGGCGAGACGTCCCACGCATGAAATGCAGTGTCGTGTTGAGAATCGGGAGGAGTTTACTCCTTAACTCTTGATGCTAATAACTCATCTATAATAATTATATATATGGTTTCATGCCTTATATGGACATCACTAGAATATAAATTCTAGAGAATGAGATTGTTGATGTGTTGTGATGATGTGGACATGATTGGATCATTTAACTTTATATGTTCAACAAATGAACATTATAAAGATAACTATAACAATTACATTAAAGATAATGTATATAACTTAGAGAATATAGTGATAATGTAGAATTGAGAGATAGGTTAGATGGTTTCACTTAAATACTTTATTTGGGTTTAAGTTAGAATCCTCATACCTAATTAGAATCGGACATCATTTTGGAGACACGTGCATACGCTTAGTGCGCACTTTAGATGAGAGGTGAGTTGAATGGTTATGGAGAGTTCGATTCCAACTAAATCACGTAATAATGCATTTATAATTATTATGCATTTTAATACACTTGCTATAAACTGTTTTTCAAACTCGGGTTCTGACCCGTCTATATTTTCCTCCTCCATGTATATATATTGTATTACTTCAGGTGTTCCTCCGCAAGGACGCCTTTGATATTCCTCCATTCAGGAATTGTGGAGCTGTGGCAGTAGCGGACTGTTGCGGCACTTTGCTTTAGTCGACTCCTATCTATTGTACATCTAGATTAAGATTCAGTTGTATTGAGTTAGTATTCAAGTGTTGTAGATTAACACTTTCATATTTTATTATCAGATTATTGTATTGTCTGTTGCCCGACAGCATATTCGGGTATTCCATGGTTGAGATTTTATTGTTCAATGTATTGTAAACTTTCATAATTGGAGCATGCACAGTTCACTCATCATAGTTAGATGTACTTTGTTGGTTGGGTGCATTATTGGTTTGGTTGTTGTTGTTAAAATTAAAGTTTTAAAATTTTTCGCAATTCGCACTAAATGATTGTGGGTAGTTAGCCTTATATTATAGTGTTTAGTTGTTGATGTTGAGACTGTACCATCTGAGATACCTGATTTATGTAGTATAGGGCTGGCCACCTGTTATTATTTGGAGCGGGTTGTCACAGGTGGTATCAGAGCATCAGGTTCTAGTGTTTTTAGGATCTGTGTGCATTACTACGATCTTCCGTAAGCGTTCTTGATTTAGAGCCTTATTGTTAGGACAATTATATTCATACGTCCATATCTTTCTGTGATTCGAAAATATTTGAAAGGCGTTCTGATACAATTGTTCTTGTTTCAGATGCCACCGAAGGGAGGTCGTTCAATCATGGCAAATAAAGGGGAACCCAAAATGCCTCAAAGGAACATGACTACGAATGGTGTTGCCAATATTGTGGCACAAGCGGTCACTACTGCCGTTTCTACGATGGCTCGGCAATCTGCCGCTCGAGCAACCCCACCCCATCTAGGTTTGTCTTTATGGGAGAGAGTGAAGGAAGATTTTAGTAAGGGGCATCCTCTCGAGTTTGCAGGGGGAGTTGATGCAATGGCTGCAAGTCAATGGAAAAATAGTATGCAGAGGCATCTTCGTATGGTTGAGAGTAGTGAGGTGCAGAAACAATTTTTAACTACTTTTAGGTTATCGGGTGCAGCTCTCTATTGGTGGGAGTCTGTCACCACATCTGAACAGAGAGATACTCTACCTATAAAAGAATTTTGGGAACTTTTTGATCGAAGGTATTTGCTCTCCCCTACTCAGGATATGGGGATTATTTTTCAAGGAAATAGAACGGTGGCGGAATATGAAGAAGATTTTTCTCTATGGGCGAGATTAGTACCTATTGAGGTAAATACGGAAGAGAAACGTATATCGAAGTTTGTTCGAGGTTTAGATTGGAAAATCCAACTACATTTGTTAGAAAGTCCTAAGTTAATGACTTTCGTCGAGGTTATGAATGCGGCACTATTAAAGTGTCATGAATATCGTTTTCGTTCTCAAAAGAGTAGGAACTTTGGAGATTCGAGTTCATCAGGTAAGTTTGGCAAAGAGAGTGCCAGTAATGCGAGAGCGCATAAAGGATTTGTGGGTAAGTGTTTCTTTTGTAAAGAAATAGGTCATAAAAAGATAAATTGTCCTAAAAGAGGTAAAGGACCACAATTTGATGAAATTTTGGAAGTTCAACCCCTACAGCAGATTCGAGGTCGCTTTAGACCGGGGGACTATGTTTGGGAGCCCATTGATGAGGATGGGCAATCGGACTAGAGATGGATGTTGTGAGTAATTTTTCCTTTATTAATAGGATTATTACTATATGAAGTTTTGAAATATCGTATGAGAGATATGTATAAATTGGGTAGTGCTTTAGCCCTTTTTGTTTATGTATGGTATGTAATGACCCCAAAGGGAAATTTTGAGCAAAATAGGTTCTTATTCTATGATTTTATAAAGGATTGAGGATTTTGCAAGGTGCTCATAGAGAGCTTTAAACCTTGTAGTAAATGTAAGAATGGTTATGGTGATAAGTAGTTATGATAAATCTACTTCTTTTATATAGTCATGATCGACTATTATGAATGTTGAATTCCAGATATGGATTTGCCTTATAAAAAGGGTATGTATTGATATGAGATGTTGTTTATGCTTGAAAGTCATGTTATGGATTGATGGGACGCAGGTAAAATTTTAGCTCATGAATATGATAATATTTCTGAGCTACATATTATATAGATGATGATCTATAAAGACCTTGTGTTGGACATAAGGCATTTTATACTATACTATAATTTATAAACCGTTTTCAAAATAAACTATTTTCAAAATAAAACTTTTATTGGCCTTCGGGCCCTTTCAAACTAAAATTTTTCACTAAAATATTTTCAAACTCTAGTCCGGATTTAACAAACTCTCAATCCCCGACGTCGCCGCACAGTAGTGTATTGGGAGGGTTCCTTGTTTGGATTTCGCTTTTGCGAGACGTCCCCCGCACGAAAGTGGCGATTGTCAGGAATTGAGAGGAGTTATTTCTTTGGACCATTCAAATTTTTGTTCTATTAAAATTTTAGTATTACTTATTGTTGGAATTGTGGTACTTTCGAGGCAAATAAAGCCTCATTATGATTACTATGAGCACAAAGCTCAAATTTAAAGGGTGTATGGGCGCCTTTGTTGTGGAAATTGGTTTTATTTAACTCATAATCAACTTAAAAATAAAATAAATTAAATTAATTCGCCGTGGGAGGTTAGAAGTTTGGAGATAAGATTAGTTGATGGGTAGATTAGAAATAGTTGAGCTTTGGGAGAATTAGGCTTAGCTAAATTTCGAGGATGAAATTCGTGTAAGTGGGGAAGTTTGTAACAACCCAAGACTTTCGGAACAGTAATTATCTTATTTTGGGAAAAATAAATAATATTTTATTGGAGAATAATTAAATTGGCAATAGAGGTCAAAATTTGGAGTTGTTAGAAAGTGTGTCAAATGGCAATTCTGAGGGTACCATCGTTTCCGGAAGGGTCGAGAAAGTTGAAATGACTGTACTTGGGGTTTATTTGGGTTCCGAAATACATTAGGACCGTTTGACTCGAATTAAAGTTACCGAGTCATTTAAAGTGTGTATATATCATTTAAAGATGTGTATTTTGGGATTTAGGCTTAAAAACCCTACGGGAGATATTTCTCCAAAAGAGAGAAAGAAAAGAAAGAGAGAAGAAGAAGAAGAAGAAGAAGAAGAAGAAGAAGAAGAAGAAGAAGAAGAAGAAGAAGAAAAGGAAGGAGAAGAGGGAGAAAGAGGAGTTTCCCGCGGATTCAGACCCTACGAACCCGAGGCAAGTGATTAAAATTGCTAAATAATTGTTGTGTACCATTTATTGCATGATTTGTGGATTGATTTTTGGGTTTTAGGTTTAAAATTGTTAAAACCTAACTTTTGGGAAAAACCTTAAATTTGTAGTGTATAAAATGGATTTAAGGTTAGAAATTAGTTTATATGTATTCTAGGATGATTATTGATGATATATTTGTGATTGGGTTGAAGAGAAATGGAGAGAAAACCATTAAAATGAATTTTGGGATTTTTGGCTTAATAAAAAGTAGCCATTTTCGAGCTTCCAGGTAGGCCGAATCGATTCGCCCCCTAGCCGAATCGATTCGGAAATATGCAGGTGCCCAGTTCTGAGTGACCGAATCGATTCGGACTCCAGCCGAATCGATTCGGCCTGAGACAGAGTCCTAGGTCTGATGACCCGAATCGATTCACCTTTCTGGCCGAATCGATTCGCTGGGCCGAATCGATTCGGAATAGGCCCGAATCGATTCGGAAACAAGGCTTTTGAGGGATTGTTTTTCTGTAGAGAAATTCATCCCGTTTTGTTCGAGGTTATCGATTAGGGATCTCTATAGGAGATATTTGGAGCATGTTTTGGAGACTTTTAGCGAGTTTCACCTAAAAGAAATTTTGGAGTCATATTGACTAATTTGAGGAATACCGATAATAGACTTTGGTATTTTTCTAAGTGGGGAAGCCCACTTTTATTTGAGGTTTGTTTGGTAATGATAACAACTTCACAGCTTGAAGATGAGGTTGGCTTAGAGGTTCCGGATCTTAGGATCCAATCCCAATTGGGATAACTTTAATGATTCATAAACTATATTGAACCTTATAATGGATGGAGAATTATAAATGCTATTTGATGCGCATATGGATATAGAAATATCCTTATTAATGATAGATTTGGGAGATATCTCATATAATGAGAAATAATAATTGAGGTGCATTAGGATATAGAATATCCTTAACTTAAATTGAATTGAAGGACAATTGATATTAGAAGCATCATGAGAGCTTCAAGCGAGAATTAGTATATCATATACTAAGTGGGGAAAATGTGTGAGTATTGACTCTTAGTGTTTCAAAAGAGAGGTATACACTAAACAAATGATGTTAATCAATTTTCACCTAAGGGCGTATTATGAAAATATATATGATGTTGCAGGTATACCTTATATAAAATGGTATATATTTATTATGTGGGATGTATGTATACCTTATATAACGGTGTATATACATGTTAAGCATACCCCCTCCTTGCTATCATTGGGAAGTTTCGTGCGTAATGGGTGAGCATTCTGAATAGAAAAGCAGAATGTAGATATTGCCAAGGTCATAGTCGTCCTTTGTGGTCAGCAAATGACATTTATATATATATTTATTTATTTTGGGGGTGAGAGGTCGGGGGTATGTGACGCTCTCACTTGCCGGTTAGGAACTATGACCGCTTCCCGGACGTTGTGTGCGTGAGTTGATCACGAGGTGGGTGTCGTTGAACCCCACCAGGTGGCCCCAGTTTGCTACGTATATGGGCTGCTGGAAGATGATAGCATGTGAGCCTGCGTACTTCGAGTTATAACTCGGTTGGATGGTTATTATTACTTGTGTTTGTACTTTGGGTGTCAAGGGCATAATGGACCTCAATGACCTACATTGCCAGGATTAGTGTATCGGGGGGGTTCCTTGTTTGGATTTAGCTTCGGCGAGACGTCCCACGCACGAACCGCAGTGTAATGTTGGAACTTGGGGATAAGTTTAGTCCTTAATACTCATAATTAATTATATATATAAATCACCTATCCCGACAATCGACAGTGTTAGGAGTAGTGTAACGGGGGGGGGGGGGTTCCTTGTTTGGATTTCGCTTCGGCGAGACGTCCCACGCATGAAACACCATGTACTGTTGAGAATTGGGAATATTAATTAATTAAAATTGGACAATAATCATTTGGGTTACAAGCATCTTGCATTGAGGGCATAATGAGCCCCGAGGATCGATACGGTCAGGAGTAGTGTAACGGGGGGGTTCCTTGTTTGGATTTCGCTTCGGTGAGACGTCCCACGCATGAAGCGCAGTGCCATGTTGAGAATCGGGAGGAGTTTACTCCTTAACTCTTGATGCTTATAACTCATCTATAATAATTATATATATGGTTTCATGCCTTATATGGGCATCACTAGAATATAAATTCTAGAGAATGAGATTGTTGATGTGTTGTGATGATGTGGACATGATTGGATCATGTAACTTTATATGTTCAACAAATGAACATTATAAAGATAACTATAACAATTACATTAAAGATAATGTATATAACTTAAAGAATATAGTGATAATGTAGAATTGAGAGATAGGTTAGATGGTTTCACTTAAATACTTTATTTGGGTTTAAGTTAGAATCCTCATACCTAATTAGAATCGGACATCCTTTTGGAGACACGTGCATACGCTTAGTGCGCGCTTTAGATGAGAGGTGAGTTGAATGGTTATGGAGAGTTCGATTCCAACTAAATCACGTAATAATGCATTTATAATTATTATGCATTTTAATACACTTGCTATAAACTGTTTTTCAAACTCGGGTTCTGACCCGTCTATATTTTCCTCCTCCATGTATATATATTGTATTACTTCAGGTGTTCCTCCGCAAGGACGCCTTTGATATTCCTCCATTCAGGAATTGTGGAGCTGTGGCAGTAGCGGACTGTTGCGGCACTTTGCTTTAGTCGACTCCTATCTATTGTACATCTAGATTAGGATTCAGTAGTATTGAGTTAGTATTCAAGTGTTGTAGATTAACACTTTCATATTTTACTATCAGATTATTGTATTGTCTGTTGCCCGACAGCATATTCGATTATTCCATGGTTGAGATTTTATTGTTCAATGTATTGTAAACTTTCATAATTGGAGCATGCACAGTTCACTCATCATAGTTAGATGTATTTTGTTGGTTGGGTGCATTATTGGTTTGGTTGTTGTTGTTAAAAATAAAGTTTTAAAATTTTTCGCAATTCGCACTAAATGATTGTGGGTAGTTAGCCTTATATTATAGTGTTTAGTTGTTGATGTTGAGACTGTACCATCTGAGATACCTGATTTATGTAGTATAGGGCTGGCCACCCGTTATTATTTGGAGCGGGTTGTCATAGGCGGCAAATACAGGGCCAATAATTGGTTGGGCAAGTAAGTACTAATGATGCATTCGGCCAGTACACCTTGTCAATGCCGATAACAGATTTGGCAGCGTCATGACTCATGACTATGGGATGGACAACGACTTTTGCCTCGTCGAAAATCATTCTCAAATCAAATACTTGCCATTTAGGCCCTGTATGGCTGCGACGGCCTCTTCTAAACTACCCATATCTGAAATACAAACATAAAAAATCAGTGTCTAAAGAGAACTTGTAACGAAAATCCAAAAATAAATACCCACTGTCTAAAGAGCACTTGTTAAGAATATAGTACAGGACGTTTGGATTCTTATTCATAGATCAACACAACACACTTGAGAGCTCATTTTCATATCATCTTTAATTCGGCAAATCATTTTAATTCATCATTCCACGATTTTCGACAAATAAGTTCTCGAAAAATCATTCACACAACATGAGTTTTCAATCATCATCGAGATACATAAATATACAAAAAATTCACATTTACATTAGGTCAAACACCTAAAGTGCAACATATCAAATGCAACGCTTGAGGAAAAGGTATGCAACAAATAATGATATATTTCAAGAATTAGTGCAATGGGTGAAATATTTGACCTTTAGTTAGGATTCACTTCGTCATCATAATTCATAAGCATAAAGTTAGGCTAGTAATACTTACACACTACACGCATCGATCTTGAAGTAAAATGGGAAGTTCACTCTATCCTTTTTTGTTCTGAATATGGACGTCAAGTGTTCCTCCATTATATTATAACACCATTTTCACTCATTATGTTGCAAGTTGCTGCTAGCCTGATTAGTGGGAGCAAGAGTACCCTAGAACTCGAAGTGTTCTTCCATTCTGAATATCGATACCAAGTAATTATGTTGAAATGTGTAACATAGCACTACAAATTTTTTGGAGATAAAGTTCATTGGCCATTATATCCAAATATCACCTATTCTCCACTTATTTCCATAAATCATCAACATAAGTAACCAAGCTTGCTCAGTATCTTCTATTTTTAGACTTGTGTACCTGCAATATTACCTGCATACAAAGTTGCCTAAAACTTATGAATTATTTATTGACGATCCTTTTGAAAGCCAACTAATTGTGCAAGGTCGGTTAGCGCTAGACAACTATCAAAGATAGCCGAAGCATATCAAAATACCCACCGTATGCTTACCTCATACCTCAGGTTATCAGAATAAGGCGACTCTGGTTACTACAATAAGAAAACAAACACGCCCTTGTATATGCTACAGTAATTACTTGTCTTTTTACATGATTTATGTTCTTATATTGACAACAAAAGTATCGATCTTATGGTGAACATCCATATCTGAGCATTCCTAATTGCTTCTCCAATTATTTTATCATGTAAATGCCAAAACGAAGAAAATCAAGAAATACGGATATGGATACATTCACATTAAAACATGGGAAAAGGGGATGTTGGGATTCTCGATATATACTTAATACCATAAGTGACACTCTTCCTTAACTTACAACTAACAAATACAAAAAGTTGACATAAGCCGTAGATAATATCACTACCGATCCATTCAATAATTAGTTGTAAAGAAATCAGTAGTAGTTAAGTCATTACAAAAACTATAAATCAATAATAGATAATCACTCAAGAGTATAATTGCCATTATTGTAATAATATAATATTTATAGCTTCCTCAAGTTCTTCATGTATATACAATTGCTCTCAATCTTAGCAAATTCTGGCATTGACCACATATAATTTTAGCATGTTTCATAAAGTAAGAAAGAATCAATCTGGAAAGATGCTAAAAATGATATATAATTTTAGCAAATTGTATTTTAAATCGTAATACCAAATCAATTATACAATCATTTGAAAACAAATCCCGGTTTAATAAGAAAATTGAAATCGGTTAAATAAAAAAATTGAAACCGCATATAGAAACCGTTTGAAATTGAAACATCTCTCTCCGATTTTTTATCTTGGCCATCACCTCAACAATCTGAGGCTTCACGCAAGTTAGCGCACAACTTATATCCATGAACATCATATACTAAAATAAGGCCAATCATAGGACCCAAATAGTAACAAAAATTCACTTCGTTCAGTGAAACATTCTTTTTGACATTATGTCAAACACATTGACTACAAACACCAAACTCATCAACATAGATTGAATAAACATATAATTTGGAATACATCTTAATCTGTATCAAATAAACTACAAAAAAAATAAAGCACATCCCATTTTTTTCAGATCATAAATTAAATAAACAAAGACTACACTTTATTTGGCATACTACAAAAACTAACACTCATCAACATAGGTGAACTCACAATAGCAAGATATGATTACACATAAAATGTTAATTAAAATGATAAAATAATTTGATAACATATATGATGCTCAAATATTAGATATGATTACAAAACCTATCTAATGCTCAAACATTAAAATGATAACATAATTTGATTACAACATCCCCCCTCCCCAACAATAACAGCAAAAACGCAAATGAAGGTCATAGATTATTGAATCTCCAAAGTAGTATAGAACTCGAATCAAAAGGGTAATTTTGAATGAATTTTCAAATCTTAATACAAATTTATAATAAGAATCTCCAAAGTAGTATACGAAATTGAAAAAGTGATCTATACATAGCCATACCTAGAGTGAGGATTGGTTGATCTCGTGACCGATGGTGAGAGAAATGCTCTTTGTTGACGGGTTTGAGAAGTTGAGAACATGAAAAGGAAAGAACAAAGTTGTTAGATCTAGACATAACCCTAAATGGACCTCCTTTCCACACATCAAGAACAAAATGCATAAAATCCTAAGCCAAAATCCAAACCACTAAGGGAGGTATCGTTTGAGATCAAGGGCGATGGCGTGGGAGGGATGAGAGGTGGTGCATAGGAGGGGGCGGCAACAAGGGAAATGGGAGAGAGACATGGGTATAATGCAAGAATATGCGTGTGTGAGGTAGAGAGAAATGAAAAAGCTTTTGGAGAAGCAATTTACGTTTTTACCCTTATTTTTGAATTTTGAAAAATCGGGGGAAATAAAATAGAGTGTATTAAAAGGGTGGGAAGTCAAATTGTTAAGGGACAAAATGGGTATTGCAAGAAAAAATAATATGATGACATCATGGTGCTATCTTAGGACATACATAAGTTTCTTACTTTCTTATATATATATATATATATATATATATACATATATATATATATATATATACATGCTCACTTTCACATCTCAAACACCACTTGTAGTTGATCCATGTTAAGTCTCATTAGTGCACACATTCACTTGTGTATATTCACATGATCACTCACGCTATTCCCATGTCACTCTGCACCTTACAAATCTCACCCACTTATTCACATATCACCATGCTTAGTATATACTTCACGCTCCTTCCTAGATTTACTTTACTGTTACTTACCACGCAAATACAAAAATCTCTCTCCATAAGATACAAATAAAGACTCATGCATTTTTTCACAATACATCACTAGTGCATCAAAATATTGATAAAAAGTTTGTCCCTTACTGGTGGTCATTTCGTGATGAGTGACGACTTTACTAGGGTGCGGTTAACCTAAGCGATATGGCTCTCACCTTCCATTGGTCTCGTACCTTCATCGTATTTAAAACGGTTCCCCCGCATCATACCGCTTGATCGAACTCACGACGGGAGGTGTATAGCTGGGAACTCGTTCACATACGTCGAGCATATTAAATTCTCTCTCACACGTATCGTCTCCTCGAGGTATATCGTGAGTTAATTCAACTACATTGAGGTATATAAAAGGATTTGTCCACAGGTATCGATGTTTGATTGCGTTTATAGGCAAGATGCATATCGTGGAAGTCATGCCAAAGGGGGGAACCCTTCAACTAACTAAACAAGTGCATAAACCTCATATAGGCGTCAACCTTAGGGCACTCATAATTAGTTTGATGGTTACCATGCAAAACTTTGTCGAAGTTCACACCGCTCGAATTTTCACGCCATTTTGCTTTTAATAAAACAATACCCTATCCATGGACTTGAAAACAAGTCAAATTGTGTCTTACATTTTAAACCCTATTATTCCCAAGCTCAAGTCTTGTCCGACATTTTTCTTTCTTTTAGGAAAACATAATACAAGTGAAAACCTAATAATAATAATAATAATAATAATAATAATAATAATAATAATAATAATAATAATAATAATAATAATAATAATAATAATAATAATAATAATAATAATAATAGTAATAATGATGAGGTTTCTCCCTTTTTCTCCATCCTTTTCAAAAACCAAAAATACCAAGAATATTTTTCCCCTTTAAAAAAAAGAAAAATTCCCCTTTTATTCTTCCAAAAATGAACCTAAATCATTTTCCCTTTCAGGTTGATTGTATACCCAACTTTGGCCTGACTCCTAATTGGCTTCAATATTCCATCAAACCACCTCAAAGCTTCATTGTCTGTTCTACTACTTCAATTGAATTTGGGACCTACCTCCACAAGATATCCATGGAGAACAAAGATTAAGCATCGAATGTTAAGCCAGATCTTATGGCCATCCTAGTCAACTCAGTGCCAAGATTGACAACCTTAAAACCGATGTCCAGGAAATGTAACGACATTGAGCTTAGACTTTAGAAACTCATGAACCTGAGATACTCTTTCATTATACTATGCGTCCACCTACCCCCCAAGCTTATTTTGATCCTAGAAGAATACCAACACATCCTGAGTATCCCACCAACAAACAGGCTGCCACTTTCTCAACTCCCGATTCTGAACCTTACCCAGCTAGGGGACAATTTATCGCTACCTGTGGATCCCAAAGAAGAAGAACTAAACTAGGTTAAGAAAGACCTCAAACTACCGTCAAAGAAGTTTGATCAGGTCAAAATATTCGAAAACTACATGGATTACACCCACATGTCTCCCTACCCTAAGGCTAGGTTCTCAGGTCAATCACATACCCGACTTTGGATTGGCTCCCTATTGGCTTCAATCTTACATCAAATAGTCGAAGATCCATTTCTTATTCTACTACTTCAAATAACTTTGGGATCTATCTCCAAAATCTATCCATGGAGAACGTCGATAAAGAATCGAATGTTTAGCCAAATCTGATGGCCTTCCCAGCCCAACTCAGTGCCAAGATCGAAAACCTTCAAATTGATGTCTAGGAGATGCAGTGACGTCGACACCAAACTCTAGAAGCTCATAAACCTGAGATCTTCTTTCCTTAACTATGGGACCACCTACCCTCGGGCCTATTTGGATCGCGAAAGAATTCCAACATGTCCCGTGTACCCCACCTACAAACGGGTTCCCACCTGCTCAGCTCCTGATTTCGAACCTTACCTAGCCAAAGGCCAATTTACAGGTACTTATGGATCCTAGAAAAGAGGAATTGATCAAGGTAAAGGAAGACATAAAACTGTTGTTGAAGAAGTTTTATCAGGTTAAAATCTCTAGAAACTATATATATTACACCCACATGTCTCACTACCCTAAGGCTATGTTGCCATAAAAGTTCTAGATGCCAGACATTGAGAAATTCGAGGGAAACGGGCCACCAATTATGCACCTATGTAGCTACCATTGAGCCATGAACCTTCTTGGTTCCTCAAAATAGATAATGGCCTAGATGATTCAACAAACCTTGAAAGAAAGTTCTCTCATATGGTTCTTGTCTCTTAAAGAATCCAAAATCCGTAGCTAGGAAATTGTAGCCTAGGAATTCATGTCTCAGTATAAGTACAATGAAGAATTAAAGGTCATGCGCAGATACCCAGAGCCACTTAAGCGAAAACCTGAAGAATTAGAGAGAATGCCAACACTTTGACCATTAGATGCTCAGAGGAGGAACAAGTGAGAATTGTGAAGAAGAATTTCTTTCTTCATATTCGAGCATCGATTGGAGGTCAGTACTACCCTGACTTTAGAGACCTTTGAGAGGATGGTGTGGAAATCGAAGTAGGTTTCACCAAAGTGGAGTCTGAATGGAATAAGCTGACCAGAAAATATACACCTTGAAAATATGAGGAACTCACTAATGCCTTAGTGTCAACCATGAACAACATATCACAACCTTCTACCTCTTGGGGACCAAAAAGTCTCCCCAATCCTGCCAAAAAAGTGTACACTAAGCTCCATGCTCCCCTAACGCATGTATGCCATTCTCTTTTAATCCGAAATCTTATCAAGCCACTAGAACCTCAACCATTAGCAAACCTACACCCTAAAAACTTCAATCCTGATGTTCGCTGTGACTTTAACTAAGACGTTGGCCACACCACCGACCAATGCTTTCACCTAAAAAATATGATCTAAGGCCTAATATACGAGGGTATCATCACCCGCTAACTAATACCAATCCCAACACCATTCACAACCGTCTTCTAGAACATGGAACAAGGTCAAATGTCATCTTCTTGGAAAGCAACCATGAATTTGACCCTTTGACCAGATTGTGCCTATAAAAGCATCCATCATCCCAATAGTTTCACCCAAACCTCTCAATGTCTACAAATCATTCCTCTTGCACTTGACATGACTTATTGATTAAGATTTATCAGTCCTTATAAGATCATGTACTTCCATTTGCACCCAATAAAAGGGGGGATGCATGGAACTATTTGATGTGTTAGACCAACTTCAAAGGTTTGGGCTAAAATTCCCTGCTAAGATGTCCAACGACTATAATAAATTCAGTGGACTATTCATGGAAGCCCAAACATAAGCTCGAGAATCATATGAGTGGGTGGTACCCATTGAAGAAGTCTGTCTAGATGACATTGTACAGACTATAGCCATTATATTTCAATAGACGATGGAAATCAGCAGCATCTGTGAGTTGCTCACTACTTTAAAATTTCAGGGGCGATTGGGCCCTGAACTTTTTCACCCCCTTGCCAAATGGGAAGAGTTATATTATAAGGCCATACAGGTTATCGAATGCATTTTTTACTCTTTGAAGGAAGACACCGTAACCACCGAATGGGAGGATGCATGTTGAAATAGATATACCTTCCCCACCCGTGAGCCCTTTCGTGGGAGGGCGTTTTGGTATTTTGAGACCGTTGCATCCCCTCCTCGTTCAACCATGATTGGGCTTACTTATTATCACCATTTCCCTCTCAATATGTAGAGGATGCTAAAAGAGCGACTTCTTCTATGGAATATGTTGGAGCTTCCCATTTTCTAGAGGAGACTCCTTTAGCTTCTTCTGAGGCATCTCCTCTTCCTATGGTTCCTCTGGACGTTGTTCCAGTATCTTCTAGTCCTCTAGAAGTAATAGCTTTTTCTCTTTTAGCTATCTTTTCCACTTGGTTTTCTTGTATCCTTAATAGTTTCTTACCTTTCAGGTTATAGCTGTTTCTCACTTAGTTGTATCTCTTACTGAATCACTAATGTAGTTCCTTCTGGTGAGGCCTATCATTCTATTTGACCCTTTTTCCACCATCACTGAGGTAAGATCCTTTCTTTTGCATTTTCCCTCCTTTATGTTGTGTTTCTTGTGCCTAACCCTTTGATATTTTTTTGCATCTTTCTCTAGGTTTGACTCTTCCCTCTCATTCTGGGACCCCACAGGTTCCTCAGGCTATCGTTGATTCATCTTCTTTCCCAGGAGTTCTTTCGGCCCCTATGGTAGTTGATACGATTGTAACTCAAACTACTTTAGTGGTACCTTCCCCAATTCTTCAACTTGTGCCTTTTCACGAGGAAGATGCATCACCAAGGGCTGAGGTTCCTCTTTCTAAGGTTTAGCTAAAACTCAGAGAGATATTGAGCTCAGTCCTGCAGCCATTACTCATGCAATTTCCACTGAGGTAACTAATCCATTCTCCATCATTTGCATAAGGCCTATCATTATACCTATTAAAACGAAGTACAAAGTATAACTTCCTTAACAATGAAAGCCCATTGTTAAGTTTCTTAACAAATTCTCAGTTTCAAGGTGACTTAATAATGAAAAATACACTTGTTAAGGTTTTTGTTAAGCTCCACCAATAATGGTGACTTAACAATGAAAACCACTTTCTAAGATTTTTCTCAAACTCACCTATGGCGGTGACTTAGCAATGAAAACCACTTGTTAAGATTTTTCTCAAACTCCACCTATAACGGCGACTTAACAATGAAAACCACTTGTTAAGATTTTTCTCAAACTCCACCTATAACGGTGACTTAACAATGAAAATCACTTGTTAAGAATTTTTTCAAACTCCACCTATAATGGTGACTTAACAATGAAAACGACTTGTTAAGATTTTTCTCAAACTCCACATATAACCGTGACTTAACTATGAAAAACACTTGTTAAGATTTTTTTCAAACTCATTCCTCTTTACCATGTTTCAGGTTGTGAGGGATCCCGCTATTGTCAAAATCCAACTTAGTGTAGTCCCTCGTTTGTTGCATCTATTAATCAAAGGCCAATATCTTCAGAGGAAATCACTCCCAACGATCTTGGTTGCACTATAGATTTGTCGACTAATAATGAGTCCTATTATGGGGTTCCTCTACCCAACAAAACTCCTCATGAGCTCAGCCTTATGGTCCTTCACTAATCTCCTCAATAATCTGCTTGCAATCGTTCTATCATTGAATAAATCACCACTCATCACCCTCAACCTTTGCTATTGATTACTAGCATTCAAATATATTGGTGATGAGCTATAGGCTCCAGGGTCTAGCATCCGTTATTGCTGAGGTTGTCAATACTCAAACGTCCAGTCTTACTAAGCCCCTCATCAATCGGTAGCAGGGCTACTTGAGTAAGATGGGCAAGGACGGATTCTAGTTGAATTGGTTGATTAACCACTTAAAGCTTTTAAAAAGAAAATAGTTGGAGAGTCGGAGGGATCTTTATTTGAAATATGTAGAAGCGTAACAGGCTGAGGAGGCTAGGTTATTAGAGTTGAACCCTCTATTGGGAGCAGCTGATGAGGAAGTTAAGGCTTTCGAAGAAGCTCTGCTAAAGGCCAAGCAAAAACGTGAAGCCTTATTGATTGAACGGGATCAAGTCCAGACCAGACTTGAATGATGTATTACTACTCAGAGAACATGATTGGAGTCTTCTTCGGGCTATCTTGGATACTTATTTTCCTTTCCTAACTTGTGGTTTCTTTTAGGTTAAATTCCCTTATTTTTTTGTGTTGTGTTGTAATTTTTTTCATTTCCTCATATGTAATTCTTTGGCAATAGTTCCCAATTTTGTAGTCGTTCTGAGAATATAAATGAAAAAACATGATTGTTACCATGCCATGCTTTGTTATAACTCTTCTATTTATTGCAAAGATTATACTCTTATAATTTACGAGAACATTCTTTCTTATTAACTCATCACACAACAAAAAATAAATAATTCATGATGAATTACAACATAACTCTAACATAAAATAAATTTCTAACTAAAGTTACTCGCTTAAACATAATAGACCTTTGACCATTTGTTATTAATCTTGAAAGGTTTATGATCTTCCATCTTATAGATTAAGCAGTTACCTGAATCGTGATCCTCGTTCACAATGAAAGGTCCCTCCTAATTCATCACAAATTTAGGCAATGGGAGCCCTCGAATGTGCTTCACCGCTGCCTTAAAAAACAAGTCCCCTTCTACAGACTTTATTAGTCTCACCAAGATATCATATTCTCTGGCGAGCTAATTCGTGTACATTTGGAAGTGTTGCATTGCATTATCCCTGTGTTCATCCAGTGCTTCCAACTGTATGGGTTCACTTTGAGGAAGCATGCTGCTTCATAAGGCATATATGGATGAGGGAACTTCCAGCTCCACTAGCATAATTGATTCAGATCCAAATATAAAAGAGAACGATGTATACCCTATAAGTTTCCTCTTTGTCGTTCGATCGACCCAAAGAACTGTTGGAATCTTATCATCCCATGAACTTGGGAAATCCTCCATCATTTTGGCCAATATATTGACTAAGGTCTTGTTTGTTTCTTTGGCTTGATCATTACCTTTGGGGTATGCCACTGTTGAGGTATGATGGATGATTGAGTACTTATCTGTGAGCATCGTTACCTCTTTATTAACAAATGGGATCCCGTTATTAGAGGATAACTTTTGGGATCCCAAGTTGACAAATTACGTACTCTTTAATGAAGTTGTCCACCATACCTATTATTTCTCTCTTCAGTGGTATTGCCTCAACCCACTTTGCAAAGCACTCCGTTGCCACTAGTATCCAGATCTTTCCCCTAGAAGATGGATGCATTGAACCTATAAGGTCAAACGCCTAAGTGCGGAGTGGGTAAGGAATGACCAAAGAGTGTAAGTCCACCAAGGGAGCATGGATCCTGTTTTCGTATAGCTGGCATGCCTTTCACTTTTGAACAAACTCAGTAGAAACTTTCTCTATGGTTGTCCAATGATAACCCTATGTTATTAATTGGTCATATAACTTTGCTCCTCCAATGTGAATCGGATCATGAGATTTCTTTAAGAATTCTATTATCTTCTCTTTCATGATGCATCTTAATGACATAATTGGAGAGCTGCTCCTCTTGAATGCATAATTGTGGGTCACTTTGTTTGAGTCCTATTGTGTCAATTTTCTTTGTAGGAACAACTCCATCCTTGATAAAATCAATGTAAGGTTGCCTCCAATCCTCCTGAGTTTCAACAAAATGACATTCAGCTGCCTAAAAGAAAATTTGATATTTATCGCACCTTCGTTATAACTTTGCTGCATCATGCTTCATCATTTGCTAGAAGTACCCCTCTCTTTGGATTCTTCTGTACATATGGATCTCAGTTGTTTTATAGTGTTCATCATGTGTCTTCTGTAACTTTTGATCTCCTTCTTCTGGACTGATTCACCTTGATGACCATCCTCCCATGTTCCAAAAGTAAAGACTTCATTGGCGGGAAAAATACTTCACTAACTCTCTCAGTTCCATCTTTCCTTCCCCAGACTCCAACTTCTTTCTGATCTCATCTCTTTAATTCGAATTTTCTTCCATCGACAAGATCATCTATACCATCGAAGGAGCTTTTATTCCTTATATCGAAACAATTGTTGTGTCGCTATTAATGTCCACTTTCTAAGCAATGGTGGCATAATCATCAACATGCCTCCTTATCTTAGCTTGACGAAACTGATTAATCGACCGTCAGATGATTATTTTATAGGAAATAGGGTTGAGGTGCTTCAACTAATATTCCCTATTCACTTGCTGAACCCCCAAGATTGAATCACCTTTGTTGCACAGTGAATCTATACCTCTTTGAAAGGCCTCTATTAACCCCAGTACTAACGCCTCATACTCTGCTTCATTATTGGAGCAAGGAAAATATTTTGCTTCCGTTTTGAGAGAATAACCCCTGTTCCCCCTTCTTTTATTTCGAAGAACCATGAAACTGCATAGTCCATTCTTCAAGGTTTGCATGCAAAATGTTGGCCTATAAATCATCTCCAGGAATGATCTCTCAGGGTGGCTCAAATATTCCAGATGGAAAGATTCCAATAAATCTGCATATGCTTGTCTCTTGATTTAACGAGGGACCCCACACTTCAAGTCATTCTGAAAGGATACGGAATAACCTTACAACTCTTCCAATCAAAATAGTTCTTCCCAAAAAAAACTTAATGGGATCACATCTTGTAACAATATGAATTGTGAAAGACATCATGTTACGTCTAAGTTTTTGTGCTACAAATACCAAGGCTAAGCAATGTATCTTTATACTATTATACCTTTCGGATGGTCCATGTACGATCCTGGTCAGATTGTATATTAACTATTGCTACCCATCAACTTCCTACGCCAAGAGAGATCCAACTGACCTAGTGGTAAACATAAGGTAAAGTTGTGACACCCCGCCTAATAAAATACCGGGTGATCATTCCTATACCAAATTAAAATAGGAATCCCAGTTGGATCATCCTCAGCATCACTGTCGAAAACTTCTTAAGACTTACTAACCACCTAGTATTCCAAAAGCTGGTGCCAATTTTAACTTTTTAATTAAACCAAAACTGTACATGCGGAATTAAAATATAAACCATTCACACAACTGAATGAAAATAAACTGAATCATAATTACACAACATGCCGAATAAATCACCGGCCACCAAAGAAATAATCCAAATACCAATATTCAACACCTGAAAAACTGTACCGAGAAGTCTGGGCGACAAGCCCTAAATAAAACTGAAACTGATAAAAGATTCCTACTCTAGGAATGAATGAATGATGCGTTTAATCCAAACTCCTGCTAGCATCCATCTATGCCGCAGCTCCGTGTCCCTGGAATAGAATATCAATCCCGGCGTCCCTGTGGCTGGACACCTAAAAGGTTTTGAAAATATTTTTATAGCAAGGGTTAGAACCCAAAACATTTTGAAAATATTTAGCAAGTGAATTAACTGCAGTAATTTAAATTGCATGAATGCGCTTCATATTTAAGTTAGTGTCGCACTCCCTTGTGGACATTCTCACCCCTCCACTATTGTGCACACCTACCGGTTACCTTAACCCCACCTAGTTGTACTACCCCGTCCAACTAGTCCTGGTATAACCTTCCCTTGCCATACTACTCTAACCCGAGTATAATGATTCTTTAATTATAAGTTATTTCACAATTAACTTAATTAATTCCTCTTAATTAGTAGCATATAACCGTCTCACAAGTTATATAAAGTAAATACATCACACCCTGTATTTTTCCCACAAATGAATAACTTAATTAATTTCACATTAATTAACAGCATATAACTGTAACCCGAGTTATATAAGGTAAATACATCACACACTGTATTATTCACCTACATATAATATTTACTACCATATTATACGTACCTTTACTAACATCCACACATATATTATTCGTGTATCCATCCTTCCGAGTATACCCTCACCGGATGATTCTCTCTAAAATGATATTTCACTAGGTGTGCTCACAAAACCTAGTTTCCCCAAGTTGGAATCGCTCACCAACTTGGACCAAAATATAAACGAAGTGGAGGCGGTCATATTCCTTCCCTGAAAGTGAGATAAATCCCTCACCCATATATACCGGACGCTATGACCTGGGGATATACTCGCCCTACTCCTCAAGCTAGGGGATTCACCCATATCGCGCAACCTCTCTTGATAGCATTAGAGTATTTAAATTGAATAAATATCTAGTCACTGATATTTACCATCACACACACACACACACACACACACACACACACACACACACACACACATATATATATATATATATATTAATAACCCCGGCTTTACCATGTACTCAAAATCCCGTACACTGCCTGTAATTTCCTGAGTCTGTGGCACGACTCAATGTAATTAATTTTCTCGCTTAATAATTTATCGTATTCCCCAGTCTATGGTCTGACTCTAATATATTTAACTCACACCTAAATTTATGAAATACTTTTCTCCGAGTCTATGGTCCGACTCCAATTAAATTAATTAACTCACCCATTAATTTAATAACGCCCCAAGTTTATCGCCCGACTCTAATTAAATTATTTAACACACTTATTAATTTAATGCCGCCCCGAGTCTATCGTCCGACTCTAATTTAATTAATTTAACCATTAATTAATCAACAAAAGTCCGAGTCTGTGGTCCGACTCTAATATAATTAATTAACGCACCCATTAATTTAATAACGCCCCGAGTCTATCGCCCGACTCTAATTAAATTATTTAACACACTTATTAATTTAATGCCGCCCCGAGTCTATCGTCCGACTCTAATTTAATTAATTTACCCATTAATTAATCAACAAAAATCCGAGTCTGTGGTCCGACTCTAATATAATTAATTTACACATTAATTAATTAAATCCTACCCGAGTCCACAATCCGACTCTAATTAAATTAATTAATACACTTATTAATTTAATACTACCCGAGTCTACAATCCGACTCTTATTAAATTAATTCTCACACCCATTAATTTAATCTTACCCGAGTCTAACATCCGACTCTAATTCAATCAATTAGCGCAATCATTTATTTCATAACTTGGTGTCACCCAACCATTATCCCCGGACTCACTTACTTGGCCCGTAACTTAATATTTCCCGAGTCTATGTTCCGACTCCAAATTAATTACTCTCTCTCAAAATAAATTTGATACTTTGGTGTCACATAACCAACATACCCGGACTCACTCACTTGGTCCTTTTTTACATCTCATAATTTCTTTTCCACATTTTTCGCCCACAATGTGTCACACATTTATTTCCATAATTTCCAAATTATATTTACCTATAATTACCAACATATCCGGACTTGCCCACTTGGTCCATAATTAAATATTCCCCCGAGTCTATATCCCGACTCAAAATTATTTAGTTTATCTCCAAACTTAATTCACTACCTTGGGGTCGCATGACCAATATACCCGGATTCACTCACTTGATCCGTACCACACTATTTTGGAATCAAGTCTCTCAAATTCATCCATTAAATGTCCCACATAAATTCATCCTAGTCCCAATTACTTTCTCCCATAATTGCTAGGAATATTTGTTTCACAATTATTTACCACTAATAAATGTATGGAAATTAAGTTATAATTAATTCCCCCTTATATCTCACCCAGGCCGAACTGCCCAGAATTTCCCATCGTCGATCGATCGATACCCCCCGATCGATCGATCGATCCCTTCATGCCAGCGCTCCTTCCTCGCTGAATTCCACCATTAATGAAATTTCAAGGTTTCTTTCCTCAAAAACCAACCTCAAATCAGTCTATTAATCATCTCATAACATTTCTCATGAACTAAAAACATCTTCTAAACCTTTTAACATCATTAACACTATAAATCTTTACCCACCCAAGAACACAAATTTCTAGGGTATAATCCCAATTTAAAATTCAAATTCCATCCTTTTATATTCCGATTTTTCTCATTCAAACCAGATAATCATACTCAAAATTATATATCACAACTAATTCTTACCTTAAATTTCATTCAATGGTTCTATTAACAAAACCTCCTTTTTGTACTCATTTATACCCAACACGAATTTTGGTTTACACATCACTATGATACGAATTGATTATCACACTTTAAGAATCAAAACAGTTAACCACTTGCCTGTAAGTGTTCGTAGTGTCTGATCCGTTGGCGTAGTCCCTCAATTTGGCTCCAATAACCTCCAATTTGTTCTTGATTTGCTTTCCCCCAAATCTCCTCTCAAACCCTAGGTTTAGAGTTATGTTGGCTGCCATTCCTTAATCTCCCAATTAGGTTAAAAACCCTTAATCCCTTTTTTCACCTAATGGGCTTAACTAAAGTGGCCCAACTCACCCCGTGTGGGCCCGGCCATGCCCAAAAATACTTCGAGACCCAAATACTACCCCCGGGTACTCTTTTCTGACTAACTCGACCCATCCGGACTCAACCGCGCCCTCAGAATTGGCATCCGAATTAATTTATATAAAATCCTTATTTCATACCCAATTTAGTCTATACCGACTCCCGGTTGAGATAAGTGCATACTCCGTCATTAATACCCGAAATGACGTAATTAAATTATTACTATTCACTTAGTAAATAAATTGTCCTAAACATTAAACATTCACTTCCCGATTAATATTTAAATAAATATATTGTCATAATTAATTCAATTAAAATTACAACACACAAGTAATTTAAAATTCCAGAATTAATTAAATATTAAATGTACAAAAATACGGGGTGTTACAAAAGCTTCAACGGTATCCATGCCTTTGGAGCAATCATTATTTATGGAGAAGTAAGCAACTTTTTTAGCCCGGTGAGAGATTCTTAGTGAGATTCCTCCCATTTGAACTTTGTCCCTTTTTTCAGCAGCTGCATCAATGGATGAGTTATCTCGGCCAGTCCTGGCATAAATCTCCTGATGTAGGAGACTTTATTAAGGAAATTCTTGATCTACTTCCTTATTCTTGGACATGGCATCTATATAATCGCTCGTTACTTTTCATGGTCACCCCATGTCGATCCACCACAAAGCTCAGAAACTTCCCATTTATAACTCTAAAAGTAAACTTCAATGGGTTCATCTTTAGCTTGTACTTCTAGCACCAGATGATCACCTTTCACAAATCATTCCGATATTCTTCGACTTGATGACAAGGTCATCCACATAAAATTCCAAAAAGTTATGAAAGAAGTTATGGAAGATGGCCATTATCATTCGTGAAATTTCTTTGTACATGAAGTTTCCTAATAGGGTTCTGAATGCCATTTTCTCTGCATCTACTATATCCATCTTGTTTTTGTAGTACCCTACATACCCATCCATAAAGTTGTAAATTTTGTGTCCATCAGGCGTATGGATAAAGTTATGAATGAATGGAAGGGGAAACTCATCCTTTGGGAAAACTCGGTTCATGTCCCTGAAGTCCACATAGATCCTTAGCTAGTCATTGCCTCTCTTTCCCACTAGGAGTATGATTGACAACCAAAGTGGGAGTTGTATTAGCTTTATGAACCCTACTGCTAGCAATCGTTTAACCTTCTCCTTAATTTTCAAATCCATCTCAGGCTTGTAAGTTCTTGTGTCTTGCTTCACCGGTATGGCTGAAAGCATAACATTCAGCTTATGGAAACTTACTTCCTCATCTAGACCATCCATTTCTAAGTACTTCTATGCAAAGACGTCTATGTATTCCTGGATTAGTTCAATCAAGGCTCTTTTTTCCCCTCAGATCCTTCAAAATGAAGATGGTCCTTGGATCTTCTCCTTCTTCAGCTGAATCCAGCTACTCTAGATCCTGCGCTTGTGGTTTTTAGTGGTCCATCACGTACTCTGGTCTTCTCCCACTTCTTTCATGGACTCTTGTATGTTTGAGTTGTTTATGACCATACACTACCCTTGCTAGTCTACTAAAAAACATTCATACACTATGTCAACCTCTTCGCCAGCTTTTGGAATAACTCCTTTGACCGCCCGCTCACACCTTGAAAGGCGATAGATCACCTTCCCATCCTCCGTTATTACTTTCTTGCACTGCCTATTGACCTTTACTAGGTTAGGAGTCATTATCAGTTGATGTAAAATCTGGGATTTCAGAAGGAAATTGATGGTAATTTATGTAATTAACCATTCAAAGATAAAGAACTAAGTCATAGGGACCTACTGTTATGTAGTTGTATTTGAATTGACCATTGAAATGAACTTGGGTATGAAATTTAGAAATTGCGTATTAAAGAAACGTAACAGATTTGGATTACTGCCTAGATCCGAATAGATTCGTCCATAAAGGAGAATCTATTCGGCCCCTGAGGTAAGATGAGTTGGGACCGGGGATGGATCTAGAGTATTTTTAGAAAACCATATAATTTGGTGGGACGTTGTGTGGGTCAACGATGATGTTATTAAAAGTACTCTTGTGGCACATATATTAAATGGGAACTTATATTTAATTAGATGGTTAAATAAACTATAAAGAAGAAGCAATTAATAATTAGCTAGATGGTCATTTATTAACGGGTGGATAGTTATGAGCAATATATTAGGTAATTATAGAGTAATTACCATACATGTTATATGAGAATAATATGCACTTATATTTATTTGTTTGGACATACTTATGTTTGTGTACGTTCCTAACGATTAGGGTTACACGCATTCGAGACCGTACCACATGTTGACATAGGTGGGCACATGTTGTGTAGATCATTATAATAGGTACTACTTAGCAGCACCAGTTACAAGAGGTAGGTTCATATTCTAGGATCCTTTGTCACCACTGGGTATAGGTCGTGAACTTGTGTGCTACATAGGGACCGCCCCACTTATCTGTGTTTTGTGATGTCTGATTGGAGAGAGGATTCCTTCGGACTTACCGATTGAGCAAAAATGATACATTACTATTATATGACTTTGAGTGTTGCATATATGAAGGGACATATATATAATTACATGAATTAAATGAGATTTATTAAATTGTGTAAGAATGTAGACAGTAATTACAAACCCCATACTATGTAGCGTGCATATTAGATTTATATCACCTTTACGAATTATATGAGACTGGAATACTTCAAACCATAATAATATGGATGTAGATAATTATGTTCCAGTATGTTGATTTTATCTAATGCATCTTATATTAGACTCTCACATTTTTCATTTATTATTTCGGACTTGCTCGAATACGGGTAATATCACACTAGATAAACGGGGATATGTTAATTTACTTTGAATCTACTATATTTATTACATTTTAAATTAAATAAGTTAATTCTCGCAACTCTAGGGAAACTGACCCAAATTATCAACGTTTTATCCCCCGCGGGTGCATGTAGATAGGGTTAGTAGGATTATTGACGGATCAACCTTGCGATCTACTTTTTCTTACTAGACTCTCTGACTTTATTGACTCTAGTTTAGGTGATACCCCGCTTTAGTTTATTTATTACTTTTGGACTACTATATGGGCATAACCCTAGGGTTTATTTATTTCATGTTGGTTTGAGATATTTACGATTATATTGGATTTTAGTTACACTTAGTGAATGTAAGATTTATTATTGTTTTGGATATCCATTTAAACTCAATTATGGTTTATTAATAGGCGTTTTATGGTTTAATGCTAATAACAGTATTGATTAACAGTAAGCCCATCTTCGGTGTATCATGTCTGACTAACCTTTACATGAGGAAATGGGGGTTGTTACATATGGTATTAGAGCATCTAAGTTTTAGTGTCCTTAGGATATGTGTTGCGTTCATTACGTTATGTGTTGTGTTCTTTGATATGTAGAGCCATTGCTTAGGATTCATTGTATTCTTGCAATTTGTACTAATTCGAACCTTATTTTCTTGCAGATGGAAAACGTACGAAGGTTTAGACTTAAGCCCATAATTTCACCAGCTACAGATGATGAGGCTCAATCAGAGACATAAAAATAGCCTCAGGCACAACAATTGATCACTCCAACAGAGATCGCTACCATTGTGACCCGAGTGGTTTAAATAGCGATGGAAGCCATGCTCGAGAATTTTCCACCACCACAATCTCAACAACACCAACCGCCACCGCCGTAGAAAGTGGAAGCACCAGCCCAAGCGCCAGGGTTAGTCTGAGATAGAGTTAGGGAGGCCTTCGTAAAGGGACAACCTCTAGAGTTTTCAGGCAGACCATATATTTTAGTAGAAAGCAGGTTGAATAAGGATACTCAAAGGAATTTATGGATGATGTAGATTACATCACTCAAAAGAATATGCTGGCTTGATTTTGTCTTATGGGGGCGACACTCCAGTGGTGGGAGTTAGTCACTTCTGTTAGAGAGAGAGAAATCTTGACTATTGAGGATTTTCAGGAGAGATTTTCAGGAGCTCAGGTTCGAGAGTTATAGAGTCATGGAGTAGGATTTCACCACTCTCTCATACTTTTCAAAAGAGGATGTGAATACATAGTAGAGAAACATGGACAGGTTCATTGTGGGATCAACAATGAACATTTGGAAGGAACTTTTGGGGAACCTGTCATTCACCACGTATAATCAGATGGTGAACATCACCCTTTTCCACTATCAGGATCCCATGGAGTTATAGAGGAATAATGGTGAGAAGTTATAGGGGGCCGAGAGATCGAGCCAATAGGGTAAGACTAGTGGAGGTAGTGGTCACGGGACATAACAATTCAAGGTACTTTGTCCCCAAACCAACATAAATGATTCTGGGGTTTTGATGATCAGAATAGTTAGGTCTAGCGGGTCTATAGGCATCAAGGACAGGGCTAGTGGTGCCAAGGACAATAGGTCCAACAACACTGGGGCCATCAGGGCTAAGGTCAGCACGGTTGAGGCCATCAGGGCCAATAGGCTGAGCTACGCCCATTTGACAGGAACTGTTATACTTGCGGTGAGAGGGGACATATGTCGAGGAGGAGTCCTTAGGGTAATCTGGAATCTTAAGATCATGGAAAGTAGAGATTACATCAGGCTCCATAGGGGCAGAGCTAACAATTACCATTTACATAAGTTTCCACACTAATCGCCCCGGCACCCGCCACCTCACCTCAGGGGCAACCACCAGTATGAACGAGTGTATCACATTGTGCCACGAGAGGGGTCAGCGCTAGTTCATGCCATTGAGGATATTTTCCATATCTTTGGACACATAGTTCACATTTTGTTTGACACGGGGGCATATCATTAATTCGTTAGCATTGGTTTTGCACGTGAGACTGGTATAATTGATTTTTCTTCTGATATTTTATTTCACATAAACTCACTTGTGGATAGAAGACTTACTTGTACTAGATATGCATGAGTATGATGTCATATTAGGGATGGATTGTCTAGATACATATAAAGCCTGTGTTGACTATTATGGGATGTCCATCGTCTTTTCCATTCAGGGACAATAGATGTACCTAGTTACGATGTCTCACCCCGGGGGTGGGTCAAACATGAATTTGTATTATATTAAGAAGGAGAGTTCATTTGAGGTTTTAGTGTCACTAGACTCCATATCGGTAGTTGGTGACTTATTTGATGTATTTGAGGAGATCCAAGGATTTCCAACTAGTCGAGAGATAGACTTTGTGATTGATTTGTTTTCGAGCACGGGACCCATTACACATACACCGTTTCAGATGGCTCCTCTAAATATTTGGGAGCTTCGGATCATATTGAGAAGTTATTGGGATAGGGGTTCATTAGGAGGAGTACTTTGCCATGGGGTGCTCCAATTTTGTTTGTCAAGAAGAAGGACAAATAATTGAGACTTTGTATCGAATACATGGAGTTGAACAAGGTCAAACTATCGAATACATATCCATTTCCCCACATTAATGCTTTGTTTGACCAGATGAGCGGTGCTAAGTATTTCTCTAAGATTGATTTGAGATAGGGTTATCACCAGTTGAGAGTTCGGGAGTGGGATATCTTAAAGACGACATTTCTTATGAGATACGGGTGATATGAGTTTTTGGTTATGACTTTTGGGCTAATAAATGCACAAGTTGTGTTTATGGATTTAATGAATAGAGTATTCATGAACTTTTTAGATCAGTTCATCATTGTGTTTATTGATGAAATTATGATTTATTCTCGGACTATGGAGGATCACACACAGCATTTACGGTTAGTCTTCCAAACACTAAAAGACCACCAGTTATATGCTAAGTTCAAGAAGTGCAGTTTTTAGTTACTAGAGGTGAAGTTACTGGGCCACATTGTGTTTGAGGGAGGGATATTAGTGGACCCGGGTGAGGTTTCTGTAATGATGGAGTGGGGGCATCCCACTATACCACTAGGTACACAGTTTCATGGGATTAGCCAAGTACTACCATCGGTTCATTGAGGGGTTCTCAAAGATATCCCAGACCCAAAGAAATTTGACGAGGAAACACGTGTCATTTGTATGGAATGATGCGTGGCAATAAACATTTAATGAGCTCAAGTGTAGGTTAACTACAACACCAGTTTTAGAACTACCTCAGGTGGGATAGACTATATGGTGTTTACAGAAGTGACCTTGAGGGGACTTGGAGTTATTTTGATGCAAGAGGAGAGGATGATACCTTATGCTTCAAAAAAACTAAAGCCTCACAAGGAACAATACCCCACCCACAACTTGGAGTTAGCAACCATGGTTTTTGCACTGAGAGTGTGGCATCATTATGTCCTAGGGTAGAAGTTCCATCAATTCAAATACCATAAGAGACTACAGTATTTGTTCATGCAACGGGATTTGAAAATGAGGACGAGGATATGGATAAAGTTTGTGAAGGATTACCAATTCGAAATTCAGTACCACCCGTGGAACGCGAGTGTCTTAGAGGATGGTTTGAGACACAAGCCAATTTTGGAGTTGGTAGTAGTGTGGAAGGAGAAGTGGAAATCACTTCTTGGGGATGACGACTTGACCTGTGCATTTAAGGTGGTTCTCACCATCACCTGAGATCATTATTCGAGTTGCGAAGGAACATGAAAGAGATCATATTTTCCAGGAATGAATTAGATAATTATTATCCGAGGGGTAGAGAACTATTCCATTTGGTCAGATGGTGGATTGAGATTCCAAGGCAAAATAGTTATCCCAGATGATGAGGATTTTAGGCAAGCCATTATATTTGAGGCTCATGGATTCCACTTTACCATATATGACAGAATTGATAAGATGTACCATGACATGCGATATCAGTAATAGTGGGTTGGGATGATGATGGATAGTAGATTTTGTGTCCAAGTGTGATAAGTGTTAGATGCTGAAGGCGGACCATCAACGTCCCTGTAGGTGTGTTACAGCATTTGGGGATCCCGATGTGGAAATGGGAGAGAATCTCCATGGACTTAATCACTAGGCTACCTACATCACAGAGGGGGAACGATTCCACCTGGGTGATCGTTGACGAATTAATAAAGGTGACTCCCTTATTATCGATCCAGACAGATTACAGCTCAGAGAAGTACGCTAGATTTTTCCATGTAGAGATTGTGAAATTTTATGGGGTATCGCTCAATATTATGTCGAATTGAGACATGACGTTTGTGTCCCATTTTTGGAGGAGATTTTAGTAGGCTTTAGGGGAAGAGTTGAGATTGAGCTCCTCATATCATCATCAGACCGACGGGTTAACGGAGAGAGAAAAAAATGATTTTAGGCTTTATGGATGTACATACTAGACTTTAAGGGGACCTGGTAGTAGTCTTTGCCCTTGGTGGAGTTTGTGTACAACAACAACTACAAGTTCATAATTGGGATGGAACCATTTGAGGTGCTTTACGAGATACCTTTTCATTCGCTCCATAAAGGTTGAAGGTGGGGGAGAATAAGTTACTTGGGACAAATTTAATTTTGAACACCTCAGAGAAGATAGAGATGATTCAGGCCAGGATACAGATTGCCCAAGATAGGAAAAAGAGCTATGTAGATGTGGCTATAAGGAACTTAAACTTTAATTTTAGGGTTTAGGTGTTGATTAAAGTATCTCCCATGAAGGGATGATAAGGTTTGGGAAGAAAGGGAAGTTGTCTCCCCGATACGTGGGACCATTCCCCATCCTTCAGAGGTTTGGGTCCATAGCTTATCGGTTGGGATTATCGATCCACTTGCAGAGGATGCACAATGTCTTCCATATTTTTGCATGCAAAGGTTCCTTAGAGACGAGATAGCATACCAGTATATCGACATTGATGAGATAGATCTCCAGCCAGACACTACTTATAAGGAGAGACATGTAGCCATTCTAGACCGTCGGGAGCAATGACTTCGATTCAAGGTTGTTCCATTGGTACGAGTTCAGCGGGGACACCATAGGGAGGACTAGTGGGCTTGGGAGAGGGAGGATGACAAGCGAACTAAATTTATAGAACTCTTCTATCTAGGTACATATTTTCTAGATTCCGAGGATGGAATCCCGTTATTAAGGGGAAGAATGTCATACCCCGTATTTTTCTAGTATTAAATAAAACCACTTTCGAAATCATATGAAATTCATAGGAACTAAAATTAAATCGGTGAATTTTATTTATTAATTATGAATAGGTTAATTTATTATTATTTAGTAATCATGTGAAATTTACATTAGATGTTCAATAATTTCAGTAGAAACAATTGCTGGTGTAGTGAATAATTAATATATGATGCGTGTCTAAATGGTAAACATAGTTGTGGAATAAAAATAATTGAGACACATTTCAGGAGGACTTATGGTCTCTTTTAGGTGTTTTAGACCTTTAGAATTGGTTCCAGGGTATATGTATATAAGTTGGAAGGTTATTGAGCTAGTTTGATTAAGGTTTCGGGCCATTTGGGGGTCCACAAATGAGAAATTAGGCTTAACTCGGGAATTGGGGTTAATATAAGATTAAGGTCAAGACTAATACTCCCCACACTTAATTAAACACCTAATCCTAGCAGCCCCACCTCAAGGAAGAAAGAAATAGAGGCCTAAGAGGAGATGGAATAAGGGACTCAAGAGGAAATCATCAATCATCATATCCAGGAAGAAATTTTCTTGCTTAATTTAATGTCCACTGTATTTCTTGATTTATCATAGTAAACCCCATAAAATTTGTGGGTTCTAGTATGAAATTTGTGACTAAATGATAAGATTTAAACTTATGCATGTAGAAAGATAAATCGGAACTTAAGTGGTTTAACCGAGAATTATAGGATGATTACAATCTTGGTTTGAATGATAGAACTCATGCCTTAGGGTTTCTGAATAAACTGAAAATATTGATGCATATGTAGAGAATTTAAACTCATCTTTTAGGGTCTGTAAATCTATAGAATTATAATACCCGTATTATGTTAAAAATAGAGTTTAAATCTTATTGGAATTATGATAGAAAATCTGGGTTAGGAGTCATGATCGATTGTTGTAGAATCTAGGATTTGGGAAGGAAAATGATGTTAATTTCTTTAATTAACAATTTTAAGATGAAGAACTAAGTCAGAGGGACCTACTCTTATGTTGCTATAATTGAATTGATCATTAGAATGGACATTGGGATGAAATTTATAATTTGTGTAATGAATAAATGTAACAAATCTGGGTTACTTATAGATCCGAATCAATTCTGCCATGAAGGAGAATTGATTTGGCCAAAGAGATGAATCGATTTAGCTCCTGGGGCGTTATGAGTTATGTAATACCCTACACTTTTATGGATATTTATATTACACATGTGGGTGTAATTTGGTAATTTGAGGAATTTTTATAAATAGTAACTTTGGAGTTTACAAGTGTTATATGATTAACGATGTATATTACATTTACTTTTGGGATTAAGTAAATGAGTCGAAATATTTATATGTCATGTCTTTAGTTGGGTTAAGTGATAGGATATAGTTTACGTTGTAGGAAACACGTGTAGAAAAACGTCGGGTCCGACTAGTGAATTTTAGTTAAGTAACTCGGATGTAGATTTCGAGTGCACGATTGGTTTCGAAATGTGCGACATAGTCAAAATAGAGTATCCGGGGGTGATTTTTAGGTTTCGAGGACTTTTGGACAAGTAGGGACTCGTATTTGTGTATACGAGTCAAAATTGGGTTTAACAAGAGATAACCCTTACCTCTCTCTTATAAGGCACAAGAGAGAGAACGAGAAGAAAGAAAAAGAGAGAAAATAATAAGAGAAGAAATGAAGGAAAAGGAAGAGAGAAAAGGGGATTTCGGGCCAAACTCTGCAGGATTCGACTCGAGGTCGTCGGATTTTATCCATGAGGCAAATGTTTACTTTCTTTATTCAGTTGAGTGTGTGTGTATCTCATATTGTAGTTGGTAAACTATAGGATTTTTGGGTTGAAATCCTTGAAGTAAATTTGGGAAAATTGATTTTGAAATCACAAATAGATGTGTTGTTAACTCTTGAAGATTTCTGGTGTTAAACCCATGTTAATGGTGTATATATGTGGATTGAAATTAAAAATGATAAGTTTGGGTTTTAATGATTTTAGGGTTTAAAATCTAAGAGAACTTGTTCAATCCCACAAATTAAATGATGTGTTAGTTATAAATCATTGTTTATATGATTATATTATTGTTGGTTGAGATTATAAACCACGAAAATGGAGGTTGGGATGATATTTGGGAAGTTTTGAGAAGATGAAATCGCCCAACTAGTGACCTCTGAACAGGGGGAATCGATTCGGGTCTAGACCGAATCGATTCGCATAAGGAGTCCTATAAGACTGTATCAAGTCGAATCAATTCATATTTAGAACGAATCGATTCACCCTTGAAGAACTGATTGCAGACCCTTTTTTGACCGAATCGATATCGATTTCCCATAGCTGGATTTGATTGTTTTCCTTCTTTAAGTTTAGGAGGAGTTAAATTGCAAATTGGAATTATAGTAGTGGATTCTAAAAGTGATATTAAGACTCCTAGATGATGGAATTGAGGGTGAGTAATCCTTGGGATGAAAGAGGGAATCTTGGATTAGTTAAGGGTACAGTCCGGGGTATGGACCTAATGAATGGTTAGGACGCGCAACATTCGACAGAGGTCTTCGACAAGTGTGTATAGATATATTTATGCAATTGAAATAAATATGGGACGATTATATTTGAAAAAATCCTAGGATGTGATTAGGATAGAATTTAGGATATGGGATAAAACAGGATCTAGCGGCTATTCGGTGCATCTATTGATGACTATTATTATAGGTGATGTGATACCAATGCAATTAATATAAGTAGCCTGTATACTTATTTAAGTATTACAAATTGGTATATCGGGATTAAATATAAATCCCTAAAAGTGATTAAGGTAAGTAAATCTTAAGTAAAAGAATCCTTATAGGTTTAGTATTTTAAGTGTGCAAATACTTATATAGTATTACGAATGGGAACATTCGGGATACCTTGGCCATCGCTATAAGAGTTCGACAATTATAGCCAGGGCATATTGAGAAGTGACATAATATATATACGAGTACTGTTACAGTTTATATATATATGATTTGATTATAAATATATTCGTATGCAAACGATATATTTATGTATCCATATATCTCTAGTTCTATCCATGGAGGTTGCGCGATGTGGGTGAATCCCCTAGCTTGCGGAGCAGGGAGAGTATATTCCCAGGTCATATTATCCCACATATGGGTGCGATAATGATTCCACTTTCAGGAGGGAATATGACTGCCTCCGCCATTTAGTGTTTCCTACCATGATCATGAGTAAGTCTAGCTTGGTACCTGGGTTAAGTTGAGCATACCCGGATGATGATAGCACTTTGATATTGCAGCCTCGAGTTATAGCTCGGTGGGATGGTTATTATACAAGTTATTGTAAAATAGGCATAGATATACTTTGTTGCGTATAGTTTATTACTTGTATATGAAGATGAGATATCATATAACTTTGACTGGTGTAAAGTGTAAACGAATAAGAGTTTATTCTTCTTCCGGGAGATTTATATCCGGATTTATACAAATGTGAATCAGATATTAAAGCGAAAATATATGTAAGGGATTTTATTCACTAAAGTGAATAAATGGTATTTTAAACTAGTGGATGTTTTGGAACATGAACAATATATATATATAACTGAGAACTATATATGTATATCTAATCGATGGTTATATCAACAAAAGCTTAGGTGATAGTTTACGGTATAACCTATATTATATGACGCAGGGTAGGTGATAGTTATGAGGATTTAGAGGATGGGTGAAGGAGATTAGTTAGGCAGGGTAGTGATGCGAGGGAAACCGAGTGTTCATGTAGGGACACTGTCATTGACTTCAGCTCCCGCTCTACATGCAAAAACCTAAGCTATAACTACACTTGACAAGCAAGCACAGCGGTAAGTCGGGTATCGTAAGAAATCCATAGGGAGTGATTGAATTTTAGATGTTAATTGCTTTAATTACTTTAGGAATAAAAGTGTAAGATAAATAAAAGAAAAGGTGATGGTTGGTTATAGTGGAAAAAGAAAAGAATAAGTTACGCTACACAAAAGTAAAGTGAGGATCGGGATCGCATCCTACCACACAGATCGAAACAACTACTAATTAGAGTTAAGGCACAAAAGAAATTTAATCGAGCATTTTCAATTAAGAATAAACATCACACAATAAGGAATTCAATCCAAAGTTGAGTGATTAAACATTTAACGGAATATGTTCACACTCGGATTAAATTCGGATTGCCGTTATAAACATTAAAGTTTCGTGATAAATAAAGTTAAACGCATAATAATCCAACTTTAATACACGCAGTTTCAATTAAATGCAATTTTACATAAAACCCTAACTTTTAAGGTTCAAACCTATAAATGGCGGAACAAAATCCCGACCCTATTTATCTAGGCGCTAAGCATGAATAAACTAAATTAACATCTAACTAAACTATAAAAGCAATAAATAACAACAAATAAAGATTATCTAGGCAAGAAATATAAATGACAACAATGGAAATAAAGAAAGAAATAAACTATATTAAAGGTAGGGGTAATAAAAAGTCCAACTTACAACACCCAAAAGTTGTCACACCAAATGGGGAAGAAGAAAAGCTCTTCAAAAACCCAAACCCTAAACTAAACTAACTAAAATGTGATTATTTTCTCTCAAAATAAGAGAAAACGAGTTATATACAAAATATCCCATCGCAAACTTGTAAATAAAGAGAAGAAAAACAATTATCTGCAGGGCCAAATCGATTTGGAATTGGGGCGAATCGATCCGAATGGAAAATATCTCGAGCCTGCCAAAGGGGCGAATCGATTCGGGTAACATCCAAGTCGATTCGGAATAGGGGGAGAATCGATTTGGATGAAATTCGAATCGATTCAGAATGGAGGAACTGGCACTCTGTCTTAACCCGAATAGATTTGGATGGGTCAAATCGATCTGGACCTACATGTATTGAATCCTTCCCTTGTTTTTCGTATATTGAAATTCCCTTTCGCTAAATAGGACATAACTTTTACGTTCGGACTCGGAATTGCGCACATTTTGCGGCCACGAGAAGCTTGTTCAGAGGACTTAGACTTCCGTGAAGACATTGGGCCAGTTGCCCAAATTATGAAATGACTAAAATTCCCTTGTGCGTGCGATTGTGTATGGAACTTTGCCGGAATGCATCCACACTTCATACTAAGCATCCAAATACGTACAAAAGCTCAATTAACCCCTGCAAAACATGTTAACATAGAAATTCGAGGTTTTCGGGTTAACGAGCATAAATATAGGGATTAAGATACCCGAGGGGGCTAATAACGCGTAGGTTAATTGGTGAAATACGCAATATTTGCGTCGAATCACACCCCCTAACTTACACATTGCTAGTCCCTAGCAATGAAATATGAAACAACAAGAACTGTAAATAAACCAAAAGCAGGATACAAGTACAAAATGGGATCAAAAAGCAATAAAAAGATAAGGCCACTTTCACGGGCGAACGATTGCATTTTGCATATGCAAAAGCCGTTAAACACCTAGGTTACCCTAGTGGATGAGTGTCGTCTCGTGAGGATTTTCAGGGATGAAACGCACAAACATCATATAGTTTCCTCAAAATATGTCCAACCCAACATGCGAAAAACTCAACAAAAATGAAAATGATTTCAAACATGTTATTAGCATATTGAACGAATTCAAGCTAAAGTTCGTTGTTACTAACAGGTTGAATGCACCTCATAGAATTGAAAATTTAAAAGTGGGAGGGGGGAGAGCACATGCATGATAAAATTTGGTAAAAACTTAAATAAACCGGACAATTAACATTAAAGCATGTATATATTCAATCATCACGGGCGTTACGCTCATCAAATGAATTCACTAGAAACAGGGAGGTAACACACGGGACATACGGGCATAAAGAGTAAATGTAAATGGAAACTAGGCCGCGCACATGTCACAGATGAAGAACGCTATATAGGAAATTAAAAACTTGTATTCTCCTTGAAAGATACCGCTCATTAAAGAAGGAAAAATGTATTTTCACAGATTATCAAAACTGTTATGACTTTTAAATTAAATTCTCCCTAAGATCACATAGGACTTGATAGGGTTATAATTTAGGCTAGGCTAGGGTATGAAACGAAAGAAATGTATGTACGGATTCAAAGAGTTCGGAGATGAAAAACTTGGAATAATGGAAAGAATGCGGGCAGTTCCAAAATTGGAAAACAAGTTCCAAAACAAGCAATAAATATGACAATGGGAGAGTAATCAAAGCTTATTGAGCTATATACAACATATACAACTTTATCTTTCTTTTCTTTTCTTCTTTTTCTCACTTTTTATTTTGTTTTCTTTTGCTTTTTGATTTTTCTTTTCTTTTTCACTACTCTTTTCCTTTACTTTTCTCAATGTTTTCATGCTCAAATTGCAACCACACTTCACAACATCATTCAATCCCAAGCAATATTCCAAACAAAGGTATGGAAGGTAATATGTATGGTTTAAAACTCCAATGTGGAGTTAGTTAAGGGATTTTGGGTAATGAAATGAAAGGCTATATTTAGGCCCAAAGGGGTTAACTAGAGAAAATATATAAGGCGAGGTTAAGGCTAATATGGGTGATATAACAAATATGGTCAATGATCATTTCATAAAGTTTATGCAATTCTCGAGTAAAAATAATATATGATAATCATGCTCAAGTAACACATTATAAGATATACACTCAATTAATTAACGATCAATCAAAGAATAAAGAGATTACCGACGAATTCAACGTTTTCAAAGAGGAAAGAATAGTGTATAACACTTACAAACGATGAAAGGTACAAAGCTTACTCGGTGTAAGTATATACAATGCAACAAAAGATTATCGAGTTATAAAAATCTTAAACCAAATCAATAAAGCAAGAAAAACGCATGTGCTCAAGGGATAAAGTTTAATTCATGAAGTTATTCATAATATCAATGATTTGAGGACTAAAGTTTAATAACTTCTAAAATCGAGAACATGCATCGTTGAGTTGTCTATTGGATCGGGCAATTAATGAAATTTATCATCGGACACAAGGAAAAATGCCCAACAAAGGAGAAAAAAGAAAGAAAATATTTTTGAAAATTTTCCAATTTTCACAACAAGGCATACTAAGTAACTAACAAGTAAGAAAATCAATGGACTACACATGAAATCGATTGAATATCCTACACCCCCTAACTTAAATGTTGCATTGACCTAAATGCGCATTAAGAACACAACACCAAGAGAGGAAAAGAGCGACATTACCCAAAATTGGAGCGATCTCCATAAGCACGAGTCCAATAAAATCTAAAAAACAAGTTAGTACCGAGCATAGAAAATAAAAATAACAAAAAGTTAACTAATTACACTAGACTAAAATTAAAAGGAAATAAAAAGAATGAAAAGCTGATTATTTACAACCTACTATTTAGACTACACAGTAACTATACACTAGAAGTCTAAATAGTTGAGTGTCCACCCAAAAAGGGATTTGACTTTAAAAGATCAACGATGGATCCTCCAAAGTGAACATACCTCCCGATAAATAAGAATTCCATTTGAAAAACGGAAGGCATGTGTAAGGCGTAAGAAATGAACCATCGTCAATTAAAAATTCGAGAGGGACGATGAGGGATTTTGATAAAATGGGGGACAAGACCAAATTGATCTTGGGAAAATGGAAATCACATCCCCAAGGTTCTTCAATTGGAAGGGGAGGTGGGGCTGATGCAAGTGAATAGCCCATGAGATGAATCATCTCAAAATAACATTCTCGTTCAAGAATCGGGCAAATTCCACAAGACTTTCAACCGATTCTTGTGATAAATTTAATTATTCGGGAATAGTAGAGAATAAAGGAAAAGAAGGACCATTAACCTCAATACAACCGAAAGAATTAATAAGAGGTTGAAAATCGAAAGTGCTAAATCTTGGATCACTTTCAATTATTTCTTCAACAAAAAGGGGTGGAGATGAAATGCAACTTTCAACCTCGACCCGATTTTGTAAAGAAATAATCTCATCGATCATGGCATCATTTTCCAACAACCAAGCTTGAGAACTTTCAGATCGATCATTGATTTCCATAATCATTAACTCATAATCAAACGAACAAGAAGACATTACATCTTCTTATGCGGTTTTCTCATAGCTAATGGATTCCCCGCATTCCAAATTACCCTTACAAGGCAATGAGAGATCACTTACATACTCTTGAATTTCACGCTCAATGCATTCATCTTCAAGAATTTGTAGGCATTCTCTCATTGTTTTGGGAGTATAACTTGGAAAATAATTATCATGACAATTAAGGTTATCTAAAGCGTAATAGCGAGACATTTCAAAATAAGCTATTCAATAAAGTGACAAGCACCAAAATTTCAATTTCTCGAAACAATCTAGCACAAGTAAAAAAAAGAAAGGAGAAAATAAAGAATACAAATATGAATGAAATAAATACTATGAAATAATAAAAACAATTACAATATAAAAGACACTCCCCGGCAACGGCGCCATTTTGATGTGAGGTAAAGCGAGTGTTTGTTTAGGGACACTGTCATTGATTTTGGCTCCCGCTCTACATGCAAAAACCTAAGCTTCAATTACACATGACAAGCAAGCACAACAATAAGTCGGGTATTGTAAGAAATCCAAAGGGAGTGATTCAATTTTAGATGTTAATTGATTTAATTACTTTAGGAATAAAAGTGTAAAATAAATAAAAGAAAAGGTGATGGTTGGTTATGGTGGAAAAAGAAATGAATAAGTTACGCTACACAAAAGTAAAGCGAGGATCGAGATCGCATCCTACCACACGGATCGAAACAACTAATAATTAGATTTAAGGCTCGAAAGAAATTTAATCGAGCATTTTTCAATTAAGCATAAACATCACACAATAAGGAATTCAATCCAAAGTTGCGAGATTAAACATTTAACGAAATATGGTCACACATGGATTAAATTCGGATTGTCGTTATAAACACTAAAGTTGCGTGACAAATAAAGTTAAACGCGTAACAATCCAACTTTAATATATGCGGTTTCAATTAAATGCAAATTTACACAAAACCCTAACTTTCGAGGTCCAAACCCGTAAATGACGGAACGAAATCCCGACCCTATTTATCTAGGGGCTAAGCATGAATAAACTAAATTAACATCTAACTAAACTATAAAAGCAATAAATAACAACAAATAAAGATTATCTAGGCAAGAAATATAAATGAAATCAAGGGAAATACTGAAAGAAATAAACTATATTAATGGTAGGGGTAATAAAAAAATCCAACTTACAACACCCAAAAGTTATCACACCAAATGGGGAAGAAGAAGAGCTCTTCAAAAACCCAAACCCTAAACTAAACTAACTAAAATCTGATTATTTTCTCTCAAAATGAGAGAAAATGAGTTATATACAAAATATCCCATGGTAAACTTGTAAATAAAGAGAAGAAAAAGAAATATCTGCAGGGCCGAATCGATTTGGAATTGGGCCGAATCGATTCGGATGGAAAATATCTCGAGCCTGCAAAAGGGGCGAAGCGATTCGGGTGAAATCCGAATCGATTCGGAATAGGGGGAGAATCAATTCGACCAAAATCCGAATCGATTCTAAATGGAGGAACTGGCACTCTATCTCAACCTAAATCGATTCGGATGGCCGGAATCGATTCGGACCTACAGGTCTTGAATCCTTCCCCTGTTTTTAGTATATTGAAATTCCCTTCCGCTAAAAAGGAAATAACTTTTTCGTTCGGACTCGAAATTGCGTACCATTTATGGACACAAGAAGCTTGTTCAGAGGGATTCAACTTGCGTGAAGACATTAGGCTAGTTGCCTGATCGGGCGGAAAAAGTGTGCGCGCGTAAGTGCACAATCGTCGTGTGTTTCGCCGCCGCGATACAAAGAAAACCTAAGCTACAACTACACTTGACAAGCAAGTACATCGGTAAGTCGGGTATCGTAAATCCACAGGGAGTGATTGAATTTTAGACTTTAATTGTTTTAAAACTTCTGAAAATAAAAGGGTGTAAAATAAATAAGAAAAGGTGATGTGTGGTTATGGTGACAAAAGAAAAGAGAAGTTAACGCTAAATAAAGTAAAGTGAGGATCGGGATCGCATCCAACCAAACGAATCGAAACAACTACTAATTAGAATTGAGGCTCGAAAGCAATTTAATCGAGAATTTACAATTAAGCATAAACATCACGCAAGAAGGAATTTAACCCAAAGTTGCGAGATAAAACATTTAACTGAAAAATGGTCACACGCGGATTAAATTCGGATAATCGCTATAAACACTAACGTTGCATGACAAAGAAAGTTAAACGCATAATAATCCGACTTTAATACGCGCGGTTTCAATTAAATGTGATTTTACACGGAACCCTAAATTTCGAGGTCCGAACCCGAAAATGGCAGAAATGCTTTCCCGACCCTATTTATCTAGGGACGCTTAATGAATTAAACTAAATTAAACTAATTAACTAAGAAAACAATAATTAAAGCAATAAAACCTAATTAGAAAGCATGAAAACTATCTAGAAAGCAAGGAAAGGATGAAATACAACTATATTAAAGGAGAGGGAAGATGAATAGTACCAATTACAACCCAAATGGATGTCAAACCAAGATGAATTGAAGAAGAACCAAGAAAAAACCCTCCAACCCTAACTAAACTAAGCTAAAATCGTATAAGGGCTGGTCTCCCTGTTATTACAACAAAAATTGGCTTATATAGTAAGTTGGATTAAAAGAAAAGAAGAAAGAAAAGAAAAGAAAAATATCTGCAAAAAACCGGGGATCGATCGATCGACCCCTTTGGTCGATCGATCGATCAAGGGAAAATTTCGACAATCCTGAAAGGTCGATCGATCGACCAGAAACATCGATCGATCGATCAAGCAGGGCAGAATAATGCAGCAGCAGCCCTTGCTTCTTTTCTTCTTCTTTTCCTTTTCCTCTTTTGCTTCTTGTATTTCCTCTGCAAGAAACGCCATAACTTCTTCGTTATGTATCGGAATCGCGCACCGTTCGCGGCCACGCGAATCTAGCGAGGAGGGATACAACTTTCGTGAAATGTCGGGCCAGGTACCCAAGCTGTGAAAAGACTAAAATGCCCCCGAACGTGCGATAGTGTACGGAACTTCGCCGGAATGCTTCCGAACTTCATACTAAGCATCCAAATACCTACAAAAGCTCAATTAACCCCTGCAAAACATGTTAGCATAGAAATCCGAGGGTTGTCTGGTTAACGAGCATAAATATATTGATTAAGATACCCTATGGGGCTAATAACGCGTAGGTTAACGGGTGACATACGCAATATTTGCGGCGTATCACACCCCCTAACTTACACATTGTCAGTCCCTAGCAATGAAATAGGAAACAACAAGAACTACAAGCAAACCAAAAGCAGGAGAAGTACAAAAGTATGGTATAAAAGCAATAAAAAGATAAGGCCACTTTCGCGGGCAATACGATTGCATTTAGGGTATGTAATAAGCCGTTAAACCCCTAGGTTACCCTAGTGGACGAGTGTCGTCTCGTGAGGGTTTTCAGGGATGAAACCCACAAACATCACATGGTTTCCTTAAAATATGCCCAACCCAACATGCAACAAGCCCAACAATGGTGAAAAGGATTTCATACGCATTATTAGCAAAGTGAATGAATTCACACAAAAGTCCAAATCATTAACATTATAGAATGCACCTCACAGAATTTAAACCTTAAAATGTGGGAGGGGAGTGAGCACATACAAAGTGTGATTTGGCCAAAACTTAAATAAACCGGATATACATAAAGGCATGCATATACTCAATCCTCACAGGCATTACTCTCAACAAATGAATTCACTATGAAAAGGGAGGTAATACACGGGACATGCGGGCATAAAGAGTAAATGTAAATGGAAACTAGGCCGCACACATGTCACAGAATAAGAACGCTATATAGGAAATAAAAATTGCAATCTCAGTGAAAAGATACCGCACATATAAAAGAGGCAAAATGCATTTTCACAGATTATCAACACTATTTAAACATTTGAATTACATCTACTTAAGATCACATAGGACTTGTAATAGGGTTGTAATGTAGGATAGGTTAGGGTACGAAATGAAGGAATGTATGTACGGATTCAAAGTGTTCGGAGATGAAACTCAGAATAATGTAAAAAAGTGGGCAATATCAAAATCGGAAAACAAGTTCCAAAAAGGCATTAAATATATCATCGGGGAGAGTAATCAAAGCTTATTGAACACTATACACAACATTTACAACTTTCTCTTTCTTTTTCTTTTATTCTTTTTCTCATTTTCTCTTTTGTTTTCTTTTGCTTTTTGCTTTCTCTTTTTCTTCACTTTTTTCACTACTTTCTTTTCTTTGTTTTTCAAACTCTCGGATGCCTAAATTGCAACCGACATCATAACAACAACATTCAATCCCAAGTAACATTCCAAACAAAGGTATGGAAAGTGTATGTATGGCCTAAAACTCCAATTTGGAGTTGGTTATGGGATTTGGGCTATGAAACGAAAGGCTATATTTAGGCTCAAAGGGGTCAACTAGGGAAACATATAAGGGTGAGGTCAAGGCTAATATGGGTGATATAACAAAGAATGCATATGATCATTTCACAAAGTTTACGCAATTCTCGAGTCAAAATAATATATGAAAATCATGCTCAAGTAACACATTTCAAGCATGAACTCAATTAATGAACGGTCAAATGAAAGAATGGAGAGATTACCAACGAATTCAACGTTTTCAATGAGGAAAGAATAGTGTATAACACTCACAAACGACGAAAGGTACAAAGCTTACTCGGTGTAAGTATATACAATGCAACAAAAGATTACCGAGTTATAAAAATCTTAAACCAAATCAATATGACAAGGAAAGTGCATATGCTCATGGGATAAAGTTTAATTCATGAAGTTATTCACAATATCAATGATTTGAGGACTAAAGTCTAATAAATTCTAAAATCGAGAACATACATCATTGAGTTGTCTATTGGATCGGGCAATTATTGAAATTTATCACTGGAAACAAGGCAAAATGGCCAACAAAGGATAAAAAGAAAGAAAATATTTTTGAAAATTTTTAAATTTTTCACAAAAAGGCATACTTAGTAACTAAATGTGAGCAAATCCATGGACTACACATGAAATGGATAGAATATCCTACACCACCTAACTTAAATGTTGCATTGTCCTCAATGCGCATTCAGAACACAACACAAAGAGAGGAAAATAACGATATTACCCAAAATTGGAGCGATCTCCATAAGCGCGAGTCCAATGAAATCTACAAAACAAGTTAGTACCGAGCATAGCAAAAACAAATAACAAAAAGTTAACTAATTACACTAGACTAAATTAAAAGGAAAGAAAGAAAAAATAGGAAAGAAAGAAAATTAAAAAGCTAACTATTTACAACCTACTATTTAGGCTTCACACTAACTATACACTAGAAGTCTAAATAGTTGAGGGTCCACCCAAAAAGGGATTTGACTTTGAAAGATCAACGGTGGACCCTCCAAAGCGAACATGCCTCCCAAAAGATATGAATTCCGTTTGAACAACGGAAGGCATGTGGGTGGTGAAAAAAGTGAACCATCGCCAATTTGAAATTTTGGGCGGACGATGGGGGATTTGGATAACAAGGGGGGAAGGTACACTAGAGATCCAAGAAAAATCGATTCATCTCCCAAAGGTTTTTCAAGTGGAATGGGAGATAGTGCACACATGAGGATAACATCCATCGAAAACAAGTCCGGTAAAGAGTCCTCATCGGCAAAAAGTGTAGAAGTTTTAAAAGTTTCTACCGACTCATAGGAATCAACCGGTAATTCTAATGGTTCGATGAAGGAAAATGTAAATGGTGATGAAAAAAATTCAATCTCAATCGACTCATCGTCGGAAGGAGATTGAATTTCGGAGGAGAAAGATGCACACTCGATGAGAAATTCTCTGAAAAATTGAGGTGAAACACAAGTTTCCACCTCCTCGTTGTTTTGTGCAAAAGAATTCATCTCATCGCAAAGTGCCCCAAGTCTCATTCCAGCATCATTTAAGCTTTCCAAACCTTGGGAGTAAAGAAGCAAAGTCTCTTCCAAAGTAGGCTTCCTCGGCTCAAGAGCCTCGGACTCCTCATTTGGTTGAAACTCGTCTTCGAAAGTAAGGAAATGAGAATCGTCATTGGATTCGAATAATGAGTCCAACTCAAGCTCCCAATAATGATTTTCATTCTGATAAATGTTTTCAAGTCTTTCATTTTCAAGAAAATCTTGAAAATGAAAAACTTGAAAACTATCCCCAAAGTAAGAATCATTAGAATAACCGTAATAACTATAATAATAGGACATGATTACCTAGTTGTTGAAAGATGGAGAATCCAAGAGATAGAGTGAGCAACCCCAAATCAAAGTTTCTTAGCGCTCAAAGTATGCAAATCCTGCAAAAAAGGTTAAAACAAAGAATACAAATACAAACAGAAAAATACTACGAAATAATAAAACAATTACTATCTAAAACACACTCCCCGGAAAAAGTGTACGCGCGTAAGTGCACAATCGTTGTGTGTTTCGCCGCCGCGATACAAAGAAAACCTAAGCTACAACTACACTAGACAAGCAAGTACAGCGGTAAGTCGGGTATCGTAAATCCACAGGGAGTGATTGAATTTTAGACTTTAATTGTTTTAAAACTTCTGAAAATAAAAGGGTGTAAAAGAAATAAGAAAAGGTGATGTGTGGTTATGGTGACAAAAGAAAAGAGAAGTTAACGCTAAATAAAGTAAAGCGAGGATCGGGATCGCATCCAACCAAACGGATCGAAACAACTACTAATTAGAATTGAGGCTCGAAATTAATTTAATCGAGCATTTACAATTAAGCATAAACATCACGCAAGAAGGAATTTAACCCAAAGTTGTGAGTTAAAACATTTAACTGAAAAATGGTCACACGCGGATTAAATTCGGATAATCGCTATAAACACTAACGTTGCATGACAAAGAAGTTAAACGCATAATAATCCTACTTTAATACGCGCGGTTTCAATTAAATGTGATTTTACACGGAACCCTAAATTTCGAGGTCCGAACCCGAAAATGGCGGAAATGCTTTCCCGACCCTATTTATCTAGGGACGCATAATGAATTAAACTAAATTAAACTAATTAACTAAGAAAACAACAATTAAAGCAATAAAACCTAATTAGAAAGCATGAAAACTATCTAGAAAGCAAGGAAAGGATGAAATACAACTATATTAAAGGAGAGGGAAGATGAATAGTACCAATTACAACCCAAATGGATGTCAAACCAAGATGAATTGAAGAAGAACCAAGCAAAAACCCTCCAACCCTAACTAAACTAAGCTAAAATCGTATAAGGGCTGGTCTCCCTGTTATTACAACAAAAATTGGCTTATATAGTAAGTTGGATTAAAAGAAAAGAAGAAAGAAAAGAAAAGAAAAATATCTGCAGAAAACAGGGGATCGATCGATCGACCCCTTTGGTCGATCGATCGATCAAGGGAAAATTTTGACAATCCTGAAAGGTCGATCAATCGACCAGAAACGTCGATCGATCGATCAAGCAGGGCAGAATAATGCAGCAGCAGCCCCTGCTTCTTTTCTACTTCTTTTCCTTCTCCTCTTTTGCTTCTTGTATTTCCTCCGCAAGAAACGCCATAACTTCTTCGTTATGTATCGGAATCGCGCACCGTTCGCGGCCACGCGAAGCTAGCGAGGAGGGCTACAACTTCCGTGAAATGACGGGCCAGGTACCCAAGCTGTGAAAAGACTAAAATGCCCCCGAACATGCGATAGTGTACGGAACTTCGCCGGAATGCATCCGAACTTCATACTAAGCATCCAAATACCTACAAAAGCTCAATTAACCACTGCAAAACATGTTAACATAGAAATCCGAGGGTTGTCTGGTTAACGAGTATAAATATAGGGATTAAGATACCCTAGGGGGCTAATAACGCGTAGGTTAACGGGTGACATACGCAATATTTGCGGCGTATCATTGCCCAAATTTTGAAATGATTAAAATGCCCTTGTGCATGCGATTGTGTACGGAACTTCGCCGGAATGCCTCCAAACTTCATACTAAGCATCCAAATACCTATAAAATCTCAATTAACCCATGCAAAACAAGTTAACATAGAAATACGAGGTTGTCTGGTTAATGAGCATAAGTATAGGGATTAAGATACCCGAGGGGGCTAATAACACGTAGGTTAACGGGTGAAATACACAATATTTGCGTCGTATCTGGTAGCTTAACTACGGTGTTTGAAATGTATGTGATAGATGTGCACTATTAGAGGAGGGGTGAGGTGTATCTAATGAGAGTGCGATACCAGTTTAAATATGATCGACTTCATATTTTAAAAATATAGCATTTGAAGCACTTGCTAAATATTTTTAAAACTCGGGCTCTGACCCATTTTTTAGTTTTCCCTCTCTCTTGCTATATATATGTATATATTAGGTGTCGATACACAGGGATGCCTGGATGATGATTCTTTTGAGTGAGACGTTGCTGCAGTAGTTGTGGATGCAAGAAGGTTTATTTTAGATGCTTATATCCTTGAGACTTAAATAGGAGGTGTTGTAGAAGCACTCGGGCTGATAGCCCAACTGTATTCATTTATTTTTTTACCGCCTTTTATTGTGGCATTCGATTTGGTTGTATTACGTTATACCAACTGTTCGGTTATTTTATTTCATTCCAGTTTCGTGTATATAAACTATGTGAATGTTTTACTTGGTTGGTTTTGTTAAAAAGGTTAGTTAAATTAAATTTTAACACCAGCCTTATAAGTTATTAGTAATTAAATTGGTTTTTGACAGTGATGCTAAGAATGAACCTTATGAGATTCCAGTTTTAATCCGGTATAGGATTGATCAACCGGTATTTTATTCGGTGGGGTGTCATATATGGTATCAGAGCATTAGGTTCTAGTGCCTTAGGAATCGTTGTGGACGTACTACGTTTTCAGTGTTGCTTTCTATTTGATATAGAGACTTATCATTAGGATTGTTGATTCCTATTATGAGATTTCGTTCTCCTGCTATTATGTAAGATTATAGTAAATCCTTTGCACGCTTGTATGAGATTCGTGTGCTGATCGATGGAGGGCGACCAAGGAAGGCCATTATGATGGCAGCAGGAGGCGGGGCTTAGTTGTAGCTGTAATTTGAATTTAGGGATGAGGACCGCAGTTGAGGTCACTCCCTTTGTGGCATTGGCATGCATTACTGCAACGACTACTAGAGTGAAGTAGTTATAAGTATCCACATATTGATGTAGTAGAGAGTGGTGCTAAATGGGACTTACCCAGTGAAGTAAAATTGGGAAGAAGTTTGACAGGTCTAAGATAAGGACCATACGTTAAAGTTTAAGTTATGTGAAGGAAGTGTAGCATTATCCAACGGAAGTAGAAGGCTCATAATCTCTGGCTTAGAGTAGGGTATAGAAATGCCCAGGCATGAAAATTTGACTAAAATTTTTTCACTCGTTAGAGCAATGTAGGAACAGTGGTCACCATATTTGGGGGAGCAGAATGTTTTTCTCATAAAGGAATCTTACGGATAACTTAAATTATAAATTCCTTTAAGTTGTCAAAAATGAAGAGAATGTAGTTTTTGAATTTCTCACATGAGGATCGGTCAGGGGCCGACAGTGAACAAAGGGTTATATGGATAAGTGAATTTTATACCTGATAAGCTAGGTACAATGAAGAGAGAGTTCTTCAGTGGAATGATAGGCTCACTAGTAAGTGTTGCTAACGCTTATAGAGATTTTACTCAAATTCCTTGTGTATATGATGGAAGTCTCGTGCCTCTTATTCTGGAAATGTTAACGCTTCTATGAGAGTGGAGTTGGGTGAGCTAAAGGATGTAGTCAAAGGTAGAGGCTGAAAGTGTTTGTGTTCATGGAACCCCATAGGTGGACATCCACTCGGGGATTCATTCAAACAGGGACGTTGAGGCCGGTAGTGTGTTTCCTTTTAGTCGGAATGGCTAAGGGAACTATGAGGGTGATTGTTAGGATCGAGACCATAAGAGTCTGAGATACTGATAACCTTAACATGGTCAGGGTGGCCAAAGATGAGGAATATGGTGATGTGAAATGTAAAACCACACGCTTTGATCTTTCCCGGTAGGATTTAAAGGACAAGAGTAGGGTGCCTAGATGGGGCATTGATTAAAGTAGTTTTTGGTTTGATTAAGATAAGTTTACTATGTCTATGAACTATTCGGAGCAGCCAAGGTGATTGGCAAAGTTGTTATTATAAGTTTCACCACGGATGAAGGAGGTATATTTTGTATGGAAAGATTGAGTCATAATATTTTGTTAGCCCTAGATTCGTGTGTGATTAGAGTTTATTGGTAGTATCAGTAATATTATAGAGGGTATATCTATATGTTTTTCTGCAATCGTGGGGTTCCATTTTTCTTCATTCACTGTGGAAGCGGGTGTTGGAGTTTTGAGCTTATATTTTGTTTACACTGCTCATTTTGTGTGTGTTATACGAGTATAGTACTATTCTAAGTATAATATGTTCTTGTGTGATCGAAGCGATAGTAGGCTAATGATTGCAAGGCTATCGTATCTGCGGTTCCTAGGTGGAACTAGTTATTTTGCCTTTAGTACATGTTTATATGGAACTTCGATGAGTAGATGTTTTTTATTATGATTTTAGTGCATGGGTACCTTATAGATATGATTTAAGGTAATAATTTATAGTTAAGTTGTGAGTTTAAGCTCATTATTAGTCGCGTAATGACTTAGTGTTAGTACAAGCGCTTTATGGTTTGGCTACTTAAGGGAAGTAAGAGTTCTAAGCAGTTGTATGTTTTACGCTGACATACCTCCATGACCGACAAAGTTAAGTAGTAGTGTACACAGGGGTTCCTTATTTGAATTTATCGTGCGAGACACTCCATGCTTGAACCTTAACAACATTGGGAGTGTAGAGATGTTATTGGGAGTAAGGATATCAATTTTGATTATGGATGATCTAGTGTGGAAAAAGCACCATAAAAATAAGATCCATGTGATGATTAAGGGATTATAGAGACGAAGGTGCTGTGGAAAAGCACTGAAGTTTTTCTCTCACTGTAAGTAAATGGGTGAGGTAAGGTTAAGGGAATTGATTTGAGGCTTATAGTCATGCCGTGATTTGGAGGCTAATACCGAGGAAATATATTTTGTGTATGATGTTCGTAACACTTGTGTAGAGAATAGGCGCCCCGATTAGTTAGAATTTTCATTTCGCCAAGATGGAATGACATAGAGGTAGAAGCGCATTAGTATCATTACGAGATAGGATTTTGGAAGTCCCAATTGTGTGCCTTAGGCTTTTGTATCTTGATGACCGACGATGCGAGGTAGTAGTGTAACGAGAGGGTTCCTTGTTTGGATTTCGCTTTGCGAGACGTCCCACACATGAAACTGAGCTAATGTCAGGAGTTAGGAAAGGTCTTGGTCTCTAAGGATATAGTTAGTATAGTAATCATTTTACGTGTGCAGGAAAACACATTGATCTTAGGACTACCATTAGATAAGGTCGGTGGGGCCAGTGGCACTGATATAAGGAAATTGTAGTGAGTTAACCACGAGAAGATTGGTGGGTTATCCTTGATAAGGATTAAATTTCTAGGTATAGGAAGAATTGAATCTCGAGTAATTTGGGTTCAGAGTACCCAAGTGTTAGCACCAGGATGAGAAGAAAGTGAGTCCCATTTTGAGAGAGAGAGTGTTACGTGTGCGGCGTTTGAAATAGTGGTGCTGATAGGCACGGATTATAGGATGTGTGGGCACCTTGGTAAGTTGGTTTTATATATATCGTCCGAAGTAGAGGGGGACATAGTATATAAAGATTAAGCGTATGCTTTCGGGTAGTTGTAAATGGAATTGGAATGGGTTGGATGGAATGTCGTAGGAGGTACGCAATAATCCAATTATATAAGTGCAACAAGAGTTGGCACACCTAAGATAAGCGATAAGACTGATGGGAGTAGTCAAGCGCTAGTGTAGTTTCCTTTTTTAGGAAAATTCAAAGTTATGACGTAGACGAACGGACGCTTACAGTTGCGGCTTTCCGATGGGATCGGTACATTAAAGTGATGATTATAGGCTCATTTTTCTTTATAGGTGGCTATAGAAGCACTAGGTGAAATTTATCGTTGTTAGAGTTAACCTTACGACGGAGGTAGTGTTTTAGCAGGTAGAAATGTAGTCAAGATTGTGGTTAAGCTAGTGCATTAGAGTATAAGCCTTGAGATGGGCGGGTACCGTGAACGAGTATATGGTAGGGTACCATTGGGTTAGTACCATTCGACTTTTGTGCACTAGGATGTAGTGTGATTAGATATCCTAGGTTGGTAGTACCGCTCGTATCCGAATTTTGGGGATGAAATTTCGTTGTAAGGGGGGAGAATGTAATACCCTGCACTTTTATGGATATTTAGAGTAGACATGTGGGTATAATTTGGTAATTTAAGGAATTTATATGAATAGTAATTTTGGAGTTTATGAGTGTTAGATGATTATCGATGTATGTTATATATGTATATCTAATCGATGATTATATCAACTAAAGCTTAGGTGATAGCTTACGGTATAACTTATATTATATCACGCAGGGTAGGTGATAGTCATAAGGATTTAGAGGATGGGTGAAGGAGATTAGTTAGGCATGGGGCTTAACTAGGTTATTTGAAATGTATGTGATATGTGTGCACTATTAGAGGAGGGATGAGGTTTATGTCATGAGAGTACGATACCAGTTTAAATATGAGAGATTTCATATTTTAAAAATATAGCACTTGATCCACTTGCTAAATATTTTCAAAACTCGGGCGCTGACCCGTTTTTCTATTTTTCACTCTCTCTTGCTATATATATATGTATATATTAGGTGTCCAGACACAAGGACGCCTGGAAAATGATTCTTTCGGGTCAGACGTTACTTCAGCAGTTATGGATGCAAGCACATTTATTTTAGACGCTTCTGTCCTTGTGATCAATATAGGATGTATTATAGAAACACTTGGGTTGATAGCCCAACTGTATTCATTTATTATTTTACCGCCTTTTAGTGAGGCATTCGATTTGGTTGTATTATGTTATACCGAGTGTTCGTCTATTTTATTTCATTTCAGTTTTGCGTATATAAACTGTGTGAATGTTTTAGATGGTTGGTTTGGTTTAAAAGATTAGTTAAATAAAATTTTGATGCTAGCCTAATAAGTTATTAGTAATAAAATTTGTTTTCGACAGTGACGCTAAGAATGAACCTTGTGAGATTCCTCTGTTAATCTTGTATAGGATTGATGACCCGATATTTTATTAGACGGGGTGTCACAAGTTGCATCCGGAGTTGGATCTGAATTATTTTCCTGAATTGATGGGATGGTGTTTGGGTCAATGATTATGTTATTAAAAATACTCTTGTGGCACATATATTAATTGAGAAATTATATTTAACTAGATGGTTAAAAAAACTTAAAAGGAAGAGGCAATTAAGAATTAGCTAGATGGTTAATTATTAATGGGTGGATAATTATGAGTAATCATGTGGATATCTTAGGTAATTATAGATTAATTACCTATACATATTATATGAGAATAATATGCACTTATATTTTTTTTTGTGGACATACCTATATTCGTGAATGGTTCTTTCGGATGGGGTTATGCGCATTGGGAACCATAGAACACATTGACACAGGGGGCTAGACAATTTATAGGTCATTATAATAGGTACAACCTAGAAATGCCACTTATGAGAGGTAGGTGTAGAATCTAGGATCCTTTGTCACTGCTGGATATGGTCCGTGAACTATTGCGTAGGGATCGCCCCACTTGTGTGTGTTTTATAATGTCTGACTGGATAGAGGATTCCTTCGGACTTATCGATAGAGCATGAAAGAAACACTAATGGTTGATACCTTTGAGTATCGCATATATGAAATGACATGTATATAATTATCCAAATTAAATGAGATTTATTAAGTTGTCTAAGAATGTATACAGCAAATTACAGACCCCATACTATGTAGTGTGGATAATAGATGTTTATGTCACCTTTATGAATTATTCGAGACTGGAATACTTCGAACAATGATAATACGAATGTAAATAATTACATTGCAATATGTTGATTTAATCTAATGCATCATATATTATATTGTAAGGGTCATTATTTATTACTTCGGGACTTGTTTAATTACGAGTAATATCACACTAAATGAGGGGTGAGATTCTAATCATACGTGAGCTACAAGGGGTGATATTTACTTTGAATTGATTGTATTTATTGCACTTTAAATTAAATAAGTTAATTCTTACAACTCTAGGGAGCTGACCCAAATTATAAATATTTTGTCCCCCCAGGTGATCCTAGATAGGGATAGCAGGAATGTTGACAAATCAGCCTTGCGATCTCCTTTTTCTTATCAGAGTCTCCAGCTTTATTGATTATAGTTTACGTACTAATCCGCTTCAGTTTATTTATTTCTTTTGGATTACTATATGGGCATAAGCCCGAGGTTTATTTATTTCATGTTCGTTTGAGATTTTATGATTATGTTTTATTTCATTTAAGCTTGGTTCATGTTGGATTTATTATCATTTTGGATATACATTTAAACTCAATTATAGTTTATCAATATGCGTTTTATGGTCTAATGCTGAGAATGGTATTAATTGACAAACAAGCCCCATCATCGGCGTATCGTGTCTGGACAACCTTCTCAAGAGAAAATGGGGATTTTTACAATTTGAGGTGATAATTGTAGTTGGTCATCTTTTAAAATCTCCATTGTCAAAGTGTACGAGTTATCAAATTGGGGAGATTAATTCAGAGATCCCTCTTGTCATTGATATATCCCTAGAAAAATTGATTTTAAAATTAAAATTCCCCTCACCTAATTTAGATAATTCAAATTGCTTTATGTTGTTTTACAGTATTAGATTTTACATTCCTTAAAAATTAAAAATTAAAATAAAAAGAGAAAGAAATTCGAGTGAGGCAGGTTGGGTATGTGTAATTGGTTTCAAGATAATACGGGTCAATTAACAAGAGAGTAATCCACCAATATTTCAATCATCTTTATTGGAAGTGTCTCGATTTTTTTTCTGAAATGGGAGACTAAGTAGCACCCCAAACACTTAAGGACTACCTATACTCCTTAACACTTATAAGATATAGTTTTTGGCTAAGGATGGTGTTTTTGAAAAAATTATAAAAATTTCAAAAATCAAAAAATATTTTCAATATAATTGACTTTTAAAACAATTTCATAATATATAATTGATTCATGACTCTCTCAAGTTACGAAAATTTTAACATATCATCCATATAATATGACCGAAAATGGATACTGAGGTAAGAGTCAAAAAATTTATGAAGTTAATATGGAGATTTTAACCGAGTGAGATTTTCATACCATTCATAATTTTTTAGAGATTTAAATAAATTCGAGTTCAAATAACTTAAACTTTCCTTCAGTAAAAAATTCGTTGATGATATCAAATTTATTGATTTGTTCGATTACTGAAAACAAAAGTTAAAAGTTTGAATCTTAAGCACTAGAAGTCTTAGCTAGTCATTTTGAGACACAAATCAACTTAATGGAAATTAAGCCTAAACCGACCTTTTTACGTTACTTCATTACAAGCCCACTTATGCCAATAGAAAATTAATTTTTTCTTTTTATTGAAAATCCATTATCCTACCTAACTCTAAATGGGAGTTTAAAAGCCCATAAAAAGAAGCCATACCCATTCTTCTAAGAATACTAGTGTAAAATTATGATAGAAAAAGGCAAAAAAAAAAAATTTAACTTTGCATAAATAATATGTGAAAAGAAATAAGGAAGAAAAAAGAATGAAAAAGAAAAAAGAATACGTGAGTTTTAAAAAAGAAAAACAAAGGAAAAAATAAAACCGATGTTATAGAGAATGCCTAAAAGTTAAAATACCAAAAAACCTCTATATTCTAAAAAAAATGGAAAGTACTTTTAGGTTCTTCACAAACAAATTTTAAACACAAAAATAATTTTGACAAATTTTAAACACTTAGGTCCACTAATTCTCTTCTTGTACAGGTCCACGCTAGTGGCATAACAAGTGGACCAAATAGTAAATTGTCCTTAAATGTTTAAAAATTGTTACCAGGGGACATAATTGTACAGTGCCCAAAAAAAATTTGAACTCCAAAAATACCATTCTTTCTAGCGAAAACTCGAGCCTACAATACAATCGAAGAAAGTCCTAATCAATCTAAAGAAAAGTTAGTAATAACAGGGAGAGATGATGAATAGGATCCAAGGTACAATGGTGCTTCTCAAAGTTTTCAACGTAATCGATTTTCCTTTCATGAGATCGTATTCATCCATTATAAAAATTTCATTTCCCATTATGTCCATGTGAAATTTGGTCATTTAAATTTACTATTTTATTCACATATACCAAGAAAAAATAGTACATATCCAAATGTTCGATTGTGAGTTCATCCCATGAGATTTTGAATCGAAACGGTCTTTCGGATAAGAATAATGATCAATTCTTTTGATATGGGTAGTTATGTACGTTATGCACATATGCACGATAAGCTAAGATTAATAAGTAATGTTCTACTATATTTATGAGGATTGCATTTAAGACTTGGTTATTTTATTTTTTCGTCTTTTGTATTGAGTGTTGTGGGTATATTCACTACAAAAACACTCACGAGACAAAACTCTTCCATTAAGGCAACCTAGGGGTTTAACGGGTTGTTTCACATGATATGTGCAATTTTGATTCCTATGAAAGTGAGTTAAATTTTATTTTAGTTTTGTCCAAGGACTAATAATGTGTAGGTATTAGGGTATTTGATGAGTGCATTATTTTTTATATTTTATGCCCAAATTTATACTTTGTTAGGACCATTTTATTTTATTTAATAAGTCCTTAGGACCATTTTGTTAAATAAAGAAAATAATTCAAGTGTAATTGAATTCGAATTCTATATGGTAATTTTAAACAAAAAAAGGTGCATTTTGATAATTTATAATATTCTTAAGCTAATTTGTGAGAAACAATTCTAGTGAAAATTTTGTAGGTAATGATAAAAATTGATGCAAATTGAAGTTTAACTGGAGAAAAGCATGAAAAGCTAATTTTATGGTTAAAAAAAAGTTGCTTATACACTGTGTTTGGATTCAACACTATTATTTGGATGTCTGCAAAATACTTTTTGGCTAATTAAAGAGAGTTTCACCCCAAACCAAATACCCTGCCTTTTGGCTTATAAAAAGGACCACTGGGGTCATAATTTCAGGTATAGACTTTTGGGGAACAAATTTTGAGACTGTTTATTATTATTTGAGGGCCAAGAATTCTACTTTTGTGCGAAGGATTTTGTCAAGATTAATTGTGATGAATAATTATGTTCTAAGTTTGACTCATTAATGAAAATTCTTGTTCTTTCTTGTAATCTTAATACGTCATTCATTATGTGAGCTTAAATTCTCTACGAGGACTAAATGAAATTTACCAGGCTTGATTAGTATTATGTAGTTAGTTTAATTTCATCCGCATTCCTGACATGTTTTAAAAACTTTAAACCTTTTGTATTCGCTAAGAACGACACTAGAGTGTGTTTTGATCCTTCGAAAATGATAGCTAGTTCATATTTTAAGAATTAAAGTGTATAATTTTTTATGGGTTATGATTATATTAAATTGTTTGATATCTCATTCTTAAATACAAAGTTACGAATTAAAATTAATAATTCATATTTTAATTCTTAGTGTGAGCAATTTTTTGATGGGTTATGCTCGCACTCGATTGTTTTGATACCCCATGCTTAAGGACTACATTTAAAATTTAAAATTGATAGATGTAAGGGAATAGGGATTTCATCTCCCTAAATTAGAGACATTAAATTTTTTGTGAACTTTAATGTTTTATTTTCAAAACTGAATAAGGCGAGAGTCGATTTAATTTGAATTGTAAAATCAAGAATGACGAAATTAAATTAATGCATAATATTTGTTAAAATTGATAACTGGATTTGAAATCCTAACTTTTTTCTTAATTAGTTACATATCCTTAGTTACTCCCATTAATTTTTTATTTCTTTTAGTTTTAGAATATAATTCTCATCTTTACACCATACCGTATAGTTGAAAAGTCATTTAATTATAAAATTGATCAAATCTCAGTACGTTTGACCCATACTTGTATAAGTTATACTATAATATTATAATATCCTGCCCTGATAAATTAATTAATTATATATTGATTATAAGTTGAACATGAGTTAATTATAATTCAGAAAGAATTCTGGATTAGAGTTGGAAGAAAATAAAAGGAGAACAAAATTTGTGTCGTTCAAACGACAAGGCAATGTCATTTGAACGACATGGTGATGTCACGAGCAGGGTCGCGAGTAACAGGGCACCCAACGACGTGCTACTGATTTACAGTAGCAGGTCACGTGAAGGGTCGCGCTATCCTGTAATATACCGCCCTGTTAAATAAATTAAATTATATATAGATTTTATATGAGGAGGGACTTATTCTACTTAAGCAATTTACGAGCAACCAATCGAATTAAATAAAAAGAAGTAGGGGACTTTGGATTGAATATATATGATTGGTTGTGCATTGACATAAAATATAGGTACCACTTTTAAGATTTGGAAGCTGGTTGGGACCAATGTGCTAATCTCAATGTCACACCCCACTAAATTCTGGCGTCAACCACAACCAAAACCAAGTCGGGCGTGAGCATATAAAATACCATTCTTAGCATGAGACAACTATGAGACATATAAAATCAAACCAAAAGATAAATAATAATCAATCCCAAAATATAAACCATCTAACTATGCAATAAAATATCCATCATCATGCTAAACTCCAAATAAATCTAATCTCTAATAATATTAAAACTGAATAAATCTCCAACTGCATTAAAAAATAAAGAACTGAATAAAACCCATAACAACTTCAGAACCGAATGGTCCAATCAAAACCATGAACTATGTCTTAATGTAAATACGAAGGAATGGAAAAATACACTAAACCAATATGCATAAAGTATAGAAACTCCAACTGCACCTCCAAGCAAATCTTCAAACATTTCTATGCAGATTCTCCAAATACTACTTCCTGAAAAGTTATTCAACGCACGAGGTCAGAGCCCCGAGCATGAATACACACTAATCCCCTCAAATAGGGTCCGCGAACCCAAAAATAGCATTATACGCAATAAATATCATAACATAATATTTTAATTTAAGACGAGATAATTAATCGAAATAATAAAGAATCAATACCTACTCGATAATTCTTGTTCCAAAAAACCACACCAATATTATTTTAAATTATTCACCAGTCCCAGATTGTTAATTTAATTAAAGTAACCACACATATGGTTCTTCTCACTTTATTATTAGGTATGGCGGTCCTCCCGCCCCGGGTGGTTCTCCGACCAAAATATATTGGTACAATGGTCCTCCCGCTACGGGTGATTTCTTCACCAAAATACACATCCCCTTGTCAAAACGATAGTTGATCTATTTAAACTGTCGATCCCACAATTTGACAAGGTTCCACACACGACATGACATAAAATGCCGGCTGACCCATTTAAACTGTTGTCCCTCTCTATTTATGTTGCCAATATATTTTAATACCCATTTTTATCTTAGGCATTATTTCTCAATTCTCAATTTCACAATTTTCAAATTCCCCCACCCTTTTTATCGATGTCAGATCCTCAAAATACCCCTTACTCCCATACCTAAGGGTCTCCAAGTACACATACGTCCTATCCTACATATAGGATGAATCACAAATGTAAAAAACATCCTAGTCTCATGCCTAGGCTAACGAAACGACGATATAACATAAATATCTTCCCCACCCTGAAATATAAAATTCCCACGAATTTACACTAACTAGTCCTATACCTAGTAAGCATAAATTATAACCATGGCCTACCCACTAGTCCCATACCTAGTAATCATCATATAATAGAGGTAGCAACAATACTACCCATAAGCCATGCGTCCCCGCGATGGTAAAAGTGAATAAAACCATTCACACGATAACACAAATCATAATCACAACATGGCACTTTAATCATAAATGTCACAATTCAATTAAATTCCATTGATAATATAGTCGTCGTTTTCAACATAATTAATTTCGTTCCAAGATGTTAAATTAATTAACATGCGACAATATTCAATACGTCATAGCCGTTCTCTTCTATAAGTCATATAATTTGTATAAGTGTGAGTGCATCCCAATAACCACAAAAATAATTCCATAATTTCTACATGAAAATCTACACCCCAAAAAACATAAGAACCCAATAGCCTAACCTACGCACCCAAGGGTTTCAAGGATTAAATCATATTAAAAAAAATTATCAAAACAACCTCAAAATTTAATGTCCACTTTCTCTAATTAAGTTACTAATTGATTTTAATTAAAAACACATGATTAAAAGTTTAAGAGACACTTAAAACGCATAATACTAAAGGAAATGAATAGATTACTCATGCATGTGATTCAGATGAAGAAAATATGGCTGCACGGTTAGATTCCTGTCGAAAAATTAGTAAGTAGGTGTTCTTCAACAAACTTGATTAAACCTCATTATGCCTTCCAAAACTTGTGACAAAACCATGATTATGTTGGAGGTTGATGATTATGGTTGAAACGAAAAATATTTAGAAGTGTTCCCTAGAGAAAAACTTGTGAAAAAGTGATTATGAGAAGTCCCCATACGAATTAGAGTGGTTAAATACCAATTACGAATCCTAATCCAACTCAAACTCTAAAAAAATAACCCACTAACTCAAAATCTGGGCATAGTCGATCGATCGGCTCCCAGGGTCGATCGATCGACCCTACAGATCTGGTGACAGTTCCCCCACAAAATGCATTTAAGGAAAAAATAATAAAAACCTTATAAAAACTCCATTATAATTCCGAATTAAATCCAGCTTGAAGTTTTATTCTTCTAAAATCAAAACCAACATATTTATTTAATAAAAATCTTTTGATTCAAAAATTTATTTTTCTCGAATATTCCAATATTAATTAAACTAATTAATAAAAAGACGGGGTGCTACATACTTCCCCACTAGCAAAGGAATTTTGTCCTCAAAATTAGAGGAAGCATACACATCAAACGTAAATTCCGAAACGTAAAAATAAGGTTCACATATGCCTACCCTTAGAATGCCATAATTGAGCGCCCATACACCCAATCCTAAGTGTACGTACCACTTGTACACAGAAATAATATATATATATATATATATATATATATATATATATATATATATATATATATATATATATATATATATATATATATATATATACATAACTACGAAAATAATGGCGTACCATGCGCTCTCGCAAATCACCACTCGATTCTATCTCCGATAATCTTCACAACCCTAAATCCTCAAATCCAATCACCTTGCTGGATTAGTATAAGACATACGCAAAATTCATACTAATGATCTCCCACATAAAATATCATCTCTAAAAATCAACTCTAAAGATCCTCACATTAAGCTAACTAATTCTAAACTCAATGCCTACAACGTCCTTAATATCAAACTCCATATCTCCCAAAAACACATCTAACGCGTATGCTAGATCCTCTACCTTAAGGAGTATGAATCAATAAAGGGAATCGAAGATCGTTAATGAAGAAGTTTAACGGACTCACAACCTACGAGGCCTAAGACCATGATTTGTTACCATTTGTCACACCCATCTAAATTTTGGCTTCGGTTGCCCCCAAAACCAAGCCGGGCGTGAGTAAATAAAATACCATTCTTAGCATGAGAAAGATACGAGACATATAAAATCAAACCAAAAGATAAATAATAATCAATCTCAAAAGATAAACCATCCAACTATGCGATAAAAGATCTATAATCGTGCTAAACTCCAAATAAATCCAAACTCTAATAATATTAAAACTAAATAAATCTCCAACTGAATTCATAAATAAATAACTGAATAAAACTCATAACAACTTTGGAACCGAATGGTCCAATCAAAATCATGAACTGTGTCTCAATGTAAATACGAAGGAATGGAAAACTACACTAGACCAATATGCATAAAGTAGAGGAACTCCAACTGCACCAACTGCACCTCCAAGAAAATCTTCAAACATTTCAATGCATCTTATCCAAATACTATTTCCTGAAAAGTTAGTCAATGCATGAGGTTAGAACCCCGAGCATGAATACACACTACTCCCTTCAAATAGAGTCCATGAACCCAGAACATAGCATTATACGCAATAAATATCACAATAGAATATTTTAATTTAAGACGAGATAATTAGTCGTAATAATAAAGTATCACTACCTACTCGATAATTCTTTTTCCAAAAATCAACACCAATATTATTTTAAAATATTCATCAGTCCCAGATTGTTATTTTAATTAAATTAACCACGTGTATGATTCTTATCACTTTATAATTAGGGATGTCAGTCCACCTGCCTCGGGTGGTTCTCCCACCAAAATATATTATTACAACGGTCCTCCAGCCACGGGTGATTTCTCCACTAAAACACACATCCCCTTATCAAAATGACTGTTGATCCGTTTAAACTGTCGATCCCGCAATTTGACAAGGTTCCATACACGACACGACATAAAACACCTATCGACCCGTTTAAACTGTCGACCCTCGCTATTTATGTCGCCAATATATTTTAATACAAATTTTTATCTTAGGCATTAATTCTCAATTCTCAATTTCACAATTTTCAAATTCCCCCTCCCTTTTTATCGACGTGAGATCCTCAAAATATCCCTTAATCCCATACCTAAGGGTACCCAAGTACACATACATCCTATCCTACATATATGATGAATCACAAATGTAAAACATGTCCTAGTCTCATTCCTAGGCTAACGAAACGATGATATAACATAAAAATCTTCCCCACCTCGAAATATAAAATCCCCACGAATTTACACTAACTAGTCCCATACCTAGTAAGCTTAAATTATAACCAAGGCCTATCCCCTAGTCCCATACCTAGTAATCATCCTATAATAGAGGTTGAGAAACAATACTACCCAGAAGCCCCACGTCCCCGCGATGAAAAAAGTGAATAAAACCATTCACACAATAACACAAATCATAATCACAACATGGCAGTTTAATCACAAATGTCACAATTTAATTAAATTCCATTAATAATATAGTCGTCATTTTCAACATAATTAGTTTCGTTCAAAGATGTTAAATTAATTAACATGCGACAATATTCAATGCGTCATAGTCGTTCTCTTTTATCAGTCATCTAATTTTTATAAGTGTAAGGGCATCCCAATAACCACACAAATAATTCAATAATTTCTACCTGTGAACCTACACCCCAAAAATTATAAAAATCTAACAGACTAAGCTACATACCCAAGAGTTTCAAAGATTAAATCATATTAAAAAGTTTTATCAAAACAACCCCAAAATTTAATGTCCACTTTCTCTAATTAAGTTACTAATTGATTTTAATAGAAAAAACTTGATTAAAGGTTTAGGCGACACTTAAAACGCAAAATACTAAAGGAAAGGAATAGAGTATTCATGCATGTGATTTAGATGAAGAAAATCTGGTAGCATGGTTGGATTCCTATCGGAAAATTAGTAAATAAGTGTCGTTCAACAAACTTGATTAAACCCCATTTAAGCCTTCCAAAACTTGTGACAAAAACTTGATTATGTTGGAGGTTGATGATTATGGTTGAGAGGAAACATATTTAGAAGTGTTCTTTGGAGAAAAACTTGTGAAAAAGTGATTATGAGAAGTCCCCCCACGAATGAGAATTGTCAAATACCAATTAGGAATCCTAACCCAACTCAAACTCTAAAAAAATAATCCACTGACTCAAAATCTGGGCATAATCGATCGATCGTCTCCCAGGGTTAATTGATCGACTGTACAGTTCCCCCACAAAATGCCTATAAGGCAAAAATAATAAAAACCTTATAAAAACTCCATTTTAATTCTCAATTCAATTCCTCTTGAAGTTTTACTCTTCAAAAATCATAACCAACATAATTATTTAATAAAAATCATTAAATTGAAAATTTTATTTTTCTCGAATATTCCAATATTAATTAAATTAATTAATAAAAACACTGGGTGTTACACTCAAAAGATAGGATCTTGAGAGAAGAGAAATCGATTGCCTAGAGGGTCCTACAAACGACATCCAACGCCATTCGAACGACGGTTCGTTGTCATTCTATTGAGAGTTCCCGTGATTCAAACGACGCTAACATACGTCAATGTTTTATCATCCCCTCATTCATTGCTCAGTGTTTAAGACAATTTCAAGTCAGCCTCGGGCCTAACTATCCGACCAACTAAGAGTAAGCAGTATTAGCTTGGGGGTTTTGGGCATTTGTGTATATGAGGATAGAGACCTAGGATGAATATTCCATTTGGACAATTCTGACACAAACTTTGTCACCTCTTTAAACTTTGGATCAATAATTTTTATCAGCTCTTGGGCTTTTAATGGATTAGGTATGACATAGGTAATGATCAATGTGTAGGATTTGAGGTTTCGTTGTGTATAAGAAAGAGAGAAGTGCGAAATATTAAGAAAAAATGCAATGGTCTCATAATAGACTACAACCCTATCCTACTGCATCCGATATTTATCTTGGCACAATGTAGTGCTTATACTCACAGAAATAATCAGCTCTCCCCATTTTATTGACACTACCTTCCACCATTCTATGAAGCTTGTTATAGAGTTTTGATATGTATTTGAAGGGGGTGATTATTATAAGAGGATAAAAATGTTGATGGTTTTTTTTATGAGGGTATCCTTGGATCAAGAGGAGGTGTCCGTGCAAGCATCTTTGGAGTTTGTTAGATCTTCTATAAAGGTTCGATTAGTGGATCCATTTGTGAATCCTTTAGGGCCACCTTTGGAGGTGGGGGGGTCACCTATCTTCACCACCACCACCACCACTTTGGAGTCATTAGGCGGGTAACCTACTCTTATTGTATTTGAGACTCTATTGATAAATAGTGGAGTCTTATTGTTGTGTATAATGTTTTTTTTAGATTAAATCGAATTTATTGATGAAGTGAGAGAAGATCCCTCTCACTGCGGCATTACATTAAGGATCCATTCTAGGAAAGAAGAAAACTTGCAAAACAAAAAATTAAACATAAGAGATATTGAATTCCTTGAATAGGTCTTCATAGAAGGAGCACGGAGGATATTTTGAAGGCTTAGCTCTAAAGGCCACCTCAATGTCATCGTAGATCAATTTAATGATGTTTTGGACATTCATCGGAATGTTGTCAAACTCATTTTTTATTTCTGGCACACCAAATTCTCCAACAAATGAAAGATGGGATCATTATGCAAAGTTTTTCTTTGATTGATTTCTCCCTAGTACATAACCACCAGTTCATTAGCTCACCTTTAACGGTTGAAAAGGTGAACTTAAGACCCAACTGATTAGGCATAAATTCTTCCCAATTTATCCCTTAATTTAGTTACTTTTAGTACCTCGAACAACGTAATCGATTTGACTTTATCTCATAATCTTGATACTGACTTATCCTAATGAGTACACCGAGTTTCTGGTATTTCATATTTCTTTTACAGGTATTTGATGTCAAGAAACGAAAGGAGACCGAAAGAATAAAGAAAGAAAAGAAGGAAAGTCAAAAGGTAAAAAACGTGACTTTTACCTTGAATTCGGATGAGGTACCTAAAGAGAAGTTGAAGATATCACTTTCTTGAGAACATAGGAAGAAACGGCAACTCAATCGGAGTCCCGAAACAAAAGATATGAGCAATCAAAGTTGAGAAAAAAGTCAAACAGGTATACCGGTCCGCCCCTACCCCGGACCGGTCTGCTGTGCCATACTCCAGAAGACCCCGGATCGAAAGAAAACCGAAGAAGGGTGAAAAATAAAAGAACCGGTCCACCCCGAACCGGTCCGCTAGAAAATAGAAGGAACCGATCCGCATGGAAGGCAGACCGGTCCGCCTAAGGCCCAGACCGGTCCGGCTATCGAGATCTTGAAATCTTATCTTCTCCTAAGAAGAGTCCTAGTGGACCTAAAACTCCAGAATTCTTGTAGGGTATATTATCATTATTTGCACGAAGAATTTTAGTTAATTTTCCATTCTTTTTCAGAAACCCTAGTTTAGATACAATTTACAGATTTAATTCCAATAGTGAAGATCAGTAAGAAAGTATTTGATTACAAGTTTTCTTAATTGCTTCTGTTAATGCTTGGGTAAGATTAGTGAGTTTTTTCCTCTCTTCAATTCCTTTCTACATCATTACACAAATTTTTCTTAGATTAATCATGGTTTTTTGCACATCAAACACTGTTTTCATTACTTTCAGCATGCTAGGCTAGATTTTCTAAGGCCGGGATACATGAACCGACCTTATGTGTTAGTTGCATGTGTATAACATTAATCCTCTAAATTTAGTGATTGATTACAACCGTATCACGTAGAACCACAAAAATTGTAGGTCTTTATATCTCGTTTGCCTCTGGGTAACCGGGATGCTTTAGAATAAAATTCGAGTGTCACTATCGCGATACCGATTTACTCGTCCTCAGATTAAGTATGATGCGGGATTGAACCTCATATACGTAATGCTTGGGAGTACTAAATTATGGGTCTAATTAATCAGTTAAATTTATGATTAGTATTATAACTGCAATACACTAGGGATGGGGGATTGTATTCCCGTTCTGTTTTTCTCATCACATAGTTTAAAGTTTCAACACATTCTTCATCAATATTCCAGGTAACTTAGTCTAATTGCATCTTTTCATAATTTCATAATTGCATCTAGTATAATCATTCCCAAAACCCCAATCATTTTTTCTTTATTTTTAGAGTCAAAGTTAGGATTCCTTCGTCTTTTCCCGTCGTCACAACTTCGTTATCTTAGTTCCCTGTGGTTACAATCCCGACTTACCGGGTTTATTACTAACGCGATAGGCTTGCACGTGAGCCTAGAGTGAACGCACATTAGAGACACTTTCTGAGTCGCGTCAAGTTTTTGGCGCTGTTGCCGGGGAATTAGGTAGACGTAGGATTAGATCTAGTCAGTCTAAAACTTTGACCAAAAATTTCCAAAAATCCAAAAAAAAAGACATAAAAATTCAAAAAGCACAAAAAGATTCACCGCCAACTCGTATAAGCTTTTAATGCAAAATTATGAACTCACTCTCACACCCCACAATACTCCAACCAACATTCACGAAAATCCAATAGTTGAGTATAACCCCGATAGCCCCCACACTCCTAACGCCCCACAGTTTTGGATTCCACCTTCCACACTATCACACTCAATCTCAAATAACACTCCGTTTTCCTTCTTAGGACACACGTTCGAGCACACTTCGAGCACACCAAGTGAGAGCACCGAGTCGTTAAGTGAGAGAGAGATGTCTCAACACAGTAATGCACCTGCCGGTGAGGAAGAGGCCCCGTACCGCCCGCTCAGAGAATTTTTATATTCCGAGCGCACTGTCACTCCGGGATGAATTATACTCTCGTATAATGCCGGACAATTTCTCTTTAAAAACAGGATAATCCATATGTTACCCCATTACCATGGTATGGATTCTGAAAAGCCATACCTTCACATTAGGGAATTTGAGCATGTGTGCGATACTCTCAATGATCAAACTTGCACACAAGAGGTGATATGCCTCAAACTCTTCCCCTTATCGCTCAAAGATAAAGCTAAGACCTTGCTATGGTCTTTACCTCCAAGATCGATTCCATCTTGGAACGCGTTGCAATCGAGTTTTCTCAAGGAATTCTTTCCACCACATCGAACAATCTCTATAAAGGCTCAAATTCAAGCGTTCAGACAATCCGAAAATGAGCCATTTCATCAATGTTACGAGCGTTTCAATGAGTTAGTTACCTCATGTCCCCATCATGGATTTGATTTAACGCAAATCATTTATTTTCTCTATAATGGGCTGAACCTTAACTCCAAGCAACTCGTTGAAACCATTAGTAGTGGTCCGTTTTTCTACTTAGACGCCCATGATGCTGAGCTTCACCTGAGATATGTCGCCGAGACAACCCAATCCTGGGATACATCTAACCCTAATGCTCAAAATTGAAATCGTCAAGTGACCACCACTCCATCGGCGTCCGGCCTATTCCATGTAGAAAAGAGTTTTATTGCAGACAGTCGAATCGATATACTTGAGAAAGAAGTGCGAGACCTACGGGGTATGTGGAAGAGGACCAACTGGATCCATACCAAACCCCGTTGAAAAGGTGTGTACGATTTGTGAGGCGGGTCATTCAACTGAGGAATGCCCGACTATACCCGCCTACAAAGTGATGCTTCAAGATCAAGTTAGTGGTATAGGAGGATTTAAGGGTAATTTCGGTGCACCGCATGGGAATTCTTACAACCCTTCATGGAAAAACCATCATGGTTTTAGCTATGGGCAACAACATGCTGCGATGAACCCTACTTCGGATGTTGCCCCTCCTCCACCACAACACTTTCAACTAGCCCCACACATGAAAGGACATGTGAAAGCACCACCACCTCACGGAGCTTATATCCCGCCACCGCGGAGAACTCTCTAGGATACCATGAATCAATTTATCACAAGCCAAACTACAACCAATGCTAGATATGATCGCTTGATTAGCGACATAAATACAAGTCTGTCAAAGATACAATCCTCGTTGAGTGTTCAAGAGAAGGGAAAGTTTCTTTCCCAAGGTCAAAGACCTACCCAAGGTCAAACTAGTGTTAGCTCCACCTCTACTGAACATCAGGAGCAATGTCAAGCTGTGACCACTCTTCGTAGTGGGAGAGTCGTTGATTTATCACCTCCCCCACTCGACACAAAAAAAGATAAGGAGATTTTGCCCAGCACGAAAGAGGCTGAAGATGTCCCCTTGAATGAGAGTGACAAAGAAGACACTAGTGAGACCGAGGTAGTAGTGAAACCATCCTCCGTGGAACCTTTCCCTCAAAGCTCGATTCTTTCCCATAAAGGAAACCCATGTGATGACGTGCTAGAAGTGCTAAAGCAAGTAAAGTTGAACTTACCATTCCTTGATGCCATTAAGCAAATCCCAGCTTATGCAAAAGTCATCAAAGACTTGTTGAAGGTAAAGAGAAAGATGAAGGTAAAGAAGAATGTCTTTCTAAACCAGAACGTGAGCTCCATTCTACTAAATGATCTCCCGCCTAAATTCAAAGATCCCAGTGCACCCACCATTTCCTGCATCATTGGAGAAAATAAAATCGAAAAAGCCTTACTTGATTTGGGAGCAAGTGTCAATATCCTCCCTTATTCCATTTATAGGCAACTTGATTTGGGTGACCTCAAGCCCACAAAAGTCACTCTCCAATTAGTGGATCGAACCGTGAAGATCCCAAGAGGCATAGTCGAGGACGTGATCGTCCAAGTTGACACTTTCTACTTCCCGGTAGATTTTTTCATTTGGGACACGGAGCCCTCCTTCAACTCGAGCAACCATGTTCCCATCATCCTTGGACGCCCATTCTTAGCTATGGCTAACGCAATCATCAATACTTGGAATGGGTGAATGAAACTCACCTTTGGGAACATGACCTTAGAGAACAACATCTTCCATATAGCCCAACATACGGGGGAAGAAGATGATCTTCATGCAGTGAGCTTCATAGATGAAATAATAGAGGAGTACTTTGAGGATAATTATTACGAAGATGCCTTAGGGTCCTGTTTAGTGGCGAGACACGAGAGTGAGGGGACGTACATCGACTTCGAGAGGGAGGTTAGGGAGTTGAGAGAGTTACTCGATGAGAGAGCGTCGGACGAGGACGCGAGAGATGTTAATTAGGTTTCGAGATTCGAGGAGTTACCACCGAGGGATACACGCATGGTTCCCTCTAGAGACAAATTTCCAACCCTTGAATTAAAGAAACTCCCCTCCCTTATTGAATATGCATACCTAGGAGAGGATGAAACATTTCCTATTTTTGTCTCCTCTAGCCTAGACAAAGAGTAGGAGGGAAAATTGTTGAAAATTCTGAGAAAGAACCAAAGTGCTTTTGGTTGGTACATTGATGATTTGAAGGGGATAAGTCCATTGATTTGCACTCACAAGATCCATCTCAAAGAGGATGTTAAACCCTCAAGAGAAATGCAAAGAAGGCTAAATCCCAACATAAAAGAAGTAGTGAGAGCCGAGATTATCAGGTTATTGGATGTCGGGATTATCTACCCAATCTTGGATAGCAAGTGGGTGAGCCCCATTCAAGTCATCCTGAAGAAGTCGGGCATGACAGTGATTGAGAATGCCAAGAGGGAGCTAGTTCCCCAACGTACCACCACCGGGTGGCGCGTTTGCATTGATTACCGGAAACTCAATGCAGGAACTAGGAAAGACCATTTCCCCTTACCATTCATTGATCAAATGCTTGAGAGAGTAGCGGGCCACCCTTACTATTGCTTTCTTGATGGTTATTCCGGATATAACCAGATTGAGGTAGATGTACTTGACCAGGAGAAAACAACCTTCACTTGCCCTTTTGGTACGTTTGCCTACAAACGTATGCCATTCGGCTTGTGTAATGCGCTCGTGACCTTCCAAAGGTGAATGTTGAGCTTATTTAGCAACATGGTCGAGAGAGGACTCGAAGTGTTCATGGACGATTTCAGTGTTTTTGGCACCTCTTTCGATCGTTGTCTAGAAAAACTGGAAAGAGTACTTGCCCGGTGTGTGGAAAAGAACTTAGTTCTGAATTGGGAGAAATGTCATTTCATAGTCACAGAGGGAATAGTTCTTGGCCACATAGTATCATCCAAGGTAATAGAAGTTGATAGGGTGAAAATTGATGTCATAACTGATCTTCCCCCACCAAAATCGCTTAAGGACGTGTGCTCTTTCTTGGGCCACGTGGGGTTTTATCGAAGGTTCATTAAGGACTTTAGCTCCATCGCTAGACCCTTAAGAAACTTACTCATGAAGGACACCCCATTCGAGTGGACGGAAGCATGCTAAAGCTCTTTTGAAAAACTGAAGACCATGCTTGTGTCCGCTCCCATCATGCAAGCTCCGGATTGGTCTTTACCATTCGAACTTATGTGTGATGCTAGTAATTATGCGATAGGGGATGTTTTGGGCCAAAAAAAGATAAGCAAGATTATGTCATCTACTACGCTAACCGGACTCTTACCGGACCACAACTCAATTACTCTACCACGGAGAAAGAGTTGCTAGCAGTAGTCTTTGCCCTTGATAAATTCTGATCATATCTCGTCGGTTCTCCCATTACTTGCTTCACCGACTACGCGGCATTGAAATACCTACTTGCAAAGAAATATGCCAAGCCGCGCCTCATAAGGTAGATCCTACTCCTACAAGAGTTCAATCTCTCCATTAAAGATAAGAAAGGGGTAGAAAACGTCGTTCCCAACCACTTATCACGGCTTTCGTCTGACGTACCTAGTGATCCCATACCCATAGACGAATACTTTTTGGATGAGCAACTTTTTACTACCTCTCCTTTGCCCTGGTTTGCGGATATAGTGAAATACCTTATCACGGGAGCCGTCCCTCCCGACTGGACACCGCAAGATAAGAAGAGGTTTATTACTTGGTTGCGCATGTTCTTCTATGACAATCCATTCCTTTTTAAATATTTCCCCGACCAAATCATCCGATGATGTGTACCGGATGACGATATCCCCAAGGTCATCCAGTTTTGTCATTCGAAAGCTTGTGGAGGCCACTTTTCAACGAAAAAGACGGCCGCTAAAATTCTGCAATGCGTCCTCTATTAGCCCACAATATTCCGGGATGTGAACGCTGCTTGCAAATCTTGCAATAGGTGCCAACGGATGGGAGCCATTACCCGATGAGACATAATGCCTCTTACCCCCATACTCATCATTGAGATCTTCGACTGTTTGGGTATTGACTTCATGGGCCCTTTTCCCCCGTCCTTTGGTTTCCTATACATCCTTGTCGCGGTAGACTACGTTTCTAAATGGGTGGAAGCTATAGCTACAAAGACAAATGACAACAAAGTGGTGATAAAATTCCTACAGGAACACATACTTCCCCGCTTCGGTGCACCGAAAGCGATAATCAGAGATAATGGCATGCACTTTTGCAGTAGCCCATTCGAGAATATAATGAGAAAGTATGGTGTCGTTCACAAGGTTGGAATGACTTATCACCCGCAAACGAATGGGCAGGCCGAACTAGCGAATCGAGAAATCAAGAACATTCTTGAAAATACCGTCAATCCTACCCGAAAAGATTGGTCACTTAGATTGAACGATTCGCTATGGGCCTATCGCATCGCATATAAAAATCAACTCGAAATGTCCCCTTTATGCTTTGTGTATGGAAAACCTTAATCTCCCTGTGGAGTTAGAACACAAGGAGTATTGGGCAATCGAGGAATTAAATTATGCCTTGGATAAGGTCGGTGAAGCCCGCAAACTTCAGTTGAATGAGTTAGAAGAACTACGCAATGATGCATATGAGAATGCTAAAATTTTAAAAGAAAGGATGAAACTCACTCATGATAACATCATTCGACGCAAAGAGTTTCTTCCGGGGCAAAAAATTCTTTTCCATAACTCTCGGCTTCATCTCTTTCCGGGCAAGTTGCGGTCACGATGGTCTGGCCCGTTCGTTGTGAAGAATGTTTTCCCCCATGGAGTTGTTAAATTAGACAATTTGAAAGGGGGAAATACATTCAAGGTAAATGGATAACGCCTAAAGCCATATCTAGAGGCGTGTGTGGAAGAAGTCGACACCGTTTGGTTGTCGGACCCCGTTTACGGGGTAGAGTGAGCTGTTTCAGCGAGGTTGTCGCACCCCCGACATGTATGGGGTGAGAGTCGTGTGTGTAGTGAGAGTCATGGGTGTAATGAGCGTCGATAGGATTAGGGTACACTCGGGAAAGATCATTCACATTTTTGGGAAATTGAGTCAAATCGCGTTGTCCATTGGTATCGAGAGGTTTTGATCCAAAATTGATAGGGAGTATGTTGTGAAAGTAAAAATTATCGGAGAAGAGCGATCAAATTTATGTTAGGAAAAAATTCAGCTCAAAAACCCAGAGCCGGACCGGTTCCTTTATTTTAGGGCCGGAGCGGTCCGCCCCGGACCGGTTCCTTTAATTTTAAAGCGGACCGGTCCGCTAGTCGAATTTGCCTAAAAATCAAAGGACCGGACCGGTTCGCCTTCTACAGATCTATTTTTAACCCATACCAAGGATCACCCCCCTTCCCCCCAATCCTCTTCATTCCCTCCAATTCGTCTCCCCAACTTCCAAGCCTACCCTTTCCCCACCAAATTCACCCCCTTTTCCCTCCAAACCCTTTCCCTCCAAATCCAACCCCTACCCCCATCCTTTCACCTATAAATACACACCCAAACCCTCCCTTCCCTCCACACCTTCAACCAAACTCCTCTCTTCTCCCTCCCTAATTTTCCAAGCAAAAATATCTCTTGTTCTCATGGACCAACGCGCTGCCCCCACCAAGTACCACTCCACCGACATCCTCCCCTCGGTCATGGCGAATTCCATTCCCGATAAGAGGAATGTTGGTGCCATTTATTTTTCTGCCCGAATCGTAAACTCCATATGGAGCGCGCTGTCCAATGGGCCGGGCTGCCTAACTCCATCATCGCCCTATTCATGGCTAGGGGGTGGTGTTGATTCCTTAATGAACCCTATCCAGCGGTTTGGGCGGTCGAGGTCCGATCCTTTTATGGCACCCTTGTTCGGACGGGCCAATTCGAGGCTCAAGCGTACATGGATGGTACCGTCATCCCATTTTCATTGGCCCGTCTCACGGCTAAGTTGGCCGAATACGATGTTCCGAACGTCCAAGAATTCACCTATCCACGGAACCTCCCCCCAGTCGCCAAAGACGTGATCACGGAACGCATTGTACCGGATGTGGCTTGGACGGGGCAAACCGTCGCCGTTGGACGTCTTAATGAGAAGGCGCGCCTCACTTTTCAGATTGTTTGCACCAATATATTGCCGACGTCCAACGATTCCGCAATGCGGCCCCGACAGGCCACTTTGACCTACTATCTATTTGACCCACACACTTCCATCCATTTGGCCTGCACCTTATATGCCGATATCATCAACGCGTCCCTGGATGAGAAAGGTGCTGCCCCACTGCCCTATGCCCAGTTGATCACTTCTATCCTCAAAGACGCTGGCATTGCGGAGCCGCTCGACCGAATTCGCATTCCCGGTCCCTTTGGACAGGGGACCCGCACTAAAAGTGCCAAATAGCTAGCTTTCCTACGGGCACGGCAGGGAATTGATAGTGAAGAGGAGGTCCCTCGAGCGATGAAGAAGAAGAGGCCGTCGATGCGGATGTCAAAATGGGGGATGTCGGTCCGGATGAAGAGTCGGCTGACGAAGATGACGATCTTGATTTTGAGTGGGCGGGAAGCGACCTCATAAACCGTATGGCGGCACTTGAGATGAATTTCGGCTACTTTTTGACCGATTATCGTCGTGATACGAGTTTAATACTCCGGTTCCAAGCGGATATCTACCGACGCCAAGGGGATCCTAATGAACCATTTCCATCCTATTTCTATGATCCCTATGGCCCCGACGCGCTCGGTTCCTCCCAACCCCCGCCCCAGTGAAGCTTGATGTGGTTATGATAGTTTTTATTTATTTTCCCTGTTCACATGTTTGTATGCCTTTCCTTGTAATTGTACCACAGTCTTGTGTAATACCCCGTATTTTTATAGCTTTTAAATTATGGGATTTATTAAATTTAATTGAGATAAATTAAATTAATTTTAATCCGGAATGTTGCTTTAAATATTTACTAGCGTGACGAGAGTTAGTAATTATTGGAAATTTGTTATTTGTTGCATATTACTGGATGAGCATAGTAATATATTGTATTGGTTATATTGAATGCCATAAGTGAATTAAATGACTATTTCGGAAATTTAAGTAAGGACGTGCCCGTGTCACGTCGGGACTTATTTTGTTAAATAAAAGTGAATATTTTATAAGTTGTTCGTATGGTCGTTTTGAGTGCGCCAACGCGTCCGGAAGGGTCGATATAGTCAGAAAAATGTACCCCGGGGTTTAGTTTGGATCTCGGAATGTTTTTAGGCTTAATTAGTGACCCGGGAGGGCATTTTGGTCATTTTACAAAATAGGGTAATTAAACCCACGAATTTCAGCCAACCTATATCAGCAATTAGGTCAGCCTCTTAGGGTTAGAACATTCACAAATCAAATGACGGCCATTGGAGAAGAGAGGAGAGAACTCCAAGGCAATCTAAGGCCAAAAGGCCACCGGTTTGCACCGCCACCACCACCACCGCGTAGATCACGAGACGAGGAACGCAGCCATACGAAAATAAGCCGTGAACCTGCATACCAAAATCCCAGGCAAGTGTTTAAACTTGCTATTTTCGTTGATGCAATATTCATGTTAGCTTAGGATTGGATTGTGACGAAAACTAAGGAAGAAAACCCCAATTTTTGATAGGGATTTGCATCTGGAAATCATTATAACCATATTCTGAAAATATTATGTGAAGTAGATGATCAACCCATGAATTTGTGATGTTATGTTAGAAGGAAATTCTGGAGAAAACCGATTAGAACAAAAGTTAAGAAAACTTAGGGTTCTTGATGATTAGATGAGATTTTAGGTTGTTTAATCATGTTTAATGATGGTTATATGCATGCTCAACATTAGAAACATCTGGAAATATATTACCATGATTGTAGTATAAGTTTTGGGACGATTAGTGTTGGGAATTATGGATTTGAATGAAGAATATTAGTCAAATCCGTAACTGCACTTCTGCAGAAATCGAAATACCTGTTTGATCGATCGATCGAACCTAGAGCGTCGATCGATCGAAGGTTCGATCGATCGAGCCCCAGACGTCGATCGATCGACCCCTCCTGGCAAACTCTTTTTCCCCTTGTTTAATTAGTTGAATTAATTTACCGTGGAATATTTCTTGGGGATTATAAATAAAATGTTTTGGGATATAGAAGAGACCAGTAGGACATATGATTAAGCGTTGAGAACTTTATTATGAAATGATAATTGGGTCTAAGGGATAATTAATTAAGGAACGACGAAATGCGTATTTCAAGTGAGAGATTACAACGAATACCTACGATAGTGAATAGACGTCTACCTACTGAATTTGTTACTTAGATGGATAAAATTCACGAGTGTCACGTAATTAGTGAGAAAACCCTCCGAGTTAAGGTTAAAGACGAAACCTTATACGAAATCTCAAAAATGTAAAATTAAGGATAAATGTTGTAATTATGGATAAGGAGAAGTGACCTATATTAACATGATAAAATTGGTATATTTATATGATTGTGTGTACATATATTATATACATGTGAAAAACGTACCCGCGCTACTTGCTATCCCTGAGGTTACCGCGCTGGGACGATCTTATCCTGTGTTGCTTTATGGGGGATATTGATTCGTACCCTAGAAGATAGAGATCCTAGGTACGGGCTATCAGATTGATAGTCGGACGGTCCTAAGAGACATGTGGGTATGTACTGACCTCTTGGACTTGGAATCTATGCTTCGCCTCACCGTTGTTTTGTATATGTTAATACAGTTCGAGAGTGATTCCGAACTTGTGTTCCCCTTTGTGTGAGCGATACGGGGATTGGATAGCAGAGTATACCCGCACCATAGTTTTAGTTGGGGTGCTGTTATATATATATATATATATATATATTATACGAGTAGTTAATATATATATGAGATTATGAACTTTAAACTGCCTACCGTGATTTGATAAGTAGGACATGGTTGTTGACTCAATAATAAATGCTTGTTTTGTGAAAGTATAATATGTCACTGTAAAACTTTATTGTTTTTATAAAGTTAGAAATAGAGAAATTTGGTTACAAATTGGAACATCTCTTTTAAATGAAATCGTGAATTGCAAATCTTTCGGGTAAGTGATGTTAAGTCAAATCTTTTAGAAAGACTAGTGCGTTAGATGATAAAACAAACCAATGGGAAGGATAGTGAGATAGGGGTGCACATTAGAAGAGAGGTGAGTATTTTCTCAAGAGAGCGACGCTCTAATATGTTATTGCATTGGCCTGTATCAATTTAAATACTTGTTAAACGTATTTTAAAATCAAACACACTTTCGGGCTCTGACCCGTTTCTTCTTCTCTCTCTCTCTTGTATATATATGTATATTTTCAGGTGCCCAGCCACAGGGGCGTCTTGTGTAGGATCCCTTGAGAAGAATGAGCTGCAGCTTAGGTGGGAGTTGCAGGTCACTTGAGTAGACGGCTTCTGTTATTGACTCCACTCCTAGTACTCTCATTTATTGGGCACGTGTCGCCCCTTTTCATTATTTCATTTGTTGTTGGGGGATTTATATTTCAGTCATTTCCAGTATTGTTTCTTTGGGATTTATTCAGTATGGACTTGTGTTTTAGTTTTAATTTGTTGCCATTCGATTGACAAATGTATTATATTATTTGGCTTACTGTAGTGTGATTCTTAATTGTAAGTATGTTGTTTTTAATTAAATAAATATTTTTCTTTAAAATAAAATTTGGAAAGTATGTATGAAATGGTTTTGACACTTAGCTTAATTATTTAGGGTGTTAAATTGGAAAAATTTATTTTTATCGACAGTGATGCTGAGAATGAACCAACTGTATACCTTGATTTAATTTAATAAAGGAGTGATCGCCCGGTGTTTAATTAGGCGGGGTGTCACATCTTGTTTGCTATAAAATCTGCATTTTCTCCATTTGTTTGCTTTATTTATCACACTTATTATTTTGCCTTGTTTAGATTTTAGTCCTTTTTGCTTGAGGACAATGCAAAAGTCTAAGTTAGGGGGGGTCATAAGTGTGTATTTCTAAAACTTCACAAATTTTGAAAAATGCCCAAAAATCTAAAAAAAATCATAAAATTTTGAAAAATCCAAAAATATTTTTGTTTAAATTAAATAAAAATTGGAATTCAAAAATTTCAAAAATATCATTAAAAGTCGGTTTAAAGTCTCAAGTTGTAAAATTCAACATACACAAAGCCGAAATTGACTAAAGATGGAAATTGAGCGAAAATAGACGACTTAATGAATAAGTGTGGAGATTAACAAACCCGGTGAGATTCGAACCTATCACTTTTTGCTAGTTTTTAAATCAATCCGAGTTAATTGTTAACTCAAAGTTCTTTGCAGCGCCTAAAAAGTCGTCGAGGATCTCAATCCCTTCATTTTGATCGGTTATGAAAAATGTGTGTGATATTGCTTTGAAAAACGTGCCAAAAGTGATCTCTAAATTTAAATTCATCTTGAAACGCATATGGTAACGCAATTGGCATTTTGGACAATGAAGTAGGCCCTCATTTGTCAACCAAAAGTATTGGCCAGAAAAAGTAACGAAAAATCACCCCTTTTGCAACCCAAATGGAGCCGAATAATTTTTCCCTTTCGTTTGACAACCCGAAAAACCCAAATAGCCCAGAATTGCAAAAAATAGAACAATTCAGAATTTAGTCCAAAAAGTGCATGAAAAGGGGCAAGAAAAAAATAGATATGCTCAACAAAAATAGCAAGAAAATAAAATAAGAGAAAAACAAAAAAATAAAATAAATAAAAAGAGAAAAAGAAGAAAAAAATGAGCAATAGCCCAGAAAAAGCACAAATGGACATCCTAAATGACTTTTCCAGTTCCGAATTTCCCAACCATTTCCATGTTACCCTATATACCTTAAACTCCGAAAAAGTCCTAACCGAGTCTAACGTGCGAAATTGGTTACCGCGTGGAGAGCTAATACACCAAAAGATAATAAAAGAGATTGAATGCGCAAATAAGAGGCGATGTCCCCGTTTTTAAAACCGTAATCCGTTGATGAGATCCTATCACTATGAAATTTCAGTCTTTCTACTTGTATGCGTGACTTTGCATCCATTACACTTACTCTTTTATCATGCATACCGAGAGAATAGACATAATCCGAGAGATTCGTTTGTGAGAGCATTATGTGAGATTTTGAAATCAAAACGAATTTTTGGGTAAGTAACGTGATGATCAATCGGTGGAAATTGGTGGTTATATTTTTGGCTTTGCACACACACACTACTATTTGAGACTTGTAAATATGACTTGATGATGACTAATTTCTGGGAAAGTTTGAATTGTACAATTTTTAGGTATTTTGAATTTTTCGTTGAGTCGAATTTTGTGGGTATATTCACTGCAAACCCTCATGAGACACAACTCGTCCTACTAGGGTGACCTAGGGGTTTAAAGGCTTTTTGCATACGCTAAATACAATCGCTTGCCCCCGAAAAAGGTATTCTATCTTAATAAAATGTTTTTCAAGAATTATGCCGTGCTAGGATTCTTTTACATTGCTCGGGACGCGCAAAGTTCTAAGTTCGGGGGGTTTGATTAGGCATAAATGCTTCCTAATTTATCCCCAAATTTAGTTACTTTTAGCACCTCGAACAACGTAATCGATTTGACTTTATCTCATAATCTTGCTACTGAATTATCCTAACGAATACACCGAGTTTCTGGTATTTTGTATTGCTTTTACAGGTATTTGATGTCAAGAAAGGAAAGAAGGAGACCGGAAGAATAAAGAAAGAAAAAAAGGAAAGCCAAAAGGTGAAAAGCGTGATTTTTACCCGGAACAAAAGATATCACTTTCTTGAGCACATAGGAAGAAACGGAACCTCAATCGGAGTCCCGAAACAAAAGATATGAGCAGTCAAAGTTGTAAAAAAAGTCAAATAGGCAGACCGATCCGCCCCTACCCCGGACCGGTACGTTGTGCCATGCTCCAGAAGAACACGGATCGAAAGCAAACTGAAGAAGGGTGAAAAATAAAATAATCGGTCCGCCCCGGATCGATCCGCCCGAAAATAAAAGGAACCGATCCGCATGGAAGACAGACCGGTCCGCTTAAGGCCCGGACCGGTCCGGCTATCGAGATCTTGAAATCTTATCTTCTCCTAAGAAGAGTCCTAGTGCAGCTAAAACTCCTGAATTCTTGTAGGGTATAAAAACCCATTTTATTATCATTATTTGCACGGAGAATTTTAGTTAATTTTTCATTCTTTTTCAGAAACCTTAGTTTAGATACAATTTACAGATTTAATTCCAATAGTGAAGATCAGTCAGAAATTATTTCATTACAAGTTTTCTTAATTGCTGTTGTTACTGCTTGGGTAAGATTAGTGAGTTGTTTCCTCTCTTCAATTCCTTTCTACATCATTACCCAAATTTTCCTTAGATTAATCATGGTTTTCTCCACATCAAACACTGTTTTCATTACTTTCAGCATGTTAGGCTAAATTTTCTATGGCCGGGATACATGAACACAGCCTGATGTGTTAGTTGCATGTGTATAACATTAATCCTCTAAATTTAGTGATTGATTACGACTGTATCGCGTAGTAACACAACAATTGTAGGTCTTTATATCTCGTTTACCTCTGGGTAACCAGGATGCTTTAGAATGAAATTCGAGTGTCACTATCGCGATATCGATTTACTCGTCCTCAGATTAAGTATGATGCGGGCTTGAACCTCATATACGTAATGCTTGTGAGTACTAAATTCTGGATCTAATTAATCATTTAAATTTATGATTAGTATTATAACTGCAATACACTAGGGTTGGGGGATTGTATTCCCGTCCTGTTTTTCTCATCACATAGTTTAAAGTTTCAACACATTCTTCATCAATAATCTAGGTAACTTAGTATAATTGCATCTTTTCATAATTGCATCTAGTATAATCATTCCCAAAACCCCAATCATTTTTTCTTTCTTTTTAGTGTCAAAGTTGGGATTCCTTTGTCTTTTCTCGTCGTCACAACTTCGTTGTCTTACTTCCCTATGGATACGATCCCGACTTACTGGGTTTATTACTAACGCGACAGGCTTTCACTTGAGCCTAGAGTGAACGCACATTAGAGACACTTTCTGAATCGCGTCACCAACCATTTTTGAAAGTAACTCCACACCTCTTTTGCAATCTCACCGGTAGCATATAAATGCTCCCTATTTTCCTCCTTTGGATTATTACAACATCGACACTTCGAGGGAAGGGGAACTTTTAAGTTTTTAATATTCTCATCTAAGGGTAAACCATTATTTAAAAGTGTCCACATGAAAGTAGAAACTTTAGGTAAAATATGATTATCCCAAATAGAAGAGAAAGATAGTTGAATACAATATTTTTTCCTTAGAAATTCCCATGCGATTTTTAACGTGAACTTTTCATTCAACTCCAAATCTTTGTAGGTTGAGAGTTTCCCTTTGCATTCTTTTCCATGTATGACTTGAAAAGGACGAGGTGCCTCTAAATTCATGACTTTGAAGTTTTTTATATTTAGCATTCATGAATTTAGACCACAACCCATCTTTATTAAAGAAAGAATGACTTGTTCTTAGTAAACTGAAATTATACATTTTTATGGAATAAAAATGTATGAAAGTGTTATTTGTGTGTATTTCTAGTAAAAAGAAATATTGGACATTTTTATGGAATAAATATACAAGAAAATATTGTTTGTGTGTAATTCTAGTAAAAAGAAATTTTGGACATTTTTATGGAATAAAAAAGCAAGAAAATATTATTTGTGTGTATTTATTGTAAAAAGAAATATTGGACATTTTTATGGAATAAAAATTTAAGAAAATGTTATTTTGGTGTATTCTTAGTGAAAATAAATAATGAACATTTTTATGGAATAAAAATGCAAGAAATTGATATTTTGTATATTTTTAGTGAAAAGAGATATTAAATAATTTTATGGAATTAAAATGTTGAGAAAAAGGTTATTTTATTAAAAATAATGAGTGAATAATTATTTAAATGTTTCAAAATAATAAAAGTTGATGTTTTATGAAAATTGTGTATTTTCTAGTAATTTGATGAAAATATGTTTAAACTATGTAGTAGGATTTTTTAGTTCAAAATCAATCTTCTCATGCATATAAACTTGTAGTATTTTGACATAGAATGCATAAACAAGTTTAAAGAAGATTTTGTTTAGTTTAAACAAGAAATAATAAAAGTTGGGATTTTAACCTTCAAAGTATGTGTAATTGGGACTAAAAGACATAATGTGTATGAAGTTGAAGGATTACATGTTAAATGAAAGAAATGGCAATTTTCTAATAAAAGTAGTCTTAAGGTGAATATATTTCTTGAATGAAGAAGTAAAGAAATGTGCTCTTGAGAAATGTCAATACAAAGCAGTAATTAAGTGTTAATGGGTGAACATGTAATAGTTAGTGTGTGTAACTTACTATTGTTGAGAAATATTAACACTTATAGAATTAAAAAGCAATTAAAGGTGTACAAGCATTTCCAATCAAGTAAAGAGATTACTCCAACTATAAAAAGATGTTAAAGGGCTAAAACACTTAAGAAGTTGGTGTATATAACGTAATAGTATTTTGGGGGGTGGGGGGTGGGGGGAATTAACACTTGAGAAGTAAAAAGTGATTTACGGAAAAAAAAATGGGGTAAAATGGTAATTTTACTTAAAGTGGAACATTTTTATAATTTAAAAATATTGAAAGGGGTGTTACACAAAGTAGTCCTAAATAAATATGATTTTTATGAAATAAAAATCAAGGTTAAATTATAAAGGACGCGAAATGGTAAATTTCAAGGAGTAACATAAGAATGGGTGGTAAAGTCTCGAGTTTTGGCTTTTTTCGAGTAAAAAGGATAGGGGAATAATGTGGACATTTGTAAAATGTTAAAACATATGAAGGAACCTGAATGACACCGAGATAAAGAAAGAAGGGCCCGGATCCCTTGGATGAAAAGCCCTAAATCACTGCCAGAGCATATGGTGTGCATAGCCATCGGTGTGGAGCATGTGTAAGTATGCAGTATAGGAAGATATCTAGAAAATATAAAGAAAATATGGAAAATATCAAAAAATGGGTTGTGTGGTAAAATGTGTTAATACAACCTAACTTGAATGAATGTAGTAAATATTTCAGTAAAGGTGAAATAGAGAAGTGAATGCATAAATCTATTAATGTCCATAAGATAAGGTAAAATGATAAATAAGTGGGTAAATGGGTAATTAAGCTACCAAGTTGTTAAACCCATAATTTGCATAAGTATGTATGGAAAAATATTTTCAAATGACAAATAAGGATATTCTATCACGGCGAATGCGTGTGTTGAAATAGTGATTTTCAATGAAAATACTAAAGTGTAATAAAATAAATGGAAGATGTTAAATTCTGGTAAAGGAATGGTTTCAAATCAAATTAAGGGTAATGGTTTCAAGTGTTGAAGCGGGTGTGTTAAATAAGGTCAAAATGCTTAGTATGAATAAATGAAGTCTTTACCTCATTAAGGTAAATTAATCTAGATAAGTAAGATGTTTCGAAAGTAAAAAGTTAATACATTGTTATGTGAATTTACTATATATATATATATATATATATATATTGAATGAATGTGATTATGGCGTGTGACTATTCCGTTATGTCATTCTTTTTTATAGTGTTTGTATAAATCCCACTACCTATAGGCTCATATCCCACTTTGTTACGGAAGGCCGGGAGAGGTTTTGTATTTTGAGGGCATTATACAGGTAAGTATATTTTATTTATGTTTACTTTAGTAGCTCTATTTACTTGGACTGTGGGTGCTCCCCAAGAGTCCCACACGTTGTTCATCTTGAAACAGGAATCGCATGCTAACCTGTGAAATGCAATTGAAATAAAATTAGATTATCAGCATTATATAGGTTGTTCCATCGCACTTAACACCTAACGCTCGGGTCGGATCGGGTTAACTCACGAGTAACCCATAAATTTGGGTCGGGGCATTACAAATGGTATCAGATCTCTAGGTTCAAGGTTCCTTTCGGGAGTGATGTGGTGAGGTCGGTAGTGGATCTTTTGACGTTGGTGTTGGTTTAGGCTAGTCATGCGAGTTTGATAATGTTTTAGTTCATGTTCTCGATGATATGGTCAAAGAGGTTAGCACGACAAGTAAGTTAGTGCCAAGTGTCATATGATCAAGTTAATTGCTATAAATCGCTTTCTCAAATTCTGATTTAGGCATGCAATAATTTACGAGTGTTCGCATAAGCCAGTAAGTGGGGATACCGTAGTTTGTAGTGTGAGGTGTTGTTTCAACGTTTGATAACCTAAAGTCTTTGGAGATATTAATAGAATGAAATGACACCCATTGTACAAGTGGAACCAAATTGTTTACAATCAATGGTAAAGATTGATAGTTATAGTGTCATAATTACATAATGGGAAATCGTAATTTAAATTATATGTAGCCTTGGGTGTGACATATATGCGAGGTCAATTTTGATGTGATAATTAGGCAATTTCAATCATCGGGGTAATACCGTGATTACTGATAATGTTAATAATCTTATATATAGATGTAGGATAATGTTAGAGGATAAGTCAGCCTTAGTTGTTACGATGCTGTCCTTATGAGAGAGCAACTTAGTGGATTGTTGGTCGATGAATGTACTTACAAATGTCAGTTTCGTGGTGAGGAAGTACTATGTCCATTCTTGGGGACTTGGGTTTATTGAATCTCAATTTATGTACCTTGACTGTATTGTGGGTTTAGATAATCTTGATGATTGAAGTAACCTAGTATTGAACCTAGAAAATCGTGGTGACTTGGTATTAAGTAAATGAGTTATGATGTTTTAGAATATGACATCTTGCAGAGTTGTTAAGGTGGACCTCCTCTTGGGTGATACCTGACGTCCCTTATCCTACCGAAAACCTAGATGGTATTAATTTATAGTCGGTGATTATAGTGTGTCATTGATAAATAAGATCCCTTATGGCGTTCGCATGCATGGTCCTTACTGTTCATTGGCAATGATCGACGTCCCCTATCCTACCAAAATATATAATTATGTTAATTAGTAGATTAGCACGTAGTATGAGGTCTACATAATAAGGCAATTCAGTTATACTGGTTGAACACTCATTGTGAATTTAATAATTTAGCCAAGTGAGGTGGACTTTGGGTTAGTAACGTGGATAGGCACGGGAAGCCGTGTTAAAATTACTTGGAAATATATACTAAGTTATATCTAGTAAGATGTTAATGAGAGTGGTAGACGTTACCCAATAATAGTCAATTCAAGGTTGTGTACCGCGTATAACAATAACAATAGTGTCTCTCCTAGAAACCTTGGGATTTATTGTTGCATTGAGGTTTATGTAGTGATGTCCATTTCATAGTGATAAGCTTTATGTTGTGTAGCATATGTCATGGTATGACTGGTGGCACCTTGTAATACATATGTAAGATGCTTAGAGAAATAATTGAATTTGAGGTCGTTGCCTATGAGTCATTGGGAATCATTATCGTATTGAAGTTTACCTAAGTGATGGTAGACCATTGATGATGGCAGTACGGTTAGTTCATGTCGATTTGTAGTAGTGCCTTGGAGTTAGTGCTACACATTTTGTTTATAGGCATGTATTATGATATTACCTTCGAGGATAATTTCAAAAATGGGTTGGCCGACGATAGATAGCGCACCTAGGAGAATTATAACACAATGATATCCTTCATGGATTTTAAAGATCACACTAGGGATAAAGTTTTAGGCTTGATTATAGCACCTACGTGTGCTACCAGTATTGTTAGTAATTACTATGTTGAGGGAGATCATTAAGCATGAGTGATGTTTGAGAATGGGAATGCCATTAGAATGATTACGATTGGGTATCATGTAATATGTTTGATTTTTGAAACTATATGAGCATCATATTTCATTTAATGAGAGTGATCTTGAAAATTGAGGTTACCTACGCGTGTCAAAATTTTGGAGACCTAGCTATGATAGGTCAGTGAATAACAATGAGTGTTGAAAATAATTTCATCTATTTTAGGTTGTTGTACTTACAAAGATGGAAATATGGCATTGGTCTTAAGGAGGGAAGCCTAGAGTTTCAGCTTCCCAACGAAATCAGCATCATGCTTCGCTCATTTTGTAAGGGTGGATGATTTAGAATTAGAATCTGCCAGGGTTAGTAGGCAAAGACAGGGCACATGGAAAGGCTAAGGTGTTAATGAGTATCGGTAAGAGTTATATACCTCAACTGTACATTATGGGTTCTCACTTTATGTGGCTCGATTGGCATGGAAGTCGCCTGATTCGTTTCCTTACTTAGGTCTTCTTGGTACCGATGACGGGACATTGCTGATTAGTTGTGATTTAGGCATAGCATTGTATAAACTCAGTAATGATGCGGGATAGGATAGTTATAACTGACGCTTCACGGTATATGAGTTTTCTCTTGCTCAAAAGTACCTCGTTCCACACCAGTTGTGTGTACGTGTGGTCTCGCATTGTTGCGTATAGTTTGCATATATTACTTGATTGCTTTAGGTTATCATAGTTGTTAGTTAGCTGGTATATCAAGTTACGACTTGGTCATGTGTCCCTTGGTTGTGACTTGATAGTATTAAGAATGTTGGAACCTGATAAAGATTGGATTATAGTGTTTCACTTAGTTCAAAATTTTGGAGATCTAGGAGATGATCGCTTATATATACATGTTTTGATACTCAGGTGACCCCAAGTCAGTATAGGGATCTTATAAGAGACATTATTTAGGTAGGATATTGTGATAAGATGATTCTCTTTGATGCATGTAGTGAGAGTATTAAAATTATATCATCCTAGGCTAGGCATGATCCAGGACTGTTTAAGGAAACGCAGGTTGGGAATCCTAACGTTGAAGTGATCCATATTAATGAATTCGTTGTCAATATTGCGATGTTGGTAGAGTATCAATCATCTCGAGGTTTTGTTTAGATGAACATGTTAGGCATGATTGAGATTTTTACGATAAGATTTTAGGGTTATTGCGACCAGATTAGCAATAGTGGTTGATTAAAGTGAAATCTTGAGTTTATACCACAGTGTTGAGGATGCCTAGGATTGGAAACCAGTCATATGTAACTGGAGTATAAATTTTGATGAACCAAGAATTTTGAGGACGAAATTCCCTAAGGAGGAAAGTTTATAACATCTCGCCCTGTTAAATAATTAAATTATATATATATTTTATACGAGGAGGGACTTATTATAATTATAAGAATTTGGGGGCAACAAATAAAAAAAATAAAGAGAAGTAAGGGACTTTAGATTAAATATATATGATTGGTTGTGAATTATATTAAACTATAGGTACCTATTTTACGATTTGGAAGCTGGTTGGGAACCAATGTGTTAATCTCAAAAGATAGGATCTTAAGAGAAAAGAAATCGGTTTCCTAGAGGGTCATTAAAATGACATTCACCACTGTTCGAATGACTGTTCGCTATCATTCAAATGAGAGTTCTCGTCGTTCGAATGATGCTGACATACGTCAATGTGTTGTCATCCTCTCATTCATTGCTCAGTGTTTAAGACAGTTTCAAGTCAGTCTTGGGCCTTACTATTTGACGAACTAAGAGTTAGTAATATTGACATGGGGGGTTTGGGCGTTTGTTTATGAGAGGATAGACACCTAGGATGAATAATCCACCTGGACCATTCTGACACAAACGTTGTCACCTCTTTAAAGCGTAGATCAATAATTCATATCTGCTCTTGGGCTTTTAACGGATGAGATTTAGCCGAGGTAATGATAAATGTGTAGGATTTGAGGTTTCACTGTGTATAAGAAAGGAAGAATTGCGAATTGTTAAACAAAAATGTAGTGGTCTCCTAAGAGCCCAGAACCCTCTCTTACTACATCCGATAATTATCTTGATACAGTGTAGTATCTATATTCACACAAATATCTCCCCATTTTATTGTCACTGTTTTCCACCATTCTATGAAGCAAAGAAATATGAGAGATGTTGTTGTCACTACACCAAAATTGTACGATTATCACGGTCACTGACCGTGACAAGTCTAACTTGTCAAGGTCAATGATCGTGAAAAGTCTGGGGGTGACAACTTTTATTGTCATGAACTTGTCATGGTCATTGACTGTGATTAGTTCATTAGACTTGTCATGGTCAATAACCGTGACAAATCAGTGACCTTTTAAAAAAAATTGTCACGATCATTGACCGTGACAATTCTGGACAGAATTAAAAAAACATCTACTGGGCAGTATGGCCACTGCAACTGCCCAGCAGTATATTTGTACTTGTTATAGCAACGTTGTACCTGTTAAAATATCATATATCCAAATAAAATAGAGATAATTCAAATATACTGTAATACCCCGTAATTCTGCTTAATTAGGAAAATATGTTTTATTTAAATTACGTGAGTAGTGTAATTTAATGTGATAAAATACGCTTTATTTAAATTACGTGAGTAGAGTAATTTAATGAAATACGTGTTATTTAAATTACGTGAGAAGATTAATTTAATGTGACATAATGTTAATAAAGATTATTATGACGATTATATATTTACTAAATGTGAGCAGTAAATTTTAAATGTTGATATGTACGGTCTAGGGATTATATGGACGTACCTGAGTTATCTCAACCGAGTGTCACGCGCAGACAAAAATTTAAGATGAGATTAAAAAAATATTTTAAGAGACTCAAACAATAATTTAGAGTCCGCAGATGATTCTGAAAGGGCCGAATTAGTCAAAATAGTGTACCCGGGGTTACTAGTTGAGTGCTGGGTCATTTTCGTGCTAAATCGGGACCATTCGAGGGCATTTTGGTCTCATTACATTTATGGGTAAGTAGACCTACGAATTTTGAAACCCTAGATCAGATTATAAGAGTTGAGGCTAGGGTTAGAAAGAAAGAAAATACACCATAGCCATTAGAGAAGAGGGAGAGACAATTTCCTAAGACAAAAGAAGGAAGGAGGGGAAATTCTAAGGAGATTTCACCACAAAGTTGTTGGGAAGGAGGATTTAAGGATCAAAATCATCAACCATCATCAACAAACACGAAATTAGACCTTACAGATCATAAGGCAAGTGGTTATTTGCAAAATAAATTGAGTTATAATACACATATTTTAGCTTGATGAAGAACATGGTTTTTATGATATTTTTTGGAGAAAAATAATTGATTATGATCCATGATTGGTAGGGATTGCATGTAGGACGTTTTTGGATCTCCAAATATTCTGATATCATAGAAAACTAGATGATTAAATCGAACTAAAAATCTTGAATTATGATGAAAGATGTAAAGAATGTATTTTTAGGGTTCTTAAATATTAGAAAGATTTTTAGTTAATTTGGCCAAGATTTATAATAATTTTGTTGTTTTAAATCGTTTGTAATCATCCCAGAACATGTAGGAATGATTAGAAATTGTTGGTTGCAAATATGGTGGATTATCATCAAAGATAGATAGATAAAAATGGTGAAACCCGTATGAAGAAGATGAACTGGGTCTGTCACTGCTTGATTAATCGATCGATCGATCGACCCTTGAATGTCGATCGATCGAGTAGTCGATCGATCGACCATGTCCCATCGACCGATCGACCCTGGCTGAACTTTAGAGAATTTTGTTAATAAATTTCCTTTCAATTACCGTCGCTTAATGGGAACCTTAGTGATGATATTTTACCTATGAGGAGACTTCATAAATACCATAAGGTGTACCGTTAGATTTCTTCATAAATATTTGAGTGAGAATTTTAGAGAAATGGACTGACGGGAGAACGATCGATTGAGCCGTATGTTGGGATTGTGAGAATTTAGCTATGGAAAGAGTGAGAGTAAATTCTCGGAAAATACCAGTAGCTTAAAGTTAACTTGACTACTGAATTATGGAAGGAATAACTAGGGCCCTTAAAATTGCATGAATACTCGAATAAATACAATAGTGAAATAAATTGTAAATTAATGAGTACGGTGAATATAAGTAAAATATGTTACGTACGGACATGATTTGATAGGTCGGGTGTGTACCTACTAAATTATATAAAAGTTTGGGTTAAGATAATTTTACATAAATTAATTATGTTAGGTTCGATGTGACATGCCGAACTAACATAAAGTTATTATATGTTTGGGGTCGATGAAAAATGCCGAACCAAACTTTAAACTGGTGTCGCGATGAAAGAGGCCCGAACAAGAATATGTGTATATATTTATATTTTTAAATAGTTGAGGTTGATGGATAATTCCGAACCAACTCTTACTTGGGGTCGATGAATTATTCCGAACCAAGAGTCCTTTATGTGTGGTAAAAGGATATGTTAGTGATAACTGATATTAAATACATTATTGTGTGATAAAATGTATTCTATATGCATAATCTACAAATTGAGAATAGTAGATAATGAAATGAATCGTAAATTATCTTAGTAATAATTTATAGCGTGATGTAATTATTACAAGTATAAGGACAACGAGCAGTAAATTAGTTACCTACGCTTATGGGTAGTATAACTAGGTGAACTAAGTGTCCTCGTTAGACATATACTATAGCAGAGAGCTGAGGAAGTTCAAGGGAGTTGTGCTAAACCTTAATATGTGTAATCGATAACTTAATTGTGATAACTTCTTGAAAAATATTTTCAAATGTTTTGAGTACTAACTCTTGCTATGTAAAATTAAAAAAAAAAACTTTTAGGTGCCCAGCCATAAGGACACCCAGCATGATTTCGTCCCAGGGGTTTGGGAGCTGCAGCACGTGTGGATGTTGCAGGGATTGTTTAGACGCTTCCTCTTCTTCAGTTCTAGTGCAGGATCTCAGTTTTAGTATTCTTAGTTGGGACATGTTGTCCTATCTTTACTGTTACAGTTTATTCTAGTTGTGGATTTTTAGTTGTCTTTTATTGGCCGTGGTTTTCTGCAAGACTTTACCTGCACTTAGTTATTTATGAAAACTGTTTTATTATTTATAGAATTGTAATGTGTTTGTATGGATTATTTATTCTGCTTAAGGAAGATAAAATTTGGCACTCGTTTAATTTCATTTAGGTGGTTAGTAAATTAAAAAGATTTCGGCAGTGATGCTAAGAATGAACCATTTAAGAAACCTGTTTAAATTAAATTAAGTCTTGATTACCTAAGGTTTAATTAGGCTGGGTGTCACAGATGGTATCAGAGCATCAGTTCTAGTGTCCATAGGATCTGTACGGCTTACTACGTTTCAGCGTAACGTTTGGTTGTATTAGAGCCCTACTATTAGGATTGTTGATTCAATATCCGCTTTTACGTTATCGTACATATGCTCTTAAATTTTATATAAACTGTGTACTTATACAATTTGAATCTTATTTCAGATGCCACCAAAGAGACAACGAGCGGAGAGGGCTGAAGCCAGAGATGACGTGAGGGAGGCTCATCAGGAGCCACAGGTGCCGATACCACCACCACCACCCGAGTTAATTTCCACTACTCTGGTTGCAGTGATAGTGGCTCAGTCAGTCGAGACAGCTATGAGGGCCATGGAAATCCATTTTCCTCAGCCCCAAGTACCTCCTCCCGTGGCACCGGTAGTTCAGGCTCCAACAGGACCATCTACTTGGCAGCGAGTCAGAGAGACATTTCAGAAAGGACACCCACCCGAGTTTCAGGGTAGTACCGATGTAGTTAAGGCGTGCAACTGGAAGAAGAATATCCAGCGTCACTTGCGCATGCTAGAGTGCACAGAGGTACAGGAACAATTGCTAGACACTTTTCGTCTGTCGGGAGAGGCCTTATAGTGGTGGGAGTCAGTTACCACCACCGAGGAAAGGGACACTATGGGAATTTTTGAGTTTTGGTTGCGGTTTGACCGCAAGTATTTCCCTCCAGCAGTAGAGTCAGAGATGAGGAAGAAATTCAGCGATGTGGTTTAGGGTGATCGCTCAGTTGATGATTATGATGAGGAGTTTACCCGCTTGGCCAACTTTGTGCCAAACGAGGTGAGCGATGAGGAGAGGAAGAAGTCAAAATTTATGGAGGTCCTAACCTGGAGAATCAGAGAACATTTGATCGGTAATCCGGCGTTGGTAACCTACACAGATGTCGTCAATGCCGCTCTACTACACTGTCAGGATCACCATTTTCATGCGAAGGGAAATAAGAGAGGTGAGCCTAGCCAAACGGGCAAGGTGGATGGAAGTAATGGCAGCAGCGCACCACAACAGTAAACAGTGGGCTAGTTAGGGAAGGATTCCCGACAGGGGAACCCTACCAAGAAGTTTAAGCACGGGAGGCATCACTTTGACAGACAGGGACAACAAGGTCCCCAACAACCAGTCCCTCAAGGCCGACAGGGCCAAGGGAATCAAAATGGAGGACAACAAGGCCAAGGTCGGCAGGGCCAATAGGGCCAAGGGCAGAGACAGTTTTAGGGTCACTGTTTCACTTGTGGCCAGTAGGGTCACAAGAGTAGAAATTGTCCACAGCCAGACAGGGCACAACAACAGGGTGCCCAACAGGGGCAGCAGGCTCCGTTAGCTCCAGTAGCAGTAAAAGCCCCACAACCAGGGCAGATGCAGTACGGACGTGTGTTAAACGTCCGTGATATTCCATTTCAGCCAGCACTTCTAGCACCGCCGGCAGTTGCGGGTATGTTTCCTATTCATGGACTTGAGGGTAGTATTTTGTTTGACACGGGGGCGACGTATTCTTTTATTTCCACTAGATTTGCACGGGCAGTCGGCCTATTAGCGACAGCTGACACTCATCTTATGCATGTGGAGTCACCGATGGGTAGTGGGTCCCTTATACACTTGATTTGTAAGGGTGTGGACATTATGGTCGGGATATTGAGTCTAGCGGCGGACCTCCTAGTGCTGGATATGGAGGGATATGATGTCATCCTAGGCATGGATTGGTTGGCGCATTATAGGGAAATGGTTGATTGTTATGAGAGGACTATCATGTTCTCCATCCCGGGACAAGAGATGTTCCTTGTGGCAATGCCACTACCCGAGGGAGGATCGCGAACTCATTTATATTACATTGAGGAGGAGACCTCACATGAGGTTGTCGTTTTGCCCGACTCAATCCCAGTTGTGAGGGATTTTGAGGATGTCTTTCAGGAGATACCAGGGTTACCACCCAGCAGGGAGATAGAGTTCGTTATTGACCTAGCACCGGCGATGAGATCGATTGCCATAGCACCGTATCACATGGCGCCTTCGGATATGCGAGAACTGATTCAGAAGCTATTAGGACAGGGTTTCATTCGACGGAGTACATCTCCATGGGGTGCTCTGGTGTTATTTGTAAAGAAAAGGGATGGTTCACTTCGTCTGTGTGTAGATTACAGAGAGCTGAACAAAGTGACAATACATAATAAGTATCCGTTGCCGAGGATTGACGACTTATTTGATCAGTTGAGAGGAGCTACATACTTCTCAAAGGTCGATTTGAGGTCGGGCTACCACCAATTGCGCATTCGTGTAGAGGATGTACCCAAGACCGCTTTCCTGTCACGGTACGGGTCATACGAGTTCAGAGTGATGCTGTTTGGGATAACTAATGGACGGACAGTATTCATGGATCTCATGAACAGGGTATTTAGGGAGTTTTTAGATTAGTTTGTGATTGTATTCATAGACGACATTCTGATTTACTCTCGCACGAAGGAGGAACACGCTGAACATTTACGAATGGTTCTATAGATAGTGCGGGACCATCAGTTGTACGCCAACTTTGAAAAGTGTGGATTTTGGCTTCGAGAGGTTCAGTTCCTAGGCCACGTTGTATCTAGAAGATGCATTTCTATTGACCCGAGTAAGGTATCGGCGGTGAGGTAGTGGGGATAGCCCACGACACCGACCGAAATTCGCAGTTTCTTGGGGTTGGCCTGTTATTATCATCGCTTCATCAAGGGGTTCTCAAAAATTACCGGACCATTGACAAACTTGACTCGAAAGGGAGTGCCCTTCGTATGGAGTGACAATTGTCAGTTAGCATTTGATGAATTAAAGGACAAGTTGACATCAGCACCCGTTCTTGTCTTGCCTAAGAGTGGAGTGGAGTACCGAGTCTATACTGATGCGTCCTTACAAGAGCTTGGGGGTGTGTTACAGCAGGAAGAGAAGGCTATAGCTTATGCGTCCCGAAAGCTTAATCCACATGAGAAGAATTACCCCACCCATGACCTCGAGTTGGCAGCGGTCGTCTTTGCATTGAGGATATGGAGACACTATCTTCTGGGCAAGCAGTTCACTCTATTCACGGATCATAAGTCACTACAGTATCTGTTCACACAGAAGGATCTGAATATGAGGCAAAGTAGGTGGCTTGAATTCGTGAAGGACTACTAGTTTGATATACAGTATCATCCTGGCAAAGCTACCATGGTGGCAGATGCGTTAAGCAGAAGACCTACAGGAGAGTTGGCAGAAATGTGAAAGAGAAGTAGAGTGAACTTCGACACGAGGATGAGATAGCTAGAGCATGCATGGCAGTTTTAGCTATCACTCCCGAGAGTGTTATACAGGTAGTGAGGGCACAGGCCGAGGACCCGTTTTGTCAGGACAAAGTACGACAGTTACTGGCCGAGGGGGTAGAGTCCTACTCCATCAGCTCAGAGGGCGGACTACGGTTTAATGGTAGGCTGATAGTACCCGAAGATGATGATTTGAGGCATGCCGTTATGATGAAGTTACACGGGTCAAAATTTTTGGTACATCTAGGTGGGGACAAAATGTACCAGGATATGCGACGATTATATTGGTGGTCAGGTATGAAACGAGATATTGCAGAATTTGTCTCAAAGTGTGTTACATGTCAGCTTGTAAAAGTTGACCATCAGAGACCTTCAGGGATGCTACAACCACTGGAGATTCCCGTGTGGAAGTGGGAGAGTATCTCGATGGATTTCATTACTAGGTTACCAACATCACAGAAGGGTCACGATTCCATATGGGTGATAGTGGATCGGTTGACTAAGGTAGCTCATTTCTTACCGGTTCGTACGGATTATGATACGATGCGGTACGCGCGGCTATTTATTTCAGAGCTTGCTAAGTTGTACGGAGTTCCTATTAATATTGTGTCAGACCGAGACAAAATATTTGTGTCACATTTCTGGCGGAGCTTTCAGGAGGCCATGGGCACCGACTTACGATTGAGTACGGCGTATCACCCACAGACGGACGGTCAGACTGAAAGGGTAAACCAGATGTTGGAGGATATGCTAAGTATGTGTGTCCTAGATTTTGGTGGAGGTTGAAGCCATATCTTCCTTTGGTGGAGTTTGCATATAATAACTCTTACCAATTCCCTATTGGCATGGCTCCATTCGAGGCACTTTATGGGAGGCCTTGTCGTTCGCCTGCCTCTTGGTTAGAGGTGGGGGATAACAAGCTATTGGGGCCAGAGATGATACAGGAGACTTCCTCCAAAATAGAGTTGATTCGAGGACGTATTCGAATAGCTCAGGATAGGCAGAAGAGTTATGTTGACGCCGGTAGGAGACACGTGGAACTAGATGTGGGCGATCAGGTGTTAATTCGGGTATCTCCTATGAAAGGGATTATGAGGTTCGGCAAGAAAGGGAAATTAGCACCAAGATATGTGGGGTCGTTTCCTATCATTGAGAGGGTGGGACCGGTAGCTTACAGATTAGGACTCCCTGAGCATCTTCAACGAATACACGATGTATTCCATGTGGCATCGCTGAAGAAATACAGGAGGAGTGAGAGAGCCTTCTGGCACATTCCACTAGAGGAGATCGATTTCCAGCCAGATGTCTCGTATGAAGAGAGACCCGTGGCTATTCTGGATTAGAGTGAGCGCAAACTACGATCCAAGGTGGTACCGTTAGTGCGAGTACAGTGGGGACATCACAATATGGACGAATCTACTTGGGAACGGGAGGAGGATATGCGAGAACAATATCCAGAATTATTCACAGCAGGTATTTTCTAATTCCGAGGAAGAAATTCCTTTTGTAAGAGGGGAAGTATGTAATACCCCGTAATTCTGCTTAATTAAGAAAATACGTTTTATTTAAATTACGTGAGTAGTGTAATTTAATGTGATAAAATACGCTTTATTTAAATTACGTGAGTAGAGTAATTTAATGAAATACGTGTTATTTAAATTACGTGAGAAGAGTAATTTAATGTGACATAATGTTAATAAAGATTATTATGACGATTAAATATTTACTAAATGTGAGTAGTAAATTTTAAATGTTGATATGTACGGTCTAGGGATTATATGGACGTACCTGAGTTATCTCAACCGAGTGTCACACGCAGACAAAAATTTAAGATGAGATTAGAAAAATATTTTAAGAGACTCAAACAATAATTTAGAGTCCGCGGATGATTCTGAAAGGGCCGAATTAGTCAAAATAGTATACTCGGGGTACTAGTTGAGTGTCGCGTCATTTTTGGGCTAAACCGGGACCATTCGAGGGCATTTTGGTCTCATTACATTTATGGGTAAGTAGACCTACGAATTTTGAAACCCTAGATCAGATTATAAGAGTTGAGGCTAGGGTTAGAAAGAAAGAAAATACACCATAGCCATTAGAGAAGAGAGAGAGAGACAATTTCCTAACGCAAAAGAAGGAAGGAGGGGAAATTCTAAGGAGATTTCACCACAAAGTTGTTGGGAAGGAGGATTTAAGGATCAAAATCATCAACCATCATCAACAACCACAAAATCAGACCCTACAGATCATAAGGCAAGTGGTTATTTGCGAAATAAATTGAGTTATAATACCCATATTTAAGCTTGATGAACAACATGGCTTTTATGATATTTTTGGGAGAAAAATAATTGATTATGATCCATGATTGGTACGAATTGCATATAGGACGTTTTTGGATCTCCAGATATTCTAATATCATAGAAAACTAGATGATTAAATCGAACTAAAAATCTGGAATTATGATGAAAGATGTAAAGAATGTATTTTTAGGGTTCTTAAATATTAGAAAGATTCACTACAAAAAAAAGTAGCTTTTAAGACCAAGCTTTAAAGACGGCTTCAAGTTTGGTCTCTAAAAACTAGTTTATGAGACGGGTGAAATTAAGTGTCTCAAAAACTAAAATCATTTGAAACAGCTCTTTTTAACCGTCTTTTAAAATATGCCTAATAAGACGGAAAATTTATACCCATCTCAAATGCTATACCTTTTGAGACAACAAATGTATACCCGTCTCAAATGCTTTACCTTTTGAGACTGCAAATGTATACCCGTCTCATATGTTGTAATTTTTTAGCTGGATTTTTTTTACTTCCCTCCCAAAAAATTTATCACCCGCCCCACCTAAATCAGATGACCTCCCCCACAACTCTCCCCTCTCTCTCTCTCACCCTCGCCGACCCTCACCCTCTCTCTCCCCAGCGTGCAGATCTTGACTTCAGGTATTTCTCTCTCTCTCGTGCACTCACACACACATACACATACACATACGCACTCTCACACACGCAGATGCACTCACACACACACATCCTCTGTAATTTGTTCTTCCAATTTGCTAAACTAAGAAAAATATAGAGTTTACACAATAAATTTAGAGGTTTAGGCTTTTATTTTAGGGTTGATTAGTTTTTTTTTGTTAAAGTTGGGATTTAATTTCAGTGGTTTGGAGTTTCTTGGATATTAGGGTTTGATCTATTTGTTGTTGGTTAATTTAGCATTGAACTATGGTGGGTTTGGATTCAGATACAATGTGCCATGAGATCACAAGGAATTGTCGGACCGTCTTACAAACTCCCCCATGGCAATACCAAAGAAATATTGAAAATGAGGAAGCAAAGCATGGGCAGACCCATGGATTTAACACATCACAGAATTCAGCCTCAATTTTACACTTGGGTCAACCTTTATGGTAACAATTCCTTACATAACTATGTTCATTAGAAATTATAGTTTTAGAAGATAATTTAATTGCTAAGTCCCAGAATCATATAAGTAGGCACCGATATTATTTATAACTAGGTTTTAGCTCCGCGTGATGCGCGGGCGTGTTATAGTTATTATTCAATGCAAATGATATTACCTATATATAGGGAACACCTATACTAGATTTAAAAAGACTATATGATATCTAAGTGTTGCATGCGTTTAGTGCCAACAAATTTACAAAAATATATGGAAATACAAATACATTTTCCTAATTTTTTTGGCACAATCCCCCGTTCAATTCAATAAACACATGTGAGTTAATAAGGTTTTTGTATATGGTCTGTCATGAGGGGGCAAAATGCATGATAGCCATTAACATAACTAAATACATTTTAATTTTTTTACATAGGGGCATCTCATATTTTTAATAAAAAAGAAAACTCTACTTTTACTAAATTTCTTGAAATGAAGTAATTATTCCACTTTACATGTCTAGATTCCAACTTTTCCAAGATAATAAATAGATTGAAAACACAAATCAATAATTTAGTAGATCCAACCACAATATTTAGGACCAATATTGTCCCCTACTTAATTTCCATCCCCCTTACCTTTGCTAGACTCTAATTTAGTGCTCATTTTTCATGTTGTCGATGAGTTCTATTATTTCATTGGTATAAAAATTTGTTGAACCAGAGCTCTTTTTTCTAACTCTCATGTAATTAGCCCTTGAGAGTACCTTCCTGCTCATCGAAACGCGCTCTGTCATATTGACCAAGTTCATTCACATTTGTGTAGAAATAGAAAACAAAATGTTGTTTGCTTAAAGATCTCAACATTTTTCCTTTTTTTGTAATTGATCGTTTATGCGATTTAATTTTTTAACTAGTATGTAAAATTTGGATAATATATGTGGGGATAAATTTTAAATTCTTAAGATGGGTATCTTGAGTTTTCAACATAAATCAAAAGTTAAATTTATATCATCTTGAGATGAGATGAGATGTCAAAATAAAATGGGCAAGGTCTAAATTCACCGAAATAAATGTTGAATGAAGACAAGGGAATGTTGTTTTCCAACGAAGTGTTAACTATAGACCAATACTAGATTACCCTTTTTCTTGCTCTGTCCTTTTTTTCCATCCAGATGCAATCAGGTTCACTTCTGTTCCATACATGGATCATAATAATCTTTTATGCCAGGCTATAGATTTTGTTGACAATTTAAGGGTTTCCATATTGTACACACTGAACCGAAGGTCTGACTAAAAACATCCTAATTTCGATCCTTGTTATGACGTTTTTAATGGATCTGAAATCCTCATGTCTGCACAATAATCTACAATTTCCAATTTTAAATTGTTAACATTCAAATATTGAAATCAATCCAGTTATGTCCATGGGACATAAAACATCGTAGGAACCAGAGGAAACATGCCCAAAGACGCATATCGTTTCTTCTATTATGGCCATGGGACAAAAATTAACTCAATCAAGTACTAAACTCTAAATTTTAACAAGAACTCTAAAGCTAGCAACAAAATACACTTGCCCACCCAGAGGAACAAAATAAATATAGGAGATAAAATTTATATGAGCATTCGGGTTCCAAGCCCGGATAAAGGAGGAGGGAAAAGGTGAAGAAACATTGTTTTCTTGGAGACCAAGCCCCTTGGCTCCTATATACTTCATTGTTTTCGCTCATCTAATTTAACTTGATATATTGAAGGAGAATGATATGAGAGAGAGAAACCCTAATTTCTAGTTGTTGTTGTGTATGCTTCTGCGAGTTTACATCAATATCACAGGTAACTAAACGTCAATAGACAATGCTTCTCCAGAGATGAAAATGATAACAGGCTAGAGATATTTATTTTGCATTCTCGCTACTTCAAATCTTCCTAGTTGTCATCTGCCCCTTTTGTTTGTGTAGATTTAAGAGTCACGGTGATTAATTAAATGATGGTAAAGCGTGTTAAGATTAACATATTAGGTGTTTGGCATGCTTAAATTTTGAATATTTTTTGCTTTTGTTAGGAAGGAAATTGGAAGATTCTGGGGTTCTCAATGAATCTCTTCGGTCGCGAAGTAATTCTTGGGGCCTACACATGCCTTTGGTTTGTCCAGATGGTGCTGTTGTTGCGTATGCTTGGAAACGCCAACTTGCTGGTCAGGCTGGTGCATCAGCTATTGACAGGACCAGGTGGGATATAACAACATCTTGGCTTTTTTTGACACTCTTTTGAACCCTAGCATTCTGTTTACTGTAAATTGAATCTGCCATCGAAGATATGCCTCTTAATATTTTTTAGTTTTATGCCTTTATATGGATTCTTCTAGGGAGTATTCTGTTGTCAATTCTTTTGATAGAATCCGGTATCTCGTTAATGGAGTATGCATTCAAAAAGCATAAGTCTGTTTAACATGTATGGTACTTCTAATTTAAGCTAGTGAATGAACATGTGCATATAAAAGTCTAATATTTGTAAAAGTATAAGTATTTTTTATTAACTACAAGATTTTATTTATGCAAACTCCTAGTACCACTAAATTTTCATTTGAAGAGGATAAGCTTTGTATCCTAGACTGCTCTTGGTAGGAATAATATGATTGAAATGCATAGAAGTCACTCCAAAAATTGCTAAAGTATGCTCATTTAAAGGAAAAATTAGTCACCAAATATTATACAATCTGAACAACGTGGTGGAGCTGCGTTTGGGACAGCTGCATGCATTCAATCAAATATGCAACAATTTGGGTTCATACGTTAATTTCCATCAGTATGACATAGTTACATGGCACAGATGTGCAGAAACACCGTATAATAGTGTTAAACAGAATTATGAATGCAATTCATTAATCTTGAGACATCCAATTTTTCTTAATTAATAATCATTGCGTATTAAGTTCATATTTTTCACGAATGACAACTTGTGCACAGTTCAGTTTCAATAAAATAAAGTAATGACACATATTTAATAAGCCAATTGACCTTTTTCCAGAAATGGATCTTATATTTGAGTTATAGTAGGGTATTTTTGGTATGTTATTTTCAACGCAGTATTAGTAATTTTAGAATTTCATAATTATAGATAAATATGGTTATAAATTTGTAATTCCCATTATTTTAATGATACATGAATACTGAAATGTGAAATATTATAATTACTACCATAGCTAGGCTTCGTTGTTGGCTAGTTTGATAAGCATTAAACTGAATACTATTGGCTCACTTTGCTTTGATATTCTACTCTGCTACAGGTTAAAGGGCTTTCACCTGAAGAATTTGCTGCCTGTAATGATTTGGCCCCGCAATGCCAGATAGGATTCAAGCCATACCAGATGGGACTGCTGCTACGCCTAAATAAACTGGTGGTTGGGCATCTTCAGCTTCTTGTACAGAAATCAAGTTTGACTCAGGTTATTGGTTGACTTCATTGCTTCTTAATTCAATATGTTTACAAGTCGGGCCCAATAAGGTCTGAAGGTTCTGCTGGTTTGGACAGTTTTAGTGGTCAAAAGTCCAATTCTAGTAACAGATCCATGTCCATCTCTCTGAGAAGATTACTTAACCCACTGCTGAAGCCTAAGGGAACCCATTCAGTTGAGACTGCTCAACCATCAAAAGTACATTCAGATTCTGTGAGTGAATTGCCTCAGAATAAGAAGCATGATTCATCAAGTATTCAGGCTCTTCTACAGATTATAATTAAAAATAGACTCCCTCTATTTAAACTTCTTGTTGATAACAACAGTGACATCCTTACTACCTCAGTGAAAAAATCACCAATATCTAAAAAGGACAATTCCACCCTGATTTACGCATCCTACTCTGTTCATGAAATTAAGAGGAAGATCGGGGGTGGATAAATCAAAGTTCTAAAGGGAAAGCTTGTGGCTTTGTCTATAACATGGTGGGCTAGATTAAGGTTTCCAGCTCATATATTCAAGACCAATCTATTGTGAGAGAGTCAAATTTGTACAGTGTTGACCCTGGACAAAAAGATAACGAAACATCCGAGTTGGTGCCATACAGGGAGGTAGCTGCCATTGTTGTGAAGGATCCAAGTGAGAAAAGTGATGGTAGAGATGAGAGTGATAAAAATAATCATTACATGCCAAACGTGCTTATTGGTGAAAATGCAAATCCTAAAATAACAATAGTCCTTCTTCCGGGTGGTATTCATGGGTTACCTACCAAAGGGGTGACCTCCCCAATTGATAACCCGATGGAGATCTGGTGGATCTTGTGATGTTGGTTGCAAACTACGGGTTATCACCAATCAAGACCAAAGCAAGATTAGGCCATTCAGATCTTGATCTACCTCAGATCATCTTAAACTTTTCGTTCAGGACGGACACCAAGAGAAGAAGCCAATCTTCAATCTTGCACCATTCAAAAATGGACTTTACTCAGTTGAATACAATTCATCAATCTCGTCATTACAAGCATTCTCTATATATGTAGCAGTTATAAATAGTGCCAAATCATCCGACATCTTTGAATGCATAATAACCTTTCCGAAGCAAAAAGAGTCCTAAACTCATGAGTGAAAGAGGTCCTATAAAGCCTTTGAGTGCGGCCCAAGGTGAAGTCCAAGGAAAATACGGCTTATCCCCCCCCCCCTCGCCTTTTGGGAGAGTCTAGTTTTAGTTCTTCATTTAGTGCAAAGGGGGTTTAGGTCTGCATTTAGTTGTTAAAATGTTGAGGCAGTTAGTCTATTTCTTAAATGGGAATATATTATCTTTTTTAGTAAAAAAGATAATAAACAATTAATATATTTTCAACGCTGTATCCCTAACAGGTACTGGTTTTTTGCCGCAATTGAATCTAGTATCAAGATTTGGAATTAGGAGAGCAAGAGCATAGTGGTTGATGTCAAGGTTGACCTCAAGCCGAAGTCTGAGATGGCTGCTGATGGCACTGCTACCCAAACCAATGCTGGTAAAAACAAGGTCTGTTATTTTCATCCATATTTCAATACGCATTAGTGTGTTTTATATTTAACCATCTGTGCCTAAAATGTAAATAAACTCCATATATAATTATGCACAAAACTCATACTTAGGACATTATGTATGTGTGGCACACCGAATAGGCATTCTTGGATTGATAATGGAATGTCAATTTGGATGACAGGTTATAAGATGGATAGTGCAACTAGGCGTGTTACTGAATAGGTGTGCTATTGAACAAGTATAAGATGGGCAGGGCTACTGATGGGCAACCCTACTGAATAGGTGTGCTACTAAACAAGTATAAGATGGGCAGTGCTACTAAATCTTTTGATTCAAAGTGTATCGCATTATCGCCTAATTCTTTGATTCTCTTATTGGGAAGTACTACTGAAAAAGTATAAGATGGTCAACTAGGTATGTTTAAAACTCTATCAAAACTCTACTTGCCAATTCATACACATACATATGTTTCAATTCTACTTGCCAATTCAAAACTTTACTTAGGACATGAGTTTAGATCTTACATTCACTTCGTACTTCCATCACCTCAACAATTTAGACCGACTAGGTAATAATATATAGTTCATACATATAATTACTTATATACATTGAGAGATTTTCAGGTGGAAAATTCTCTTTTGAAGTTAAATTTTCAATATTGTTGGTGAAAATTTGTTGTGATGGTAGTCAGAAGTTTTTGTTCGTTGGTTTATATTTGTAGAATCAATTTTAGTGTTTAAAACAGGTTGGCTACCTATGGTTTTCATGAATAAACAAAGGAGACTCTGTCGAATTTTTTTAAAACAATAGTAGTTGGATATTTATATTGTTTGTGATGAGAATATACTACATTGATTCATTGCATATTGTATTATTGCCAAGTGGGATATTAATTTTGACATAATTGACACTAATTTTTTTTTGCAGGTGACAATTTTGGTAGAACATGCAATGATAATCAGTGATTTTGGAGGTTGTGCGCTTTAAGACCGCAGGATTACTTTGATAAAAGAATTTCATGTTTTGGAGTATAAAAAATTAATGTATTTTGTTGTCAAGTCGAATATTTGAACTTAGTATTATCATTTTTGTTTTGATGATTATTTGAAGATGCTTGTAAGAACTCTAACTATTGTTGAATGAAAATGATTCATTGTGTTGGTTGAAAATCATTTTATGTATTACATTTTATGATTATTTGTTGTGTTGTGTTGTCTCAAATTATATTAAACTTTAGTGGTAGATTTTATTGTTCACAATATATTGGTGCAAAAATTTTAAGATCCTTTCACCTCTTTTGGGATGGTTAAAGCTGTCCCAAAAATATATTAAAGATGACTATGTTGCCGTCTGAAAAATATCTTCTAAAACAGTTACCTTTTGAGACAGATTAATTCCCGTCTCAAAAGAACTCTTTTGGGATAGCTCTCTTGGCGTCTCAAAAGGCTCATATAAAATGGTGAGCTTTTGAGACGGATTTTTTTCCGTCTCAAAAAACTCTTTTGAGACGGCTATGGCATCACAAAAAGTTTTTATAACCCCCTATCAAAAAGACCCCTCATAGCCGTCCCAAATAGCGTCCCAAAAAGTATTTGAGACGGATAAACCATCTTTTGGGACTATTAGGCCACCGTCTCAAAAGCTTCTTTTTTTTGTAGTGATTTTTAGTTAATTTGGCCAAGATTTATAATGATTTTGTTGTTTTAAATCGTTAGTAATCATCCCAGAACATGTAGGAATGATTAGAAATTGTTGGTTGCAAATATGGTGGATTATCATGAAATATAGATAGATAAAAATGGTGAAACCCGTATGAAGAAGATGAACTCGGTCTATCATTGCTTAATCGATCAATCGACCCTTGAATGTCGACCGATCGAGAAGTCGATCGATCGACCATTTCCCATCGATCGAGCAGTCGATCGATCGACCATGTCCCATCGATCGATCGACCCTGGCTGAACTTTAGAGAATTTTGTGAATAAATTTCCTTTCAATTACCGTCGCTTAATGGGAACCTTAGTGATGATATTTTACCTATGAGGAGACTTCATAAATACTAGAAGGTGTACCGTTAGATTTCTTCATAAATATTTGAGTGAGAATTTTGGAGAAATGGACGACGGGAGAACGATCGATTGAGCCGTATGTTGGGATTGTGAGAATTTAGCTACGGAAAGAGTGAGAGTAAATTTCGGAAAAATACCAGTAGGTTAAAGTTAACTTGACTACTGAATTAAGGAAGGGGTACCTAGGGCCCTTAAAATTGCGTGAATACTCGAATAAATACAATAGTGAAATAAATTGTGAATTAATGAGTACGGTGAATATAAGTAAAATATGTTACGTACGGACATGATTTAATAGGTCGGGTGTGTACCTACTAAATTATATAAAAGTTTGGGGTAAGAGAATTTTACGTAAATTAATTATGTTAGGGTCGATGTGACATTCCGAACTAACATAAAGTTATTATATGTTTGGGGTCGATGAAAAATGCCGAACCAAACTTTAAACTGGTGTCGCGATGAAAGAGTCCCGAACCAGAATATGTGTATATATTTATATTTTTAAATAGTTGGGGCCGATGGATCATTCCGAACCAACTCTTACTTGGGGTCGATGAATTATTCCGAACCAAGAGTCCTTTATGTGTGGTAAAAGGATATGTTAGTGATAACTGATATTAAATACATTATTGTGTGATAAAATGTATTCTATATGCATAATCTATGAATTGAGAATAGTAGATAATGAAATGAATCGTAAATTATCTTAGTAATAATTTATAGCGTGATGTAATTCTTACAAGAATAAGGGCAACTAGCATTAAATGAGTTACCTACGCTTATGGGTAGTATAACTAGGTGAACTAAGTGTCCTCGTTAGACATACACTATAGAAGAGAGGTGAGGAAGTTCAAGGAAGATGTGCGAAACTTTAATATGTGTAATCAATAACTTAATTGTGATAACTGCTTGCAAAATATTTTCAAATGTTTTGAGTACTAACTCTTGCTATGTAAAATTTTTTAAAAAACCTTTTAGGTGCCCAGCCACAGGGACACCCATCATGATTTCATCCCAGGGATTTGGGAGCTGCAGCATGTGTGGATGTTGTAGGGATTGTTTAGACGCTTCCTCTTCTTCAGTTCTAGTGCACGATCTCAGTTTTAGTATTCTTAGTTGGGACATGTTGTCCTATCTTTACTGTTACAGTTTATTTTAGTTATGGATTTTTAGTTGTCTTTTATTGGCCGTGGTTTTCTGCAAGACTTTACCTGCACTTAGTTATTTATGAAAACTGTTTTATTATTTCTAGATTTGTAATGTGTTTGTATGGATTATTTATTCTGCTTAAGGAAGATAAAATGTGGCACTCGTTTAATTTCACTTAGGTGGTTAGTAAATTAAAAAGCTTTCGGCAGTGATGCTAAGAATGAACCATTTAAGAAACCTGTTTAAATTAAATTAAGGCTTGATCACCCAAGGTTTAATTAGGCGGGGTGTCATATATACATTCAAAACAATATGCATCACGATATAATCCAAATATAATTCAAACGTAACAACTTAAAACAATTCAAATTTAACAATTTAAAACAATCCAAAACAATTCAAATAATGTCACTACATGTCTGGGGTAGGTTTGAGGAGGTGGACATGCCACACGATATATGAATTGATACACCCTTGAATATACATCATGCCACATTGTTCGCGCAACCACAATGGGGAGTTCTCCTTCCTGGTTATCATATGTGTGATGAGCACCTTGGCCTTGATGTCTTGAAGTGCACATCCATGAACTATCATACCCTGGATGGTATTCGGGTCCCTTAACCCCCTCCCTATATGTTTTCCATAAAATATTTCATGTATAAACACGCTCGGCCAACCAAGTGTCGTCATAGGTCGGATAAAGGGATCCAAATAGGAGACTGGATCATCAGAGTTCGCACGTGTCAGCGATGAAGCGACGACGTCCACGTCCTCGTCCTCCTCCACCTCCTATTCCACCACATACTCCTCCACCACCTTCTCCTTCCTTTTCCCCTACCCTTTCCAACTAATGAACGCTCTATGAATGAGAACATATCTTGGACCGTCTCCTCCAAACGGGACAGCTTCGCGTCATGCAAGTCTACCGTTCAAGCCAACTCGGTGTTCCTCGTCTTCAATCCGATAATCCTAGATATGGCCACCCGCAAGCTCACCCCTTTGTCCTCCCCTTGCGATCAGTGTTAAGAACTTGGTTGAGTGCGTCTTAGACAAATATGCGTTGTCAGTATCAGACTGCGACTCATGGACTTCCTTAAGCTTTGCCTAAAATGACAAAAGGCACACAATTAGTTTAATAAGTAAATAAAAAAATTATAACGTAATTAACAAAAATTAAACTGTCGGATTACTTACAATCGTGGATGCGACAATCGGGGACACCTTCTTATCCTCCCCCTTCTTCATTCGAATAGCCACATAAGCATCGAGCCTATGTGGCCTACTCCTAAGGCCCCACCTCGTCCCCTAAAATAAGATAATGCAAAATTAGTATCGGGCCCGCAGAGTAAAATAATTAAGAATAACATATTTCTATAATTATAGAAAAATAAAATCTTACCATCATCCTATGCTCCAACTAGGCGTAAGATGTTCGGCTGGAGTAGTGCACGTCCGTCTTTTTCGCCCTATTTTCTCTCCCCGATTGGCGAGATGCCAATTGTCGCTCCCCGATCTCATTGTCAATGAACTTTTGCCATTGTGCAAATGAGATCATCTCATTCGGCATGATGGACTCACGTATTCGGATAATGGAGTCTCGGGTCTTCCCAAAGTACCGGGCCCGTAAATTTTTCTTCCACGTCTTTTGTTTCTCCCTGAATTGCTTCAAGACGGAACCACGTAGTTCTGGGGGCAGGCTGAATTGTTCCTTCCCAACTAATACAATGTTAGTTGCGAATAAATATAAATTGAAACTGAAATTAAAATTGAAATTCAAATATTAATATAAATATAAATATAAATACATTACATGTGGTGCCGCCCTAATAGCTAACTTGAGCTCCTTTAGCACCTCCCTCCAACTAGTGTACCCCGGGCCGATGAACGTCTTTATCTGCTTAAGGGATCTCGCTAATATCCCCATCTTGTTCTCGACGGCCATCCCCCATTTTCCCCATTTTGGGAGCCTAGGGGTCGAGGAGACCTCGTCGTCTCCGCTACCATCGAGCCCAGACGACATCATCATAATCAGCATCATCATCCTCGCCTTAACACCTAAAGGAGACATTTTCTGTAAAAAAAATGTTGTTATTAGTACAAATCCAAATGAATTAGAAGAAGACATGAAAATATGTACAATTACTAAAAATCCAAATGAATTATTACTGTTTAACACCTCAATTCTGAATTCCAAAAAAAACATCCAACTCATAATATGTACAATTACTAAAAATCTGTAACATCCATGCCCCCATCCGCACTGCCCACACACACGCACACTACACACATATCCCCCCCCCCCCCCCCCTCCACATACATATGCAAAGGAAATAGAGAAAGATAAAAATAGTGAAAATGATAAAGTGAAAATGATAAAGTGAAAATCAATTAAAAGCATTAAAATGGATTGATAAAGTACAAATTGGAATATTTATTACAAATTGAAAAATTATTTCAAATTCTGATTATCATAAAAAATGGATTGATATTCGGTAGGAGCATACACGTCATCCACATCTTAACAAATATAGTTCAGCTGTTTTCCGTGAAAACTCCAAAATCGGTAATTATCTTGCATACCCCATCTTAACAAATGTAGTTCAACTATTTTCCACTCAAACACCTTACAATTCTTATACCTAGCACATGGACACGGAAACTCTTCAACATTATGACATCTCTTTGCGTATTTCACAAATTCATTAGCACCTCTGCGAAGCATATCCCCCATTCTATTTGTCTCACCCATCCACTCTTTGTATTTAGCATATCCCATCACAGCTACTACAACTAATCACCTATTAAAGGTAAGAATCGTATATTCCTGGATTAGTATAAACAAAACTTAGATTTATAGTATGTTTCAATTAATTATGTCTTATTTGTATTCGATTTTTAAATTTCAAATTCAAATTCAATTTATAATAGAAATTCCTATTTCCTCCATCTCCTTTAAAGGGTGAGTGGTCCTATCTCATTCAAGACCGCATATTTCTATAATATAGTTAACAGCTCATGCACATTGTTACGTTTTGAGAAAAATTCGGCAGCATATCCCCATAGTTCTCCAAGTACAAGATGTAGATTGGCAAGTGTGAGTGTTATTTCAAATGATTAATTGAAATAACACTCACACTTGTCAATCTAGTATGTACTTAGAGAACATTGGGATCCGACTGTAGAACTTCATCCAAAAGTAACAACTTTAAGCCACAAATAATATTATTATATCGAAATTATGCAGTCCCAAACTATCCAAACAGGACAATTAGAGAGATCTCATTACAGGGGTAATGACTCTCGAACGGGTCTAAGGGTTATTGAATGCGTACGCATAAGAACAAGAAGGCTAATATCTATGTGCACTATATGTAATGTCAAGTGTGTTTCATTTAATTATCATACTATATATATATATATATATAACTATATATATATATATATATATAAAACTATATATATATATATATTATTCGTGATACAAAGTAATTTTTTAAAAAAAACTTGAAAAATCCCACCCCCATATAGACAATAATCCAGTGGTCATGCCCCTTCTAAAATTAGCCAACCGAACTTCGATCCACTATAATCCAACCGCAATATCAACAACAAATGTGTATCCCGTACTCCTTCCAATTCATCTACTCAATTAATTCATTTCATCAATTAAACTAACAATTAAAGTATACAATTATTAATTTACAATCAGGGGCAATCCTACTTGCATGTGAAAGGGGAACTAATTATTAATTTACTACAAAAATGAAACAAACTTGAAATTACATATAGTGCATATGAGGGGCAATATCTAATAATCAAATGAAAATTCCTTTACAAGGGGCACTACTTGCATATGAGGGGCAATATCTAATAAACCAATCAAAATTTAATAAAAAAAATTAACAAGCCCCACCCCCCGGCCCCACTTCCCCCAACCCCCACCACACGCGCACACACACACACACACACATAGCCTCACCCCCTATCCCACCCCCCAGCCCTGCCCCTTCCCCCCCACTGCCACTGCCCACCACACACACACACACACACACATATATACACATACACGTACATAGACACACACACGCATACACACAAGCATATACACCCCCTCCCCCCAACCCCCCAACCCCCACCACACACACACACATGCACATTTACACACACATATATACAAATGAAAGAGAAATAGAGAGAGAAAACGTACAAAAATCGTAAAGAGAGAGAGTGCGTAGTCGCTTAGAGAGAGAAAGAGGGAGGAAAACCAAAACGGTTAGAAAAAAAGGAGGGGGGGGGTTTTTTACTGTGAACTTGTCACAGACATGTCACCGTCCCTGACCGTGACAACTTTATTAGATTGTCACAAACTTGTCACGGTCAATAACCGGGACAAGCCTTTGTCACGACCTTATCATGGTCAAAGATCGTGATAAAAAATGCTTATTTTTTTATCACGATCAATGGCCATGATAAGGTTGGTCGGCTGAAGGGTGCCAATTTGGCTTTTTTGGTGTAGTGTGGAGAGTTTTGATGTATTTTTTAAAAGGGTCATTATTAGAAAAAGATACAAATGTTGATGGGGTTTTGTGATGAGGGTATCCTTGGAGAAAGAGGAGGTTTCTATGCAAGCATCTTTGGAGTGTGTTGGAGCTTCCATGGAGATCTAATTGGTGGAGCCTTTTGTGACTCCCTTTAGGGCCACCTTTGGCGGTGGGGGAGACACCCATATTTACCACCACCACCACCACCACCACCACCACTTTGGAGTCATTTAGGTGCGTAACCTACTCTTATTGTATTTGAGACTCTATTCATAAATAGTGTAGTCTTATTGTTGTTTATGTTTAAGAGGGGGATCATATGAAATAATGACGTCTTCTTTGTAAACTAAAATTAGACATTTTTATGGAATAAAAATGTAAGAAAATGTTATTTGTGTGTATTTCTAGTGAAAGGAAATATTGGACATTTTATGGAATAAAATGCAAGAAAATATTATTTGTGTGTAATTCTAGTAAAAAGAAACATTGGACATTTTTATGGAATAAAAATGCGAGAAAATGTTATTTGTGTGTATTGATAGTAAAAAGAAATATTGGACATTTTTATGTAATAAAAATGTAAGAAAATATTATTTTGGTGTATTCTTAGTGAAAAAAAATAATGAATATTTTTAGGGAATAAAAATATGAGAAATTGATATTTTGTATAGTTTTCTGGAATAAAAATGTTGAGAAAAATGTTCTTTTGTTAAAAATAACGGGTGGATAATTATTTCAAGTTTTGAAATAATATAAGTTGATGTTTTATGAAAATGGTGTATTTTCTAGTAATTTGATGAAAATATGTTTAAACCATGTAGTCGGATTTTTTAGTTCAAAATCAATCTTTTTATACATATAAACTTGTGGTATTTTGACATACAATATATAAATAAGTTTAAAGAAGATTATGTTTGGTTAAAACAACAAATAATAAAAGTTGAGATTTTAGTCTTCAAAGTAAATGTAATTGGGACTAAAAGACATAATGTGTATGAAGTTAAATGATTACATGTTAAATGAAAGAAATGGCAATTTTCTAATAAAAGTAGTCTTAAGATTGAATATATTTCTTGAATGAAGAAGTAAAGAAATGTGTGCTTGGGAAATGTCAATACAAAGAATTAATTAAGTGTTAATGGGTAAACATGTAATAGTTAGTGACTGTAACTTACTATTGTTGTGAAATATTAATATTTATGGAATTAGAAGGGAATTAAAGGTTTAAAAGTGTTTCCTATCAAGTAAAGAGATTACTCCAAGTGTAAAAAGATGTTAAAGAGTTAAAACACTTAAGAAGTTGGTGTGTATAACTTAATAATATTTTGGGGATAATTAACACTTGTGAAATTGAGTAAAAAACGATTTTGGAAAAAGTGGTAAATTTGTAATTTTCCTTAAAGTGGAACATCTTTATGAGATAAAAATGTTGGAATGTGTGTTACACAAAGTAGTCCTAAATAAATATGATTTTTATGAAATAAAAATCAAGGTGAAATTATAAAGGAAATGAAATGGTAAATTTTAAGGTGTAACACAAGATGGGGTGGTAAAGTCCTGGGTTTTGGCTTCGGCCGAGTAAAAAGGAAAGTGAAATAATGTGGACATTTGTAAAATATTAAAACACATAAAAGAACTCGGATGACACCGAGATAAAGTAAGAAGGGACCCGATCCCTTGGGTGAAAAGCCTTAAATCACTAGCCAAAGTATATGGTGCATATAGCGGTCGGTGTGGAGCCCGGGTAAGTATGCGGTATATGAAGATTTTGAGAAAAGATAAAGAAAATATGGAACATATCAAGAAATGGGTTGTGTGATAAATTGTGTTTATACAACCTAACTTGAATAAATGTAGTAAATGTTCTGGTAGAGGTGAAATGGACAAGTAAATGCGTAAATCGATTAATGTCCAAAAGATAAGGTAAAATGATAAAATAAGTGGGTAAATGGGTAATTAAGAAGCGAAGTTGTTAAACCCATAATTTGCATAAGTTTGTATGGAAAAAGGTTTTCAAATAACAAATAATTATTTTGTATCACGACGAATGAGTGTGTTGAAATGATGATTGTCAATGAAAATACTAAAGTGTAATGAAATAAATGGAAGGGGTGAAATTCTGGTAAAGGAATGGGTTCGAACCAAATTAAGTTAATGGTTTAAAGTGTTGAACCGGGTGTGTTAAATAAGGTGAAAATGCTAAGTATGAATAAATGAAGTCTTTGTTAGATTAAGTTAAATTAATCTGGATAAGTAAGATTTTTCGAAAGTAAAACGGCTAATGCATTGACACGCGTATTTACTAAAGGTATACATATGCAGATATATGCATATTTTTGCATGCATGTGGTTGTAGTGTGTCAGTATTCCTTTTTGTCGTTCGTTTCTATACAGTTTGTATAAATACCACTATGCATAGGCTCATATCCCACTTTGTTACGGTAGATTGGGAGCGGTTTCGTATTTTGAGGGTGTTATACAGGTAAGTATATTTTATTTATGTTTACGTTTGTAGCTCTATTTACTTGGACTTTGAGTGCTCCCCATGGGTCCCTCACGTAGTTCATCTTGAAACTGGAATCACATGCTAACAAGTGAAATGTAATTAAAATAAAACTAAATTAACAACATTATATAAGTTCTTCCATTGCACTTCATACCTAACGCTCTGGTCGAACCGGGATAAACTATAAATCCGGGTCGGGGAGTTACAGATCCACAGTTCGAACGACATTATATGTCGCTCTAACATCATGGTAGAAGTCGTTATAATGACATAAGGGAAGTCGTTCGAACAACCTTAGTCGAGTTTTTATATTTGATTATCCTTGTGCGCTATCACTTTCTTATCCCTTGACTTTATGTGCTACCAAGCCCAGATTAGTTCAGATTGGGAAAAACATGAATTTAGGCTTTGGTGAGGATTTTTTAAGGTTGTGTTTGGGTTAATTGTTGTTGGGAGAAAATGGAAGAAAGAGAAAGAAATGCAGAGAGAGGTGGGTGGTCATCCACCACCGAACCATCATTCCACCACCATTTTATGTAATATTCCACCATATTCAATCCCACAATACCGATTTCCACCATTGTTGAGGTAGAGATACAAATTTTGGAGGTGTTTTGTGAAGTTGTGTTAGATGATAATGGATCTTTCATGGAGTATGAAGTGAACTTTGAAGTAGGACTTGCTTGGAAGCTTGGAAGAAAAACATCTTGGAGATTTGGAGGATGCTTTTGGTAACCCCTTAAATTCACCTTGGGAGGTGGGGGTTGCTCCTCCTACACCAACATTCATACCACCATTAGAGCCATTAGAGGTGGAAAAAACCTTACTCTTACTATAAGATGTTATTTTACATTTGGAGTCTTGTAGTTAGACTATTTAAGTAGAGTGTATTTAGTTAAATGGTGTAAATAATGTGTTGAAGATAATAAATATTTTTATGGAATGAATATGTTGAAAAAATGTTATTTTTTGGAAATAAAGGAGAAATAAGTATTTTAAGGTTTTGAAATAGTAAAAGTTGATGTTTTATGAAAAATGTGTCTTTTCTAGAAATATTGATGAAAAAATTTTATGAAATAAGTTTTTTGTAAATAATGACATATTTTTGGTAAACATTGATGAAATAATGTTCTTGTAAAAATGATGATTTTATGAAAAATACACATTTATTGAGGTTGAAGAAATAAAGATATCATTTATGTCTTGAAAATGTATTTTTCCAAGTGTGAAGAATTTCTAGAATAAAATATGTGTTTAAACCATTTAAAGGGATTTTAAGGTTAAAGTCCATTCTCTCATTCATTTAAACATGTAGTAATCTGAAACTAATGTTATAAACAAGATAATGAAGAATTATATGGTTTGCACATGGAATGATAAAATTGGTCATTTTAGTGTGTGAAATAAGGGTTAATAGTGTGATAAGAGTAAAATGTAAGACTACATAAATAATGAAATACATGTTATTTTTCTATAAAAGTAGTCTTAACTCTAAATGTATTTCCTGAATGAAGAAAGTAAAGAAACGTGTGTTTGGGAAAGTTTTTGTAAAAGTACTCATTAAGTGTTAATGGGTAAACATGATAAAGTTAGTGTGTAACTTAATAATGCTGCAAAGGATTAACACTTGTGGAATTAAAAATGATTAAAGTTGTAAAAGTGTTTTTAGTTAAGAAGAAAATTACTCAAAGTGTAAAAAGGTGTTAAAGTGTCAAACACTTAAAAAGTTGATGTGAAAAACTTAATAGTGTATTCGGGAAGATTAAAACGTGTGAAAATGGAGCAAAAGGTGATTTTAAAAATAAATGGGTAAAATGGTAATTTTACATAAAGTGGAACATTTTTATGAAATAAATTTTTTCGAATAGGTGTTACACAATGTGGTCATAGATGAATGTGATTTTGGAATAAAATCGAGGTTAAAATGTAAAGTACATGAAATGGTAAGATTTCAAAGTGTAACATAAGTTGGGATGGTAAAGTTCCTAGTTTTGTCTTCGGTGGGTTAAAAAGGAAAAGTGTAATAATGTGGACATTTATAAAATGTTAAAGTACATAAAGGGAACTCGGATGACACCGTAATAAAGCAAGAATGGCCCAAAGACCAGGGTGAAAGTCCTAAAACACTGGCCAGAGCATATGGTGCGCATAGCCGGCGGTGTGGAGACCATGGAAGTAATGGTATTGGAAGATTCTGAGAAAAAGATAAAGGAAATATGTAACATGTCAAGAAATGGGTTGTTTGGTAAAATGTATTAATACAACCTAACTTGAATGAACATAATAAATGTTCCGATAATAGTGAAATGGACTACTAAATGCGTAAATCTATTAATGTTCATAAGGGAAGTAAAAAGGTTAAAGTAAGTGGGCAAATGGATAATTGAGCAACCAAGTGGTTAAACCCATAATTTACATCAGAGGGTAATGGTTACAATAGGTTTGGTATGGTTTCGTATTTTGAGAGAACTATAAAGGTAAGTATACTATATTTATTTTACGTTAGTATCTCTGTCCACTTGGACTTCGGGGTGCTTCCTATGGGTCCCTCACAGAATTTACTTTGTAACTAGAATCGCATGCTAACAAGTGAAATGTTAACTAAAATAAAACTGGACTAGAAACATTATTTAGGTTATTTCATTGCACTTCACACCAAATGCTCGGGTCGGACTGGATTGACTCATGGGTAACCCATAAATACGGGTAGGGGTGTTACAAATATCCCTTGCACTTGCAGTAATTTATAATTTGACAAAATCCATTCTTTTGGTTACCCTTATATTTTCCCTTAACAAAATTACCCTTAGAAATGAATTTATAATTTTTCTCTTTAATTTGTGCATTCCTATTGTCTTCCTTACTTCTTCAATGAACTATCAAATCTTCTACAGTCATCTCCTTTTTCTTATGTTTTATACTATTTTTGTAATTTTTCCAAGAAGATTGTAATTTTTCAATTATATATGACATTTAAACCCCTCACATATGCTATAACCATCAGCTAAAATTTCATGAATAATTATTTGCAACTCTTCAAGTTGAGACACTACAGATTTGTCATCTTCCATTTTAAAGTCCATAAATTTCCCAAGCATTAATTTTTTAGACCCAACATCTCTAGTTGCATTTTTTTAACCAATAAGTTCCATTATTCCTTAGCAGTAGAAGAAGACCAATATATGTCATACAATTTAAGGCACAAAGAATTGAGAGTATAGTTTATACACATTTAATACCTTGATTCCAAAAAACTAGTTATTTAGATTTCGAAGATTTATTACATTCAATCAAGACAACACCCGTAGCTGTTAGGTAAAAATGAAGTGTCATTTTCCAAATCTTAAAATTCTTTCCATCTAATGGTTCAGGTTTTTAAGAGTATTTTATATCTAGATGTTCTATAGCAGGTTGTAAAATAAAAAATAATTTCACCTTTACATTATTGGAAATAATGTATGCAGAATATAATAAAAAACCAAAATTTGAAAATTGATAAAATTGAAAGAACTTATCTATCGAGTTTGATGTTTGATGTAAAGTACAAAAGGTGAAATTGCTCGCTAATATCAATGTTGTCGGCCTCTTGAACAAACACCTCCTCGGATTTGATGATCAAATTCCATCAACAACAGCAATGAAGAATCTTGAACTCTCACAATACTCTAACACCAAAAAATAAATTAAGAAATGTAGTAGAAAAAGATATAATTTTTCTATAATGGGAGATATATAGAATGACATTTTTAGACATTTTTTTGTAATTTTGAGGCCTTTAATTTATACGATTAATATCAAAAATATTTTTAACACATTAGCCCACTTTTGTCTCCACGGGCAGGTAATGGAGGCACACTAAAAGACCAAGTCAAAACAATTAAAGGTGTTTAAAATGAGTTAATAAATTGGCAAAAAATTCTAGCCATAGAAAAGAAGACCAAAGATCCCAAAGGGCCCAAGTTCCAATCATATACTATTAATGTTTATTGTGCTTCCTAGGAATTGAATCCAAAACCCTAAGTACTAAAGTCCATAAACTTACCACCTGGCCATTTACTCAAATCGTTTATTTCATTCAATATATATATATATATATATATATATATATATATATATACGATGAACACTTTCAAAAACTGCATCGACTAAGACTTGTAATCTTGGAATTTATTGTAAAACACAAATATGAGTACACTATTTAAAAAAATTAGGCAGCATTTCCCCTCTTTATAGGACTATCCACCTGTTTAAGAAACCAAAACTACTCAGCTATACAAATAATTCATCCCGGACATTATATAAACCAAATTATCATTATTAGCAACTTTACCAACAAAGTGATGATAAAAATAATACCTAAACATAATAATAAATTTTCAATCTAATAAAAAATATAAATCGTCAATCGATCAAACAACTTATGCACATTTGTAATGGGGTAGGATGGGGCTAAAAGATGAACGGAGTCCCAACTCTGACACGTTCTCATATTTTCCATAATCTGAAAATTAGACATAAAAAATATACCAGTTAGTTCAAATCCATAATAAGTATACAAAAATTAACATAATGTCTACACAATTAGTACCAAATATAAACTTGATTAAGTTTTATAGAAGTCACAAACAATTAAATGAGTAGGAAAAAGATTATAACAAAAAAAATCCTTAACAAAAATGATAGGCGATACGCTTATGATCTTAAAATATTTTACAATATGGATAGATCATCGTAACATTTCATTATCCAAACACCACATTAACCTTAAATACATTTTCTTTGAAATTTTTTGCAGTATTAACAGTGCATTTTACTTTACCCTTATTATCATAATATATTGTTTTGCATACTAAATCTAGTTAGCAAAGCTATTTAGCAGTGGATCTAATAAAATAGCTGAGTGTACTATTTAGCAGTATTAACAGAGATACTAAATCTGCTAGTAATGCAGAGCTAGTTAGCTGCACTACTTGCCATTAATGACTCTACATTTTTAGTGAACATCAGTATTATAAGAAAGATTATGTATTGTCACTATTAGTGGTATTAGCAGTATTAGTTGAACAATAGGATTGGCAGACACTGCCATATAAGAAGTATGCAAAGCATTGGGCATATCACAACAAAAGTTCTTTGGTATACCCCACCGGCACATGGTTTTATTGTTATTTACATTATTTATCCTCCTTCTATACGACTTTTCAATTATCAACATACTCCAAAAGTTATTTACATTGTTTATCCTTTAGGCGACAAAGGAACTTGCCTATTCACAAACATAACAAAATCGGGTCATTTGTTAAGCAAAAGAATTGAGCTTCAGTCCTTTTGAAAAACCAAGCTCGATTGGGTTCTATTTGAACTCAGGTAATTTAGTCTCCTAAATCATAAATGAGATAATTTTGTTTCCTCACAGTCAAGTGGTCACTCGGGTTCACACTTGAACCAAGAAATAAAATAGTAGGATCCTAGTTTTTTTAGAATTGAAAAATTACATAGATAAATACTCACCCATTTAAGTTTTGATAAACTGGAGCTCATTCTTTAAATGATTAGTAGATTAAAACATAACTCAATTAGCAGAGAGTTCACTTGCAGAGGCCAAATTACTATGTCAAAGGTGAAGTGTTATGGAAAAAAATACCCAAGGCAGCATATAGAGGCAATTATGATTAAATTAGCTGACAGTAAATACTTACCGTGCGCAGTTCAATAACCAACCTTATCCTACCACAGATCCTTATGCTTGTCCAAGCGAAGGTCTACAAACACCACGACGGATCGAACACCTTTTGGGAGGAACAACTATTGCAAGGTAATGCTTAACTTGTGTTGGACCATAACTTCATTTATAGACCATCGAAGTATTAATGTGGTATATGTTTTCAGATTAGGCTTCACTCCGAAGACTTCCATTTTTGGAATTGTTTGTCGCTCTCTCAAAAGAAAAGAAGAATCTTAGTAATCTGGATGCGATTGAAATTATTCTACATGTTATATTTTTATGAAAAAGTGAATTTGTTAGGCAAAAAGTGCAACCAACAGTAGAAAAAAAACAATTCAATTTCAAAATATTGATGACGCATACAATGAAGGGTTTAACTATAACCATAGACTTTAATGTATGGTCCAACTAACAACACTGATGATATTCTATGAATGAGAATGAGATTGTGATATATTGAAAACCCACTTCTATTAAACCATTCCTGACCCCAGCCAAACTATATCTTATTCTCGGACCTGACAGTCAAATGATGAGTATTTTAACTTTATTCAATCAGAGACTTTATTCATAAATTAAATCATTTAGTAAAAAGTAATTAATACAGACTGTGTACCTGTATACATTGAATTAAACCACATTATGAGAAGTCCAGTTTTACTGTGACAGGGGGTAGCTCATCAAAGAGAAGTTTAATGATATTCTAACTTAGTAGTTTAATTCAAAAGGAGAAAACTATGAGAACACCTATTTTTACCGTGACATGGGGTGGTACCTCATTAAACTACTGTAAACTACTAAGTGAGAATATCATCAAAGAAAAAAAAGTCCAAACTATGAGAACTTTCTTCGAAGATTTTATTTACCTACAAGGGTAGCTTAGAATCTGGATAAAAACTGCACTAGTTATGAATACTATCCAAAACTATGCTTATTCCCACTGTATGCATTGACATACATTTACACACCAATTTTTGTCTTAAACTTGGCATATGATGTGTACCAATTTCATCGAGTTCGCTGATTCATTTTTGGTCGAGCATAAATTTTGAGCTAAGATAATTGGCAAGCCAAGTGCCGACTTCTTTAAACCCAAACCAATACCAGGGTATCAACAGTGTCCGGGGGGCATGACCTGCCACATGCCAATACCAGGGTAAGTAATGATAGGAACAAAATTGTTGGGCCGAGCTTGGCCTTGAGCAATGATTGTAGTAGCATATGCAGTGATTGCAGCAGCACCTGCCATGAGGATATCTTTACCCTAATCATTTATATGTACCAGTAGCTTTAAATCAAGTTCACACTCTAAATTAGGTTATTGCAAAACAATATGGCACGCTTAATCCAACATTAATACCAAATAATGTAAAAAACACGAAATAGATAGAGAGTTACCATAGCGTGTGAACTGAACATAAACTAAACAAAACTTGAGAGATACTCCTCATTGTCTACACATGTCAGTAAGTTAGTAGGATACACAAATGGAATTTTTGATGAAAAAGGGAATTATTTTAACAAACAAAGAATCATAGTCCTTAATTGGCTGCGAAATGACATATGAGATACATATCCAACATTTGGGTCACAATCTTGGGGAAACTTTTAACCATGGACATATAGTTAAACGTAAAATCAACAATTTCATATACCACAAAAATAAAAAGATCATACAAACATAGATTGAAAGAAAATCAAGAGTATGTAATACCAAATGTTTCAAAAATCACAGTGTAAGGAATCAAAAGAATAAATTAAACCTTTCCCACACGAGGTTGATTTGAAGCATGGCAGGAACATTAGATACAAAGAATAAATAACAATGAAGCTGTTGCATTCACAAACAATGAAGAACATTAGATAAAAAAAATACAAAGAATAAAAGCCCTAATTGAAGATCCATTTGAAACCTAATTTGAAATGAATCAAAAGACTCATTTAAAGCAAATCAAAAGTTGCATTTGATACCTAAACGCGACAAAGAACAAAGTTCAAATGCTATATTAAACATAGTTAAAATGTAAATGAACTCCATATAGAATCTCTAAATGAACCTCCATATATAAGACGTAACTAAAATCGAATATTAAATCAGAAACTTAAATCAAAGTTTAAATCGAAGGTTAAAACATTTAAATCAAACCTGAATATTACATAATTACCACAAATTAGCAAACAAAGTTCAAATGTAAAACTCCCAAATAAAACAAAAAACAAAAAAGTAGAGAGAACAAACACAAACACGAAGTTATTTTAAATCGCAAAAAAACACAATTAATTATAAATAACAAAGGTTAGAGATAATTATAATGAACGAATACAGAACTTCAAATGAAAAGGTCCTGAAAAATAAACCAATCAAAACATCAGTCATGTAAGCAATGAGTGCATTAGTTTGTGATCCTATTAGATGATGAAACTAATGACATCAAATCATTGATGTCACCAAATGCCCAAGCTACTGATATATGAGGTCGAGGATCCCGTAATCACCCGTCAAGATATTAAAATTTAATTATAAATCTCAGGGTATTTATGCATTTATTGTATTTAAAGATGAGACTTACCAATGATAGACACACACAAACACACCATTTTTATAATCTGGAGGTCATATTATAGATACAACTGAGAGAATCTTTTCTACCTTCGTTCTACGTGATAGAGATCACTAGTGAATCTTGGTTGGATTCGCGATAGTAAAGCCATTACTAACCATATTTCAGATAAATTAACCAATCAAATGGCTAAATTTCTAAAATATATCATAACCATTTAAAAGACATCACAACCATTCGCAATAATCTTTGTTAGTGAATCTTACTGCAAAATTAATATACTAATTGGAAATAATGCTAATAGAATGCATCATAACTACCATAAATCATTTGAAGACTAGCCTGGGACAAAAATAATTGTTCCACCTTGAGATGCATAGACAATTTCTTTCTTCAACAAGTCCACAATATTGGATATAAATCGCCTTACTTCCTCCTAAATTAGATGACTTTCAAGCTATTTTACATGAGCGGTTCATTATATCCCATAATTTTCCAATGCAATAACCTTTATTTCAGTAATGTTCTTGAGAAGCGATTGAAATATAATTTCAGTAATTAAACTCAATTTAAGAATTAACAGTAAAAGAAATATTTTAAACCAAATAGATACGAAACTTACACAAAGTTCTTGAGCTTTGAATGCGGGGAACTTGAAGCGTGGAAACGTAATATTATTCAGATTTGCCATACCTTTACATGTCCTTGGTCCATCATTAAACGCGGGGAACTTGAAAGATGGCTCGTTCTTTAGTGAAGGACATTTGAGTGAAGGCATAACATAGCTTACTGCTGTGGTTGTTTCATGGTAAGAGCAGACTGCAACAAATAATAAAATTTATGGAACAAAATGAAACACCAAATAATGTAAAACCAGCAACAAATTAGAGAACCAACATAAGATGAATAACCGATATATAACTTGTGAAAATGTTGGTCCATTGAACTTATGAAAACGATCTCATAAAATAGAAATCAAGTATGACAATTGAATAGCAGATATAAAATGTATGAGCGGAATTGGATATTATAGACATCACAGTGACAATGCTGGGTATAGACGTCCTAATTTTGCAAGGTATAGACTTCATAATTCCAGGATCACATAGTGACAATGTAGGGTATAAACTTCTAAGGAATTCTTTTATGTTTGTAAGAGAAATAGGGGTGATTTGTCGAGTTTTACTCCCTGAAGTTTTAATCCATTATTGAAACCTAAACTTGGCTTTAGTCTTCTTCATTCATAGTGAAACTCATATCAGTAGATACAATTACCATTTTATAGTCCCACACATTTTGACATTTAGAAAGAACCCGTATTGGTCACGCAATTTATATATTGTAAAAGAAAACAGATAAGAGAAAACAGAGAATGAGTCTATAACAATCAATTTCAAAGTTATAAATTGCTAATCAATATACAAAACAACTTTAATATCCAAACGACATAAATAGAAATGTTAACAAAAATGTATTTTATCCCTAATTAAATTAGTTTAATTAATATACATTTTAGTTTAACTTAATATATTGATTTTGATGATTCCAAACATTTTTTTTAAGTTATTCTATATATATTCATTATTGTATAATCTCGCCTCGACTCCTCTCAACGACATATTCGAGTAAAGGTATTCACATATGTTGCACTTTTGCACTTGACACATTAGACACACATGCATATATCTTGATATATAACTTCTATGGTGTGACTAATTAATTTTGAGCCAAATCATTTTAAAAAAGAAATGTTTTTTGTTTGAAAATATTTTTTATAAAATTGGTGTATTTTTGTTTAAAATAAATTCCCTATTCTAAAACAATTTTCGAAATTATTTTTCACTGAAAAGAACCTTCGAAACAATATTTTTGGCCGTATGATTCGTACGATATATATATATATATATATATATATGCATTATGGATGTTAGTCTCTTGAATAGCCTTATGGTTACTCAATATTTGTGACCAACCTGTCATTGGCTTAAACATACTGATTTCTTTGGCTTCTAAAAAGTTTGGGCATGACATCATTACTTACAAGCTGATTTGTTTTGGCCGAAAGTGTGTACCAAGGGATACAGCTAAAAGTTTAGCTAAGTATCTTGCCAAGTTGATCTGCGTGCGTCGTCACCCAGTTCGTCTGCCAAAAGTTCTGTTCGTCTGCCAAAAGTTCTGTTCCATCAATCTTGATATAAAACTATTTATAAACATGTCAGCTGCATTTATACTAAAGTAAATTTCTGCCACTAGCTTTGTCCCGTCAGTCTCTATATACACTGTTTGACGCAATTTCTTTTGGTCCGAGTTTCCTTTCATTAATATCTGTCCGGATTTTGTCTTTAAATATCTGTCAAAAATTATTTTTTAGTCCGAAATTTTCTTTTAGAATCTGTTTATTTTAGATCGAAAATCCTTATATATATATCCGTGCGAAATTATATATATATATTTCTTGGTCCGATATTTTTCAGTCCAAATTTCTGTTATAATATCTGTCCGAATGGATTTTTTTTGTGCGATTTTCGTTTCATTAAATATCTGTCCGAATTGATTTTTAACATACATATCTGTTCTAAATTTTTTTTCAGATTCTTTTCTGTCCGAGATTTTTCTTATGAAAATCTGTTCCGAATTTTATATATACATGTTCTTATATGTTTAATATTTTTTTGGGAATGTTGTCATAACAATTACATGCGTGTACACCTATTAATATTTTCAACTGCTATGCCATCATTGACCGACATATCAGTTCAGAATTTCTATCAAGTCAGAAATCTTTTATATCTGTGGGTCAAAAATTATATATATATATATATATCTGTGCGTCAAATATTCTTTATATACATATCAGACAAATATTCTTTATATATATATATATGTTTGTAGAATATTTTATCTCAGTAAATTATGTGCATTTAATGCTACACTAAGACCATTCCAAATCTTCTGCAACGGCCATATTTTTATTGAGAATCAAAATGGAGATTGTAGATGCAATTATTATGCAGTACAAATAAATATGAAAGAGGTGACAACCAAGAAAAAACAAATAAACGACCAATCACACAACAACGAAGATACGTGGTTCAGCAAAGAAGTGCCTACGTCCATGGTGGTTCAGTCAGTGTTATTTCTCTATATTCTGAAGAGTAAGTACAGAGAATACAACTTGTCCTTTGCCCCGGACTTGGGGTTTAATTTATACATGTATGTGTTGGAGTAGTGGGGGTGATAGGTTCCTCTTTATTAGCCATCTCCCTTTCATGGGATCGTGTACTCCCACAACTTCTCTTCATGGCATCGTGGAGTAAATAGATGAATACCAGAGGTGATGGGCCTGGGTTTTGGGCCGCTGAGGATGGGCTACTCGTCCAGGCCTTGTGGTGATACAATCGGGGTACCCACAATTGCCCCTGAATTTGTTGGGCCGTTCTTTATGGGTCCGATGAATTTAAATGATCAGCAATGATGGTTGATTTCTTTGAAAACTGTGAAGTTGCTTTGGCGGCACCCGCTTCGCTATCTGTGCGTTATGATTAGTTTTTAAGGCTTGTTGGAATAAGACACATTTTTTCTTCGTCGTTCCAGCTCTTCCAGCAATCTTTTATCTTCTGAGAACTCTTGAGTTTTGTACCTTCTGTTTTCGGTCTCCACTCTCGTCGCTTCTTCGCCTTTTGATCTGATCTTCTGTCGTGTAAGTCTTTCGTGCCCTTTTTCTTGAGTTTATAGTTTTTCTTGTATTTTTCCAATGGCGAAGATTGGAAATAGGTCGGTAACTGAGTTTAGAAAATTCTACGATATTCCTGAGTGGGTAGAGATTGAGTGTTGTGCCTCGCCGCCTAGGAACGTTAGGGACATAGAGGATGCACATTGGATTCACGTCCTGTTGCTCTCCCAGGGGGGTCTCACCTTTCCCCCTAATGGTTTGTTTCTGCACTTTTTTAGTTATTTTGGTATTGTGCCTGAACAATGTTCACCCAATGTATGGAAAATAGTGAACGGTGTGCACAGGATAAATCAATTGTACGGCACAAGGTTAGGGCTTGCCGAGGTCTGCTTTTGTTATTATTTTTCTCGTACGAGTTCAGGTGTTCTGTACCTTAAGGCTAGGAGCCCTGATAGGATTTTGGTAGTAAATTTACCTGATTCCCATAAGGACTACTGGCAAGAAGGGTTTCTCGTTAGGAACTGGCAGTACTCCCCTCAATTTGAAGGGTCGAGGTCTGAGAGGTTCACTATTCCCTTTTATGGGGAAGAATATATAGGTAGATGTTGTATTATTGTTTCAACCTTTGCGGACTTTGTGATTTCTCTAACTTCTCCTTGCTTTCTCTTTTTCAGCGAAGATAAAGAATTTGGAGCCAGCTCTCAGCGAGGTTCGTATCTCGGAACTGGTGAAAGCTTGGAACATCAGGGAACCTTTGGGTGACGGCGAGCATCCTAGGTCTGCTGCTTTTCTGCTTGAATACAAGAACACAGGCTCCAGCTTCATAGCCCAACCTGTGGAAAGTGTTCCGGACTTTGACTCTTCCGAAGAGATTTCTGCTGAACCCATCCAATTGGACGAGGAGGAGAGTAGCTCGGAGAGCGAGCCTGCAGGTGTTGTGAGTAACTTGGGTGGAGGCAGTGCTGATAGTAGCAGTTCATCGAGTACTACCAGCAGTCCAGGTGAAGAAATGCCTCCCAGGAAGAATCTAATCCGGGATGATGTTGTGCTTCTTGCACAGAGGTCCAAAAAATCGAAGACTGTCTCCGGGGCCATAGCTACTGGTTCTCGGCTTTCCTCTCAAGAGCAAGAGAAGAAGAAGAGAGAGGAGGAGTAGGCGAGGGAGAGGGAGAAGAAAAAGGAGGAGGAGAGGAAGAGGGTGGAAGAGAGAAAGAGGAGGGAGAAAGAGAAGGAGGAGGAGAGGAGGAAGATGGAACTGAGGACCAAGACCGGTCAAGCCTTGGTCCCAGTATCTGCATTGCCTGAGGGGGCTTCGGTGGCCACCTCTCCTCAACTTGCCCCTGCGCTGCTTGAGAGGGCAGTCCTCCCTGCAGATCGCGAAAGGGCGTCAGGGTCTGATCAACTGGCCTTGCAAGCTAGCCAGAGGCTTGCCTTGGTAAGGTTTCTATTCTACTTCTCAACTTCTTCTAATCTGTTTTGATGGTTTCTTCTTTCTGATCTTTCCCTTGTTTTCCCACAGACGGCGCCAATTGTAGATGCAATTATTATGCAGCACAAATAAATATGAAAGAGGTGACAACCAAGAAAAACAAATAAACGACCAATCACACAACAACGAAGATACGTGGTTCAGCAAAGAAGTGCCTACGTCCACGGTGGTTCAGTCAATGTTATTTCTCTATATTCTGAAGAGTAAGTACAGAGAATACAACTTGTCCTTTGCCCCGGACTTGGGGTTTAATTTATACATGTATGTGTTGGAGTAGTGGGGGTGATAGGTTCCTCTTTATTAGCCATCTCCCTTTCATGGGATCGTGTACCCCCACAACTTCTCTTCATGGCATCGTGGAGTAAATAGATGAATACCAGAGGTGATGGGCCTGGGTTTTGGGCCGCTGAGGATGGGCTACTCGTCCAGGCCTTATGGTGATACAATCGGGGTACCCACAGAGATGTATATATCAGATTGGAGATTATTTTCAGACTACACCATCCTAGAAAATCTGGAGCATTTAATGCTGAGTTTGCTTGTGTCTAATAGCTAGTTTCTCACAGAGATACTTAATGGCTTGATGTACTGCATCAACATTGGGGAGAGCAGAAAATTGAGACAGCTTATGTGAAAGAACTATACAGATTTCTTTGAGAGCATTTTTGAATTTATTATGCAGCAGACTTCAATGAAAATATGAGACAGACTTGAAATATTATTGAGAGCATTTATTTTTCTACTCAGCTACACATTCAAGAGAACAATTAATTTTATCATCTGCTCAAATCATTGAAGAAGAAGACTTGTGCCTACTTCAACACCATTTATTGAAGTCTGATTCAAGAAGGAGAAACTCAGATTACAAATTGTATTTTAAGGAGTTTCAGTATTGTATCTTGTACTTCAAAAAATTCAGATTTGTTGTGAAGCTTTGTTGAAGCTTCGGTTTGTACCAGTAATTGGTTCCTACCCGCAAGTGGGCCACGGGGTTTGAAGCTCGGAGTTAGCTTGCAAACAGTTGTACGCGGTGATTTGATCCTACCCGCAAGTGGATCAGGTTTAGTGAAGCGCAAAGGAGAGAGGGGCTCTAGGCGCGTGGACGTAGGCCGAGATTTGGCCGAACCACGTTAAATTTCGGTGACATTTATTTTCCGCACTCTTATTTATTTATTTGCATATGCTTGCTTGAGTTAATATTTTCAGCACACGATCTTGCAAATAAATTAATTCCGAAATTTGACTTAATTAATTTTAAGGGCAAAATAATTATTTTTTGAATTAAATAATTTATTTCAGAATATTACTTAATATTAAATACGAAAATTAATTTAATATTTCTAGATTGTTAAAATCTGCATCTCTAGTTGTTTAAATTAGTTAGTTGCATTTATTTGATATTATTGGATTTATTCTTTATAGATTTATTAATCTGAAATTTGTTTAAGTGATTTAAATTAATATTTTTCTAAAACCATAATTTTGACTTAAAGTTTGTAAAAACTCAATTCACCCCCCCCCCCCCTCTTGAGTATAATCTGGGCAACAAGAAAGGTCCAATGCTGATATAAAATCATGAAACTTGGACATCACATATTGATTCTAACTCTTACTAATAACATATGACTAATAACATATGATCAACCTTAGGATCATCAATGGAGTAGCCAATTTGTGGTGAAGATTTTGTCGAGTAATTAATGAACATAGTTGAATAAGAGATTGATTAATTGGAAAATTAGTGGTGAGTGGAGTTGAACTACAAAAATTACTCATTGGATAATGATACATTGGCAATGAAGTAGACAATGAAGTAAACTCACTGGCAATGAAGTAAACTAAATGAGTAATCAGTTAAGAAGTAGCAAAAGTGGACAAAATAGGCGAATACCAAATATTAAAGGCACGCATATAATTTGAAAAAGTATAAAGTTATCGTGTACCTTATACCCACCCTCTTACGTGAAAAATAGTTAGTACATAAATGAACATGTCTGTCGGCGTATTACTATCGAAATGAATATGTATTCTAAATAGTTAATACTAACTAAATGAATAGCTAGTGCGTGAGATTGAGATCTAAAACTCAATTTATATATAAGGTGTGCGCATACCTGATGCACTTGAATAAATGAATATTGACACTGAAAAATACAAATTAAGGTCGTATGGCGAGCTTAGAGAAACAATACGCATGAAAAACTATAAAATTGTGTGGCAATGTAATTATGAAGCAAACTTAGCAAACAACTTATTTTTATTAAATGACGAAGGCTCAAAAGAAAAGAAAACAAAAAAAAGAGAATGGAGGGACAAAATAGAGTATATCAGTAATACAATCAGACCTGCTGGATAAAAAAAATCACGATTAAATCAAAACTACCCAAATTTGGATAAATGCATTAACTAAAATTATAAAAAAAGCCCTAATTTTAAACATATCCAGATAAATCCTGCTAGATTACTAGTCTTTAGCGGGGAGAAGGTTGTTATATGCTTGATTATTGTACACAATACGGATCATCAAAGCCTCAAGTCTACAAAACTCTAGACGCACTTTCCATGTGAAAGTTAGAGTTTATACATTTCAATACAACCAAAGATTAATTTCAAAATTTGTTTGAGGCATCTAAAATGATTCATCAACAATGACCCCCAAATTTAGACTAACTGTATCCTTGCCTTTAACTTCCAAGTGCTAATTGAATTGGACTCATTACATGCTAATTGAATTGGGATTGTAATAGTGTTTGAGTATGCTATGAAAGATTTAACATGTAACTTAAATCAAATTAAAGAAAATGGTATGAAAGTTTAAGTAGCTACCTTAAATCAGATGGTCAAACATACCATGTGATTGAGATCATTTTTTCTCATTAGTGACTCAATAGTGAAATATCTCACAACCACAACATTCATCATAGACAACTTTAAAAGTTGGAACACTCAGAATATGAGAATGAAGAATTGAATAGGTTGGGACCCAAAGATGGTTTTAGTGCCATGGTTTGCATTTTCATGAATAGGGGATCAGTTCGTCCAATGAGCATTCTCAAATACAAAAAATAGGATATCTTCACTTCATGGTTGTTCACGCATATTAATTCAAACAGATACATTTTATTAAAAAAATATATTTTCAACGTCAATGAGTAGGTAATTAGTTTTAAGATGTAGTAAAAAATTCAGGACTACCTTGAGCAGATCAATCTCAAACATCAATATCTCCAATCAAGCTTGATAGTAATACGTAAATAATAATGGAGAGGGTCTTTGTTAATGAATATAAGAAATTGATATCAACAGTAAGATGGGAAACATAGATTACACGTTTTGAAATTCAAGTACCATGTATATAACGATTTACATCGCAATTTTGTAAGGACACAAAATCCACCTAAAAATCAAGGATGAGTAATCCTGTACTCGAATAATTTAGGACACAATTATAACATCTACAAGCATCTAGATAAAATGGATTTTAGTCCATTTTCTCATCCAAACGCAATTCAGCCCACCAGTCCAAATAGGTTTGTATAATATTCAGATCAGAAACAAACACAAAATATCGGGCAACATTTAACATATCTAGATAGGTCACAAATACACAATCATTTTATAAACATGTGTAATATACTTTTTATGTATGAAATTTTAGATGTAGATAAATAAAATCATAAAAGTCAAGCCATATTCATTACTAATATCAAAATAATGGAAATAAATCACTAGTGTAAATGCAAGCTCAAATGGACATAACCAAATCGCATAACCTAATTTGCAGAAAATCCTAGTAAACTTATTAGAGCATCATACATACTGAAATTAATTGCAATCTAACACACTGAACATTGAAGGATCTAAACATTAAGGAGCACACATACACAAACACACACATACATAAATCAAATCAACAAATCGCAATCTAGACCAAAATTCTTGCAAATCCACATATATACACAAATTTGGCAAATTCGTATATCTAGATAGATTCAAATCCAAAAATAATAACAAAATCAAGAACAAATCAAACATAAATTAGAACTCAATCTGGGAAACCTCATAAATTTAAGACAAAACCCGAGCTTTATGTACCTGCGTCATGCTGGAGCCTCGTCGGTACCTTAGAAATCTGCGTGATCTCTCTAGAGTGAAGAGAGATAGAGAAAGAGAGAGAGAGAGAGAGATCTACGAGTGAGCAAGAAAGGGAATACAAGAGCCAACGTTTGAGAGTGAGATGTAGATGTGAGCGGGGAAAGATTTTGACGAACGCAATTTGGAGCGAGAATGAAAAAAAACAAGACCCGCTTCCTTTTTCCATTTATGTCAGTTTTTAGTTAAAGTCTAAACTTACAAATGGTATATTTATGTCATCTATATATAAATATGAGATAAATGGTTTGTTTTTTATCTCAAGTTTAATAAATTGAAATAAAAATTTACCTTCAAGGACAAATTGACATAAATGTATATCATTTATGCCAATTTACATTTGTCTGACATAACGTCAATTTTTAAACTGACATAAATGATACTTGTTCTTGTAGTGTGTGTAACAAGAGATTTTTTTTATAAGTCCATAGATTAAAAAAACTGATTCTATTATTATTTTAATGTGCTACACCCATCCATGTAATTTTAGGCTTGCCTACATACTAATAGGGGACTATTCCTACAAGAATCAAGTAGAATGTAGTTCTCCTAATCTATCACCCTCCCTAATGGCCTACAAATCAAACTCTTATAGTCTCTTTTCCAAAAGAAAAATTGACTGTGTCAAATGATAAAATAAATAAGTGAATTTAAATAGAGAAATCTGAATTTCTAAAAGATAAAACCAAAGCAAAATATGTTTTTGTAATTTCTAAAAACTATAAAACAAAGAAAAATAGATGAGTGCGATCTCTAGCAAGTGAAAACAACATTTTTAACAAGAGAAATCCAAACCAAACAGATCCCAAATTAAACCAAAGGAAAGTTAAAAAGAAAAAAAAGAGTACAACACAGTTACACAATTCCATAGTGATTACCATAGACGAGCAAACAAAGTCCAAAATTGTAGATTTGTAAGTGCTTTCCTTGACGGCTTGAATTGGAATGATATTTTATTGTAGCGGGTATGTTTTTTTTAGAGTTTTTGGACTCAGTCCTAATTGTCAAGATTGTAGACTTCAAAAACCCATGTTCTTTTTTTTTTGTAAGTGGTTCTATAACTGTCCAACTGTTATACACATAGGAAGCCACGTTTTGATTTTTAACCAAAATCCATGTATGTTAGGAAGCCACGTTTCTTTGAAAGGATCGGAGGCCAAAAAAAAAAAATACATGGGTTCAAAGACCATGAAATGACAGTTTTGAGAACTATATGCTACTTCTCCAATGTTTTTTCTGGTGTATTGTTTGGGATTGAAGAGTCCAAAAGCTTAGTATGCCATTTAGTGTTTTCAGATTTTGTACACTTTTTTTAGGTTTTTTGGCTTTAGTCTCATCTACAAAGATGTATTTACGCTCCACTCCCATGTATTTTTAAAATTGCAAAAAGTTACATAACCACCAAAAATCGCCTATAACTTTCCTGTAACTACCCATCCTTCTTTTTGTAGACAATGACATTTGTTCCGTATAAGACCAACAACTAAAAAAAATAAAAACATGGAAGTGGTGACAAATAAATTATTCTAAATAGAACTAAATACTTAAGATCCCATTTTTTTTAAGCGAAGATGATGGGTCTTGTCTTGCGGGACTTGCGTCGAGTTTAAAATGGTTTGTCCTTTGAGTTTTCAAGAATTTTTTAAGGGACGATAAAGAGAATGTCGGTGTAAATATATATACACGTATAGAAATTTTGGGCCGCTAAAATTCGTAAAAAACCGAAGGTTTAAAGCGACCGCTTCCCCGGCCTCCGCCGACCTGAGACTTTAGTGCAGATAAGATATGCCCTATTAAATTGTAGTGAAAAATCTTATTAATTATGAATTGTGTCGTTTGACTTTTTTTTTTGTCCTTGTACAAGTTTTTAAAAAAAAAATATTACAGCAGTGGAAAAATTCATCTGGCAAAGAATGCAACGTCATTGATGTAGTTACGTAGTGAAAAAAATAGCATTAAAAATAAATAAATAGAAGCATGATAGGGTTTCTAGATGGAAATGGGCACCCTTCACTTTGCTGTGAAAGCAAGCAAGGTAAGATGTCCATTCAAATTATTAAGTAAAGAGCGACGTTGTCAACAAAAACCGCCAAAAACCGCCTCAGTTGGTTTGGTTTTTCAACGTGTGTATATTAATCCTAGGACTATTACCATTTGGGCGGCGTGCACTGAAACTGATACATATATGTGTGCACGATGCTTTCTTCTGAGGTTATTAAAAGAAGAAAAATGATGGTACGTACCTTTAGGTTATATGTTTTAAGTTTTAAAATAGCAAGTGTTAGAGTTTTAAGTATTTTTTATTAAATATATGTTGAAATAATATTTTTATTATTTTTAAAATTTTAATGTGTGCTCTTAGAGCATATATTATCATATTTCAACAAACATGCTTTTCACATCATCATTTTTTTTATCAAATATTTACTTCACCCACTAAGTGGGAATAGTTATTACGAATTATACTGCATAAAAATAATTGTTACATTCTATTTCGTAAGTATTTGGAAAATTGTTCATAAGTATGAAAGAGAGTAACTCGGATGAAGACGGGGCAACCTCGATATTATGTGGGCTCAAGATGAAATTTCCAAATGCGGTCTCCTGATTTTTTCTTAATATCTACAACAAATATAATTATTTATTGTTATAATAACATTCAAAAATTTAATATATTTTCATTTGGAAATTCAAGCGCATTATGAATTTTTATTAACAATATACATATAAAAATAAATGTGCTCATTATGAAAAAGGAGAAGAAATCTATTATTTTGGAGGTTATGATTTTAGATGTAAACTTATTTAGTTTAAAGTAACTAAGCAAATGTTGATTAAATTATCTAATTTAGAAAATAATAATCATAGTTAAATATGAAAGTAAAGATATACTCTTGGGACTAAAAAGTGTGGCATTATAATCAATTTTTCTTATTTAGTTCTCTTGTTTTTCGCACAATTTAATAAAAAAATGACTCGTCGTACCTAAAATAAACTAGAGTATTGTAGTCCCTTGAAATTGAAGAAGGAACCACATGCTTCTATAAAACTATTGTGACCAATTAAATTGCTAGAACTATTAATTAAGTGGCTACACTAATTGAAATCAAATCTATAGTAAAAGGCATTTTTTTTTAAAATTTGGTGCTCCTAAAATTGTTAAAAAATTTGGGTCCCAAAACGACCACCTCCTCCCCTCCCCTCAAGGCCGACCTTGGGTGAGGAGGAAGATTTTTAGAAGTGTATTTTAATTTCCATAATACATATTGTAAATTAATATAAAAATACAAATTAGAGTCAAATAAAAAAAACTAGTGACTGTATCTAAAAACGTAATATATTAAGGATGCAAAACCACCTTCTTACCATTCAAAACCTATTCAAAAGTGGAGTGTTGAAAAGTATTTATTATTATTATTATTATTATTGAGGACAAGTTATACTCCTCATAATCCTTTTTTCTTTTTACATAAAACATGACTCATGTCTAGGTTCTGAAACTTGAGTTTCTGTTAAAAATTAATATTTATAATTATCAAGTGACTATATATATTGTGTCTAAACAAGAGTATTAATCATGAAAGTATGTATTCTGTAGACAATTTCAAACACTGTCCCAATAATGAATGACTAAGTAGAGAATTAAAACATGGTGAGTTTACATTTACCTAAGAACGATTTAGGTTTATCTTCTCAACCAAGTATATGTTCCTCATGTTAGTAATGGAGCACAATATTGCCAATTTTTTTGAGGTTGTGTTTCAGGTCAACACGACATAATACGATAGGGATTTTGAACACGCAAATGACACGATAAGACAACATATTTTTTACATGAACCGAACACCATGGAATATGAGTAACACAAATTTTAAATTTTAGACTCAATTAAACAGAAATAGATAGGAAAACCCGAATAAAAACATGATTAACACTACAAGATAAGATAACATAACTAATATGACTCAAAATATTAAAACAACACGTCATCGTGTCAAAAAGACCTGACACGAACTTCACACTTCATGTCAATTTCATGTTAATTTGTGTCATGTTTTCACATCATTTATAAAATTGCCACCACTAGCGGAGCCTGTAACAACACATATATATTGACCTGACCGACACATTGCTCATAAGGTTTTAACATGCAAGATTCCAAGAAAGGATATCTTCATTTCAGGAATGGAATCTCTTTATATGAGGATTATTGTCCTAAGACACCTAATCAATTAGAGAGGATGGAGAATATAACGTATGATTCGACAGTGGGCAACCTCATGTATGTTATGATCTGTACTATATCAGATATCTGTTATGTCGTTTTCATGGTCACCAGATTCCATTCTATTCAAAATGAAGAGCACTAGACTGCTATGGAGCACGTTCTTAAGTACCTGAAGAAGACTAGAGATTATGTGCTGGCATACTCAATAAAGAGTTTAGTACTCGTTGGGTAAATGGAATCAGACTTTCAATCGGATGGGGATTCCAGGAAATGGACATCGAGATGTCTTTACCCTAGGAAGTGGAGCATATATTAGGGGAGTATCAAGAAAACATGTTTTGCCAGTTCAACTATGGAAGTCGAATATGATGTCGCCTCAGAGGTAGCAAAAGAGGTTATGTTGCTCCGAAACTTCCTTAATGACTCGGGTGTGATTTATTCAGCATAGTTGGATATTACACTTTAATAGTGGTGTGGTTACAAATTCGAAAGAAGTAAGGACTCATAAGAGGGAGAAGCACATTGAGTGCAAGTATCACCTGATTTGGGAGATCGCACAGAGGGGAGACGTCATTGTGACCAAGATTGCATCTCAGGAAAATCTGGAGGATCCTTTTAAAAAGAGCTTACTAATAAGGACTTTTGACGATCATGTAGAATGAATAGGGGTCAAGTGCACCACCACGTGGATTTAAGACTAAGTAGAATATTATTGGGGCTTCATTCTTAAAACCATGTGTAAACATGTGATAATGATCAATAAAGGATTGTTTATTCATTTTGAAATGAATCAAGTTTATGAAAATGTTAAATATTTCTTTAAATATATTGTTTCATATCAATATCAGTCAATAAAGTTGAGTAAGAATTTCTGCTGAGTTGATTTCGGGTTGATCACAAGGATATTGAAATTATGGTTCTAGCACTATTGAAATGCTAACAACTTGGATAGGGAGTTGACATTCTATCGTAATGATTGCGATGAAATCCTAGTAGTTTATTTCAAACCGTGGGAACCTATTTGATGGTTTAAGAACTTGTTCAATAGTTCGATAGAGGATTGTGATTAGTACATCCCAGGAATATATTGAACTAGACCATCTGTGATATTTGAGTCTAAAGGCTGTATTGATTAGACTACATAAAGTTTACACCATTTGAAAAGGGTTCATAGATACTTAATCTCGAGAATTAAGAGATTTGAACTCGTATATGATTACTGCTTTGACTGTTGTGGGTGCGATTCAGTTTTATATTGAATGAAATAATCCCCACATATTGGGTGACAGTTATATAAGTAGGTCTGAGATTTTAATTCAGAGAGATTCACATTTGGGGATACTTAGGATTGCAATACCCCCTTATTAGAATTGTAAGATTTGATTCCATCAGTCAAACATGATTAGTGGATTATTTCATAATACAATGGAGTAGTAAAATCATTTAAGTTTGAGAATCTTATATGTTGGTTAAAGTCGATTGTTAACAAATTGATTTTCCTAAGTGGGTATCATAGGCTTAACGTTGGGAATCACATTATGCACCATAATCAACTTTGCAAATATGAACTCACTATATCCAAGTGATTTATGAGATAATTAAATTGGAGTGCAGTCGCAATTATTTAGTGAAATTAATTATGATTAAATAAAGAAAGAAAATAAATTATGGGATTTATATTTTGGTATTTTCGAGTATTTATTTGGAGCTAATTTAATTATTTATCTTGGGTCCTTAGTATTGTTCATATACCCAAGAATTTAGGCCCAAACCTAGTTTAACCTGAGCCCACAACTTAAACATATATATATTGGTTTCATTTGCAGTTATAAGCAATATAATTACTTATTATGGCTAAAGAGGGGTAAGAGAAAATACTATTCATATTTTTATGAAGGATTAGAGAGAGATGACCATATCTCACTCAAAAACAAGAGTTTTTTCTTTAAAGGTTCCCACACACCTACCTAAATTTGGGTGGATCATATTCTAGAAGATCCAAGTGTTATAGAAAGTTAAAAGAGATTTTGAAGATCCAAAATAAGGCATCCCTACGTTATCATTAAATGCGATTCTCCGTATCGGATTGAAATTAGATCCACAAAGGTATTGTCTTTATAATCCTAGGTTTTTTCTTCGGACCCATTTATGGACTTTAATCTTTCTATTGTTTGATTTATCAAAGATTTATGGGATGAAATTTTGTATCGAATCCCAATACAAAGAGTAACTCCCCCTATTGTGGGAATCCTCTGAAAAATAATAAGAGATATATAAATGGTATAAAGTGTGAGATAATGATGCTTCGATAGATTATAGAAATTACTAGGAAGGACGGGATTAAAAATCATTATGTGAGAGAAAAATTAGGAGTAGCTCCCATTAGCGATAAATTATGAGAAAGTAGACTTATATGGTATAGACATGTGTTACGTAGACCAATGAATGCACATATAACAATAGGAAGATTATTGGAAATAGACGCTAAAAGATAAAGGGTTGCGCCCTAAGCTATCTTGGGATTAAATTATTAGGAGAGATCTTAAGAAATTAAATTTGAATGATAATATTTCTTATAATACATTGGAATGGAAAATGAGAATATATGTGGATGACCCCATGTGATGGGATTAAGCTAAGGATGATGGTGATGATGATGATGATGATGATGATGATGATGAAAGTGTGAATGCATATGTAAAGTGATTAATCCATCTGGTATCATCAAGTATAACAAGTATACTATCCCCCTATATGAAACATTTCCCCAAAATAAATATTTTCCATATAAACCCCTAAACATGTGAATCAAATAAAGCAACAACAAACAAGGATACTCTCCTATCTTAGACGTTTCTCCCTGTAAAACCCGTGCCCAATATATTGTTATTTTTCTCGTGTAAATTATAATAATATGAAACCCTTTGGATTGAATAATTATAATTGGGATTATATCCACATCTGACTGTTTTTGGAGTCTTGATGATAATTACCGGAAGTTTTTGGGTAAAATTACAGAATTGAGAATTTTTTTGGTTCCAAAGAGTTGAAGGTCGTTCGAACAAAATCCTTGTTTAATTCGAATCAAGATAGGCCATCTGAACGAGAATTCAATGCCGTTCAAAGTTAGGTTCTAAAGAGGATCTAACGAGATGTCACTTCATAGTTTTTTCCTGCCTCATTTGAAGGTTGTTAGATGGGGGATCGAACTAGATTGAGATCTCATTCGAGCGAGGTCACATTCTCGTTCGAACGACTTGTTCAGAAAATTTTAAATCAGGTTACCATTATGTGCTATCATGTTTTGGGCTGTTGAATTATTGACGTGTCAAATTTTGGTGAGTGTGGATAATCCAAAAATGGGATTTTAAAGCTGGGTTGGATTTTGTAAGGGTTTGTTTGGGTTATTTGTGGGTTTATTTGAATGTGTAGAAGAGAGATAGAGAGTGGGGGTGTGTCTCCCCACAATTTTCATCATTTATTCCTCTCTCTAGCTCTTGGGATCTTTTCCCCGTCTCCCACCACCACAAACCACCTTAAACAACCATGGATACACCTTATGCCACCACATTTTAGAAGTCTTCCACCATATTTAAGCCCAATACACCCATTCCCACCATGGTTAAACAAAGCTACGAAATTTAGAGGTTTTGTTGGGGGGTTTTGGAGAAAAAGAAGAATAGAAATTTGTGGAGTTTTGAAAGGGATTTTCTTAGAGCTTTCATGGAGACAAGCTTTACTAAGCTATGTAACCTCCTTGAGGCCACCTTAGGAGGTAGGGGGTTGCCATCATCTTCCTTTTCATCCACCATTTTGGGAGCTCCATTTGAGGTGAAAATTATACTCTTAGTTTAAGACTATTTTTCATAATAATAGTCTTGTTGGTAGAATTGTACGAGTACGATGCATTTATGATATAAAAATGATTTGTAAAAATGGGTTTACAAAGAGTTTCAATGATTTTGAGTAAAATGATATATTTGAAGAAAACATAGTATTATACATTTTTATGGAATAAAAATGTTGGAAAATGTTAATTTGTTGGGATTAAATTATGAATAAATATTTACAAGTTTTTTTCGAAAAATTTGGATTTTTATGCAAATGATGAAATTTCAAGATGTTTGGTTCTACTAAACATTTTATGGAATAAAATATTTTGAAATAAATGTCTATCTTGGTAAAGATATTTTGTGAACTAAATTTTAAAGATTCTTAAATATTATATAAAGTTGGACATTGTTTAACCTTTGAAAAGTAAAAATGTCCTTTAGTATTGAAAAGTATAATTTTTGCAAAGATTATGAAATTTCTAGAATAAATCATATGTTTGACCCATTTAATATGATTTTTGGACTGAAAATTCACGCCCTCATGCATGTAAAATTATAGCATTTTGATAATGAATATTTAAACAAGTTTAAAGAATGTTTTATTTGTCTTAAACATGAAATAAAGTAAATAGAAATTTCATCTCTTAAGGTGTGTAAAAGTTGTTGAAATTGTGAAAAGTGAAAGGTTTCAAGACTACATATATTAATAAAGAAAATGCTATTTTCTTATAAAGTAGTCTTAGACTTTTAATGATTTCTTGAAAGAGAAAGTAATGAAATTAAGATGTTTCAAACTTGAAAAGATAAAAACGTTAAAAAAGTGTTAATACGTTACAAACAGTTAAGAAGTTAGTATGGGTAACTTAATGGTGTTTTGAGAAATAACACTTGTGAAAATGGAGGAAAAGACAAGTTTTGGAAACAAATGGCTAAAATGGTAATTTTTATATAATGTGGAATATTTTTGTGAAATAGAAATGTTGAAAATGGTGTTACACAAAATGGTTCTAAATGAATATGATTTTGGGATAAAATCGATGTTAGAGTAAAAAGGACAAGAAATGATGTTTTTAAAGTGTAACACAAGTTGGGGTGAAACTACCGTTTTTGGCTTCGGCCAAAAAAAGGAAAAGAGCAATAATGTGAATGTTTGTAAAATGTTAAAATACATTAATAAGTACTCGGACGACACTATGATAATTAAGGTGGGCCCGGAGCCTTGGGGTGAAAGCCTCAAAATCACTGACTAGAGCATATGGTAGCATAGCCGGCGGTGTGGAGCCGGTTAAAGTATGCGGTTATTAAAATATTTTGAGAAAAATATAATGAAAATGCAACATGTCAAGAAATGGGTTGTGTGGTGAATATGTGAAAAAAAAACTAAATGAATTAATAATGGTTCTGGTAAGGATAAAGTGGACAAGAAATGTGAAAATCTATTAATGTCCATAAGGTAAAAGAATTGTAAAGTGAATGGATTAAATGGATGGTTAAGAAATCTAAAAAGGGTTACTCATAATTAACAAAAAGTTGTGTTTGTAAAAGGCTTTACAAGAAAAATAAGTATTTTTCAAATATGGTATTCGGGCATGTTGAAAGGTGATTTTCAATGAAAATACGAATATAAATTTGGCATGAGAAATAAAGAAATTTCGATAAAACAAAAGATTTTCCTTGAGCAAGGGGTATTATTTAAAATATTTAACCGGGTGTTTTAAATCAAGAAATAAATGTCAAGTCAAGTAAAAGGCTATTTCTTTTACAAGGTTAAGGTGAACAAATCGGGATAAACAACGTTTTAGGAATAAAAACGGTTTCATTCATGTAAGTGTGTGTGTGTGTGTGTGCGCACGCGTGTGTGTGTGTATATATATATATATATAAATGAAATAACCTTAACACCCTAACGTGTTTTGGTTACTAAATAAAACTCTTAACTCTTTTAATTTCGATTTAAAGCCTTGATTGAAACTGTTTTACACACACACAAATTGAAAAATAAATTTGTGATGAAGCTGCTGAAATAAAAAAATTTAGAACGAGATGAGGCAAAGCTGAAATTGACAAAATATTTATTATCGTGAAAACCACCATGGTGGAAAATCCCGTGTCCCTAGTCCCAAAACAACTCATACACCTAAGTCCACTATTACCAATTACAAGCTACAGATTACATCCCACCAGTTTACAATGAAATTTAAACAAAGCAAATACAAGCCTGTATAACCGGCCTAGTCTAATGAATAACCCAACCTGACTGAGAATCAGTCAAGACAATAACACCCAGGTAATAGTGACTACGTACGCACAACCACACACTCAAACCCAAGATCCCATGAAGTTGTGTAACACACAAAATTAATTTATGAAGATTGATTTAATCAAAACACAAAAACTATCTTAGTTAACAAAATGAGACTAAACACACACCAAGTAATGTCTAAATTTTAGTTAACAATAAAAATACCAATCAGTGACTAAATGAAAGGTAGCTACAGATTCATACACGTCTTCTAAACTGGTTTTTGCGCAAGCCAAAACACACACCCAAGTAAATCTAATTTTAAAAAAAAATTATGCTTTAATCAGTTCTGAAAATTCAGGTTACCCACATGAGTTGTCTTTAAAAAACATTAACCACACGCACACAAGATAACTAAACGAGTTCAGTTAAATAGGTGAGTTAAACTAGTGATTCAAATTAGTGAGTTAAACAGGTGAGATAACAAGTGAGTTAAATTAGATTAACACTCGAGTTATAGCATTGAGTTAAACGAGCCTAATCCCAATAACAGTTAAGTCCAAATTTAGTCCAAGATTAATCCAAGTTTAAGGTCCAAGATTGGTCCGATTTTGGTCATGAGTTTAGTCCGAGTTAACACACACACACATGAGTTAAACACAACTCACACACTCACCAAGGCTAAAATAGCACCAACCCATCAACCAACAAAAAAATCAATATATATATATATATATTAGAGAAAGAAAATAAACTCACAAAGTAAGCCAAAAAATGGCTTTGGTAGAACCATACGAAGGGGAAGAAAAACCAGGCCAAGACCATATAATAGCAAGATATGAATTGTTATGTCCAGAACAATAACCATTGAAGTGTTCAAACTCAATAAGGTTTAAATGTATGCCCATAAACATAAATAAGCAAACCACAACTCAAACTCAGAAATCACACACTACACGAACAATCTAACACGAGAGTATTTAGAAGGTAAAAGTTTATCACACAAAGCTTGAACAAACACTCACATAGATGGTAAAATGTAGAGAGATAAATTGAGAGAAAAGAAATGTTAGTGGAGTAAACAAATAAAAACTCTAGAACCCTTAAAAGCCTCATCGTAAGAACTATATACTAGTCCCATAATGGCATCAGTATGTAAATAATTAACACACACCCAAAGGTCAAAACCGTAAAACTAGAAGGGCATCTAGGGATAAAAATGGAAGGCCCAAAGTCAAGGATAACAACGTCAAAATGCAAATGGGATAAGGGGAAAATGGTCAAAATCAAGGAGACCTCCAGGTATCCCAGACACGCCAACACCGGTCTCGAAAAGACCAAAAACTGCCAGACCTTGGGTGCCAACACAACCAGCCTAACCGCCAACTAAAATGGCATAAAACCACTACAAACTCAGCCATTTTAATGTAGGGACCTAAGAGTTTGAATTAAAAAAATGTAATGTTAAATTCACTTGTTTTATATATCCCAAAAAAACGTAACATAATAATTTAAACAATAAAGATAGTATTAAAAATATATAAAATAATATAATGATAAGAAAAAAAATATTTTAGAAAAAGTTTTTATTAAAAATAATTTAAAAAATAAATTATAACTAGATATTGTAGAAGTAATTTTTAACTTCAAAATGTTGAAAGCAGAAATAGAGACTCTAAAAAAAAGAAAGCAAACAAAACAGTCTCAAAATTGAGACAATAAAATAAGGGATAATTTTAATCTCCCCCTTTGGCCAATTTTGAGACAACCATGAATTTGAGACAAATTACATAACTTAACGAACAACATTTTGAGTCCTAGTCAAGTACATAACTCAACTAACAACATTTTGAGTCCTAACCAAATAAATAACTCAACTAACAACATTTATCCTAAAAGACCATAAAAGACGCAGTCTCAAATTCTCCCCCTATTTGTTTCAAAGGGTCAAAGGGAGGAAACTAAAATAAAATTAGGTTGGAAACGCATAAACACTAATAGATATTTGTAGAGTATCAAATCTATGATTATTCAATGGTTTAGTAAATAAATCAGCAAATTGATCTTTAGTATTTAAATACTCTATGCAAATTTTCTTTTTTTCAACAAGTTCCCGAATAAAGTGTTCATGCATTTTGATATGTTTGGTACGTGAGTGAAAAACAGGATTCTTTAAAATACTAATGGAACTTTGATTATCACATAAAATGAGTGCAGTAGGTTCGATTATACCATAGTCATTAAGCATTTGTTTGATCCACAAAAGTTGAATACAACAACTACCGACAACGATGTACTCGGCTTCGGCAGAGGAAAGAGACACAAAAATCTCCTTTTTAGACGATGAAGAGATTAAGTTGTGTCCTAAGTAAAAGTAGCCACCGGAAGTGCTTTCACTATCATCGGCATAACCGGCCCAATCGGCATCCGTATACCCAGTTAATTTAGAATTTGTGTCAATAGTATACATAATACCAAAACTTAAAGTACCACTAACATATTTTAATATGCGCTTAACCGCAAGCATGTGTGATTCTTTAGGTATCTAGCACAAACACATACACTATGCATTATATCGGGTCTACTAGACGTTAAATAAAGAAGGTTACCAATCATACTACGATAAAGTGTGACTTCAACCTTTTTACCTGACGAGTCTTTAGATAGCTTAGTAGTGGAAATCATAGGGGTCCAAGCAGTTTTTGCAATACTTAACCCAAAATGCTTAACCAATTCAGTGGCATATTTAGTTGGAGATATAAAAATGCAGTCCAATTTTTGAGAAACTTGTAAGCCCAAGAAAAATTGGAACTCACTCATCATAGACATTTGAAATTCATATTTTGTCATGTTAGCAAAAATTTTAGCCTATTGAGGAGATGTAGACCCAAAAATAATGTCATCAACATATATTTGAGCAATAAGAAAACAAGTTATGTTTCTTTTAACAAATATTATTATGTCTACTCCTCCTCGATTAAAGTCGTGGGTTAAAAGAAAAGTAGTAAGACGCTCATACCAAGCACGAGGGGCTTATTTGAGCCCATAAAGATCTTTCTTCAATCTAAACACATGTTCGGGGAGAAAAAGATCAACAAAACCTTTAGGTTGTTCAACATACACTTCTTCATTTAAAAACCCATTAAAAAATACTGATTTTACGTCCATTTGGTATAATTTAAATTTCAAATGACACTAAAATGGAAAGCAAAAGTCTAATCGATTCTATTCTAGCAACCGGGGCAAATGTCTCATCAACATCAATCTCATCAATTTGGGAGTACCCTTGGGCTACTAGTCTAGATTTATTACACAAAATGTTACTGGTTTCATCATATTTATTTTTAAATATCCACTTAGTTCCAATGACATTAGTATGGGAAGGATGAGGAATTAAATACCACACATCATGGATCTTAAATTGACCTAATTCTCCTTGCATGGCAACGAACCAAGATTCATCAACAAGAGCATCTTTAATAGTTTTAGGTTCTACTAGAGAAATAAAAGAAGACATCAAGGCATTTAAAGTTTGAGCTTTAATTTTAATTAGTTCCTTAACATGACCCAAAATGTTCTTTTTAGGTTGATTTTCCCTAACCCAATTTGGAACATCAAGGTCTTCCGATGGAAGGGAGTCTAACTCACTATCCTTTGATTGTTTTGATAAATCATTTGACGAAATGTTTTCAACGGGTAATAATTTTGGGCTATCTTCTACCAAAGGGGCAACACAATTATTTATCACAACATTAATTGATTCCATAATAGACTTAGTTTTCAAATTATAAACTCTGTAAGCCCTACTATTTTGGGAGTATCCTAAAAAAACATCCTTGTCTACTCTACTATCAAATTTAGACAAGTGTTCACGATACTTACACACATAGCACATAGTATTCACTACCAAATACTCTAAAATATTTCATACTTGGTTGTCTACCACACCATAATTCATAGGTGCTTAGTATTTTTCCTTAAATGAACCCTATTAATTATGTGATAAGTTATTTGAGTAGCTTCAACCCAAAAATATTTTGGTAAATTCTTAGCTTGAATCAAAACAGGAGCCTTTTTTTTAATGGCTTGATTTTTTCTTTCCACAATACCATTTTTTTCAGGTGTCTTAGGAGCAGTAAATTCATGTTGATACCCATTCCCAATACAATAGTCTACGACACCCGTGTCCTTAAATTCCCCACCCCTATCACTATGAATAGGAGTGACTTGAGTATCTTTCTTATTTTCAATTTTTAGCAAAATTTTCAAAAAAGGATTAAAGGTGTTTGATTTTTCTTTCATCAAAGAAACCCAAGTAAATCTAGTGAAATCATTAACAATAACAAGAATATAAGAATTACAACATAAACTAATTGTCGTAGAGGGACCTATTAAGTCCATATGAAATAATTCCAAAGGGTGAGTAGTAAAAAAACCAGTCACTTTGTTATGAGGTGCCTTACGAATTTTAACAATTTGACATGGACCACATATAGAATTTTTAACTTTCGTTAATTGGGTATGCCATGAACAATATTCTGACTAGTCAATTTAGACAAACTATCATAGTTTAAATGTCTTAATCTTTCATACCACAGGTCTAAATCACTCATCCTAGATGATAAACAATTTTTAGATTCATGATCCTGTTCAACAGCATAATAATTGTCTAAAGTCCTAGTAACACACAAAATAAGATTCCCGTTTGAGTCTATAATTTTACAATCATATTTGGAGAAATTAATAGCATGATCAGTGTTGCAAAAATTGACTAAGATTCAATAGATTTACTTTTAATCCTTCAACGAGTAAAGGTTTCTCTAAGTTAGGTAGCCCAACAGTCATAATAGACCCTTTGCCTATGATGTGGAACGTCTTTACACGACCAAAAGTGACAACACCACCAATAAAAGATTTTAAGTTGGAAAATTTGGATTCATCACTCCTCATATGCCTAGAGCAGCCTGAATCTAAGTACCATTGAGAGTTTTTATTTCTAGCATTTAGTGAATATAAAAAAACATTACATCTCAATCTGGTTGACTGGCATAAATATTGTATATTTATTCCCCTACTTTCGGTACATTTGTGAACCCGAGTGATGCAATCGATATGGATTTAACTCACATTTATGCTACTAACCTTCGTTGGCAAGTATTTCGTGTTTTGTGTTTCTCCTATTTGTTTTACAGGTTAATTATGCAAGCAGAGCAAGAGAGAAGTTGAAACTATGAAATAAAGGCTAGGAAGGCAAGTTCAAGGGCATTTTGGTAATTCTGCAGCTAGATCCTGGAGGAGGAGTCAACTAAAAAGTTGAAAATCTTCGAACACTGAGAACAATAAAAGAAACGACACCCAAATCCGAGTTACGGTTAAGGAGTTACGACCAATTGAAGTTGAAGAAAAATCCAAGGAAGAAAACAAGAAAAAAATCTAAGTGTTAGAATTGAAGAAAAAGGCACCCAAGTTAGCAAAATTTCCCGAACCCAATGTCCAACTGATTTGGGATCGAATTGGTTCGGGGTACATGCGAACCGGTTCGGGTGTCCTGAAGCGCGAATTTGTTCCTTTATTCTGATTGGTCCATAGAGTCCCATGAAGTTAAAACTCCTTCTAAAACAGATTTGGACGTATTTAGTGACCTAGGAATAGCAGTTTTGAATAATTTTTTTTAGTTTTGGTAGAGAGAAAATGATAAGATCATCTAGGAACATAAGTTGAGTTAATTGTTGCAAGATTGATAAAATTTCGGGTTTATTTTCAAGTTGTAATCCAATTTTCATTCTTATGATTATTGTTCTTGCATGGCGTGATTTGAATAAATTTCTGGGTTTATAACACTTATTTACATATTTCAATCTAGTTTCATCATGAGTTCTTCCGCATGCCACGTTACTATTTCATGCATCATTCAGTTTAATAAGTTCGGCTAGGTTTAAAAGGTCGGGATGCATGAACCCAACCTAATGTGGTAAGTGCATGTGTATAACATTAATCCTCTGAATTTAGTGATTGATTATGACCGTATTGCGTAGGAACACGACAATTGTAGATCTTTAGATCTCGTTTGCTTCTGAGTAACCGGGATGCTTTAGAGTGCAATTCAAGTGTAACTATCGCGATACCGTTTTACTTGCCCTCAGATTAAGTATGATGTGGGCTTGAACCTCATATACGTAATGCTTGGGAGTACTAAATTCTGGGTCTAGTTAATTAGTTAAATTTACGATTAGTATTATAACTGCAATACACTAAGGTTGGGGGATTGTATTCCCGTCCTGTTTTTCTCATCAGATAGGTTAAAGTTTTAAATCAGTGTTCATCAGTATTTTAGGTAATTTAGTATAATTGCATCTTTTCATAATTTCATAATTGCATCTAGTATAATCCTTCCCGAAACCAATCATCTTTTCTTTTTCTTTTCAGAGTTAGAGTTAGGATTTCCTTGTCTATCCAATGTCGTCACAACTCTGTTGTCCTATTTCCCTGTGGATACGATCCTGACTTACCGGGTTAATTACTAACGCGACATGCTTGCACTTGAGCCTAGAGAGAACGCACATTAGAGACACTTTATGAGTCGCGTCAAGTTTTTGGCGCCGTTGCCGGGGAATTAGGTAGACTTAGGATTAGATCGAGTCAATCTAAAACTTTGACCAAAAATTTCCAAAAATACAAAAACATATAAAAAATTTCAAAAATTACAAAAAGATCCATCATCATCTCTCATAAGCTATTAATGCAAAATTCTGAACTCACTCCCACACCCCATAATACTCCAACTAGTAGTCACGAAAATCCAATCGTTGAGTACAACCCCGATAGCCCCCCACACTCCTAACGCACCACAGTTCTAGATTCCACCTCCCACACTGTCACACTCAATTTCAAACAACACTCCGTTTTCCTTTTTAGGACACACCTCCGAGCAGGCTTTGAGCACACCAAGTGAGAGCATCGAGTCATTAAGACAGAGAGAGATGTCGCAACACGGTAGTGCAGCCGCCGATGAGGAAGTACTACACCAAAAATAGGAATCTGGCATGGTTTAAAACCGTGCCAGATCAAATCTGGCACGGTTATGAACTGTGCCAGAATCAGGTGTTCCAAAATGGCAATTTTTTTCTGGCACGGCTCAAAAGTGTGCCAGATTTGGTCAAACAGAAACACTTTTGGCACACTTTTAAACCGTGCCAGAATTTGATATTTCTGGCACACTTTTGGCACAACTTTTAACTGTGCTAGATTCAGCCAAATATGAACACTTCTGGCACACTTTTAAACCGTGCCAGAATCTGATATTTCTGGCACAGTTTTTAACTGTGCTAGATTCGGCATAGTTTAAAAAAAATTGGCACAGTTCAAAACCATGCCAAAATATGATACACTTTTGCCACGGTTTTGAACAGCGCCAAAATTTTTATAAAAAAAAATAATTATTTGAAAACACAAAATTCAAAAATTAATAATATTGCGCGTTGTTAATAAAATAATGTACATAAAAACTTCAAAATATTACTAGTCTTTAACAGCTCACAGGCCCAAAAAAAATTGGGCAGAGTTTCCTCTATTTTCTGGACATTCCAAAACCTGTTAATACAAAACATGCCTAACATAAAGTCCGCACGACCACAAAATATAAAAATTAACTTACAAAAGCACGCACGGCCATAAAAAGTCAACAATAAAACAACAAAATACCGAACGGCCATGGCACAAAAAAATGGAATCATGAATAAACCCCTTGTTGTAAACCATTGAGTTCTTTGTGTGTTCCATGTGAATAAAAGCCAACGATAAACTGTTATCCTGCAAAAAAATAGGATACAAAAAAGATACGATATTAGTAACCCAATAATTTACAAAAACAAATTACTCAAACTAAAAAATTACATATATGAGTGGAAATTATCGTCATACTCTCAAACCGGGAGACCCGAAATTACGCGGTCAGTTCCTATAAGTTACATTGGTCCCGTGCGAGGTGTTCATGCCCCCTACGGGGTCGTTTGGGGGTTGGTTTGGGTTTTCACCCTTGAACGACATGTTTTTAACACTAAGTGTGATTTTTGCAAATTATCGTCATACTCTCAAATTGGGAGACCCAGGACTAAGCAGTCAGTTCCTACAAATTACATTGGCCCCGTGCGAGGTGTTCGTGCCCCCTACGGGGTCGTTTGGGGGCTGGTTTGGGTTTTCACCCTCTAACGGCTTGTTTTTAAGTCTAAGTGTGATTTTTGCAAATTATCGTCATACTCTCAAACCGGGAGACCTGGGACTACGCGGTCAGTTCCTACAAGTTACATTGATCCCGTGCGAGGTGTTCGTGCCTCCTATAGGGTTGTTTGGGCGCTGGTTTGGCTTTTCATCCTTTTTAAGTCTAAGTGTGATTTTTGCAAATTATCATCATATTCTGAAACCGGGAAACCCGGGACTTAGCGGGCAGTTCCAACAAGTTACATTGGTCCCGTGCGAGGTGTTCGTGCCCCCTACGGGGTCGTTTGGGGGGTGGTTTGGGTTTTCATTCTTTAACGACTTGTTTTTAAGTTTAAGTGTTGATTTTTGCAAATTATAGTCATACTCTTAAACCGGGAGACCCGGGACTACGCGGTCAGTTCCTACAAGTTACATTGGTCCCGTGCGAGGTGTTCGTCTCCCCTACGGGGTCGTTTGGGGGCTTGTTTGGGTTTTCACCCGTTAACGACTTGTTTTTAAGTCTAAGTGTGATTTTTGCAAATTATCGTCATACTCTCAAACCGGGAGACCCATGACTATGCGGTCAGTTCCAACAAGTTACATTAGTCCCGTGTGAGGTGTTTGTGCCTTCTATGGTGTCGTTTTGGGGATGGTTTGGGTTTTCACCCTTTTTAAGACTAAGTGTGATTTTTGCAAATTATTGTCATACTCTCATACCGGGAGACCCGGGATTATGCGGTCAGTTCCTACAAGTTACATTGGTCCCATGCGAGGTGTTCGTGCCTCCTATGGGGTCATTTGGGTGCTGGTTTGGGTTTTCATCCTTTAGCGGCATGTTTTTAAGTCTAAGTGTGATTTTTGCAAATTATCGTCATACTCTCAAACCGGGAGACCCGGGACTACGCGGCCAAGTCCTACAAGTTACATTGGTCCCGTGCGAGGTGTTTGTGCCTCCTACGGGTCGTTTGGGGGATGGTTTGGGTTTTCACCCTTTGACGACATGCTTTTAACTCTAAGGGTTGATTTTTGCAAATTACCGTCATACTCACAAACCGGGAGCCCCGGGACTACGCGGTCAGTTCCTACAAGTTAAATTGGTCCCGTGCGAGGTGTTCGTGCTTCCTACGGGGTCGTTTGGGGGCTGGTTTGTATTTTTACTCTTTAAGGGCATGTTTTTAACTCTAAGTGTGATTTTTGCAAATTATCATCATACTCTCAAACCGAGAGACCCGGGAGTACGCGGTCAGTTCCTACAAGTTACATTGGTCCCGTGCGATGTGTTCGTGTCTCTTATGGGGTCATTTGGGGGCTGGTTTGGGTTTTCGGCCTTTTTAAGTCTAAGTGTGATTTTTGAAAATTATCGTCATACTCTCAAACCGGGAGACCCGGGACTACGCAGTAAGTTCCTACAAGTTACATTGATCCCGTGCGAGGTGTTCGTGCCTCCTATAGGGTTATTTGGGGGCTGGTTTGGGTTTTCATCCTTTTTAAGTCTAAGTGTGATTTTTGCAAATTATCGTCATATTCTCAAACCGGGAGACCCGGGACTACGCGGGCAGTTTTAACAAGTTACATTGGTCCCGTGCGAGGTGTTCGTGCCCCCTACGGGGTGGTTTGGGGGGTGGTTTGGGTTTTCATTCTTTAACGACTTGTTTTTAACTTTAAGTGTTGATTTTTGCAAATTATCGTCATACTCTTAAACCGGGAGATCCGGGACTACGCGGTCAGTTCCTATAAGTTACATTGGTCCCGTGTGAGGTGTTCGTGCCCCCTACGGGGTAGTTTGGGGGATGGTTTGGGTTTTCACCCTTTAACGGCTTGTTTTTAAGTCTAAGTGTGATTTTTGCAAATTATCGTCATACTCTCAAATCGGGAGACCCGGGTTACGCGGTCAGTTCCTACAAGTTACATTGGTCCCGTACCAGGTGTTCGTGCCTCCTATGGGGTCGTTTGGGTGCTGGTTAGGGTTTTCGCCCTTTAGCTGCATGCTTTTAACTCTAAGTGTGATTTTTGCAAATTATTGTCATGCTCTAAAACCGGGAGACCCGGGACTACGCGGTCAGTTTCTATAAGTTACATTGGTCCCGTGCCAGGTGTCCGTGCCCCCTACGGGATCGTTTGGGGGCTGGTTTGGGTTTTCACCCTTTAATGGCATGTTTTTAACACTAAGTGTAATTTTTGCAAATTATCGTCATACTCTCAAATCGGGAGACCCGGGACTACGCGGTCAGTTCCTACAAATTACATTGGTCCCGTGCGAGGTGTTCGTGCACCCTACGGGGTCGTTTGGCGGCTGGTTTGGGTTTTCACCCTTTAACGGATTGTTTTTAAGTCTAAGTGTGATTTTGGAAAATTATCGTCATACTCTCAAACTGGGAGACCCGGGACTACGCGGTTAGTTCCTACAAGTTACATTGATCCCGTGCGAGGTTTTCGTGCCTCATATAGGGTTGTTTGGGGGCTGGTTTGGGTTTTTATCCTTTTTATGTCTAAGTGTGATTTTTGCAAATTATCGTCATATTGTCAAACCGGGAGACCCGGGACTACGCGGGCAGTTCCAACAAGTTACAATAGTCCCGTGCGAGGTGTTCGTGCCCCCTATGGGGTCGTTTGGGGGATGGTTTGGGTTTTCCTTCTTTAACGACTTGTTTTTATGTTTAAGTGTAGATTTTTGCAAATTATCTTCATACTCTTAAACCGGGAGACCCGATACTAGGCGGCCAGTTTCTACAACTTACATTGGTCCCGTGCGAGGTGTTCGTGCCCCCTACGGGGTCGTTTGGGGGCTGGGTTGGGTTTTCAACCTTTAGCGGCATGTTTTTAACTCTAAGTGTGATTTTTGCAAATTATCGTCATACTCTCAAACCGGGAGATCCGGAACTACGCGGTCCGTTCCTACAAGTTACATTGGTCCCATGCGAGGTGTTCGTGCCTCCTACCGGGTCGTTTGGGGGCTGGTTTGGGTTTTTACCTTTTAACGGTTCTTTTTTAAGTTTAAGTATGATTTTTGCAAATTATCGTCATACTCTCAAACCGGGAGACCCGGGACTATGCGGTCAGTTCCTACAAGTAACATTGATCCCGTGCGAGGTGTTCGTGCCTCCTATAGGGTTGTTTGGGGGCTGGTTTGGGTTTTCATCCTTTTTAAGTCTAAGTGTGATTTTTGCAAATTATCATCATATTCTCAAACCGGGAGACCCAGGACTACGCGGCAAGTTCCAACAAGTTACAATGGTCCCGTGCGAGGTGTTCGTGCCCCCTACGGGGTCGTTTGGGGGGTGGTTTGGGTTTTCATTCTTTAACGACTTGTTTTTATGTTTAAGTGTAGATTTTTGCGAATTATAGTCATACTCTTAAACCGGGAGACCCGGGACTACGCGGTCAGTTCCTACAAGTTACATTGGTCCCCTGCGAGGTGTTCATGCCCCCTACGGGGTCGTTTGGGGGCTGGTTTGGGTTTTCACCCTTTAACGGCTTGTTTTTAAGTCTAAGTGTGTTTTTTACAAATTATCGTCATACTCTCAAACGGGGAGACCCAGGTTACGCGGTCAGTTCCTACAAGTAACATTAGTCCCGTGCGAGGTGTTCGTGCCTCCTATGGGGTCGTTTGGGTGCTGGTTTGTGTTTTCCCCCTTTAGCGGCATGTTTTTAACTCTTAGTGTGATTTTTGCAAATTATCGTCATACTCTCAAACCGGGAGACCCGGGACTACGCGGTCAGTTCCTGCAAGTTACATTGGTCCCGTGCGAGGTGTTCGTGCCACCTACGGGGTCGTTTGGGTGATGGTTTGGATTTTCACCCTTTGACGACATTCTTTTAACTCTAAGTGTTTATTTTTGCTAATTATCGTCATTCTCTCAAACCGGGAGATCCGGGACTACGCGATCAGTTCCTATAAGTTACATTGGCCCCGTGCGAGGTGTTCCTGCCCGCTACGGGGTCGTTTGGGGGCTAGTTTGGGTTTTCTCCCTTTCACGGCATGTTTTTAACACTAAGTGTGATTTTTGCAAATTATCGTCATACCCTCAAATCGGGAGACCCAGGACTATGCAGTGAGTTCTTACAAATTATATTGGTCCCGTGTGAGGTGTTCGTACCCCCTATGGGGTCGTTTGGGGGCTGGTTTGGGTTTTCACCCTTTAACGGCTTGTTTTGAAGTCTAAGTGTGATTTTTGCAAATTATCGTCATACTCTCAAACCGGGAGGCCCGTGACTACGCGGTCAGTTCCTACAAGTTACATTGATCCCATGCGAGGTGTTCGTGCCTCCTATAGGGTTGTTTGGGGGCTGGTTTGGGTTTTCATCCCTTTTAATTCTAAGTGTGATTTTTGCAAATTATCGTCATATTCTCAAGCCGGGAGACCAGAGACAACGCGGGCAGTTCCAACAAGTTACATCGGTCCCGTGCGAGGTGTTCGTGCCCCCTACGGGGTGGTTTGGGTGGTCGTTTAGGTTTTCATTCTTTAATGACTTATTTTTAAGTTTAAGTGTTGATTTTTGCAAATTATCGTCATACTCTTAAACCGGGAGACCCGGGACTACGCGGTCAGTTCCTACAAGTTATATTGGTCCCGTGCAAGGTGTTCGTTCCCCCTACGGGGTCGTTTGGGGGCTGGTTTGGGTTTTCACCTTTTAACGGCTTATTTTTAAGTCTAAGTTTGATTTTTGAAAATTATCGTCATACTCTCAAATCGAGAGACCCCGGACTACGCTATCATTTCCGACATGTTACATTGATCCCGTACGAGGTGTTCGTGCCTCCTATAGGGTTGTTTGTGGGCTGGTTTGGGTTTTCATCCTTTTTAAGTCTAAGTGTGATTTTTGCAAATTATCGTCATATACTCAAACCGGGAGACCCGAGACTACGCGGGAAGTTTCAACAAGTTACATTGGTCCCGTGCGAGGTGTTCGTGCGTCCTTCGGGGTTGTTTGGGGGATGGTTTGGGTTTTCACCCTTTGACGACATACTTTTAACTCTAAGTGTTGATTTTTACAAATTATCGTCATACTCACAAACCGGGAGACGCGGGACTACGCAGTCAGTCCCTACAAGTTACATTGGTCCCGTGCGAGGTGTTCGTGCCTCCTACGGGGTCGTTTGGGGGTTGGTTTGTATTTTCACCCTTTAACGGCATGTTGTTAATTTTAAGTGTGATTTTTGCAAATTACCATCATACTCTCAAATCGGGAGACCCGAGACTACGCGGTCAGTTCCTACAAGTTACATTGGTCCCGTGCGAGGTGTCCGTGCCTCCTAAGGGGTCGTTTGGGGGATGGTTTGGGTTTTCACCCTTTGACCACATGTTTTTAACTCTAAGTGTTGATTTTTGCAAATTACCGTCATACTCACAAACCGGGAGACCCGGGACTACGCGGTCAGTTCCTACAAGTTACATTGGTCCCTTGTGAGGTGTTCCCACCTCCTACGGGGTCGTTTGGGGGCTGGTTTGTATTTTCACCCTTTAAGGGCATGTTTTTAAATCTAAGTGTGATTTTTGCAAATTATCGTCATACTCTCAAACTGGGAGACCCGAGACTACGCAGTTAGTTCCTACAAGTTACATTGGTCCCGTGCGAGGTGTTCGTGCCTCCTATGGGGTCGTTTGGGGGGTGGTTTGGGTTTCACCCTTTTTAAGTCTAAGTGTGATTTTTGCAAATTATCATCATACTCTCAAACCGGGAGACCCGGGATTACGCGGTCAGTTCCTACAAGTTACATTGGTCCCGTGCGAGGTGTTCGTGCCTCCTACGGGGTCGTTTGGGGGCTGGTTTGGGTTTTCACTCTTTAACGCCATGTTTTTAAGTCTAAGTGTGACTTTTGCAAATTATCATCACACTCTCAAACCAGGAGACGCGGGACTACGCGGTGAGTTCCTGCAAGTTACATTGGTCCCGTGCGAGGTGTTTGTGCCTTCTACGGGGTCGTTTGGGGGATGGTTTGGGTTTTCACCCTTTGACGACATGTTATTAACTCTATGTGTTGATTTTTGAAAATTCTTTTCATACTCACAAGCCGGGAGACCCGAGACTACGCGGTCAGTTCCTACAAGTTACATTGGTCCCGTACGAGGTGTCCGTGCCTCCTACGGGGTCGTTTGAGGTCTGGTTTTTATTTTCACCCTTTAACGGCATGTTTTTAACTCTAAGTGTGATTTTTGCAAATTATTGCCATAGTTTCAAACCGGGAGACCCGAAACTACGCGGTCAGTTCCTACAAGTTACATTGGTCCCGTGCGAGGTGTTCGTGACTCCTATGGGGTCATTTGGGGGATAGTTTGGGTTTTCACATTTTGACGACATGCTTTTAACTCAGAGTGTTGATTTTTGCAAATTACTGTCATACTCACAAACCGGAAGACCCGGGACTACGCGCTCAGATCCTACAAGTTACATTGGTCCCGTGCGAGGTGTTCGTGCCTCCTACGGTGTCGTGTTGTGGCTGGTTTGTATTTTCACCGTTTAACGGCATGTTTTTAACTCTAAGTGTGATTTTTGCAAATTGTCGTCATACTTTCAAATCGGGAGACCCGGGACTACGCGGTCAGTTCGCACAAGTTAGATTGATCCCGTGCGAGGTGTCCGTGCCTCCTACGGGGTCGTTTGGGGGTTGGTTTGGATTTTCACCCTTTTTAAGTCTAAGTGTGATTTTTGCAAATTATAGTCATATTCTCAAACCGGGAGACCCGGGACTACGCGGTCTGTTCCAACAAGTTACATTGGTCCCCTGCGAGGTGTTCGTGCCTATTATGGGGTCGTTTGGCGGCTAGTTTGGGTTTTCACCCTTTTTATGTCTAAGTGTCATTTTTGCAAATTATCGTCATACTCTAAAATTGGGAGACCCGGGATTACGCGATCAGTTCCTACAAGTTACATTGGTCCCGTGCGAGGTGTTCGTGCCTCCTACGGTGTCGTGTTGTGGCTGGTTTGTATTTTCACCGTTTAACGACATGTTTTTAACTCTAAGTGTGATTTTTGTAAATTATCGTCATACTCTCAAACCGAGAGACCCGGGACTACGCGGTCAGTTCCTACAAGTTACATTGGTCCCGTGCGAGGTGTTCGTGCCTCCTGTGGGGTCATTTGGGGGCTGGTTTGGGTTTTCACCCTTTTTAAGTCTAAGTGTGATTTTTGAAAATTATCGTCATACTCTCAAACCGGGAGACCCGGGACTACGCGATCAGTTCCTACAAGATACATTTGTCCCGTGCGAGGTGTTCGTGCCTCTTACGGGGTCGTTTGGGGGATGGTTTGGGTTTTCAACCTTTGACGACATGTTTTTAACGCTAAGTGTTGATTTTTGCAAATTACCGTCATACTCCCAAATTGGGGGACCCGGGACTACGCGGCCAGTTCCTACAAGTTTCATTGGTCCCCTGCGAGGTGTTTGTGCCTCCTACGGGGTTGTTTGGGGGATGGTTTGGGTTTTCACCCTTTGACGACATGTTTTAACTATGAGTGTTGATTTTTACAAATAACTGTCATACTCAAAAACCGGGAGGCCCGGGACTACACGGTCAGTTCCTACAAGTTAAATTGGTCCCGTGTGAGGTGTTCATGCTTCCTACGGGGTCCTTTGGGGACTGGTTTGTATTTTCACTCTTTAAGGGCATGTTTTTAACTCTAAGTGTGATTTTTCCAAATTATCGTCATACTCTCAAACCGAGAGACCCGGGACTTCGCGGTCATTTCCTACAAGTTACAGTGGTCCCGTGCGAGGTGTTCGTGCCTCCTATGGGGTCATTTTGGGGCTGGTTTGGGTTTTCACCCTTTTTAAGTCTAAGTGTGATTTTTGCAAATTATCGTCATACTCTCAAACAAGGAGACTCGAGATTACGCGGTCAGTTCCTACAAGCTTCATTGGTCCCGTGCGAGGTGTTCGTGCCTCCTACGGGGTCGTTTGGGGGCTGGTTTGGGTTTTCACCCTTTAACGCCATATTTTTAAGTCTAAGTCTGATTTTTGAAATTTATCGTCATACTCTCAAACCGGGAGACCAGGGACTACACGGTCAGTTCCTATAAGTTACATTCGTTCCATGCGAGGTGTTCGTGCCTCTTACGCGGTCGTTTGGGGGATGGTTTGGGTTTTCAACCTTTGACGACATGTTTTTAACTCTAAGTGTTGATTTTAGCAAATTACCGTCATACTCCCAAACCGGGGGACCCAGGACTACGCGGCCAGTTCCTACAAGTTACATTGGTCCCGTGCGAGGTGTTCGTGCCTCCTACTGGGTCGTTTGTGGGATGGTTTGGGTTTTCACCCTTTAACGACATGCTTTTAACTCTGAGTTTTGATTTTTGCAAAATTACTATCATACTCACAAATCGGGAGACCCGGGACTACACGGTCAGTTCCTACAAGTTACATTGGTCCCGTGCGAGGTGTTCGTGCCTCCTACGGGGTCGTTTTGGGGCTGGTTTGTATTTTCACCCTTTAACGACATGTATTTAACTCTAAGTGTATTTTTGCAAATTTTCGTCATACTCTCAAATCGGGAGACCCGGGGACTATGCGGTCAGTTCCCACAAGTTACATTGGTCCCGTACGAGGTGTCCATGACTCCTACGGGGTCGTTTGGGGGTTGGTTTGGGTTTTCACCCTTTTTAAGTCTAAGTGTGAATTTTGTAAATTATAGTCATATTCTCAAACCGGGAGGCCCGGGACTACGTGGTCTGTTCCAACAAGTTACATTGGTCCCGTGCGAGGTGTTCATGCCTACTATGGGGTCGTTTGGCGGCTGGTTTGGGTTTTCACGATTTTTATGTCTAATTGTCATTTTTGCAAATTATCGTCATACTCTAAAATCGGGAGACCCGGGATTATACGATCAGTTCCTACAAGTTACATTGGTCCCGTACGAGGTGTCAGTGCCTCCTACGGTGTCGTTTGGGGGATGGTTTGGGTTATACCCTTTGACGACAAGCTTTTAACTCTAAGTGTTGATTTTTGCAAATTACCATCATACTCACAAACCGGGAGTCCCGGGACTACGCGGTCAGTTCCGACAAGTTAAATTGGTCCCGTGCGAGGTGTTCGTGCTTCCTACGGGGTCCTTTGGGAGCTGGTTTGTATTTTCATTCTTTAAGGGCATGTTTTTAACTCTAAGTGTGATTTTTGCAAATTATCGTCATACTCTCAAACCGAGAGACCCGAGCCTACGCGGTCAGTTCCTACAAGTTACATTGGTCTCGTGCGAGGTGTTCGTGCCTCCTACGGGTCGTTTGGGGGATGGTTTGGGTTTTCACCCTTTGACGACATATTTTTAAGTCTAAGTCTGATTTTTGAAAATTATCGTCATACTCTCAAACCGGGAGACCCAGGAATACGCGGTCTGTTCCTACAAGTTACATTGGTCCCGTGCGAGGTGTTCGTGCCGCTTACGAGGTCGTTTGGGGGATGGTTTGAGTTTTCAACCTTTGACGACATGTTTTTAACTCTAAGTGTTGATTTTTGTAAATTACCGTCATATTCCCAAACCAGGGGACCCGGGACTACGCGGCCAGTTCCTACAATTTACATTGGTCCCGTGCGAGGTGTTCATGCCTCCTACGGGGTCGTTTGGGGGATGGTTTGGGTTTTCACCCTTTGACGACATGCTTTTAACTCTAAGTGTAGTTTTTTACAAATTACCGTCATACTCACAAATCGGGAGACGCGGGACTATGCAGTCAGTTCCTACAAGTTACATTGGTCCCGTGTGAGGTGTTCGTGCCTCCTACGGGGTCGTTTGGGGGCTGGTTTGTATTTTCACCCTTTAACGGCATGCTTTTAACTCTAAGTGTGATTTTTGCAAACTATCGTCATACTCTCAAACCGGGAGACCCGAGACTACGCGGTCATTTCCTACAAGTTACATTGGTCCCGTGCGAGGTGTCCGTGCCTCCTAAGGGGTCGTTTGGGGGATGGTTTGGGTTTTCACTCTTTGGCGACATGTTTTTAACTCTAAGTGTTGATTTTTGCAAATTACCATCATACTCACAAACCGGGAGACCCGGGACTACGCGGTCAGTTCCAACAAGTTTCATTGGTCCCTTATGAGGTGTTCGTACCTCCTACGGGGTCGTTTGTGGGCTGGTTTGTATTTTCTCCCTTTAACGGCATGTTTTTAACTCTATGTTTGGTTTTTCCAAATTATCGTCATACTCTCAAACCGGGAGACCCGCGACTACGCAGTTAGTTCCTACAAGTTACATTTGTCTCGTGCGAGGTGTTCGTGCCTCCTATGGGGTCGTTTGGGTTTCACCCTTTTTAAGTCTGAGTGTGATTTTTGCAAATTATCGCCATACTCTCAAACCGGGAGACCCGGGATTACGCGGTCAGTTCCTAGAAGTTACATTGGTCCCGTGCGAGGTGTTCGTGCCTCCTACGGGGTCGTTTGGGGGCTGGTTTGGGTTTTCACTCTTTAACGCCATGTTTTTAAGTCTAAGTGTGACTTTTGCAAATTATCGTCATACTCTCAAACCAGGAGACCCAGGACTACGCGGTCAGTTCCTGCAAGTTACATTGGTCCCGTGCGAGGTGTTTGTGCCTCCTACAGGGTCGTTTGGGGGATGGTTTGGGTTTTCACCCTTTGACGACATGTTATTAACTCTATGTGTTGATTTTTGAAAATTATTGTCATACTCACAAGCCGGGAGACCCGAGACTATGCGGTCAGTTCCTACAAGTTACATTGGTCGCGTCCGAGGTGTCCGTGCCTCCTACGGGGTCGTTTGGGGGCTGGTTTGTATTTTCACCCTTTAACGGCATGTTTTTAACTCTAAGTGTGATTTTTGCAAATTATCGTCATACTCTCAAACCGAGAGACCCGGGACTACGCGGTCAGTTCCTACAAGTTACATTGGTCCCGTGCGAGGTGTTCGTGCCTCCTATGGGGTCATTTGGGGGCTGGTTTGTGTTTTCACCCTTTTTAAGTCTAAGTGTGATTTTCGAAAATTATCGTCTTACTCTCAAACTGGGAGACTCGGGATTACGTGGTAAGTTCCTACAAGTTTCATTGGTCCCGTGCGAGGTGTTCGTGCCTCCTACGGGGTCGTTTGGGTGCTGGTTTGGGTTTTCACCCTTTAACGCCATATTTTTAAGTCTAAGTGTGATTTTTGAAAATTACCGTCATACTCACAAACCGAGAGACCCAGGACTACGCGGTCAGTTCCTACAAGTTACATTGGTCCCGTGAGAGGTGTTTGTGCCTCCTACGGGGTCGTTTGGGGGATGGTTTGGATTTTCACCCTTTCACGACATGCTTTTAACTCTGAGTGTTGATTTTTGCAAATTACTGTCATACTCACAAACCGGGAGACCCGGGACTACGCGGTTAGTACCTACAAGTTACATTGGTCCCGTGCGAGGTGTTCGTGCCTCCTACGGGGTCAATTTGGGGCTGGTTTGTATTTTCACCCTTTAATGGCATGTTTTTAACTCTAAGTGTGGTTTTTGCAAATTGTCGTCATGCTCTCAAATCGGGAGACCCGGGACTACGTGGTCAGTTCCCAAAAGTTACATTGGTCCTGTGCGAAGTGTCCGTGCCTCTAGCGGGGTCGTTTGGGGGTTGGTTTGGGTTTTCACCCTTTTTAAGTCTAAGTGTGATTTTTGCAAATTATAGTCATATTCTCAAACCGGGAGACCCGGGACTACGCGGTATGTTCCAACAAGTTACATTGGTCCCGTGCGAGGTGTTCGTACCTACTATGGGGTCGTTTGGCGGCTGGTTTGGGTTTTCACCCTTTTTATGTCTAAGTGTCATTTTTGTAAATTATCGTCATACTCTAAAATCGGGAGACCCGGGATTACGCGGTCAGTTCCTACTAGTTACATTGGTCCCGTGCGATGTGTTCGTGCCTCATACGGGGTCGTTTGGGGGATGGTTTGAGTTTTCACCCTTTGACGACAAGCTTTTAACTCTAAGTGTTGATTTTTGGAAATTACCGCCATACTCACAAATCGAGAGTCCCGGGACTACGCGGTCAGTTCCTATAAGTTAAATTGGTCCTGTGCGACGTGTTTGTGCTCCCTACGGGGTCGTTTGGGGGCTGGTTTGTATTCTCACTCTTTAAGGGCATGTTTTTAACTCTAAGTGAGATTTTTGCAAATTATCGTCATACTCTCAAACCGAGAGACCCGGGACTATGCGGTCGGTTCCTACAAGTTACATTGGTCCCGTGCGAGGTGTTCGTGCCTCCTATGGGGTCATTTGGGAGATGGTTTGGGTTTTCACCCTTTTTAAGTCTAAGTGTGATTTTTGCAAATTATCGTCATACTCTCAAACCGGGTGACTCGGGATTACGCGGTCAATTCCTACAAGCTTCATTGGTCACGTGCGAGGTGTCCGTGCCTCCTACGGGGTCGTTTGGGGGATGGTTTGGGTTTTCACCCTTTAACGCCATATTTTTAAGTCTAAGTCTGATTTTTGAAAATTATCGTCATACTCTCAAACCGGGAGACCCGGGACTACGCGGTCAGTTCCTACAAGTTACATTCGTCCCGTGCGAGGTGTTCGTGCCTCTTACGGGGTCGTTTGGGGGATGGTTTGGGTTTTCAACCTTTGACGACATGTTTTTAACTCTAAGTGTTGATTTTAGCAAATTACAGTCATACTCCCAAACCGGGGGACCCGGGACTACGCGGCCAGTTCCTACAAGTTACATTGGTCCCGTACGAGGTGTTCGTGCCTCCTACAGGGTCGTTTGGGGGATGGTTTGGGTTTTCACCCTTTGACGACATGTTTTTAACTCTGAGTGTTGATTTTTGCAAATTACTGTCACACTCACAAACCGGGAGTCCCGGGACTACGCGGTCAGTTCCTACAAGTTACATTGATCCTGTGTGAGGTGTTCGTGCCTCCTACGGGGTCGTTTGGGGACTGGTTTGTATTTTCACATTTTAACGACATGTTTTTAACTCTAAGTGTGATTTTTTCAAATTGTCGTCATACTCTCAAATTGGGAGACCCGGGACTACGCGGTCAGTTCCTACAAGTTACATTGGTCCCGTGCGAGGTGTCCGTACCTCCTACGGGGTCGTTTGGGGGTTAGTTTGGGTTTTCACCCTTTATAAGTCTAAGTGTGATTTTTACATATTATAGTCATATTCTCAAACCGGGAGACCCGGGACTACGCGGTCTGTTCCAACAAGTTACATTGTTCCCGTGCGAGGTGTTCGTGTCTACTATGGGGTCGTTTGGCGGCTGGTTTTGGTTTTCACCCTTTTTATGTCTAAGTGTCATTTTTGCAAATTATCGTCATACTCTAAAATCGGGAGACCCGGGATTACGCGGTTAGTTCCTACAAGTTACATTGGTCCCGTGCGAGGTGTCCGTGCCTCCTAAGGGGTCGTTTGGGGGATGGTTTGGGTTTTCACCCTTTGACGACAAGCTTTTAACTCTAAGTGTTGATTTTTGCAAATTACCGTCAGACTCACAAATCGGGAGTCCCGGGACTACGCAGTCAGTTCCTACAAGTTAAATTGGTCCCGTGCGAGGTGTTTGTGCTTTCTATGGGTTCGTTTGGGGGCTGATTTGTATTTTCACTCTTTAAGGGCATGTTTTTAACTCTAAGTTTGATTTTTGTAAATTATCGTCATACTCTCAAACCGAGAGACCCGGGACTACGCGGTCAGTTCCTACAAGTTACATTGGTCCCGTGCGAGGTGTTCGTGCCTCTTGTGGGGTCATTTGGGGGTTGGTTTGGGTTTTCACCCTTTTTAAGTCTAAGTGTGATTTTTGAAAATTATCGTCATACTCTCAAACCGGGAGACCCGGGACTACGCGATCAGTTCCTACAAGATACATTTGTCCCGTGCGAGGTGTTCGTGCCTCTTACGGGGTCGTTTGGGGGATGGTTTGGGTTTTCAACCTTTGACGACATGTTTTTAACGCTAAGTGTTGATTTTTGCAAATTACCGTCATACTCCCAAATTGGGGGACCCGGGACTACGCGGCCAGTTCCTACAAGTTTCATTGGTCCCCTGCGAGGTGTTTGTGCCTCCTACGGGGTTGTTTGGGGGATGGTTTGGGTTTTCACCCTTTGACGACATGTTTTAACTATGAGTGTTGATTTTTACAAATTACTGTCATACTCAAAAACCGGGAGGCCCGGGACTACACGGTCAGTTCCTACAAGTTACATTGGTCCCGTGCGAGGTGTTCGTGCCTCCTACGGGGTCGTTTTGGGGCTGGTTTGTATTTTCACCCTTTAACGGCATGTTTTTAACTCTAAGTGTATTTTTGCAAATTTTCGTCATACTCTCAAATCGGGAGACCCGTGACTACTCGGTCAGTTCCCACAAGTTACATTTGTCCCATACGAGGTGTCCGTGCCTCCTACGGAGTCGTTTGGGGGTTAGTTTGGGTTTTCACCCTTTTTAAGTCTAAGTGTGATTTTTGCCAATTATAGTCATATTCTCAAACAGGGAGGCCCGGGACTACGCGGTCTGTTCCAACAAGTTACATTGGTCCCGTGCGAGGTGTTCGTGCCTACTATGGGGTCATTTGGCGGCTGGTTTGGGTTTTCACCCTTTTTATGTCTAAGTGTCATTTTTGCAAATTATCGTCATACTCTAAAATTGGGAGACCCGGGATTACGCGATCATTTCCTACAAGTTACATTGGTCCCGTGCGAGGTGTCCGTGCCTCCCACGGTGTCGTTTGGGGGATGGTTTGGGTTTTCACCCTCTGACGACAAGCTTTTAACTCTAAGTGTTGAATTTTGCAAATTACCGTCATACTCACAAACCGGGAGTCCCGGGACTACGCGGTCAGTTCCTACAAGTTAAATTAGTCCCGTGCGAGGTGTTCGTGTTTCCTATGGGGTCGTTTGGGGGCTGGTTTGTATTTTCACTCTTTAAGGGCATGTTTTTAACTCTAAGTGTGATTTTTGCAAATTATCATCATACTCTCAAACCGAGAGACCCGGGACTACGCGGTCAGTTCGTACAAGTTACATTGGTCCCGTGCGAGGTGTTCGTGACTCCTATGCGGTCATTTGGGGGCTGGTTTGGGTTTTCACCCTTTTTAAGTATAAGTGTGATTTTTGCAAATTATCGTCCTACTGTCAAACTGGGAGACTCGGGGTTACGCGGTCAGTTCCTACAAGTTTCATTGGTCCCGTGCTAGGTGTTCGTGCCTCCCACGGGGTCGTTTGGGGGTTGGTTTGGGTTTACACCCTTTAACGCCATATTTTTAAGTCTAAGTGTGATTTTTGATTATTATTGTCATACTCTCAAACCGGGAGACCCGGGAATACGCGGTCAGTTCCTAAAAGTTACATTGGTCCCGTGTGAGGTGTTCGTGCCTCTTACGGGGTCGTTTGGGGGATGGTTTGGGTTTTCAACCTTTGACGACATGTTTTTAACTCTATGTGTTGATTTTTGTAAATTACCGTCATACCCCCAAACCGGGGGACCAGGAACTAGGCGGCCAGTCCCTACAAGTTACATTGGTCCCGTACGAGGTGTTCGTGCCTACTATGGGGTCGTTTGGCGGCTGGTTTGGGTTTTCACCCTTTTTATGTCTAAGTGCCATTTTTGTAAATTATCGTCATACTCTAAAATCGGGAGACCCGGGATTACGCGGTCAGTTCCTACCAGTTACATTGGTACCGTGCGATGTGTTCGTGCCTCATACGGGGTCGTTTGGGGGATGGTTTGAGTTTTCACCATTTGACGACAAGCTTTTAACTCTAAGTGTTGATTTTTGAAAATTACCGTCATACTCAGAAATCGAGAGTCCCGGGACTACGCGGTCAGTTCCTATAAGTTAAATTGGTCCCGTGCGACGTGTTTGTGCTCCTTACGGGGTCGTTTGGGGGCTGGTTTGTATTCTCACTCTTTAAGGGCATGTTTTTAACTCTAAGTGTGATTTTTGCAAATTATCGTCATACTCTCAAACCGAGAGACCCGAGACTATGCGGTCGGTTCCTACAAGTTACATTGGTCCCGTGCGAGGTGTTCGTGCCTCCTATGGGGTCATTTGGGAGATGGTTTGGGTTTTCACCCTTTTTTAGTCTAAGTGTGATTTTTGCAAATTATCGTCATACTCTCAAACCGGGTGACTCGGGATTACGCGATCAATTCCTACAAGCTTCATTGGTCCCGTGCGAGGTGTCCGTGCCTCCTACGGGGTCGTTTGGGGGATGGTTTGGGTTTTCACCCTTTAACGCCATAATTTTAAGTCTAAGTCTGATTTTTGAAAATTATCGTCATACTCTCAAACCGGGAGACCCGGGACTACGCGGTCAGTTCCTACAAGTTACATTCGTCCCGTGCGAGGTGTTCGTGCCTCTTACGGGGTCGTTTGGGGGATGGTTTGGGTTTTCAACCTTTGACGACATGTTTTTAACTCTAAGTGTTGATTTTAGCAAATTACAGTCATACTCCCAAACCGGGGGACCCGGGACTACGCGGCCAGTTCCTACAAGTTACATTGGTTCCGTACGAGGTGTTCGTGCCTCCTACAGGGTCGTTTGGGGGATGGTTTGGGTTTTCACCCTTTGACGACATGCTTTTAACTCTGAGTGTTGATTTTTGCAAATTACTGTCACACTCACAAACCGGGAGTCCCGGGACTACGCGGTCAGTTCCTACAAGTTACATTGATCCGGTGTGAGGTGTTCGTGCCTCCTACGGGGTCGTTTGGGGACTGGTTTGTATTTTCACATTTTAACGACATGTTTTTAACTCTAAGTGTGATTTTTTCAAATTGTCGTCATACTCTCAAATTGGGAGACCCGGGACTACGCGGTCAGTTCCTACAAGTTACATTGGTCCCGTGCGAGGTGTCCGTACCTCCTACGGGGTCGTTTGGGGGTTAGTTTGGGTTTTCACCCTTTATAAGTCTAAGTGTGATTTTTACATATTATAGTCATATTCTCAAACCGGGAGACCCGGGACTACGCGGTCTGTTCCAACAAGTTACATTGGTCCCGTGCGAGGTGTTCGTGTCTACTATGGGGTCGTTTGGCGGCTGGTTTTGGTTTTCACCCTTTTTATGTCTAAGTGTCATTTTTGCAAATTATCGTCATACTCTAAAATCGGGAGACCCGGGATTACGCGGTTAGTTCCTACAAGTTACATTGGTCCCGTGCGAGGTGTCCGTGCCTCCTATGGGGTCGTTTGGGGGATGGTTTGGGTTTTCACCCTTTGACGACAAGCTTTTAACTCTAAGTGTTGATTTTTGCAAATTACCGTTAGACTCACAAATCGGGAGTCCCGGGACTACGCAGTCAGTTCCTACAAGTTAAATTGGTCCCGTGCGAGGTGTTTGTGCTTTCTATGGGTTCGTTTGGGGGCTGGTTTGTATTTTCACTCTTTAAGGGCACGTTTTTAACTCTAAGTTTGATTTTTGTAAATTATCATCATACTCTCAAACCGAGAGACCCGGGACTACGCGGTCAGTTCCTACAAGTTACATTGGTCCCGTGCGAGGTGTTCGTGCCTCCTGTGGGGTCATTTGGGGGCTGGTTTGGGTTTTCACCCTTTTTAAGTCTAAGTGTGATTTTTGAAAATTATCGTCATACTCTCAAACCGGGAGACCCGGGACTACGCGATCAGTTCCTACAAGATACATTTGTCCCATGCGAGGTGTTCGTGCCTCTTACGGGGTCGTTTGGGGGATGGTTTGGGTTTTCAACCTTTGACGACATGTTTTTAACTCTAAGTGTTGATTTTTGCAAATTACCATCATACTCCCAAATTGGGGGACCCGGGACTACGCGGCCAGTTCCTACAAGTTTCATTGGTCCCCTGCGAGATGTTTGTGCCTCCTACGGGGTTGTTTGGGGGATGGTTTGGGTTTTCACCCTTTGACGACATGTTTTAACTATGAGTGTTGATTTTTACAAATTACTGTCATACTCAAAAACCGGGAGACCCGGGACTACACGGTCAGTTCCTACAAGTTACATTGGTCCCGTGCGAGGTGTTCGTGCCTCCTACGGGGTCGTTTTGGGGCTGGTTTGTATTTTCACCCTTTAACGGCATGTTTTTAACTCTAAGTGTATTTTTGCAAATTTTCGTCATACTCTCAAATCGGGAGACCCGGGACTACTCGGTCAGTTCCCACAAGTTACATTTGTCCCGTACGAGGTGTCCGTGCCTCCTACGGGGTCGTTTGGGGGTTAGTTTGGGTTTTCACCCTTTTTAAGTCTAAGTGTGATTTTTGCCAATTATAGTCATATTCTCAAACAGGGAGGCCCGGGACTACGCGGTCTGTTCCAACAAGTTACATTGGTCCCGTGCGAGGTGTTCGTGCCTACTATGGGGTCATTTGGCGGTTGGTTTGGGTTTTCACCCTTTTTATGTCTAAGTGTCATTTTTGCAAATTATCGTCATACTCTAAAATTGGGAGACCCGGGATTACGCGATCAGTTCCTACAAGTTACATTGGTCCCGTGCGAGGTGTCCGTGCCTCCCACGGTGTCGTTTGGGGGATGGTTTGGGTTTTCACCCTCTGACGACAAGCTTTTAACTCTAAGTGTTGAATTTTGCAAATTACCGTCATACTCACAAAGCGGGAGTCCCGGGACTACGCGGTCAGTTCCTACAAGTTAAATTAGTCCCGTGCGAGGTGTTCGTGTTTCCTATGGGGTCGTTTGGGGGCTGGTTTGTATTTTCACTCTTTAAGGGCATGTTTTTAACTCTAAGTGTGATTTTTGCAAATTATCGTCATACTCTCAAACCGAGAGACCCGGGACTACGCGGTCAGTTCCTACAAGTTACATTGGTCCCGTGCGAGGTGTTCGTGACTCCTATGCGGTCATTTGGGGGCTGGTTTGGGTTTTCACCCTTTTTAAGTATAAGTGTGATTTTTGCAAATTATCGTCCTACTCTCAAACTGGGAAACTCGGGGTTACGCGGTCAGTTCCTACAAGTTTCATTGGTCCCGTGCTAGGTGTTCGTGCCTCCCACGGGGTCGTTTGGGGGTTGGTTTGGGTTTACACCCTTTAACGCCATATTTTTAAGTCTAAGTGTGATTTTTGATTATTATTGTCATACTCTCAAACCGGGAGACCCGGGAATACGCGGTCAGTTCCTAAAAGTTACATTGGTTCCGTGTGAGGTGTTCGTGCCTCTTACGGGGTCGTTTGGGGGATGGTTTGGGTTTTCAACCTTTGACGACATGTTTTTAACTCTATGTGTTGATTTTTGTAAATTACCATCATACCCCCAAACCGGGTGACGAGGGACTACGCGGCCAGTTCCTACAAGTTAGATTGGTCCCGTGCGAGGTGTTCGTGCCTCCTACGGGGTGGTTTGGGGGATGATTTGGGTTTTCACCCTTTGACGACATGCTTGTAACTCTGAATGTTGATATTTGCAAATTACTGTCACACTCACAAACCGGGACACCCAGGACTACGCGGTCAGTTCCTACAAGTTACATTGGTCCCATGCGAGGTGTTCGTGCCTCCTACGGGGTCGTTTGGGGGCTGGTTTGTATTTTCACCCTTTAACGGCATGTTTTTAACTCTTAAGTGTGATTTTTGCAAATTGTCATCATACTCTCAAATCGGGAGACCCGAGACTACGCGGTCAGTTCCTACAAGTTACATTGGTCCCGTGCGAGGTGTTCGTGCCTCCTACGGGGTCGTTTTGAGGTTGGTTTGTATTTTCACCATTTAACGGCATGTTTTTAACTCTAAGTGTGATTTTTGCAAATTATCGTCATACTCTCAAATCGGGAGACCCGGGACTACGCGGTCAGTTCCCACAAATTACATTGGTCCCGTACGAGGTGTCCGTGCCTCCTACGAGGTCGTTTGGGGGTTGGTTTGGGTTTTCACCCTTTTTAAGTCTAAGTGTGATTTTTGCAAATTATGGTCATATTCTCAAACCGAGAGACCCGGGACTACGCAGTCTGTTCCAACAAGTTACATTGGTCCCGTGCGAGGTGTTCGTGCCTATTATGGGGTCGTTTGGCGGCTGGTTTCGGTTTTCACCCTTTTTATGTCTAAGTGTCATTTTTGCAAATTATCGTCATACTCTAAAATCGGGAGACCCGAGATTATGCGGTCAGTTCCTACAAGTTACATTGGTCCCGTGCGAGGTGTCCGTGCCTCCTACGGGGTCGTTTGGGGGATGGTTTGGGTTTTCACCCTTTGCGACAAGCTTTTAACTCTAAGTGTTGATTTTTGCAAATTACAGTCATGCTCACAAACCGAGAGTCCCGGGACTACGCGGTCAGTTCCTACAAGTTAAATTGGTCCCGTGCGAGGTGTTCGTGCTTCCTACGGGGTCCTTTGGGGGCTGGTTTGTATTTTCACTCTTTAAGGGCATGTTTTTAACTCTAAGTGTGATTTTTGCAAATTATCGTCATACTCTCAAACCGAGAGACCCGGGACTACGCGGTCAGTTCCTACAAGTTACATTGGTCCCGTGCGAGGTGTCCTTGCCTCCTATGGGGTCATTTTGGGGCTGGTTTGGGTTTTCACACTTTTTAAGTCTAAGTGTGATTTTTGCAAATTATCGTCATACTCTCAAACTGGGAGACTCGGGATTACGTGGTCAGTTCCTACAAGTTTCATTGGTCCCGTGCGAGGTGTTCGTGCCTCCTACGGGGTCGTTTGGGGGCTGATTTGGGTTTTCACCCTTTAACGCCATATTTTTAAGTCAAAGTGTGATTTTTGAAAATTACCGTCATACTCACAAACCGAGAGACCCGGGACTACGCGGTCAGTTCCTACAAGTTACATTGGTCCCGTGCGAGGTGTTCGTGCCTCCTACGGGGTCGTTTGGGGGATGGTTTGGGTTTTCACCCTTTCACGACATGCTTTTAACTCTGAGTGTTGATTTTTGCAAATTACTGTCATACTCACAAACCGGGAGACCCGGGACTACGCGGTTAGTACCTACAAGTTACATTGGTCCCGTGCGAGGTGTTCGTGCCTCCTACGTGGTCAATTTGGGGCTGGTTTGTATTTTCACCTTTTAATGGCATGTTTTTAACTCTAAGTGTGTTTTTTGCAAATTTTCGTCATGCTCTCAAATCGGGAGACCCAGGACTACGTGGTCAGTTCCCACAAGTTACATTGGTCCCGTATGAAGTGTCCGTGCCTCTTACGGGGTCGTTTGGGGGTTGGTTTGGGTTTTCACCCTTTTTAAGTCTATGTGTGATTTTTGCAAATTATAGTCATATTCTCAAACCGGGAGACCCGGGACTACGCGGTCTGTTCCAACAAGTTACATTGGTCCCGTGCGAGGTGTTCGTGCCTACTATGGGGTCGTTTGGCGGCTGGTTTGGGTTTTCACCCTTTTTATGTCTAAGTGTCATTTTTGTAAATTATCGTCATACTCTAAAATTGGGAGACCCGGGATTACGCGGTCAGTTCCTACCAGTTACATTGGTCCCGTGCGATGTGTTCGTGCCTCATACGGGGTCGTTTGGGGGATGGTTTGGGTTTTCACCCTTTGACGACAAGCTTATAACTCTAAGTGTTGATTTTTGCAAATTACCGTCATACTCACAAACCGGGAGTCCTGGGACTACGCGGTCAGTTCCTATAAGTTAAATTGGTCCCGTGCGAGGTGTTTGTGCTTCCTACGGGGTCGTTTGGCGGCTGGTTTGTATTCTCACTCTTTAAGGGCATGTTTTTAACTCTAAGTGTGATTTTTGCAAATTATCGTCATACTCTCAAACCGAGAGACCCGGGACTACGCGGTCAGTTTCTACAAGTTACATTGGTCCCGTGCGAGGTGTTCGTGCCTCCTATGGGGTCATTTGGGGGCTGGTTTGGGTTTTCGCCCTTTTTAAGCCTAAGTGTGATTTTTGCAAATTATCGTCATACTCTCAAATCGGGAGACTCGGGATTACGCGGTCAGTTCCTACAAGTTACATTCGTCCCGTGCGAGGTGTTCGTGCCTCTTACTGGGTCGTTTGGGGGATGGTTTGGGTTTTCAACCTTTGACGTCATGTTTTTAACTCTAAGTGTTGATTTTAGCAAATTATCGTCATACTCCCAAACCGGGGGACCCGGGCCTACGCGGCCAGTTCCTACAAGTTACATTGATCCCGTACGAGGTGCTCGTGCCTCCTACGGGGTCGTTTGGGGGATGGTTTGGGTTTTCACCCTTTGACGACATGCTTTTAACTCTGAGTGTTGATCTTTGCAAATTACTATCACACTCACAAACCGGGAGACCCGGGACTACGCGGTCAGTTCCTACAAGTTACATTGGTCCTGTGCGAGGTGTTCGTGCCTATTACGGGGTCGTTTGGGGACTGTTTTGTATTTTCACATTTTAACGACATGTTTTTAACTCTAAGTGTGATTTTTTCAAATTTTCGTCATACTCTCAAATCGGGAGACCCGGGACTACGCGGTCAGTTCCCACAAGTTACATTGGTCCCGTACGAGGTGTCCGTGGCTCCTACGGGGTCGTTTGGGGGTCGGTTTGGGTTTTCACCCTTTCTAAGTCTAAGTGTGATTTTTGCAAATTATAGTCGTATTCTCAAACCGGGAGACCCGGGACTACGCGGTCTGTTCCAACAAGTTACTTTGGTCCCGTGCGAGGTGTTCGTGTCTACTATGGGGTCGTTTGGCGGCTAGTTTTGGTTTTCACCCTTTTTATGTCTAAGTGTCATTTTTGTAAATTATCGTCATACTCTAAAATCGGGAGACCCGGGATTACGCGGTTAGTTCCTACAAGTTACATTGGTCCCGTGCGAGGTGTCCGTGCCTCCTATGGGGTCGTTTGGGGGATGGTTTGGGTTTTCACCCTTTGACGACAAGCTTTTAACTCTAAGTGTTGATTTTTGCAAATTACCGTCATACTCACAAATCGGGAGTCCCGTGACTACGCAGTCAGTTCCTACAAGTCAAATTGGTCCCGTGCGAGGTGTTTGTGCTTCCTATGGGTTCGTTTGGGGGTTGGTTTGTATTTTCACTCTTTAAGGGCATGTTTTTAAGTCTAAGTTTGATTTTTGCAAATTATCGTCATACTCTCAAACCGAGAGACCCGGGACTACGCGGTCAGTTCCTACAAGTTACATTGGTCCCGTGCGAGGTGTCCGTGCCTCCTGTGGGGTCATTTGGGGGCTGGTTTGGGTTTTCACCCTTTTTAAGTCTAAGTGTGATTTTTGAAAATTATCGTCATACTCTCAAACCGGGAGACCCGGGACGACGCGGTCAGTTACTACAAGTTACATTGGTCCCGTGCGAGGTGTTCGTGCCTCCTACGGGGTTGTTTGGGGGATGATTTGGGTTTTCACCCTTTGACGACATGCTTTTAAATATGAGTGTTGATTTTTACAAATTACTGTCATACTCACAAACCGGGAGACCCGGGACTACACGGTCAGTTCCTACAAGTTACATTGGTCCCGTGCGAGGTGTTCGTGCCTCCTACGGGGTCGTTTTGGGGCTGGCTTGTATTTTCACCCTTTAACGGCATGTTTTTAACTCTACGTGTATTTTTGCAAATTTTCGTCATACTCTCAAATCGGGAGACCCGGGACTACGCGGTTAGTTCCCACAAGTTTCATTGGTCCCGTATGAGGTGTTCGTGCCTCCTACGGGGTCGTTTGGGGGTTGGTTTGGGTTTTCACCCTTTTTAAGTCTAAGTGTGATTTTTGCAAATTATAGTCATATTCTCAAACAGGGAGGCCCGGGACTACGCGGTCTGTTCCAACAAGTTACATTGGTCCCGTGCGAGGTGTTCGTGCCTACTATGGGGTCATTTGGCGGCTGGTTTGGGTTTTCACCCTTTTTATGTCTAAGTGTCATTTTTGCAAATTATCGTCATACTCTAAAATCGGGAGACCCGGGATTACGCGATCAGTTCCTATAAGTTACATTGGTCCCGTGCGAGGTGTCCGTGCCTCCTACGGTGTCGTTTGGGGGATGGTTTGGGTTTTCACCCTCTGACGACAAGCTTTTAACTCTAAGTGTTGATTTTTGCAAATTACCGTCATACTCACAAACCGGGAGTCCCGGGACTAAGCGGTCAGTTCCTACAAGTTAAATTAGTCCCGTGCGAGGTGTTCGTGCTTCCTATGGGGTCGTTTGGGGTCTGGTTTGTATTTTCACTCTTTAAGGGCATGTTTTTAACTCTAAGTGTGATTTTTGCAAATTATCGTCATACTCTAAAATCGGGAGACCCGGGATTACGCGGTTAGTTCCTACAAGTTACATTGGTCCCGTGCGAGATGTTCGTGCCTCCTATGGGGTCATTTGGGGGCTGGTTTGGGTTTTCACCCTTTTTAAGTCTAAGTTTGATTTTCGTAAATTATCGCCATACTCTCAAACTGGGAGACTCGGGATTACGTGGTCAGTTCCTACAAGTTTCATTGGTCCCGTGCGAGGTGTTCGTGCCTCCTACGAGGTCGTTTGGGGGCTGGTTTGGGTTTTCACCCTTTAACGCCATATTTTTAAGTCAAAGTGTGATTTTTGAAAATTACCGTCATACTCACAAACCGAGAGACCCGGGACTACGCGGTCAGTTCCTACAAGTTACATTGGTCCCGTGCGAGGTGTTCGTGCCTCCTACGGGGTCATTTGGGGGATGGTTTGGGTTTTCACCCTTTGACGACATGCTTTTAACTCTGAGTGTTGATTTTTGCAAATTACTGTCATACTCACAAACCGGGAGACCCGGGACTACGCGGTTAGTACCTACAAGTTACATTGCTCCCGTGCGAGGTGTTCGTGCCTCCTACGGGGTGAATTTGGGGCTGGTTTGTATTTTCACCCTTTAATGGCATGTTTTTAACTCTAAGTGTGGTTTTTGCAAATTTTCGTCATGCTCTCAAATCGGGAGACCCAGGACTACGTGGTTAGTTCCTACAAGTTACATTGGTCCCGTGCGAAGTGTCCGTGCCTCTTACGGGGTCGTTTGGGGGTTGGTTTGGGTTTCACCCTTTTTAAGTCTATGTGTGATTTTTGCAAATTATAGTCATATTCTCAAACCGGGAGACCCGGGACTACGCGGTCTGTTCCAACAAGTTACATTGGTCCCGTGCGAGGTGTTCGTGCCTACTATGGGGTCATTTGGCGGCTGGTTTGGGTTTTCACCCTTTTTATGTCTAAGTGTCATTTTTGTAAATTATCGTCATACTCTAAAATCGGGAGACCCGGGATTACGCGGTCAGTTCCTACCAGTTACATTGTTCCCGTGCGATGTGTTCGTGCCTCATACGGGGTCGTTTGGGGGATGGTTTGGGTTTTCACCCTTTGACGACAAGCTTTTAACTCTAAGTGTTGATTTTTGCAAATTACCGTCATACTCACAAACCGGGAGTCCTGGGACTACGCGGTCAGTTCCTATAAGTTAAATTGGTCCCGTGCGAGGTGTTTGTGCTTCCTACGGGGTCGTTTGGCGGCTGGTTTGTATTCTCACTCTTTAAGGGCATGTTTTTAACTCTAAGTGTGATTTTTGTAAATTATCGTCATACTCTCAAACCGAGAGACCCGGGACTACGCGGTCAGTTTCTACAAGTTACATTGGTCCCGTGCGAGGTGTTCGTGCCTCCTATGGGGTCATTTGGGGGCTGGTTTGGGTTTTCGCCCTTTTTAAGTCTAAGTGTGATTTTTGCAAATTATCGTCATACTCTCAAATCGGGAGACTCAGAATTACGCGGTCTGTTCCTACATGCTTAATTGGTCCCGTGCGAGGTGGTCGTGCCTCCTACGGGGTCGTTTGGGGGATGGTTTGGGTTTTTACCCTTTAACGCCATATTTTTAAGTCTAAGTTTGATTTTTGAAAATAATCGTCATACTCTCAAATCGGGAGACCCGGGACTGCGCGGTCAGTTCCTACAAGTTACATTCGTCCCGTGCGAGGTGTTCGTGCCTCTTACAGGGTCGTTTGGGGGATGGTTTGGGTTTTCAACCTTTGACGGCATGTTTTTAACTCTAAGTGTTGATTTTAGCAAATTACCATCATACTCCCAAACCGGGGGACCCGGGCCTACGCGGCCAGTTCCTACAAGTTACATTGGTCCCGTGCGAGGTGCTCGTGCCTCCTACGGGGTCGTTTGGGGGATGGTTTGGGTTTTCACCCTTTGACGACATGCTTTTAACTCTGAGTGTTGATTTTTGCAAATTACTATCACACTCACAAACCGGGAGACCCGGGACTACGCGGTCAGTTCCTACAAGTTACATTGGTCCTGTGCGAGGTGTTCGTGCCTATTTCGGGGTCGTTTGGGGACTGTTTTGTATTTTCACATTTTAACGACATGTTTTTAACTCTAAGTGTGATTTTTTCAAATTTTTGTCATACTCTCAAATCGGGAGACCCAGGACTACGCGGTCAGTTCCTACAAGTTAAATTGGTCCCGTGCGAGGTGTCCGTGCCTCCTACGGGGTCGTTTGGGGGTTGGTTTGGGATTTCACCCTTTATAAGTCTAAGTGTGATTTTTGCATATTATAGTCATATTCTCAAACCGGGAGACCCGGGACTACGCGGTCTGTTCCAACAAGTTACATTGGTCCCGTGCGAGGTGTTCGTGTCTACTATGGGGTCGTTTGGCGGCTGGTTTTGGTTTTCACCCTTTTTATGTCTAAGTGTCATTTTTGCAAATTATCGTCATACTTTAAAATCGGGAGACCCGGGATTACGCGGTTAGTTCCTACAAGTTACATTGGTCCCGTGCGAGGTGTTCATGCCTCCTATGGGGTCGTTTGGGGGATGGTTTGGGTTTTCACCCTTTGACGACAAGCTTTTAACTCTAAGTGTTGATTTTTGTAAGTTACCGTCATACTCACAAACCGGGAGTCCCGGGACTACGCGGTCAGTTCCTACAAGTTAAATTAGTCCCGTGCGAGGTGTTCGTGCTTCCTATGGGGTCGTTTGGGGTCCGGTTTGTATTTTCACTCTTTAAGGGCATGTTTTTAACTCTGAGTGTGATTTTTGCAAATTATCGTCATACTCTAAAATCGGGAGACCCGGGATTACGCGGTTAGTTCCTACAAGTTACATTGGTCCCGTACGAGGTGTTCGTGCCTCCTATAGGGTCGTTTGGGGGATGGTTTGGGTTTTCACCCTTTGACGACAAGCTTTTAACTCTAAGTGTTGATTTTTGCAAATTATCGTCATACTCACAAATCGGGAGTCCCGGCACTACGCGGTCAGTTCCTGCAAGTTAAATTGGTCCCGTGCGAGGTGTTTGTGCTTCCTACGGGTTCGTTTGGGGGCTGGTTTGTATTTTCACTCTTTAAGGGCATGTTTTTAACTCTAAGTGTGATTTTTGAAAATTATCGTCATACTCTCAAACCGAGGGACCTTGGACTACGCGATCAGTTCCTACAAGTTACATTGGTCCCGTGCGAGTTGTTCGTGCCTCCTATGGGGTCATTTGGGGGGCTGGTTTGGGTTTTCACCCTTTTTAAGTCTAAGTGTGATTTTTGAAAATTATCGTCACACTCTCAAACCGGGATACCCGGGACTACGCGGTCAGTTCCTACAAGTTACATTGGTCCCGTGCGAGGTGTTCGTGCCTCTTACTGGGTCGTTTGGGGGATGGTTTGGGTTTTCAACCTTTGACAACATGTTTTTAACTCTAAGTGTTGATTTTTGCAAATTACCGTCATACTCCCAAATCGGGGGACCCGAGACTACGAGGCCAGTTCCTACAAGTTACATTGGTCCCCTACGAGGTGTTCGTGCCTCCTACGGGGTTGTTTGGGGGATGGTTTGGGTTTTCACCCTTTGACGACATGCTTTTAACTATGAGTGTTGATTTTTACAAATTACTATCATACTCACAAACCAGGAGACCCGGGACTACACGGTCAGTTCCTACCAGTTATATTGGTCCTGTGCGAGGTGTTCATGCCTCCTACGGGGTCGTTTTGGGACTGGTTTGTATTTTCAACCTTTAACGGCATGCTTTTAGCTCTAAGTGTATTTTTGCAAATTTTCGTCATACTCTCAAATCGGCAGACCCGGGACTACGCGGTCAGTTCTCACAAGTTACATTGGTCCCGTACGAGGTGTCCGTGCCTCCTACGGGGTCGTTTGGGGGTTGTTTTGGGTTTTCACCCTTTTTAAGTCTAAGTGTGATTTTTGCAAATTATAGTCATATTCTCAAACAGGGAGGCCCGGGACGACGCGGTCTGTTCCAACAATTTACATTGGTCCCGTGCGAGGTGTTCGTGCCTACTATGGGGTCATTTGGCGGCTGGTTTGGGTTTTCACCCTTTTTATGTCTAAGTGTCATTTTTGCAAATTATCGTCATACTCTTAAATCGGGAGACCCGGGATTACGCGATCAGTTCCTATAAGTTACATTGGTCCCGTACGAGGTGTCCGTGCCTCCTACGGTGTCGTTTGGGGGATGGTTTGGGTTTTCACCCTCTGACGACAAGCTTTTAACTCTAAGTGTTGATTTTTGCAAATTACCGTCATACTCACAAATCGGGAGTCCCGGGACTACGCGGTCAGTTCCTACAAGTTAAATTAGTCCCGTGCGAGGTGTTCGTGCTTCCTATGGGGTCGTTTGGGGTCTGGTTTGTATTTTCACTCTTTAAGGGCATGTTTTTAACTCTAAGTGTGATTTTTTGCAAATTATCGTCATACTCTCAAACCGAGAGACCCGGGACTACGCGGTCGGTTCCTACAAGTTACATTGGTCCCGTGCGAGGTGTTCGTGCCTCCTATGCGGTCATTTGGGGGCTGGTTTGGGTTTTCACCCTTTTAAGTCTAAGTGTGATTTTTGCAAATTATCGTCATACTCTCAAACCGGGAGACTCGGGGTTACGCGGTCAGTTCCAACAAGTTTCATTGGTCCCGTGCGAGGTGTTCGTGCCTCCTACGGGGTCGTTTGGGGGCTGGTTTGGGTTTTCACCCTTTAACGCCATATTTTTAAGTCTAAGTGTGATTTTTGAAAATTATCGTCATACTCTCAAACCAGGAGACCCGGGAATACGCGGTCAGTTTCTACAAGTTACATTGGTCCCGTGCGAGGTGTTCGTGCCTCTTACGGGGTCCTTTGGGGGATGGTTTGGGTTTTCAACCTTTGACGACATGTTTTTAACTCTAAGTGTTGATTTTTGTAAATTACCATCATACCCCCAAACCGGGGGACCAGGGACTACACGGCCAGTTCCTACAAGTTACATTGGTCTCGTGCGAGGTGTTCGTGCCTCCTACGGGGTCGTTTGGGGGATGATTTGGGTTTTCACCCTTTGACGACATGCTTTTAACTCTGAAAGTTGATATTTGCAAATTACTGTCACACTCACTAACCGGGAGACCCCGGACTATGCGGTCAGTTCCTACAAGTTACATTGGTCCCGTGCGAGGTGTTCGTGCCTCCTACGAGGTCGTTTGGGGGCTGGTTTGTATTTTCACCCTTTAACGGCATGTTTTTAACTCTTAAGTGTGATTTTTGTAAATTGTCGTCATACTCTCAAATCGGGAGACCCGGGACTACGCGGTCAGTTCCTACAAGTTACATTGGTCCCGTGCGAGGTGTTCGTGCCTCCTACGGGGTCGTTTGGGGGTTGGTTTGGGTTTTCACCCTTTTTAAGTCTAAGTGTGATTTTTGCAAATTGTAGTCATATTCTCAAACCGGGAGACCCGGGACTACGCAGCTGTTCCAATAAGTTAAATTGGTCCCGTGCGAGGTGTTCGTGCCTCCTATGGGGTCGTTTGGCGGCTGGTTTGGGTTTTCAACCTTTTTATGTCTAAGTGTCATTTTTGTAAATTATCGTCATACTCTAAAATCGGGAGACCTGGGATTACGCGGTCAGTTCCTACAAGTAACATTCGTCCCGTGCGAGGTGTTCGTGCTTCTTACGGGTCGTTTGGGGGATGGTTTGGGTTTTCAATCTTTGACGACATGTTTTTAACTCTAAGTGTTGATTTTAGAAAATTACCGTCATACTCCCAAACCGGGGGACCAGGGAATACGCGGCCAGTTCCTACAAGTTACATTGGTCCCGTGCGAGGTGTTCGTGCCTCCTACGGGGTCGTTTGGGGGATGGTTTGGGTTTTCACCCTTTGACGACATGCTTTTCACTCTGAGTGTTGATTTTTGCAAATTACTGTCACACTCACTAATCGGGAGACTCGGGACTACGCGGTCAGTTCCTACAAGTTACATTGGTCCTGTGCGAGGTGTTCGTGCCTGCTACGGGGTCGTTTGGGGACTGGTTTGTATTTTCACCCTTTAACGGCGTGTTTTTGACTCTAAGTGTAATTTTTTCAAATTGTCGTCATACTCTCAAATCGGGAGACCCGGGACTACGCGGTCAGTTCCTACAAGTTATATTGGTCCCGTGCGAGGTGTTCGTGCCTCCTACGGGGTCGTTTGGGGGTTGGTTAGGGTTTTCACCCTTTTTAAGTCTAAGTGTGATTTTTGGAAATTATAGTCATATTCTCAAACCGGGAGACCCGGGACTACGCGGTCTGTTCCAACATGTTACATTGGTCCCGTGCGAGGTGTTCGTGCCTACTATGGGGTCATTTGGCGGCTGGTTTGGGTTTTCACCCTTTTTATGTCTAAGTGTCATTTTTGCAAATTATCGTCATACTCTAAAATCGGGAGACCCGGGATTACGCGATCAGTTCCTACATGTTACATTGGTCCCGTGCGAGGTGTTCGTGCCTCCTACGGTGTCGTTTGGGGGATGGTTTGGGTTTTCACCCTCTGACGACAAGCTTTTAACTCTAAGTGTTGATTTTTGCAAATTACCGTCATACTCACAAACCGGGAGTTCCGGGACTACGCGGTCAGTTCCTACAAGTTAAATTAGTCCCGTGCGAGGTGTTCGTGATTCCTATGGGGTCGTTTGGGGGCTGGTTTGTATTTTCACTCTTTAAGGGATTGTTTTTGACCCTAAGTGTGATTTTTGCAAATTATCGGCATACTCTTAAACCGAGAGACCCGGGACTACGCGGTCAGTTCCTACACCTTACATTGGTCCCGTGCGAGGTGTTCGTGCCTCCTATGCGGTCATTTGGGGGCTGGTTTGGGTTTTCACCCTTTTTAAGTCTAAGTGTGATTTTTGCAAATTATCGTCATACTCTCAAACCGGGAGACTCGGGGTTACGCAGTCAGTTCCTACAAGTTTCATTGGTCACATGCGAGGTGTTCGTGCCTCCAAGGGGATCGTTTGGGGGCTGGTTTGGGTTTTCACCCTTTAACGCCATATTTTTAAGTCTAAGTGTGATTTTTGAAAATTATCATCATACTCTCAAACTGGGAGACCCGGGAATACGCGGTCAGTTCCTACAAGTTACATTGGTCCCGTGCGAGGTGTTCGTGCCTCTTACGGGGTCGTTTGGGGGATGGTTTGGGTTTTCAACCTTTGACGACATGTTTTTAACTCTAAGTGTTGATTTTTGTAAATTACCGTCATACCCCCAAATCGGGGGACCCGGGACTACGCGGCCAGTTCCTACAAGTTATATTGTTCCCGTGCGAGGTGTTCGTGCCTCCTACGGGGTCGTTTGGGGGATGATTTGGGTTTTCACCCATTGACGACATGCTTTTAACTCTGAGTGTTGATATAAGCAAATTACTGTCACACTCACAAATCTGGAGACCCAGGACTGCGCGGTCAGTTCCTACAAGTTACATTTGTCCCGTGCGAGGTGTTCGTGCCTCCTACGGGGTCGTTTGGGGGCTAGTTTGTATTTTCATCCTTTAACGGCATGTTTTTAACTCTTAAGTGTGATTTTTGCAAATTGTCGTCATACTCTCAAATCGGGAGAGCCGGGACTACACGGTCTGTTCCTACAAGTTACATTGGTCACGTGCGAGGTGTTCGTGCCTCCTACGGGGTCGTTTGGGGGTTGGTTTGGGTTTTCACCCTTTTTAAGTCTAAGTGTGATTTTTGCAAATTATAGTCATATTCTCAAACCAGGAGACCCGGGACTACTCGGTCTGTTCCAACAAGTTAAATTGGTCCCGTGCGAGGTGTTCGTGCCTCCTATGGGGTCGTTTGGCGACTGGTTTGGGTTTTCACCCTTTTTATGTCTAAGTGTAATTTTGGTAAATTATCGTCATACTCTAAAATCGGGAGACCTGGGATTACGCGGTCAGTTCCTACAAGTAACATTCGTCCCGTGCGAGGTGTTCGTGCCTCTTACAGGGTCGTTTAGGAGATGGTTTGGGTTTTCAATCTTTGACGACATGTTTTTAACTCTAAGTGTTAATTTTAGAAAATTACCGTCATACTCCCAAATCGGGGGACCCGGGACTATGCGGCCAGTTCCTACAAGTTACATTGGTCCCGTGCGAGGTGTTCATGCCTCCTACGGGGTCGTTTGGGGCATGGTTTGGGTTTTCACCCTTTGACGACATGCTTTAACTCTGAGTGTTGATTTTTGCAAATTACTGTCATACTCACAAACCGGGAGTCCCGGGACTACGCGGTTAGTTCCTACAAGTTACATTGGTCCTGTGCGAGGTGTTCGTGCCTCATACGGGGTCGTTTGGGGACTGGTTTGTATTTTCGCCCTTTAACGGCATGTTTTTAACTCAAAGTGTGATTTTTTCAAATTGTCATCATACTCTTAAATCGGGAGACCCGGGACTACGCGGTCAGTTCCTACAAGTTACATTGGTCCCGTGCGAGGTGTTCGTGCCTCCTACGGGGTCGTTTGGGGGTTGGTTAGGGTTTTCACCCTTTTTATGTCTAAGTGTCACTTTTGCAAATTATCGTCATACTCTAAAATCGGGAGACCCGGGATTACGCGGTTAGTTCCTACAAGTTACATTGGTCCCGTGCGAGGTGTCCGTGCCTCCTATGGGGTCGTTTGGGGGATGGTTTAGGTTTTCACCCTTTGACGACAAGCTTTTAACTCTAAGTGTTGATTTTTGCAAATTACCGTCATACTCACAAATCGGGAGTCCCGGGACTACGCGGTCAGTTCCTACAAGTTAAATTAGTCCCGTGCGAGGTGTTTGTGCTTCCTACGGGTTCGTTTGGGGGCTGGTTTGTATTTTCACTCTTTAAGGGCATGTTTTTAACTCTAAGTGTGATTTTTGAAAATTATCGTCATACTCTCAAACCGAGGGACCCTGGACTACGCGATCAGTTCCTACAAGTTACATTGGTCCCGTTCGAGGTGTTCGTGCCTCCTATGGGGTCATTTGGGGGGCTGGTTTGGGTTTTCACCCTATTTAAGTCTAAGTGTGATTTTTGTAAATTATCGTCACACTCTCAAACCGGGATACCCGGGACTACGCGGTCAGTTCCTACAAGTTACATTGGTCCCGTGTGAGGTGTTCGTGCCTCTTACTAGGTCGTTTGGGGGATGGTTTGGGTTTTCAACCTTTGACAACATGTTTTTAACTCTAAGTGTTGATTTTTGGAAATTACCGTCATACTCCCAAACCGGGGGACCCGAGACTACGAGGCCAGTTCCTACAAGTTACATTGGTCCCCTGCGAGGTGTTCGTTCCTCCTACGGGGTTGTTTGGGGGATGGTTTGGGTTTTCACCCTTTGACGACATGCTTTTAACTATGAGTGTTGATTTTTTCAAATTACTATCATACTCACAAACCGGGAGACCCGGGACTACACGGTCAGTTCCTACCAGTTACATTGGTCCTGTGCGAGGTGTTCGTGCCTCATACGGGGTCGTTTGGGGACTGGTTTGTATTTTCGCCCTTTAACGGCATGTTTTTAACTCAAAGTGTGATTTTTTCAAATTGTCATCATACTCTTAAATCGGGAGACCCGGGACTACGCGGTCAGTTCCTACAAGTTACATTGGTCCCGTGCGAGGTGTTCGTGCCTCCTACGGGGTCGTTTGGGGGTTGGTTAGGGTTTTCACCCTTTTTATGTCTAAGTGTCACTTTTGCAAATTATCGTCATACTCTAAAATCGGGAGACCCGGGACTACGCGGTCTGTTCCAACAAGTTAAATTGGTCCCGTGCGAGGTGTTCGTGCCTACTATGGGGTCGTTTGGCGGCTGGTTTGGGTTTTCACCCTTTGACGACAAGCTTTTAACTCTAAGTGTTGATTTTTGCAAATTACCGTCATACTCACAAATCGGGAGTCCCGGGACTACGCGGTCAGTTCCTACAAGTTAAATTAGTCCCGTGCGAGGTGTTTGTGCTTCCTACGGGTTCGTTTGGGGGCTGGTTTGTATTTTCACTCTTTAAGGGCATGTTTTTAACTCTAAGTGTGATTTTTGAAAATTATCGTCATACTCTCAAACCGAGGGACCCTGGACTACGCGATCAGTTCCTACAAGTTACATTGGTCCCGTTCGAGGTGTTCGTGCCTCCTATGGGGTCATTTGGGGGGCTGGTTTGGGTTTTCACCCTATTTAAGTCTAAGTGTGATTTTTGTAAATTATCGTCACACTCTCAAACCGGGATACCCGGGACTACGCGGTCAGTTCCTACAAGTTACATTGGTCCCGTGTGAGGTGTTCGTGCCTCTTACTGGGTCGTTTGGGGGATGGTTTGGGTTTTCAACCTTTGACAACATGTTTTTAACTCTAAGTGTTGATTTTTGGAAATTACCGTCATACTCCCAAACCGGGGGACCCGAGACTACGAGGCCAGTTCCTACAAGTTACATTGGTCCCCTGCGAGGTGTTCGTTCCTCCTACGGGGTTGTTTGGGGGATGGTTTGGGTTTTCACCCTTTGACGACATGCTTTTAACTATGAGTGTTGATTTTTTCAAATTACTATCATACTCACAAACCGGGAGACCCGGGACTACACGGTCAGTTCCTACCAGTTACATTGGTCCTGTGCGAGGTGTTCGTGCCTCCTACGGGGTCGTTTTGGGACTGGTTTGTATTTTCACCCTTTAATGGCATGCTTTTAACTCTAAGTGTATTTTTGCAAATTTTCGTGATACTCTCAAATCGGGAGACCCGGGACTACGCGGTCAGTTCCCACATGTTACATTGGTCCCGTACGAGGTGTCCGTGCCTCCTATGGGGTCGTTTGGGGGTTGGTTTGTCTTTTCACCCTTTTTAAGTCTAAGTGTGATTTTTGCAAATTATAGTCATATTCTCAAATCGGGAGGCCCGGGACTACGCGGTCTGTTCCAACAAGTTAAGTTGGTCCCGTGTGAGGTGTTCGTGCCTACTATGGGGTCGTTTGGCGGCTGGTTTGGGTTTTCACCCTTTTTTTGTCTAAGTGTCATTTTTGTAAATTATCATCATACTCTAAAATCGGGAGACCCGGGATTACGCGATCAGTTCCTACAAGTTACATTGGTCCCGTGCGAGGTGTCCGTGCCTCCTACGGTGTCGTTTGGGGGATGGTTTGGGTTTTCACCCTTTGACGACAAGCTTTTAACTCTAAGTGTTGATTTTTGCAAATTACCGTCATACTCCCAAACTGAGGGATCCGGGACTACGCGGTCAGTTCCTTCAAATTACATTGGTCCCGTGAGAGCTGTTCGTGCTTCCTACGGAGTCGTTTGGGGGCTGGTTTGTATTTTCACCCTTTAATGGCATGTTTTTAACTCTAAGTGTGATTTTTGCAAATTATCGTCATACTCTCAAACCGGGAGACCCAAGACTACGCGGTCAGTTCCTACAAGTTACATTGGTCCCATGCGAGGTGTTCATGCCTCCTACGGGGTCATTTGGGGGATGGTTTGGGTTTTCACCCTTTGACGACAAGCTTTTAACTCTAAGTGTGGATTTTTGGAAATTACCATCATGCTCACAAATTGGGAGACCCGGGACTACGCGGTCAGTTCCTACAAGTTACATTGGTCCCGTGCCAGGTGTTCGTGCCTCCTACGGGGTCGTTTGGGGGTTGGTTTGTATTTTCACCCTTTAACGACATGTTTTTAACTCTAAGTATAATTTTTGCAAATTGTCGTCATACTTTCAAACCGAGAGACCTGGGACTACGCGGTCAGTTCCTACAAGTTATATTGGTCCCGTGCGAGGTGTTCGTGCCTCCTACGGGGTCGTTTGGGGGATGGTTTTGGTTTTCATCCTTTGATGACATTCTTTTAACTCTAAGTGTTGATTTTTACAAATTACCGTCATACTCACAAACTGGGAGACCCAGGACTACGCGGTCAGTTCCTACAAGTTACATTGGTCCCCAGCGAGGTGTTCGTGCCTCCTACGGGGTCGTTTTTGGGCTGGTTTGGGTTTTCACCCTTTAACGCCATGTTTTTAAGTCTAAGTGTGATTTTTGAAAATTATCATCATACTCCCAAACCGGGAGACCCGGGACTACGCGGTCAGTTCCTGCAAGTTACATTGGTCTCGTGCGAGGTGTCCGTGCCTCCTACGGGGTCGTTTGGGGGATGGTTTTGATTTTCACCCTTTGACGAATTACCGTTATACTCCCAAACCGAGGGACCCGGGAGTACGCGGTCAGTTCCTTCAAATTACATTGGTCCCGTGCGAGGTGTTCGTGCTGCCTACGGAGTCGTTTGGGGGATGGTTTGTATTTTCACCCTTTAACGGCATGTTTTTAACTCTAAGTGTGATTTTTGCAAATTATCGTCATACTCTCAAACCGGGAGACCCAAGACTACGCGATCAGTTCCTACAAGTTACATTGGTCCCATGCGAGGTGTTCGTGCCTCCTACGGGGTCGTTTGGGGGATGGTTTGGGTTTTCACCCTTTGACGACAAGCTTTTAACTCTAAGTGTGGATTTTTGGAAATTACCATCATGCTCACAAATTCGGAGACCCGGGACTACGCGGTCAGTTCCTACAAGTTACATTGGTCCCGTGCCAGGTGTTCGTGCCTCCTACGGGGTCGTTTGGGGGTTGGTTTGTATTTTCACCCTTTAACGACATGTTTTTAACTCTAAGTATGATTTTTGCAAATTGTAGTCATACTTTCAAACCGGGAGACCCGGGACTATGCGGTCAGTTCCTACAAGTTATATTGGTCCCGTGCGAGGTGTTCGTACCTCCTATGGGGTCGTTTGGGGGATGGTTTGGGTTTTCACCCTTTGACGACATGCTTTTAACTCTAAGTGTTGATTTTTACAAATTACCGTCATACTCACAAACTGGGAGACCCGAGATTACGCGGTCAGTTCCTACAAGTTACATTGGTCCCGTGCGAGGTGTTCGTGCCTCCTACGGGGTCATTTGGGGGTTGGTTTGTATTTTCACCCTTTAACGGCTTGTTTTTAACTCTAAGTGTGATTTTTGCAAATTGTCATCATACTCTCAAACCGGGAGACCCCAGACTACGGGGTCAGTTCGTACAAGTTACATTGGTCCCGTTCGAGGTGTTCGTGCCTCCTACGGGGTCGTTTGGGGGTTGGTTTGGGTTTTCACCCTTTTTAAGTCTAAGTGTGATTTTTGGAAATTATAGTCATATTCTCAAACCGGGTGACGCGGGACAACACGATCAGTTCCAACAAGTTACATTGGTCCCGTGCGAGGTGTTCGTGCCCCCTACGGGGTCGTCTTGGGGTTGGTTTGGCTTTTCAGCCTGAAACGACATGTTTTTAACTCTAAGTGTGAGTTTTACAAATTATCATCATACTCTCAAAAGAGACCCGGGACTATGCGGTCAGTTCCTACAAGTTACATTGGTCCCGTGCGAGGTGTTCGTGTCTTCTACGGGGTCGTTTGGGGGTTGGTTTGGATTTTCACCCTTTAACGGCTTATTTTTAAGTCTAATTGTGATTTTTACAAATTACCGTCATATTCTCAAATCGGGAGACCCGGGACTACGCGATCAGTTGCAACAAGTTACATTGGTCCCGTGCGAGGTGTTCGTGCCCCCTACGGGGTCGTTTGGGGGGTGGTTTGGGTTTTCACCCTTTAACGGCTTATTTTTAAGTTTAAGTGTTGATTTTTACAAATTATCGTCATATTCTCAAATAGGGAGACCCGGGACTACGCGGTCAGTTCCAACAAGTTATATTGGTCCCGTGCGAGGTGTTTGTGCCCCCTACGGGGTCGTTTGGGGGTGGTTTGGGTTTTCACCCTTTAACGACTTATTTTTAAGTTTAAGTGCTGATTTTTACAAATTATCGTCATATTCTCAAACTGGGAGACCCGGGAATACGCGGTCAATTCCTACAAGTTACATTGGTCCCGTGCGAGGTATACGTGCCTCCTACGGGGTCGTTTGGGGGGTGTTTTGGGTTTTCACCCTTTAACAGCTTATTTTTATGTTTAAGTGTTGATTTTTGCAAATTATCATCATATTCTCAAACCGGGAGACCCGGGACTACGCGGTCAGTTACAACAATTTACATTGGTCCCATGCGAAGTGTGCGTGCCTCCTATATTGTTATATTGTCTAACGGTATGTTTTTAATCAATTTAGAACGTTTATGGATTTTAGAAAATTTTGACATATTTTCATTTGTCTATTCGTTAAATCCAACATATTTTAACATTTAAAATAAACTCAACAGCAACAACAAATTTCAAAACCAAACCACCAGCAAGTCCCTTCCACCAATTTAACTAAATAATCTCATAAAGTAAGCCATGAAGTGATTTTCAAACTTTAAAAGGAATGATCAGATATAGAATGAAAAAGACAAACTATAAATGTTGAGTAGAAATAATTCATTGCATTTTAAAAGGTTAATAAATGGGTACTAAATAATAGTTACCTGCAGTAACTTGATTAAGATTGGATGGAACTGGCATGAGTTAAACATTTGTAAAACAAAACAAAACAAATCACTGGCAGCCTATGTTGACCTTTTGATCTCCAAACCTCCCCAATACTTGCATTCAATTCCCACCCAGCACTGGATCAAACTCTTTAATATTACAGTACCCATATATGATTATATATACACGTGTGTGAAATTGATAACATGTCCCTTTTATGAGTATAATTGGGTATCATTATGTGCCATTAGGATACGCATTATATTGTGCTTTATTATATGGATATGTATGGATATAAATTAACACATTTGTGCATATAGTGAATAATCTACCTTTGATTGTGCTTAAGATGTATTGAATTGATCTAGCGATCAAAGATTGTGATGGAAGATGATCATGGTTAATCTTTTTAAGCTTGATCTAGATGTTTTAAAATTATCGTCATATTCTCAAAGAGGTAGAAAACTACACGAAACACCGAGTATAATAACATTGATATGGCGAAAAAAAAACGGCATAGAAGTGCTCACCTAGATTCAACTAGACAATCACAAAAATCAAAACCCATTTACAACACTAAAGTGCTCACCTAGATTCATCAATTCAAATGTGATCTAATATTTCCAATCATCAATCCCTATAATCGTCAATGCCTTATCAAGAAAACCCATCCGGTGCTCTTGTTCAGCCAAATTTCCTAAACACCCACAAAATCATAGATACATACAAATTCAATAGCGTTTCAGAAGTTAGTTTTTAAGATTATCCCAAATTGACGAATCCAAACCATATCCGAGTCTAAAATTTGATTGTGCCCAACGTACCAATTAGAGAAGCCTTCGCATACTCCATGTTTATCCAAAACTCCAAGTGTAGCAAGCATCTTCCTCTTATGACTTCTCTAATAGTCCCTGTTTAGCCAAACCCAATCAAATTCAAAAGTTAATCATCAATTCAAGTGTGAAATAAAACAGTATTTTGCAATTGATGTATAAAAAGTTAATCATCAATTCAAGTATTTGCAATTTATGGACATTTTGTTATTCAATATACAAAATTTTGATACATCATTTTCCAATAACTAAACGGAGTTGATTGATAGCATCTTACATAGAGATACAAATGACTGTAAGAACAGTATTGAAACATAGATACATGTAACTGTTTCAACGATAGAGCCAACTTCATTACGAAGAATAAATAATGCTTTTGAAATAGATGACTAATTCAGCACAACTGATTTACCTAATCCGATTCGAACATCAAAAGACTCTTCACATGGTCACCCCTTATTTCCATCACCTTTAAGCATCTTGAAAGTTAGGAAAATATTATAAAACCAAATAAATACATACACAGATGATACATAAATTTAGACTGTCATACTTTTTTAGGTTAAAACATATAAGATGTGTAAAACATACCTTTTTTCACAAAAAATAATTGAACTATTTAAATTCTTAGAATAATGCTCTCAAAACTTCAAAATTTTAAAAGCAATTTCGCTAGATTCAATTAAACACACCCAATTCATAAAACTCTAGCTTATCAGTATACACACACACACGCACATATAATCCAACATATTAAATAAAAAAAAAACCAACAATTCATAAATCTCTAGCTTATCAGTGCTTATTTTATACACGAATTTGAAAAGAAAAAAGGGGTATTGAAATGGAAGGGCTTATTATTACCTTAACCTCATTTTTGGACAAAATTGGCCCAGCCTTATCTCACCTTCTTCCATGTCCGTTTCTTTCCTCGTCATTTCCTCTTCCACTTCATTTCCAATTTTTCTTCCCTCGTCACCATCATCATAGTCATCATCATCATAACTACTATGACATTCAAACAATTTATTATTTCACTTTATAAGCAAGGAGTGACTTGGGATTTTTCGACGTAAATTGTAATTTTTTTTATAGTTTAAATAGTCGTTTGTATTTTATTCACATTGGAATTTCTTATCCCATAAATGGTCCAGCATCATAAAAGGTAGAATTTAATTCACAATTATCATTAGCACGAGTCTTCAACTTTTCCATTAAAGTTTTCGTATGTAAAATTTAAGTTAATAGAGGTTCAACATAAATTCCAAATAAATTCATAAAAATTTACCTTAGTACCTCCGTCGATAATGATGGGATGATCGCAGACGTAAAGATACAACTCTTTATTAGACCCAAACACCAGCGGGCAATCATCTTGATCCGAACGACCAATAATCTCCTGATAATCAGGAGGCAAAAATCTCTCCCAAATAGCGTCAGATTCCGTCGCCGACCGAAAAGTAGACGCTACAAGAGACAGGCGACAAGCATCCCTAGGACTCGTAAGAGACGCTGCGGAGGCGTAACACTTCGAGGTCAGGGTCGAATATCCATTGACGGCGGACAGAGGCGGGGATGTAGAGAGGTTATACGAAGTAAGCTTTGTGGTTGTGGGTGGGTTGGTCTCAGGAAGAATCGGGCTGAGAAAAACTAGGGGGATTTCTTGAAGGTGAGAGAGAGAGAGAGAGAGAGAGAGAGAGAGGGAGATGATAGAGAGCGGGAGACCAAAAATAATCGAGGGAGGTAATTTTTTTTAGGATATTTATATTTTAGCAAAGTGTTCTCAATTTTGGCACACTTTTAAGCAGTGCCAAAATTTGACACTGCTTAAAAGTGTGCCAGATTATCATTAAATCGTGTCAAAATTTGGCACAGTTTTAAACTGTGCCAGATTTTTAACATCAAGGTGTGCCAAATTGGTATTTTTGGTGTAGTGAAGAGGCACCATACCGCCCGCTGAGAGAAATCTTATATCCCGAGCGCACTGTCACTCTGGGATGCATTATACTCCCGTATAATGTCGGGTAATTTCATTTTAAAAATGGGATGATCCATATGCTACCCCATTACCATGGTATGGATTTTGAAAAGCCATATCATCATATCAGGGAATTTGAGGATGTGTGCGATACTCTCAATGATCAAACTTTTACATAAGAGGTGATCCGCCTCAAACTCTTCCCCTTCTTGCTAAAAGATAAAGCGAAGACCTGGCTATGGTATCTACCTCCAAGCTCGATTCCATCTTGGAACGAGTTGTAATCTAGATTTCTCAAGAAATTCTTCCCAACACATCGAACGATCTCCATAAAGGCTCAAATTCAAGCATTTAAGCAATTTGAAAATGAGCCATTTTATCGATGTCACGAGCGTTTCAATGAGTTAGTTGCTTCATGCCCCCATCATGTATTTGATACGGCGGAAATAATTTCTTTTCTCTATAATGGGTTGAACCTTACTTCCAAGCAACTCGTTAAAATCATGGGTAGTGGTCCGTTTGTCGATTTAGATGCCCACGATGCGGAGCTTCACCTGAGGTATGTCGCCGAGACTACCCAATCCTGGGATACTTCTGATCCTAATGCTCAAAATCGAAATCGTCAAGTGACCACCACTCTATCGGCGTCCGGCCTATTTCACGTAGATAAGAGTTCTATGACGGACAGTCAATTAGATACGCTCTAGAAAGGATTTCGATACCTATGTGAGGTAGTTGGAAGAGGACCAACTGGATCCATACCAAACCCTGTCGAGAAGGTGTGTGCAATTTGTGAGGCGGGTAATTCAACTAAGGAATGCCCAACTATACCCACCTACAAAGTGATGCTTCAAGAGCAAGTTAGTGGTATAGGATGATTTAAGGGTATTTTCGGTGCACCGCACGGGAATTCTTACAACCCTTCATGGAAATACCATCCTGGTTTTAGCTATGGGTAAAAACATGTTGCGATGAACCCTACTTGCCATGTTGCCCCTCCTCCACCACAACACTTTCCACAAGCTCCACACATGCAAGGACATGTGCAAGCACCACCACCTCAAGGAGCATATATCCCACCACCGCGGAGAACTCTCGAGGATACTATAAATCAATTATCACTAGCCAGACTGCAACCAATTCTAGATATGATCGCCTAATTATCATCATAAATACAAGTCTGTCAAAGATACAATCCTCGTTGAGTGTTCAAGAGAAGGGCAAGTTTCCTGCCCAGGGCCAAAGACCTCCCCAAGGTCAAACTAGTGTTAGCTCCACCTCTACTGAACATCAGGAGCAATGCCAAGTTGTGACCACTCTTCGTAGGGGAGAGTCGTTGATTTATCACCTCCCCCATGCGACACAACGAAAGACAAGGAGATTTCGCCCAGTACGAAAGAGGCCGAAGATGTCCCCTTGAATGAGAGTGACAAAGAAGACACTAGTGAGCCTTAGGTAGTAGTGAAACCACCCTCCGTGGCACCGTTTCCTCAAAGATTGATTCCTTCCCATAAAGGAAACCCACGCGATGACGTGCTAGAAGTGCTAAAGCAAGTAAAGCTGAATTTACCTTTCCTCGATGCCATTAAGAAAATTCTAGCTTATGAAAAAGTCATCAAAGACTTGTTTACTGTAAAGGGAAAGATGAATGTAAAGAAGAATGTCTTTCTAGAACAGAATGTGATTTCCATTCTACTTAACGATCTCCCGCCTAAGTTCAAAGATCCCGGGGCACCCACCATTTCCTACGTCATTGGAGAAAATAAAATCAAAAAAGCCTTACTTGACTTGGGAGCAAGTGTCAATATCCTCCCTTATTCCATTTATATGCAACTTGATTTGGGTGATCTCAAGCCCATAAAAGTCACTCTCCAATTAGCGGATCGAACCGTGAAGATCCCAAGAGGCATAGTTGAGGACGTGATCATCCAAGTTGACACTTTCTACTTCTCGGTAGACTTTGTCATTTGGGATACGGATCCCTCCTTCACCTCGAGCAACAATGTTCCCATCATCCTTGGGTGCCCGTTCTTAGCTATAGCTGACCTAATCATCAATACTCAGAATGGGTGAATGCAACTCACCTTTGGGAACATGACCTTAGAGACCAACATCTTCCACAGAGCCCAATATACGGGGGAAGAAGATGATCTTCAAGAGGTGAGCTTCATAGATGAGATAGTAGAGGAGTACTTTGAGGAGAATTACTGTGGCGACGCGTTAGGGTCCTGTTTAGTGTCGAGACACGAGAGTGAGGGGACGTACACTGACTACGAGAGGGAGGTTGGGGAGTTGAGAGAGTTACTCGATGAGAGAGTGTCAGACGAGGACGCGAGAGATGTTAGTTGGGTTTCTAGATTTGAGGAGTTACCTTCGAGGGACACACATGGTTCCCTCCTGCGACAAATTTCTAACCCTTGAATTGAAGAAACTCCCCTCCCATATTAAATATTCATACCTAGGAGAGGATGAGACATTTCCTGTTGTTATCTCCTCTAGCCTAGACGAAGAGGATGAGGGTAAACTTTTGAAAATTCTGAGAAAGCACCAAAGTTCTTTTGGTTGGTGCATTGTCGATTTGAAGGGGATAAGTCCTTTGATTTGCACTCACAAGATCCATCACGAAGAGGATGTAAAATTCAAAGAAGGCTAAATCCCACTATGAAAGAAGTTGTGAGAACCGAAATTATCAAGTTATTGGATGCCGGGATTATCTACCCAATCTCGAATAGCAAATGGGTGAGCCCTATTCAAGTCGTCCCGAAGAAGCCGGGTACGACAGTGATTGAGAATGCTAAGGGAGAGGTAGTTCCCCAACGTACCACCACCGTGTGGTGCATTTGCATTGATTACTGAAAATTCAATGCGGGAACTAGGAAAACCATTTCCCCTTTCCATTTATTGATCAAATGCTTGAGAGAGTAGCAGGCCACCCTTATTATTGCTTCCTTGATGGTTATTCCGGATATAACCAAATTGAGGTAGATGTACTTGACCAAGAGAAAATGACTTTCACTTGCCCTTTCGGTACGTTTGCCTATAAACGTATGCCATTTGGCTTGTGTAATGCACCCGTGACCTTTCAAAGGTGCATGCTGAGTCTATTTAGCGACATGGTTGAGAGAGGACTTGAAGTGTTCATGGACGATTTCAGTGTTTTTGTCACCTCTTTCGATCGTTGTCTAGAAAAACTGGAAAAAGTACTTGCCCGATGTGTGTAAAAGAACTTAGTGATGAATTGGGAGAAATGCCATTTCATGGTCACCGAGGGAATAGCTCTTCGCCACATAGTATCATCCAAGGGAATAGAAGTTGATAGGGAAAAAATAGATGTCATAACTGATCTTCCCCCACTAAAATCGCTCAAAGACGTGCGCTCTTTATTGGGCCACGCGGGGTTTTATAGAAGGTTCATTAAGGACTTTAGCGCCATCGCTAAACACTTAAGCAACCTACTCATGAAGGACACCCCATTAGAGTGTACGGAAGCATGTCAAGGCTCTTTTAAAAAACTGAAAACCATGCTTGTATCCGCCCTCATCATGCAAGTTCAAGATTGGTCTTTACCATTCGAACTTATGTGTGATGCTAGCAATTATGCGATAGGGGTTGTTTTGGTCAAAAGAAAATATAAGCAGGCTCATGTCATCTACTACGCTAGCCAGACCCTTACCGAACCACAACTCAACTACTCTACCACGGAGAAGGAGTTTCTAGTGGTTGTCTTTTCCCTTGATAAATTTCGGTCATACCTTATCGGTTCTCCCATTACTTGCTTCACCGACCAAGCGGCATTGAAATACCTACTTGCAAAGAAAGATGCAAAGCCGCGTCTCATAAGGTGGATCCTACTCCTATAAGAGTTTAATATCTCCATAAAAGATAAGAATGGGGTAGAAAACGTTGTTGCTGACCACTTATCACTTCTTTCGTCCGACGTACCTAGTGATCACATACCCATAGACGAATACTTTTCGGATGAGCAACTTTTTGCTACCTCTTCTTTGCCCTGGTTTGCGGATATAGTGAACTACCTTATCACGAGAGCTATCCCTCCCGATTGGACACCGCAAGATAAAAAGAGGTTTCTTACTTGGTCGCGCATGTTTTTCTATGACGATCCCTTCCTTTTTAAATATTGCGCCGACCAAACCATCCGACGATGTGTACCAGATGATGAGATCCCGAAAGTCATCTGGTTTTGTCATTCAGAAGCTTGTGGAGGCCACTTTTCGATAAAAAAGACCGCCACTAAAATTCAGCAATGCGGCCTCTATTGACCCACAATATTTTGGGATGTGAACGCTGCGTGTAAATCTTGCAATAGGTGCCAACGGATGGGAGCCATTACCCGATGAGACATGATGCCTCTTACCCCCATACTCATCATTGAGATCTTCGACTGTTGGGGTATTGACTTCATGGGTCCTTTCCCCCCGTCCTTTGGTTTCCTATACATCCTTGTTGCGGTAGACTACGTTTCAAAATGGGTGGAAGCTATAGCTACCAAGACAAATGACAACAAAGTGGTGATAAAGTTCCTGCAGGAACACATACTTTCCCGCTTCGGTGCACCGAAAGCAATAATCAGCGATAATGGCACGCACTTTTGCAATAGGTCATTCGAGAAGCTAAAGAGAAAGTATGGTGTCGTTCACAAGGTTGGAACGACTTATCACCCGCAAACGAATGGGCAGGCCGAACTAGCAAATTGGAAAATCAGGAACATTCTTGAAAAGACCATCAATCCTACCCGAAAAGATTGGTCACTTAGATTGAACGATTCGCTAGGGGCCTATCGCACCGCATATAAAAATCAACTCGGCATGTCCCCTTTCCGCTTTGTGTATGGCAAACCTTGTCATCTTCCCTTGGAGTTAGAACACAAGGCGTATTGGGAGATTAAGTAGTTGAATTATGCCCTGGACAAGGCCTGTGTAGCTCGCAAGCGTCAATTAAATGAGTTAGAAGAGCTACGCAATGATGCGTATGAGAATGCAAAAATTTCCAAAGAAAGGATGAAACTCTCTCACAATAGCATCATTCGACGCAAAGAGTTTCTTCCTGGGCAAAAAGTGCTTCTTTACAACTCTCGGCTTCATCTCTTTTCCGGTAAGTTGTGGTCACGATGGTCTGGACCGTTCGTTGTAAGGAATGTATTCCTGCACGGAGCTGTTGAGTTGGACGATTTGAAAGGAGGGAATACATTCAAAGTAAATGGACAATGCCTAAAGCCATATCTAGAGGTGTGTGTGGAATAAGTCGACACCGTTTGGTTGTCGGACCCCGTTTACGGGGTCAATTGAGCTGAAAAATAAGGTCATCGCACCCCCGACGCGTATGGGGTGAGTTCTTGTGTATAGTAGTCGTGTGTGAGTAGGTTAGTTAGGATTTCAGAGCATGGTTCACGAGAGAGATCGGGTTAGCATGCACTTCGAGATAACTTGCATGCATTAAGAGGGTGTTCGAGGAATTTTTAGGGAGCCCTAGGGTCTAGGACGTCTTTAGGGGTATTAGGCACAACAAAGAGCATGAGAGCACACTTAGAATTCGAGAGGAGAGAGAACCCAAACAAACGAACCCACACATTTCCCCAAACCCTAGGCAGAACCGGTTCGGGGTTCCTGGAAGATTCCTCCCCCCTTGTTTCCAAATTCATCATTTTCCCTCCTCTTTCCCCTCCATTCATTGTCCTTCGTTTTCTTCCCTCCAAAAATATTCCCCCCTTCTAACTTCCATCCAAATTCATTCCCTCCATCCCTTCCCTCCCACCCCACTCCAATTTCCCACCAAAACCCAAACCCAAACCTCCACACCTATAAATTAACCCCCACCCCTCCTCCATTTCTCACACAACAAATTCACTCTCCCTCTCCTCTAAATCATATCCTTTCCCTCTCTCTCTCTCTCCTTCCATCATCATGCCGCGTCCCCGTCGAGAAAATTTCCTCCCCAAGAAATATGATGATACCACCGTCCTTGATGACAAGGGTAAAGGGGCATTTAGAAGCGTCCAAGAACGCCATTGGGCCGAGTAATTCTTCTCGGCCATGCGCCTAATCCACATCGAGCGTTTTGTTAATTGGGAATAACTTCCTGGCGATGTCACTGCCCTATTTGATCGCCGAGGGTGGTTCTCTTTCCTCGCTCCAACGAGTAATCACGTGTTTGAAACAACCATCCGCCATTTTTATGCGACCCTAGTTCAAAAATCTTCTACGCTTCACGAGGCATACCTTGATGGTATCCAGATTCCTTTTTCAGCGGCCATCATAGCGCGAAAAATGCATGCTAAAGGGGTGATCCTACCCGTGCCATTCCAATACCCCACAAATGGTGTCCCCTACACCAAAGAAGAATGCATTTCTCGTATGGCACCCGGGGGGGAATGGGTGTGGGAGTCTTTTCCCATAGGAGATCTAGCGGCTATGGTGCGATTCACGCACCTCATTTCTTATGGAGCCATCCACCAAACCACCAATGACTCGGTGGTCTGGTTATGTCACGCAAACTTCCTCTACCACTTTCTAGACCCCGAGAGCACAATCAATCTCACCCAACTTTTCTACGCGGATATCATCAATGCCGCCTACGACGAGTGGGGCAAAGTCGCACTCCCTTACGCCCGTTTCATTACGGAACTCTTGATGGATGTTGGGGTGGATGACCCAGAGCAGAAAATTTGACTCCCCCGCCCCATTGGAGGCACCTCCACCACTCGAAGCGAATGTCAAATGCGTGTGGCTCACCCCGACCGTCCCATTCTCGAAGAGGGTGCGGGGGAAGAAGCACATGATGCCCCGATGATGGACGTGGAAGAGGAAGAAGAGGAGTATGAGGAAGAAGAAGAGGATTCTGATTTTGAGCCCCCGGGGGCAAATTTTGAGCGACGACTTTCGATGGTTGAATCCGGCCTTGACGGGTTCATCACCTAATACAATCAAGATCAAGCGGCTTACCGGAGGGACACAAGTATTACGTACCAACTCCACGCCCACCTTCACCAACTCAACTTCGGCGGACCCCCACCCTCCTTCTTTTATGACCTGTAGATCCCAATGCACCCGGGCCCTCACATCTACCTCCACAATGAACCTATGACTGTTTTGATGTATTTGATTGGTTGTTTGTTGTTGCAAGTGGTTTAAAGGTGCTAGTAGTTTGCTATCCCATCTCTTATGTAACACATGCTCCCCCATTGTTATTATCAAATCTTGCATTTTAAATATATGTTTGTTTTATTTTTTCGCACTTTTAATTCGCTTTGAGTTACATTTTAGTCCTTTTTTCTTGAGGACAATGCAAAAGTCTAAGTTGGGGGGGGGGGGGGGTCACAAGTGCGTATATCTAAAACTTCACAAATTTTCAAAAATGCCCAAAAATCTCAAAAAAATCATAAAACTTTGAAAAATCCAAAAATATTTTTGTTCAAAATATATAAAAATTGGAATTCAATTTTTTCAAAAATATCATTAAAAGTCAGTTTAAAGTCTCAAGTTGTAAAATTCAACATATACCAAGCCGAAATTGACTAAAGATGGAAATTGAGCGAAAATTGAAGACTTAACGAATAAGTGTGGAGATTAACAAATCCGGCTAGATTCGAGCCTATCATTTTTTGCGAGTTTTTAAATCAATCTGAGTTAATTGTTAACTCAAAGTTCTTTTCAGCACCTAAAAAGTCGTCGTGGATCTCAATCCTTTCATTTTGATCGGTTATGAAAATCGTGTGTGATATTGATTTGAAAAACGTGCCAAAATTAATCTCTAAACTTAAATTCATCTCGAAACGCATATGGTAACGCAATTGGCATTTTGGACAGTGAAGTAGGCCCTCGTTTGTTACCCAAAAATATTAGCCATAAAGAGTTGTGAAAAATCATCCCTTTTGTAGCCCAAAAATTGAGCCGAATATTTTTTTCCTTTATTTTGATAACCCGAAAAACCCAAATATCCCGGAATTGAGAAAAATGGAAAAATTAGAATTTAAGTCCGAAAAGTGCAATAAAAAGGTGCAAGAAAAAAAAATAGATATGCTAAACAAAAATAACAAGGAAAGAAAAGCGTGAAAAATAAAAAAAAAATAGAAAAAGAAGAAAAAAATGAGCAATAGATCGGAAAAGCACAAATGGACATCATAAATGACTTTTCCAATTCCAATCTTTCCTACCATTTTCATTTTACCTAATATACCTTAAAACCCGAAAAAGTCCTAACCGAGTCTAAATTGCGAAATTGGTTACCGCGTGGAGAGTTAAGACACCAAAAGATAATAAAAGAGATTAAAGGTATGAATTAGAGGCAATGTTCCCGTTTTTAAAACCGTAATCCGTTGATGAGATCCTATCACTATAAAATTTCCATTTTTCTTCTTGTATTCGTGACTTTGCGTCCATTACATTTACTCGTTACATCACGCATACCGAGAGAATAGCCACATTCTGAGTGATTCGTTTGAGAGAGCATTCCATGAGAAGTTTAAATCAAAACGAATTTTCGGGTAAGTAACGTAATGATCAATCGGTGGAAATTCACAGTTAAATTTTCGGCTTCGCACACACGCAGTATGATTTGAGACTATTGAGCATGACTTGATGATGACTATTTTCTTGGAAAGTTTGAATTATACAATTTTTGCGTATTTTGAATTTTATTTGAGTCGAATTTTGTGGGTATATTCTCTGCAAACCCTCACGAGACACCACTCGTCCTACTAGGGTAACCTAGGGGTTTAAAGGCTTGTTGCATACGCTAAATGCAATCGCTTGCCCGCGAAAGAGGTATTCTATCCCAATAAAATGTTTAGAGGAGTTAGTGACTTTATTCTTTCTCTTTTACATTGCTCGGGGTGCACAAAGTTCTAAGTTAGGGGGGTTTGACTAGGCATGAATATTGAATATTTATTCCCCTACTTTCGGTATATTTATGAACCCGAGTGATGCAATCGATATGGATTGAACTCACATTTATGCTACTAACCTTCGTTGACAAGTATTTCGTGTTTCGTGTTTCTCCTACTTGTTTTACAGGTTAATTATACAAGCAGAGCAAGAGAGAAGTCGAAACCATAAAAGAATGCTAGGAAGGCAAATTCAAGGGAATTTTGGTAATTTTGTAGCCAAATCCTGAAGGAGGAGTCAACTGGAAAGTTGAAAAGCTTGGAACACCGAGAACACTGAAAGAAACGACACCCAAATCCGAGTTACGATTAAGGAGTTACGACCAATTGAAGTTGAAGAAAAATCCAAGGAAGAAAACAAGAAAAAATTAAGTGTTAGAATTGAAGAAAAAGGCACCCAAGCCAGCGAAATTTCCCGAACCCAATGTCAAACCGGTTTGGGGTCGAACCGGTTCGGGGTACATGCGAACCGGTTCGGGGGTCCTGAAGCGCGAATTTGTTCCTTTATTATTATTGGTCCAAAGAGTCCCATGAAGTTAAAACTCCTTCTAAAACAGATTTGGACGTATTTAGTGACCTAGGAACAACAGTTATGAATAGTTTTTTTTAGTTTTGGTAGAGAGAAAATGAGAAGATCATCTAGGAACATAAGTTGAGTTAATTGCCGCAAGATTGATAAAATTACGGGTTTGTTTTCAAGTTGTAATCCAAGTTCCATTATTATGATTATTGTTCTTGCATGGTAATTTTTCTTGCGTGATTTGAATAAATTTCTGGGTTCATAACACTTATTTACATATTTCAATCTAGTTTCATCATGATTTCTTCCGCATGCAACGTTCCTATTTCATGCATCATTCAGTTTAATTTGTCCGGCTAGGTTTAAAAGGCCGGGATGCATGAACCCAACCTGATGTGTTATGTGCATGTGTATAACATTAATCCTCTGAATTTAGTGATTGATTACGACTGTATTGCGTAGGAACACGACAATTGTAGATCTTTATTTCTCATTTTCTTCTGATTAACCGGGATACTTTAGAGTGCAATTCGAGTTTAACTATCGCGATACCGATTTACTCATCCTCAGATTAAGTATGATGCGGGCTTGAAACTCATATATGTAATGCTTGGGAGTACTAAATTCTGGGTCTAATTAATCAGTTAAGTTTATGATTAGTATTATAACTGCAATACACTAGGGTTGGGGGATTGAATTCCCGTCCTGTTTTTCTCATCAAATAGTTTAAAGTTTTAAATCAGTATTCATCAGTATTTTAGGTAATTTAGTATAATTGCATCTTTTCATAATTTCGTAATTGCATCTAGTATAATCATTCCCAAAACCAATCATCTTTCCTTTTTCTTTTCAGAGTCAGAGTTAGGATTTCCTTGTCTATCCAACGTCGTCACAACTCTGTTGTCCTATTTCCCTGTGGATACGATCCCGACTTATTGGATTTATTACTAACGCGACAGGCTTGCACTTGAGCCTAGAGAGAACGCACATTAGAGACATTTTCTAACACTACAAGAAAACTACTTTTTTATGGCATTTATTTTGTGGCATTTTTAAAAAAGTGTTGAGAAAATATAGTTTTGTTGGAAGTTTTTATTAAGTGTGGAAGATTTACCCTTTTTATTTTATAATAAGCGCCCTTATTTATTTTCGATCTCGCGCTTATTCCTGCCCCCGAAATATCCCCCACACCAAAACAACACAGGCGCCAAAATTATCACATACCAAATCCTTCTCAAACAATCAAAACCCTAGAACTCATCCTCGTCTCACTCTCCCTCACCCCAAATCAATCGATCGGGAGAATATACTTCAAATTCTCTTCGTCGGCAGAGCATTGAAGCTCGCTGCAAGTAGAACACTCACATTGCAGGTTTTTCGCTCCCCCCCCCCCCCCCCTCTTTATTGATTGGTTTTTACCAAATAAATGATATTGAGCAAAAACATAAAAGGTTTGATTTACATTTGGCATCATTCTTGTTTGTAATTAGTTTATGCTTATGATTAAATCTATTTATATATTTCGACCACTACACAAATTGATTCGGGTTTTACACAATTTGTGCTCGTTTTTACATGGGGGATTTTTGATTTTACATGGAGGTGGTTTACGATTTTAGTTTATTTGTTTAAAAGTAGGACTTTTGTTTATTGGGTTTACGATTTCAATATATATGTGTGTGAGTTTAAAAGTAAGAGTTTATTTTAAAGTAGGAGGTTTGTTTACGATTTCAGTACCTGATTGGGATTTATAAGGTTTGGGTTACAAGGTTGTATTTGATAAAATGTTTTAGATTTATATCTCACAATTTTGTATTCATTGTTACAGGTTTATTTTAGATCAAATACCCAGTTCATCTGTGGGCTAACATGTATTGAGGTTAGTTATTTACTTTGATGTTTTTTCTTCTATTGGCTAACATATATTGATGTCTATATCTACATGTGTGCTTTATCACCAATTTACAAATAATTACAAATCAATAATCTTATTTTGAAATCATGTTCTCTAATATATTTGTTTTTTCAGCTTAGTAGAAACTAAAACAGTTCCTTTGCTAGCTAGATTCTTGGGATTGTCATATTTATGAAGCCTCCAAGATAAATGACGTGTTTATTTTCTTTGATTTGCATTGATTTATTTAAAATTTGCACCAGTTTAACTTTATTTTCAAGGTGCTTAATTTATTTCACTATATTTTTGACAAAAAGCTTGATAGAGTAAAACATATAATATTCTTAGTGATATATGCATTTAGATTGGTTTGTCTCTTATGGTGTGTGCATCTAGAATTTTTGAGATTCCATAGTATCTAGGCATCACAAGAGACAGGTTCAATTTAAGCTTAGATAAATATGAGGTGCAAACATGAATTATTTGATATGTTAGTGTTTTGTGGAGAAGGGAGCTGCATTAGTTATAATCATCATGTTTATTTTCGAAACGTATGGTTCTTATATCTGTATTTTTAGACCTATATAGAAGTATGCTTATAAAAGTGAGAATCTATTAAAGTTCTATACCGACTCAAATGTGAATATGTATAATATATATTGAAACTCTACACTGACTCAATTGTGAAAATCTATGTTGGCTTTTCCCATACAGAGTTTAAGTCAAATGTTAAATGACGATTATCTTTTATTATACAATGCTGACAATGGGGTTTCAATATTGTTATAATAGAGGGCTAAAAAGTACTTTATGTGCGACACAACTCTACGAATAGATATTATGGTGACCTCATACATGGCTTCATTCCTATCAATCCACATTCCCCAAATGCTAAAGGCATGTATAATGGTTTTAGAGGAGCCTTTAATAAGACTAGTCCGTCAACTAATCAGTCTGCCCCTGATGGAAGTATTTATGGTATGGACAACATAAAGAAAATTAAAATGATGCCAAACTTCTTTGGCTATATCACTCTCTCCGAATAGGTGATTCGAGTCTTCTTCATTGTGTTCTTTGCAACAACAGCGCATAAATGGATCTTTGATCTCCAATTTCCTAATAGCTACATCAAGTGGAAGTTTGTCTCTCAAAAGTCTCCAAAGGAGAATAGAGATTTTAATTGGAATACCTTTGTTCCAAATTAGAGAGTTGGTCCACGATCTCACCCTGTTTGTTCTAATGGATTGCCAAGAAGTTTTCATAGAGAATGTACCTGACTGCTCTTTAGTCCAAACAAAAGTGTCATCCAATTCCATACTCAAGGTCTGCATATATACTATTTTGTACATTGCTTGCTGAGGTGGGCTAATGGGTAATTTGAAAATATTCCATTCCTCATTGTCTTCCAACATCTCCTTAACTAAATAATTAACATGTCACCCTTATAGAGCTAAAGGACCATCACCCATCCAGTTATCCCAACAAAAATGAATATTTCCTATGTTAATAAGCCACCGCGAGTGATATTCATCTATGTCTCTGTTCTTTATCATTCTTCTCCAAATGGTAGACCCCCCTTTAGCAATATTCAGATTTATTATAGGTTTGATTTTAGGTTATATATCCTTTTTCTATTTTCGTTTATCATTTTTCGTTGTGGGATTGAAGTGATTTTGAATCATTCAATTTAATGTACCTTATTTGTTTCTGGTAAACTTTGATGAAATCAAATGTTATAGTTGGTTTCTCTGCTATCTTTCATGAATCAATTTCTTGTTTAATTCCAATCACCTGAAATTTTTGAACTGGCATCTCAAACTAAAGAGGTAGACTACAATTTAGGGTTTAACACTACTTTATAGTTATAGGTGTGATATTCTTCCTCTTTTATACACATTAGGGATTAATTTGATCGTGTATAAAATGTTTGGGCTTTCTTTTGTTTTTTCATTTTTAAGTTTCATCATGTTAAAATTTTATTTCACACTAGATTGTTAGACCCCGTAATACTCCTTTTACTTGTGTATGGTTTAGAAATTTCAGATCTTCTTTGAGACTTTGAGGTAGTTTGGATAATTTGTTTAATCATGAATATTGTAGTATTTTAGATAAGGTTTCTTGTCGAAGATTGACTTAATAGATTTAGACTTGGTTCATTTAGGTTTGATATTTCTAGTATAAGTTTGTTAAAATTAATATTAGTTTGATATATATATATGTATATATATATATAGACACACACACACACACACATACACGTGAAGTTGAGGAGGAGTCACTTGATGTTGATGCACACAATGTGTTTGATTATGAGAATGACTTGTACACTACAATGATTGGGTACCTACTTGAGGTTCTTAATATTTTTATATTGTGTTGATGGATATGGTTAGTCGGATTAACCCTTTTTTTGGGAAGCACATATAAACTAGGATTTTTAATCTCATGACCTCCACTCGTATGAGAAATCTCAATGCATCTCGTTAGCTTCATAGTTCATCTACTTTTATGTATTTTTTTTTTATTTTGTGTGATTTGTTCAGTGGCAATTTGTTTTTTTTTTATTAGATATTGAGAAAATGGTGTCGACAAAAAGGATTATTGTTCGAAGTATTTTGATTACACCTGAAATTAGGTAAGCCGTGTTTCGGTAATTTGTGTGTGGATACTACTCTGACCCCATTATTGTCGATAGAGGCAATTTATTTTGACTATCCTATTTTTTATTTTCTATTTTTTAGTATATGTTGTTTTATATAAAAATATGTTGGTAACCTCTTTTTTAATTGTGTTTACAGGACGAATTATGGAGCCTACGTTGTATTGCAAGCAAGAATACCTTACTAAGAACTCAATGACCTTGGTTCACTAATGTTGAGGTAATATATGAATCCAACTACATCTTTTATTGCATTATAACTGATCATTCATTAAGAATTGTTGTAAATTAATTGATTCATTAATGTGTGTCAAAATGCATACATGTTTAGCTTAATATAGAGAATTGAAAATTGAGATGATGTCAATTAGTCAAGGTGCCAATGTGCCATAGTTTGTCTCTCGACTAGCACCTGTATATCGTTCAAAACTAAGTAAAATGGTAGAAATTCACCGTCGTGGACATAAACATTCTTGTCTACCATGTAAATCCTTGTATACTTTTTCTTTTCAATAGTCCTTATCTTTCTTTAAATTAGATTTATTCTTTGTTTTATAAGGATTTCCTCCATAATTTTGTTTGTTTTTAATGGTTGTGTTTCCATGATTAAAAGAGGCATTTGATTTCAAGAAGATAAAACTTATTCGGGGTCCGTTACGATATGTTAATGTTTGCTTGTCTCAACGATTTCAGTACCATATGATGGTCATAACATTTTCTCTAGCTTCAACTTAAGGTACCATATATACTAATATTTTCTTATAAATGGTTATTACTTATACGATTAGTAATGCTTTATGGCTTTAAGGTGGTGGAAAAGTAAGAAACATTAACTCGGATATAAAATGAAAACATAATTAATGTGGTAGAACATAGAAGTAGAACACAGAATGTTATGATGATATATGTTTGTTATTGGAACAAAAGAGTCTATATGTATAACTGAAGCTACGTTATCTACCAAATCTAAAATGAAAGGGAACATTACAATAACTCTATATAACTCTAATCGACCTCTAAGTTATTCCTATATTTTATTTGTAATAGTTTATTATTCGTTATTTTGACTTTAAAGGGAATGTTTTTGGCCCCTCGTCACGTTTCTGTGAGGAGAGCCAAAACAAATGTTGAAGGCAGAGTTAGTACATGTTTCCTAAACTATTAAAAGATACAAGACAACATAGTTACAATCAGTTTGATAAATGTTTTGACCAACCTTGAGTAGTTCGAGGGTCTTGTTGTAACACACCTGACATTAAGTACTAGTTGTCAAAATGGAATATCTCCCTGTCTAATTATGTAACATTAAGTACTAGTTGTCAATATTCCCTCAACATTGGAATTTTAATACATCTCTCAATATCAATACTTCATCAACCTGAGGAGAATGTGTATCTACATCATAACTGTAGAGAATAATGGTTTTCATATAACTATGATGCCTTCAGCAAGAACTCCGTAATACTGAAATAACTTCTGAAGGGTAGGAAGCATATAACTGAACACATTTCTTTAATATCTTGATGATTTATTTCTTAGAACTAGCATGTTTAGTAGATTGTAACTTAATAACCAAAAGCGAGAGAAACTTATTATACCACACCATAGTTGTTAAAGGCGTGCCTAGGAGCACATAGGCGTAACTATAGCGCCCCGAACAAGTCCAAACACAACCTCTTGAAACAGGGGCATCTAGGGACTTCAAGCGCAAGGTGAGGGCCTAGGCACGCATTACTATATCTCTCAAACTTTCTGTTAATTTTTTTGCTGTAATGATTATCCTCTTTTTATAAACTACATGTTCTTTGTTTAATGACATTTTCAATGTTGGAGTGGTTCTCCCATGCCCATGAATATAACATTAGTTATGGATCCAACATCAGTTATAAGCAGGCGTTGAGCAAACATAGCCTGCTGCACTGTTTTAGCAGTAGTTAGATTTCTCTGCAGACTTCTGATTATTTGAAGTCAGTGAGAATATTCTCACAAAGAATAACTCAACTTCCTACTTCCATCAGATGTCATAACAATATCTTTCACATGCACTACCTTGATTATAGAGGAATTGTATTGTTTTCACATGCACTGCCAGCAGGAGTTAGTCAATGTATGTTTTCGTGTGACTTTTTAAGCTGCTGATTGTTGTGGAATTGTATTGTTTTCATTACATAATGTGTTTGAATCCCCTCAACCAAATTTTCTAGTGAAAACGAGGAACCATTTCTAGCCAAAAAAAGCTAACATTTGTTTTAATTTATTATTTTTTCCCACAGACCTAGTGATAAAATGATAATTGATCTTTTTATTGTTTATTTCGTTATGCAAATTGTAACATGCATTTGATTACAGCGTTTGTCCATTGTTACTGTATCTATAACGAGGGCTGCTTTGGAGTGCTGTCACACGATAAGTCTGTCCTGAATTGGTGTCTAAAATTGTGTGAGCTAAATTAATAAATAAGGGTAATGTGAAAAAAATACAAGCATGGTCATCTTCTTATTTTTGGTCTAAATATTTGAATATATATCCATGTTTTGTGCTTTGATTTCTACTCAAACAAGTATAAGCATGGCTCATCTGCTTATGGATCTCAAACCCATAGAAGAATTCAAGAAGTTTATGACATTTTTGAGCAGTTACTACTGAAATTTGTGGTTTTATATGTGGTTTCAATTTGTTGGTAACATTTGGTTTCCTACTAGTTGCTGAAGCTTACATTTACGCATGCCCTGTTTGCTCAAAGTCACTGTGACATGTCTAGCACGTGGGAACAACTGGACAAAAAGGTACAATATTGAAGCTTTACTGAAAGAAACCAGTAATAAACTTTATATTGTTTTATTTACTATTTTAACGGTTGGAAATTTGGGATTTAATTCTTTAGCTAACCCGTTTTGAAAATGTAAATCCAGGTTGCTTGTCGCTAATGCCTCAATTGTACCAAAATAAGAGGGTAAGAAAGATCGATATACTAGCCAATTTATGATTTCCTATAACTTAGTAATTCAGCTATTTACTGACAATTCACTATTGTAATCATCTAGGTTTGGATAATTTTCAATGATCGGGGGAAACATCTGAGGTAATTTCCCATATTGTTGCACTCAAGTGCATAAAATGCAATTCCTAGAAACTCTAGGCAAACACTGCATGTACTTGATCCTGAATGGATCTACTGTTTTTTTGTGATAGATGTAGCAAAATATTATTATGTTATAATATGAGACACTGATATAAAGTGAAAAAGTTACTTGAATTCGCCAATATTGATCACAGGGGTCCTACTTCAATATCGAGATACAACTTTCTTTTAGAACATGACAAAAGTATAATCTATAGAAAAATAGAAAAGAGGTTTAGTATAAGAAATAAGACGATAAAATAGTCTTTAAGGCTTGGACATGAGAAGTAGCGAGTAATTAACATAATTATAAAATGTAGTCTCTATTTATCGATTTTTTCTTGGTGTCCTACTTATAGGATATCCCCTGTCAGTCTGTCCGTGTCATTGCAATTAATTTAAATAACACCTATATGACTATGCCTTCATTTTTTTCATCTATGGGTGTGGTTTTCATGTCTGTTCACCGGATTCATCTCCTAATGTGTGGATTAGTCACCACGAAGGCTCTCAACCTCATATGTGTCACCGAGGACAAACATTACGTTAAGGTCACTGGTACGCCCCACGACTGGGATGTTTTGTTCTACATTTTTCAGTTTGTTAAGGTTATCTTGTTGTTCACTATTACTATCTTCATTGGGACTGGATGGTCATTTTTGAAACCTTTTCTACAAGAGAATGAGAAGAAGGTGTTGATGATCGTGATCCTTCTACAGGTCTTGGATAATGTGGCCTCCGTTGTCATTGGGGAGACCGGGCCATTTATTAAGGACTGGGTGACCTGGAATCAGGTATTTTTATGGGTGGATATCGTGTGTTATTTTGCTATTATTTTCCCCATTGTGTGGTCAATTAGGTCATTGAGGGAGACGTCCAAGATGAATGGGAAGGCGGCTAGGAATTTGGCGAAATTGACACTGTTTAGGCAGTTTTATATTGTGGTGATTGGGTACTTGTATGACACCAAATTTTTTGTTTTTGCGCTTAAAAAAATTGCAGCGTATAAGTACCAGTGGGTGGCTAGTGGGGCCGAGGAGATCGCGAGCCTTGAGTTTTATGTGGTGATGTTTTATATGTTTAGCCGGGTTGAGAAGAACGAGTACTTTGTTCTTGACGAGGAGGAGGAAGAGGATGAAAAGATGGCACTTTGGGATGAAGAATTTGAACTTTAAGTTGATAGTTAAGAGAGCTCGTGTTTGGTTGGTTCTCCTTTTGAATTATATTGTTCAACATTGTGAGTTATTTAGTGAAGTTACAAGTAGATTTCTTGGAACATTCTGTTTTCATTTATTGTTCTGTTTTCATGTTCTAATAACTCTTTCTTATAATGAAACAGTTATTGTATTTTATATATATGGTTAATAATGTATGTTTTGTCGTTTTATTAATCATATTGATACATTTCCTCAGGTCTCACCACAAAAGTTTGAACAAGAGTCATCCATTGAGTCAGAAAAATCTATGGCGGAATCAGCATTTGAGAAACTTCAGGTTTGCATTTCTTACTTCCTCTTATTCTGACGGGGTAATCAATTTAATATTCGGTTTGTAATTTCTATATCCCTCACCAAGAAAAAAGACGAAAAAAATGAAAAACACACATTCAGTAGAGACTAAGTCGTGACAAACAAGGATGGCAAATTATTAAATAAAGTAACTAAAAATAAAGTAGAGGTGGAACATGACAGCTTTGAGAAGGAATTCATCTGGTGGCATTTGTACAACCCACTCAAAAAATTAAAAAATAAAAATAATAATTTGTAGCAAAAACTAACAATTGTATTATTTATTGTGCAAAAATAATGGTGTTGAGCTTTTGCAGTGGTGGTGTTGCTTCGACAACACACACGTGGACGGCATTTTCAGGACGTGGTTCTCATGATGTGTGCGAGTCATAAATAAAAATAGTATGCATGATCTGGGCAGGCCTCCTGGTATTGTAATAAGCGCCGCAACTTCATTTTGGATTATAGCTCAAATAAAAAACTAAGTGAATTGTACAAACAAATCAGCATAGATCCTTCTCGTGGTTTTTTGCTATATGGTCCTCCTAGCACTAGTAAAACTGTGCTTTCCAAGGCTGTTGAAATCATACTATTGCCATCTTCCTTAGACTAGTTGGATCTGAATTTGTACAGAAGAATTTGGATGAGAGTCCATGAATGGTTCGTGATGTATTTTTCCTTGCGATAGAAAATGCTCCTGCAATTATTTGCATTGACGAGGTAGATGAAATTACTACTGCTGGGTTTGATACTCAGACAGGAGATGATAGAGAAGTTCAACGGATACTCACGGAACTCTTAAATCAGATAGACGAATTTGACGAGATAGTGAATGTGAAGGTTATAATGGCCATAAATAGAGCTGTTAAATTCTTATTTCTACAAATGAATTTGTGGATTATAGTTAGCTTGGGAATTTTTGGGGTTGTGGGTGTTATTTAATTTTTGGATATTATGATCTAGCTAGATACATATTGTATTAGAATTTTGGTTGTGGATATGTAACGAGTTAGTGATATTATGAGTTTTTGACTATGGATATTTTCTATTTGTAATATAAAAGATTTGCATTACAAGTGTCGATTTTGTACCATTCAAATATATGTATGTGGTATTTGTTTTAATTTTTTATATTTAATTGTGTGTTTTTGAAAAACTCATATAAATGAAATTTCTTTTATTGAAGTTTTACGAACATTTATGTCATCACTTGTTATGATAGTTTTGGAAATTGTAAAAACTGACATAAGTGACTTTTTTTTTTGTAGTGAAATACAACATTTGTTATAAATAATTTTTTTAACAATTGTTCCCACTCAATGTTTCTAAATAATACTAACATTTTGTTTAATACCACTACCATCATTCTCGGTATTTTTTTAGTGCCGCCAAAAGTGTGTTGAACATTTAATAGGTGTCGCAAAAGGTTATTCTCAACATTTTTAATGCCGCGAAAAGATTATTACCAACATTAATATAAATGCGCCCAAAAGTTTTTTTGAAGCAATTTAAATAATGCTGCTAAAAAATGCCGCTAACCTTTTGTGGCATTTTTTAAAATGCCGTTGTTTTTTACCACATTGGCTATTACCGCACTTGTGGAAATGCCGCCAAAAGTGCCGCCAAAAGTGTTCCCAGCATTTTTAGTACTTTTCTCGGCATTTAATTTGTGCCGGGAAAAATCAATATTACTGTAGTGTAAGTCGCGTCACTGGTACTTAAATCAGATTTCCCCACCCAAACAACCTTAGATTTAAAAAAATCAATTATGATTTGAAAAGGCTGTTTGTGGGACAGAGTGGGCTTCTTAACTAGTTCAGTTTTATTGTAAAATCGAGCTGGACTATTTTGAGTTTGCAGTTTTTTCTAATAGAATTCAATTAAGTGACCATTTTTATGACAAAAATCACAACAACAAAATTTCCTATAAACAGGGTTGGAGGGGACAACATGATTGTGAGCAGGTCTAGAGTTAGCCAAGTTTGCCCTTTTAAAAAAGAAAGGTTCTAAATGACCCATTTTAAAGCAAAAACCACATTGAAAAGTAGGCTTAGTAGTTTGAAATTTCTTTTCATATTCGGTTTGCCTTAATTTGCCTAAAATAGGTCTATTTTGTCCTAATTTCTTAAAACAAATTTTTTGCAAATGTCCACTTTTATGACAAAAACTGCATTTAAACACATGTCTTTTAACATATTTGTAAGACATCCTAATTTCATTAGACTCGGAAAATTGTTCTTTTGAATTAACAAAACTTGTTACATCAAACTCCTCGCCCTCAAATCCAAGACCTTTTGTAGGAACAAAATCAGAATAAGGGTTGGTTGGATCATAGCAAGTATTTTTATTAATAGTTTTGACTGCATCACCAGCATTCCAACAACCTTTTAACTTGTTCGAGGTGACCTCTTGTTCATTTTTACATTCATCATATTTATTCAAAATAGCCTTAAGTTCAATTTGAGATTCATCATATTTAAACAAAATTTCCTTGTTTTTAGTCTCAAGAGAGTGATTCAAATTAGTTAGCATAGCAGTCCTCAATAGCAACCCTTGAAGTGTTCAAACTCAGCAAGGTATAAATGTATGCCCAAAGACATAAACCAGCAAACCACAATTCAAACTCACAAATCACATACTACATCGACAAGCCAACACGAGAGTATTTAGAGGGTACAAGTTTATCACACAAAGCTTGAACAAACACACATAGAAATGGTGAAATGTCGAGAGAGAAAGTGAGAGAAAAGAAATATTGGCTGAGTAAACAAATAAAAACCCAGGAATCGTTAAAATCCTCATCGCAGGAACAATATACTAGTCCCATAATGGCACATGTATGTAAATAATTAACACACACCCAAAGGTCAAAACCGTAACACCACAAGGGCATCCGGGGAAAAAAACGGAAGGCCAAAAGTCAAGGATAATAAAGTCAAAATGCAATTAGGATAAGGGGCAAAAGGGTCAAAACCAATGAGACAGTCAGGCATCCCAGACATGCCAACACGAAGAATCAAAAAGACCAAAAACTGCTAGACCTTGGGCAACAACACAACGAGCCAAACCGCCAACTAAAATGGCATAAAACCACTATAAACTCAACCATTTTAATATAGGGATATAAGCGTTTGAATTTAAACAAATGTAATGTTAAACTCACTTGTTTTATATATAAAAAACGTAACACAATAATTTAAACAATAAAGATTATATTAAAAATATAGAAAATAATATAATGATAAGAAAAAAATATTTTAGAAAAAGTTTATATTAAAAATAATTTACGAAATAAATTATAACTAGATATTGTAGAAGTAATTTTTAACTTCAAAATGTTGAAAGCAGAAATGGAGACTCTAAAAAAAAGAAAGTAAATAACACAGTCTCAAAATTGAGACAACAAAATAAGGGACAATTATATATATATATATATATATATATATATATATATATATATATATATATATATATATATATATATATATATATATATATATAAGGTAGTTGCATGTACACGTAGATATACGTGTTAGAGTCTCCTTTTTGCTATTCGATTCTATACTGCATTCTTGTTTTTTCCTACTGGGCATTCGACTCATTCCATCATCTTTATTACGACGGGTTGGGTCTATTTTGTATTTTGAGAGTGTTATACATGTAAGTATTCTCTTTTTATTTTTATGTCTGTAGATCTGTATGATTGAATTTCGGGGAAGCTTCCCACAGGTCCCTCACGTAGATTGATTTAAATGGATATGACATGCTAAACAAACGAAATGTTAAATAAATAAAACTGAACTAGAAACATTATGTAGGTTGTTTCATTGCACTTCACACCTATCGCTAGGGTCGGACCGGGTTAACCATAGGTAACCCATAAATTCGGGTCGGGGCATTACACTTCCCCTTTTTGCACGAAATGGCAAAGAGAAGTTGAAAAACATACCTAACGGGTATACCATGACAATACTAAAAAACAAAAATCTAGATGACCATGTGAAACAATCAATGTTATAATAAGATAAGATAATCTAGATAATCATGTGAAACAATCAAAACATGTCCGATATAATGTGAATGTCAAGTTAGAAACAAGAAGATAAGATACATCAAGCATGTAAGCAAGTAAAACAGGATAAATGATATAAATCTATCTAACTTGAATGAGATAACAAGAATAATGAATATATCAATGATAAGGAACAAAACATATGGATAACCATAAAATCCATAAAACTAATAAAATGTACAAACATTCAAATACAAGATAAAATACTCTAAAACAAAATAGGAGTAGTAACAGACAAATATCCATCACAAATATCCAAAGCACCAATGGAAAAAGTACACAAATATCTAAAAAAATAACAAATAAAGATAAAAGTTAAATCTTTAGTCCTCCTCAGTTCACTCATCCATAATCTCATCATTCTCATCTAATCATTATCATCATCGATATCAAAAGCAGCAGAAGAAAGAGTTGGAACATGAGTAGGGTCTGGTGTAGGAGGAGGTGAAGATATAGAATCACGAAAATCTTGTACAGGTCGAGCATGTCTCAGATAACTGACGATAAAATTCACACTATGCAGTAGCTAAGTTGTACCTCTATCCATATTATTGATACGATAATACAAGTGACCATACATCCGAGCAATCTATGTATTCATCTAATCAAAATAATCTCGCATATAAGCAACTAAGTATCAAAATATGAGCACGAGGAGATGGTGAAGAGGCTGGAGCTTCCCTTTAGGTAAATAGGTTGTGTAGGAGGTTAGTGTGAAGTCTGATTGGTAGAGTGTGAAGTGCTAAATCTAGAGATTGGTCCTGTAATCGCAGAACCATCATCTGAATAAAGTTTCAAAACACCTTAAAAATAAAGGTATTCGATGATCATATGACCATAGGGTACGGCCTACTGATATGCATCTATACAGGCATGACACATCAGCTCGAGAATAAGACGGGAGTAATTTATAGAGTCACGGTTAAATAAAGCATACATCAACCGTCTAATAGAAAAGAGGAAAGTCATGGGAACGACGCCTATGCATGATGTTATAGACAACCAAAAAGTAAAGTATAAAATACTTCTTCCTCAAAGCAGTCCGAAGAAACAGACTTCCAAACCAATTCATATTCCCAACAGTATGGAGTGTAACAACTTGATCATGTGTAATAATAGCTCTATCAGTAAAAGGTATATAGTCGGGATGATCAACTATCGCAACACTAAGATAAGAGGCAAGAATATCTTATGTCAAAATAATCTCATAACCACAAACATACTAGGTCAAATTCATAGGGTTGCTGGTGGTCACAATCATGTTTGCAGAAATCGTGAACCAGAGTGAGCCTGAATTAAGGGTAAAATAAACTGTCCTTCCTTGATTCTCTCAATATGCTCTAAATCCACATCTTTCTCTGTCATAAATGCTCTAGACATGAAGATAGAAGGTAAAATAGCACATTATTTAGTAAAAAGTATCCTAGAGCCATCAACAATAATATCAGAACTGGAATCGAGGCGTTCGTGGCTTGAGAACAAGTTCACAATGTATGTGGAGGTGAAGGCGGTGATGCTCTAGAATGAGAAATCCCACGAGGACTACTCGAGGGTCCAGATAAGTTTTTCACGACCCATGCTATCAGAAATAGTGTGTAAAAAGAACATAGAAGAAGAAATGAAATAAATCCAAATCGTTAATGGGAAAAGATAACGTATGGAAACATAAAATCCCAAAAATCAACCTCAGAGCACAAATCAAAACCCTAGATAGATGCAATCAACCTAGATAAACTCTAATTTAATTAAATCAACAAGAAAAAAAAATGATGACTTACACACTAGATGAAAAACAAGAAAAATTTAAAAATAGGGGTTGAATAAGAGAAATGACGGAATGTACTCCAGATACATCAATAATCAATCACACAAGAGTAAAAATATGATATTGAACTGAAATTTCCTAGGGTTTGAGCTCTAGGGTGTTGGATTTGAAATACGAATGAATAAGACCGATTTTTTCTTTCCAATGTCTGAAGTATGGTGCAAGTTCTATCGTGCGTACGAACTATTTTGGCCAGTACACTAATCAGGGAAATTTCCTAAAAAAAAACACTGTATAATCGCAAAAACCTAATCTCTAAAAATATGTTATGAATGGTATGCAAATGCATGTAAAATCATTGATGTATGAGACGTTAAGCATAGTTTTGAGATAAAATGCACAAATCAAAATACTCCCTTTCTTTCTCTCTCTCACACACAAATGCACATATATACAAAATGCAATCTCTAATGTGAGAAAGTGTGATAGTGATTAGGCATTATATGATAATAATTAATTGATAAAAAAAATTCCTTCACATATTGAACAATGTCATAGTTTGATAACACATTCAACATAAACATCAATTAATTCCAAAACAAAGTTTAAAATTTCCTTCAACCACAACTTTGTATTTCAAACATGGCATGATTTGTCAACAAATATGGATTACAAAATAAGACGAATACGCATAACCGTGTCATAAAAAATACAAATGCTGCTTAAGGTTATCACTAATCAATATCCTTTCAAGATCTCATTAAGTGATAGATTCTAACCATAATTCTCCTTCAATGATGCTTAATCCCAAAAGTAGATATATAAATATTCACTATAAGAAAGTGTAAAATTACCCTATCTTGTTTTTATATGCCTTGGATTTTGTAGCACTTGGTTTTGCCTCTTTCCATCATTTTTTAATTTTCCTATGATGGCTTTCACACATGCTTCAGCAGACACCTATTGATGATACTTAAATTCGAGTCAACATTACATCACCAATGGTAGGCCTTTACATTTATGAAAACTTTTCCTCAATCAACTCCATAAAGTAAAATGTAAAATAACACACTCTTAAATAGACCATAGAAATGTTTCAAGCAGAAATAGATTTAATCATGATTGAGTCAAGAACAAAAAGAAAAAGACATAACTATAGTCGTAGGCATCAAGTGATATGCAAGTAAAAGTGTAGAGCAAAATCACAACCAAAGATTTCAAACAAAAGGCAAAAGCTATAACTATGGCGATTAAGCATTAATTCTTCATATTTATCCCTGTAATTTATAGGCTTTTATCATCTTATGGGATATAAATTAAGTTGATTTATCTCATATCATTGCTACTGACATCTTCTATATAGTGCATTGAGTTTTATTTATTTCTTTTACATTTTGCAGGTATTTTATACAAGTGAAGAAAGGAGAAGACTCAAAATCAAGAAAGAAAGAAAAGACGAAAAGTTAAGGGCAAATTTATAATTTTATACTAGGAATTTGGATGCGGAACTTAAAGGAAAGTTGAAGACATCGAGTTCACAAGAATGTAGGAAGAAATAGCCTCCAAATTCGAGTCCCGGTTGACAAGTTATGAAGCTTCAAAATTGAGAAAAAACCAAGGAAGAGAAAAGAAAGAAAAAAATTCCAGCGAACCGAACCAATGGCATTTGCACCGAACTAGTTTTCCTCACTTGAATGTACGAACAAAACCAATTGAAAAGATTCCAAACCAATCCGGCATTCTTTATTAAACGGAACGGTTCACCCCATTAAAGAAGACAAATCGAACCGGTTCGGCACGACGGATTTTTTATTCTAAAAATTAGAGTTATGCATGGTTCAAACACTTAATAAAGTGTAAGGGTTATATATTATTGTATCACCAGACATTAAAAAGAAGTTTTTACATTGTTTTAAGATATTCTTGAAGGCAAGAACCCTAGGATTCATCTTGGTCAACTATTATTCGTCTTTTGGCATATAATTCAAGGTTTTTCTTCAATACAAGTATTGTTCCATTATTGCTTTCAATTTCTATCATCTTTTTGGTTTGTGAATCATTATTTCTTAGTTAGAATTATCGTTTACATGTTTGGTTACACTTTTCACGTAGGAAAGATCTCATACAACGTAGAATTCATGTGTATTGTTAAATTTTCCATGTCCGTCTATGTTTTTAGTGGGCCGGGATACATGAACCCAACCTAGATAACACATATGGATTTAAAAGCGAATAAAAAGTAATATCTCATTCAAAGGTTTGTACTTTAGAAAGATAAAGATTGTAGGCCTTTTAATTCCGTTTTCCCCAAGTAACCAGAATGTTTAAGGGTGCAATTATCGTGTTGATATCTTCTCATCCTCGTCACATAGTCTAGGCGTCAACAAAAATTTAAACCAAAGAATTCTAACCTATCATTGACATTATCAACCGTGTAATCAACCGGTTCAAAATCCATGTTTTAATCATCATTTAAGTTTTTTCATCAAATGAATGAATCAAAGAAATTAATCACATAGTCATAAAAAGAAATAAAGTGAAAAATATTTTTGGCATTTTGGAATAAAGAATGATGCAATGCTTACACTCATATCATGTAAGGAACAAAGAATATAGAAAAATGCATTTAAATGAACAAATCCATTAAAATTCCCCACAAAAGATGAAAAATTATCCAAATGTAACTTCTTAAACTCTTACCCATAAAGATTTAACCCCTCAAATCAAGGAGTAACTAGGAAGATAACCTACAATAAGAAGACCCCAGGTACCCTAAGAAAAATATCAAATAGATATCGATGGCTGTGATATTTCCAGGATCCTCAGAAGGAACTAACATAACTTCTCTCTGAGAAATTTTCTTTTGAAAAGCCTCAACATCAATTTTCTTTCTAGGAGTGTTCCTAGGCATGGCTCTCATATTCATTGGCATCCATATCAAATTACTCATAGGATTCTTATGCCTTTTTATTGGAATTTGATCAAACATTATATTTCAAGGAAATCCTTCCTAACCTCACTCCTTTCCTTGACTATAAAGTCAACTCTCATCGAGAATTTTCCAATCTCACCCATAAGTTCATTAGATCTCTTTGAAACACTTTCCCCTATTGTTCTTGAGTTTCCTATATGTCTCTTTCAAGAACTTAAAAGCTTGATTTGAATGTTCTTGCAACAAAATGTTCAAAAAGAAACATTTCTGTTCAAATTGATTTTTGATCCATTAGCTCTCATGTAAACTTTCTTAAGTATCTTTCTTCTGAAACAAAAATGAACAATGTGATTCAATTACTCACAACATGTTCGAAAAACAATTTTTTTTATAATTTTGACTTAGGATCAATTTCCTTCTTTTTCAATATAGGAAATCCCCCCCCCCCTTTGTGTGTGTGTGGGGGGGGGGGGGGGGGGGGCGGGGGGGGGGGGGGGGGGGGGGCGGGGGGATAAACCCCCCAGTTTTATTGATTAGTGAGGAAGACCCCCAGTTTTATCCCATTCCTATTGTCTTACACGAGTTATAGAGGGGGAGATAGACAAAACATCTAGGAAGAAGGGAGAAAACTTATAATAAGGACAATTATAATTCACAGCCCTTACATTTTAAATAACTAAAGGAATACTAAAATCTAAGAACAAAATAAGAGAGAAAAAAGTCCATGACAACATTCAATGACTACTAACCATGCCTAATAGAAGGGAATACTCATTTATCCAGAGTAATCATGCATTTTAGGAGATGAGGGAATGGGGATATATTTGTAGTCTTAGGGATAACTTAAGAAGAGTTTCCATGGGTAGTAAGGGATAAATTAAAAATATATTTTATACGATCACATTGTCTTCCTAATAGAATCAAAAGTGATTTAAATTTTTCGTGGGCACTGTAAGTTGGATTGTAAAATGTGAATGACCAACTTCGAGTCAAATTCAAGAATAAGACTATACTCATTTAAATCTTCAGAAAATCTAAGACCATCCAAAATGGCAAAAGATTTTTCCTCCGTATTAGTCTTCTCCCCATAAAAGGAACTAAAAGACCACAACATACTTTCATGTTGATTTCAAAGAACCACCCTCAACCACTATTAGAGCACATGTTTCCTTTTGAGTTGAAATGTACATTTAACATTAGTCATTGATTTGGGGGAAGAAACCATTTAACAATTTCATACTTGAAAGGGGGAGAAATTAAAGAAAAAAAATGATAGGAATTTAACTTAAAGTTAGGAAGAATGTCTTTGTAAAGAGGACTATTCAGATTGAAGAGAGTATATACGTTATTGATGACTGAATTTAATCTTGGATTAGCATTAGGAAACCTGTATTGAGTTTTGTGCAACCATAATCTCCAACATCTAAAACAGAAATTTAGTGATGATTACCATGATTGAATAAGAATGAGACAACCACCAGTTCAAAAGCCTCTTTCTAAAAGAAATCATATATGTTTGAATGTCCAAATAACAACTGGAATTCTCCCAAGTTTTATAAGAAATATCCCCCACATAAAATATATGATTGATATATTGTGAGTTAAGAAAAGAGCCATAGTGACACTTAAATGGACCCCTCCAACCAATTTTATAAAGCACCTCATCTAAAGGTATAATTCCTTTTTTCAATTTCCACATGAAGATTGGGACTTTGAGTGCGATAATTTTGTGCCAACTGAATTTAGATGGCTAACAAATAGAAATATGACTTCTATAATAGTTCCAAGAAGAAGAACCCAAAACTCACTATACTCAAAGGAAATGCTAACTTCATAATATGAATATAGGATAAACAGTCAAAATCCATGGCATTTTACCTAAAAAAAATAGATTAACTCGAGAGGCCTCATTTGATTTCTTTCCTCTAATTATTAGCAATAAGAATCGTCGGCTATAAATTGGCAACACCTTTATTTTCCATCAAATTCTCACTTTCTTTGCCTAAAGTGTTGGTAATGGTTTTCAAGTAGATTTGGGAATGAATCCCATCTTTTTTATTTATAGGAAGTTAGAGGGCCCTAAGGGTTTCACTTATATCACACTTTTCCCAAAAATCCCCTTCATAAAGGCTTCTAGAAGATCTAAAAGTTGGTTCACAATAACTAACTCCATTGGGACAAGTCGTTAATCCACGTTTTGGGTTTTACCTATACTTTCGAGGTGTAAACGTTAATACCCCGTAATTTTTAATAACTTTTATTATGCGATATATTAAAAGTTAATGGGGATTAATTGGAATTAATTATGAAATAATTAATTGGGGTTAATCTGGATTTAGTATTACTAGAGATTATAGTTATGTGTGATTCTGAATATTACTTGGTGATATATGAGTAACATATGAATATGATGTTATTTATATTGTCGTGAGTTACTAATATGGTAATAATGGAGATTAAGTCGGGATGCGGTATGGGACGTGTCGGGACCAATTTAAATGAATAAAAAGGAAATATTATTTTATATCAACCTTATGGTCGTTTCGAGTGCGCCGTTGCATCCGTAAGGGTCAAAATAGTAAGAAAAGTCTATTCGGGTATTGGGTTTGGGTCATGGGTCAAGAAGAAAATGAAAGGACACCCCAAAGGGGCAATTTAGTCATTTTACTTGGGAGATGAATAGTAATTTCGGATTTTGTCTTATTATAAAGGTGTTGGTTTTAAGGAACGTAGGTTCATTCCATTTCATCACAAAATATTTGAGAGGTCTTAGTATGAGAGAGAGTGAAAGGCTCCTTGGGAGAAGAAGAGGTTGCTTAGAAAATGGGAGAGTCTTTTGGGGCAAACCAAAGGGGATTAACCACCTTCTGCTACCATCACCACCACCAGAAAGTCACTGAAATACGAGGAAGAAATCCTACACCCTCATCACCAAAGGTTCATACCTACATAACTAAGGCAAGTGCAATTCTTGCTTTATTTTGATGCTTAAAATATTCTTGGTAGATAGGATAGTTAGGAAATCAGAATTTACATGTTACAATGATAAACTATAGAGTTTTAATTTAGTTCTAGACATGAGAATTAGATAGAATAAATCTCGTTCTATACAAAGGTTTCAATCCACGAGATTTTGGTTTCAATTTATGAAGAATATCTGAGTTCATATAATTTTCTGGGAGATATATTAAAATATGAGAATTCTGAGAATAAAATAATTTAATCCAAACTATTTGATGAATTTAGGTTATTTGATTGTTAAAAATTGATCATATACCCTGCTATATCAATTGAGATGAATTAGGAGAAGTTTTGGATTAATTTATATTGGCTTTGATGTAAAAGAAGTATCAAACCCTTAGGTTGTAACATCCAGAAACTAGGCTGATGTTTAATCGATCGATCGATCGACCCAAGAACATCGATCGATCAACTTCCCTTGAAAATGTGAAATATTTTCTTTGAAAGTTTGATTGAATCCCAAATCGTGGGAAATCTTTAGTGACGATTATTTGAATACGATGGGACTTAAGGGAGGACGGTAGGATATACCTGAGACCCGAGAAATGTATTTTGTGTGGGATTGAATCGGGGAAAGATTAAAGGGGAATTAATTACATAAATTTTGGTAGAAATAATATTTGAATATTTTTTACACTAAAACAAGGTGAGGGTCTTGGGTGAATGTTAGAAAATTATGTTTAATCGAGTATAATATTATGTAAGTGGTATCCACATAATAATATTCGATGAATTAAGTTTGGATAATTTTGGGTACAATGTTGGAAATTTTTTATTAAAGTGAGAAGGAAATTATGTGAGTAATAACTATATAATAATAATAATGTGATAAAGAAAATAATTATAATTAACAAGTACGGGTGGTATTGATAAATACAACGGGTACTTGGAGGATAGGATAAATTCCTAGTATTATACATAGGTCGAATGAGTACCTAATTTTATATAGGTAGATGATAATGCCTATTGATTGATAATTTATGTGTATGACATACCTAGCTTACTTGCTATCAACGGGAGGTTTATGACTGATGGCAATTATATCCTGATGAATCTATGGGATTTTTGACTTGTCACTCGAGAACATAGGACTTAGGTTTTCCATCAGTGAGAACAATGGTATAGAACGATCATTTGGGTGGGTAGGTTTGTGCGTAGCCCAATGGCTTAGGACTATATTCGCCTCCATTATTTGTGATTTAATATTTGTGGTATCAGAGCATCAGGTTCTAGAGTCTTTTAGGATCTGAACGGTTTACTATCCTTTCAGCTAAGCGTTCTTTGATATAGAGCCCTATTCTTAGGACCCTGTAACACCCATCTCAATTAAATATCGAGTGATCAGTCCTATACCCAATCAAAACAGAATTTACAGTTGGTTCATTCTTAGAATCAATGTCGACAGTGATGCTAAGAATGAACCAACTGTAAATTCTGTTTTAATTGGGTATATGACTTATCACCCGATATTTAATTGAGTGGGGTGTTACATAAACTATGCGGCCTTTTAATATGGGCCACAAGATAATGGTTAACCGTGTCCCTAGTAACTATTAGCGGCCTTACCTAACCCTCCGTAACCAATAAGTTTTAGATCATTAATTTAGGTCCAAAGCTTTATTGACCAAGACTTCAAGAATGGTCCCCGCCACGGTAGTATTGCCCATAGATTCCATAATGCGTTACGACCTCTTATGGTTTAGGTCGTTACATTATGTAATACTCATAACATTTATGTCAAATAACCTTGTCTGACCACTCATTTTATCCTCGACCACTTACTCGAAACGGTCTTCATCATCTTACTCTTTTATGCTCCACTGTTCCTCGAGTCTCAACGACACCCGAGATACACCAAAAAATGTTTAACACGCTTCATCGTGACACCAGACTATAAAACCCCATGACAAGCTCTAAACAAACCAAATAGATATTACCAAAAAAGGGGTTCACACATAGCCTAAGACTTTAGACCATGCTCTGACAATAACTACAACACCTCCATTTTCCATGCATCGGGTGGCCAAATATCAATGCTGAAGATAGGGGATGTTGAACAATTTATATCGTTAATGAAAAAATGAGAAAAAACTAAAAATATCCATGATAGTATGTAAAAGATGTGAATTGAACAACATGTAGACAAAACTCTCTATTAACTAAATCAATAAAATTGAATGCAACTAAATAATCAAATAAAATAAATCTCAACAATACAAATCCTGAATAAGAGTCCACAATACACATGCCTATGAAAAATAGACCAAAATGTACAAGTCCCAGCTTTATAATAAATACGGTGTCCTAATGTAATAACAAGATAAGGCTATACCTATAATTAATCCCATCCCCCATTCTCCTACAAGATATGAATACCTTGAAAATAGTTTGTAAAAAATAACATGGGTTAGACTCCATAAATAATCAACAAATAGATTACCTTACGTAACAATATTAAATGCAACTCATTTATGTCTTATGCCATCCTACCCTCACTCATATTAAAACACCTCACCCATATGTCATAAGGTAGTCCAAGACATACTTTCCCATCCAAATAAATGCATAACAAATAACATAATCATATAAACCCCAAGACTAACCATGTAACCTTCATAACATATGACTGACAACAAAATATAATTTCACCACCAAAAATAATACAATAAGAATAATATCCTCTAATAGTTTCCATACCACAAGAAATATTCAAATAGATTAAGTCATTCACTAAGGCTAACTTTTAGCCCATATAGTACCTATGTAAGCTCTACCCATCACAAGGTTAATTGCGATACTACCTAATATCCTAGTCTATCATACCTAGCACTGGTGTAACACTATAACATACGATACCAACACAACCTAGTCCATTACTGGCCTAGATCTCCAACAATCCATTATACAGGTATCTACTGAGATCCACCAAGCCAATTATATGATAACACTCTAAGAATCCAACATATTAACATAACTCTAACTAGGCAATAAGAGTAATTAACCGTATGTCGTACCCCTATTAATAACACCACATTGAGATAGTAGCATGAACCAAATTCTAACTACAACATATAAGTCACAAATCTAGGGTTGGTGAGTGATCTGCTTCATACTTTCATCTGGTTACAGCAAAACGATATACCTATCCGTGTAGTAAGGATACACCTATCATAGTCCCCACGTGTCACCCGGATAATAGGATATACACAATATAATAAGAGCACAATAATATTACACGACCTCCTTATATAACATTTTCGTCTCTAGATTAATCAAATTACATAATTCATATAAACCACACAAAAATTCTAAGCTTTGAGAAATTACCATACCTCTATTGCTTCATTAGTAGGGGTCCGTCATATAACATAATCCTAATATGCACACATAAAAGTATGGGGAATCTCTACGCAGTCACACAATCATTTAGTTACATACCAAACCACTCAATAAATAAATTCATCCATGTCTCCCTTCATAATAAAGCGACCAACTAAACGTACGATCAAAACATCAACCTCCATATAGTCATCCAGGAGCACGATCCCCAACACACAATCCATTTAATTCCATAACCCCGATGATAGATTCCCCATGAGACAGATAAGTACATATGGTGCGTTCAAAAATAGGACACAAAATGCACACACACACACACACACACACACACACACAGATATATATATATACCCTCCTAAACGTACATAAAGTATTATACATTTTCACCCAAATAAAAATCAATTGCATAACAATAATCCCCATGAAAAACATATGATTAGAATCCATAACATACTAACCAAAAATATTAAGAGAGTCTTAATGGAAAATCAAACTTCTAATGAAATATACAAGCCATCAATAATATGCCTGAATTCATGTGCATGGGTCTATTTTGCAGTCGTGCAGATAGAACCTTGTCCCAAAACTTTTTCTCACAGTTGTGCGCACAAGGATATTTTACAACCGTGCCGATGGGACCCTATTTATAGTCTAAAGAACTAAAAATGGACCTGAAGCCTCAAAACTCGCCCAAAACCTACCCTACTCGATGTTTTCATACCATATCATCTTTGAAAATTATCTTAACCCTAAAAAGATCCAAAATACCTAAAAATTATCTTTATTTCTTTCTAATAATGTATTGAGTAACCTATGGTCATTACCTTGATCAAAACACTAGATAATGGATTAAAACATAACTATTAACATGAAAGTAATTAAGGTTCTTCCTAATTATGGGTTGAATAAATAAAATGGGTCTTTACTCATCAAAGTCTATTTTAAATACATAATTAATGAATTCTAGTCAGATTTATATCATATCTAAACAATTTCAAAGCATATAATGATTATAGTGACCAAGATACAATCCAAGAATGCATAATATTCAAGGCTAACATGTTTGCAATCCATAAGTAGATAGAGTAGACAGTTGATCATAGATATGTTACATATAATACGTAGTAAATCAACTTATTTCTTGTTTGAATATGGAAGATTTTAGTACATTGCTTGATTCATCCTGGTTCTTCCCTAAGTTCTCTCCCAAATGCCTTCTTTTGATATCTCCAAAGCTCATGTGTTGTTTAGGGTTTGTGTTGAGTACAAATTGAGTGGTTAATGAGGGTCTTTTAAACTCTAAATCTCACGTATCTCATATGGGTCTAGTTTTAGACCACTAAATAAGCCTAAAATGCTATCAATAGACTCAAAAAATTACACCACATGGGTTCCCATCCATTAGAGCGTAAATTGACATCCTAAAAACACGTCTTTGGACTTATGTACTCCCTAAAGCCCAGTCCAACGACACTAACTTGTAACATAAAAAAAAATCGACACATTGTTATTAATTTACCAATCACCCAAATATAATTTAGTTCCACCGATTGAATTATTTATTACACGGAATCAATATTTTTGATAAATTACACAACGAGCATAATAAAAATAATTATTAAATATACATTTATTTCATTAATTAAACATATGAGGTATTACACCCCGGTCTCTTAATAAGTTGGAGATTATTATAGATCAGAAAAATACATAAATAGTAGTTTTGCGGTCATGCTCTTTTGGTGCCCATATATCAATGGCATGTCTCAACTTCAAAGGAATAACATGGAAGATCTCGAGATCTCTTTGATAACTTTGACCTTGTAAAATCAATTTCTGACAATTGAAGCATCTTAAAGTTTTGAAATTTTAGCCAGAGGTTCGTGATATAAAGAGAAAATGTCACACCAAAGTTTAGATCATTGAAATATTGTTTGTTCCATCCGATTCATGCATCTTTACAAAATAGTGAGTTATGAAACATATATGACACCACAGAGAATATTGAGAATTGAATCAACAAGGTTGATTCCATAATAAAAAATGTATGTATATAAAAAGAAAATCGAATATAATACTTGAAGGTGAATGGGTATGAATATTTAGGGATGAAATCAATTCAAGAATATCAAATTTCATTCGCCTAAAAAAATTAGCGACATGGCATGTTGTCTACCTTGTTGGAGGCATATCATGAGAACCATTTATCATTAAAATTTTTATGGAGGTGACAAAGGGTGAAAGTTATAAAAATATTAAAAGATCCTATTTTGAGGCCATTTGGATTTTAAAATAAATAAATTTATTTTTTTCATAACCACGCCGCGAAATTCACGACACAACACAATGTAACACTAAAGTCATCAAATATCATAAATGGGAATGGAAGAACCACAAAGGTATGAGATCTTTAACCTCTTCTATATATCCATCATAAAATTTTTTTTTTTTTTATTATTGAAACCTAGTTATGATATAAATCTAACGATTCGATAAATTAATTCATCTAGCAATTTGTATTATACCATGATTTTGATTTACGTGATAATTGAAAAATCCATATTGTCCATCAAAATCATTTAAATCAATTCATGATTTAATTTTTTATGAATCTTAAATGAATGCCATATCTAGGATCTAACTTTTATTTGAAGATATTTATAAGTTTCGTCCCTCTGTTATGCTCAGGTGCACTTTTTTATTTTTTTTTTATGATTGCATCCTAAGTTGATTTATGCGTTATTTTTTTAGTGGTTTGTAAGAATTTATTTTTAGTTTTAGATCATTAGATCTATTTGTAATTATTTTATATAGTTTTTGGATCTGCCGAAATCTACACTGATTGATGCGTCAAACATCACAAAGAATTTCAAAGTTGAATGAGAATTTTCGGACTATAATTTAGGCAATTTTATTGGACTCATATTATGTCATAATGAACTATGGTTGGATCAGTTAGTTATTATGACATCATAAAGAGGTGTCATGGAACATTGTATAGACATACTAGGTGCCCTGACGACACGACACTGTGGTGTGGTTAGCCGCTATTTAGGCACGAACAACTTCCCGGAGTTTTTTGTAGTGGTGGTACTGTGTAGATAGACTTTACTCAGCCTGTATTTCCACTTGGCATGATTCTTTACATGAGAATGATTATTGAGTCCAAGTTTTCATGGGATAAATAATTAGAGAGAATTACGAAGAGAGGACTATTTCAACTTCTTTATTGTTTATAGACCAGATCTCTTGGTCTCCTTATTCTAATGTGATTGTTGTCCTTAATTACTATTTATGATTTATAATGGCATGTTAAAATTAATTAATTTAACGGGCCCATTAAATTGGATAACATGGCGTCATTATTTTCTTTAAATATAGATAATTTATGATTCTTTTTAAATTTATTAAATTCAATGTGTTTCATTATTATTGAAAAGGCGTAATTATCTAATGACGTTAACTTATTAAATTTGGATGACAATCTACACCAAGCTTTTATCCTTTAACCTTAGAACATGCAACTATATGATTCAAAAACGTAAATCAAACTAAGCATGCAAATAAAATAGAGTTTCAGGAAAAATACCCTAAAGGCAAAACCTTTTACTCACTATTTAATATTTAAAATCGTAACTTACAAATTTTATAAATGAATCTATTGTAATTCTCTCAAGAACCACACATCCACAACTTTCCTTCAACAATGATCGTCACAAGAATCATAAGAACCTCAGTCCTTCGTCTTCAACAGTGAATATCCCCAAGTATCACAAGTCAGCAATGGAGATGCCTTCTCCACAAAGGTGTATAAAAGGATACAAAACTTTTAAGGGTTTAAACGAATTCACGAGAACGATTTTCAGGATGTACATTGTGAATTTAAAAGTATTTCTGAACACAAAACAATGAAGAACTTTCGCAAAATGTATGAAAAAAATAATCTAGCAAAAGTCTTAGAAAAACTGAACACAAAACATATATTTATAGGACGTTCATAAATTTCGAGGTTGCAGACTCATTTGGACGACATTTAAGTCTTGTTCAAAAGAAAAAAGCACATCGTTTGAATGGAATGAAATCTCGTTTTAACAACACACAAATATCATTTGACCCAACTTCAAATGACCTTATGACAAGTCAAAATAGTACGCCCTCGATCGAAGCACGTTCGATAAAACTTCTAACGAGCCTACTAACAAAATCACAATCTCATTTGAAAGAGGTTTAATTTAAAATATTTTTATTTTTAAAATTAAAATCCTTGTTCATTTTTAATAAAAATAAACATTCCAAAAATAAATTCAGTAAACTAATTAAAAATCTAAATTGTTTTATACCTTTATGGGATGTAGGGAAGTCTTCAAACTTAGAGATGCTCGAGTTCGGTTCGTCGTGACAGTGTGTGATAATTTGTAACGAGATACGATAAACTAGCCTAAAATATAAAAAGGCCTATACTATGAACAATATTAGAAAAATTGTTCTTATAATTATTCAAAATAAATTAAATTTCCAAAATTATTTTCATATAAAATAATTTATTTATTTTTTGATAGTTAAAATAAGGAAGTTGGTAGCTTTAATTTGAAGAAATAAATTTGAAAATCCAATTATTTTATTGGAAAATTTAAAGTAGAATATTTTCCTTACTTATGTTTTTAAATGTATTTTTTTTTAATTATAGGTTATTCAATACTTGTAATTAGAATAAAAATTAAATTCCAAATTTTATATCATAAATATAATTATTTTTGGGTTATTTTGACTTTAATACATTACTAATATTTGATTTTAGACTTACATATAACTTTATTAGTTTATTAGACTTAAGTAGATTTTTCATCGCTAAACGTGAAAATTTTGTTACTAAAAGTGATTTTCGGTGACAATTAGCGACGAAATATTTCATTTAGAGATGAAAAATGTACTAAAGTTTAAAAACCTGATAAAGTTGTATTTAAGTCTAAAATCGAAGATTAGTAATTTGTTAATGTAAAACATTGTTTTGATCTAAAAAAATATGAGAATTCAAAATTTTATTTATTACACGTACTTGGGACGTGTAAAATTTTGGGTGACCTAAAATTTTCAAAACTGGTCAGTTACCCTATAATTTTTAAAAATTATAAATTAAAAATGTTATTTTGACAACCCTCATAAAGTTTTAAATTATGAACTGGGAGAGGGAGTTGGTCATGAACAAATTATCCGGTCTCCACCAACAATTTGTAGTTTTTCAATAATAAATAGGTCCTCCGAAGAGAAATAATAAATATTGTCGTAGCTAGTACAAATTTCCTTACGAGTAATTTTTCACATGGAAAAATGCCCAAAGGAGGAGTCCATGTGATATGGAAGTCTACAATTAGTTGGTGGTATACACTTAGACACAAAATTATAGAAGGATCTCCAAATAGAAATGTTATTATTTTATGAGACCAAAGTGTCTGCTATTAATTTATTTGGCATCATTTTTTCCTACATGGTATGATTAAAGTAATTGGACCACCTAGTGTGATTATGGAAATTAATTACTACATAGATGAATGTTATCCAAACAGTAATTGGGATGCTGGAAAATTCTTTTGAAACGGTAGAGGGAACCCACTTTAAATTGAATCTAAACTCAATTCCTCATCAACCATAATATGTTCTTTATTACATGATTCTCTAGCTTTAAATGGTAATTCCAATATCCACTATTTCATACTAAATTTTATATCCATTCCGAATTGATTATCTTCTGTTAAAAATAATGTAGATAAATCTTATCACGAAAAGATAAATATTATTTAATATTTTGTTTTACAGTAACATGTATTGTAGACACGGGATCCACTAATTATTAGTTCTAGAAAATCAGTCACCTAGTGATAGGTGAATTTATCTACTATTGAGAATTTGTAATTACAGTGGGATACATAAGTTTCAGTTTTGTAACGAATTATATTTTTAATTGACTTCTTATAATTACCTACAAATAGAAGATACTTTAGTTGCTGTTATATACTTTTATGAAAGGATTTATGATTTAGTTTTAATAACATTCATGTTATTCATGGTGACAAATATCATATACAACTTAGTATTAAAGCATATAATCTTTATAAAATAAATCATATATTTAGTATAATGTAAGTTTTGGATAATTTTATTGATTTACAACTAAACGAATAAGATAGTTCTAGTTAAACCATAGGATATCTCTAACACCATATACCTAGGACATTTTATCTAAATATATTCATTAACGGGTAGAGGATATGTAAGGCCATAAAATGTGATTAGTAATGTTAATTACATGATTAAGTATAAGTTATGATTTACAAGTTTGGGGATGGGTGGTGTTAAACATGTTAATTATCGTATTTAGGGGATGCATACTCAAGTGATATATGTGTTGTTTGCATTAGATGTTAATCGGGCTTATGACCGGGGATGACTTGTTTAGATCATTTGATTAGTTATGTGGTTAAATGCATCATGAAAATATATTTTTCATACATCATTATGAATATAATATATAACCAAGGTTGGTTCGAAATTGACGATGTTAGGTCGCCAAATGTGAAAGTTTTGAGCTTTTAGATAAATTACTACCCTTCTGTTTGGGCCCAAATTAGGCGTACTAGTTTTATGATTTGGGGAAAACACAAAATATCAAAGTTGTAGATATATGAGTTAAGTTTATAACACAACAAATGGTGCATCAAACGTACATTCGAGTGAGAAGATATTGTCTTTCTACGAACCTGGGGTAAAGATGTCATTTAGCTTTCAATGATATTTTGTCTTATATGGTGCCACGTGTTATATTTTTATTGGACAAAGGGGAGGTGACTTAGGCTGACTTAAACCACTTAAAATTACCCCCTTATTCATCCAATTCGTCCATGAATAACATTTTGCCTAAGGAGAGAGAAAAAGAGGAAGTTAAGGAAGAAATCCTTTGAAAAATTACCATAAATCAAGGAATTCTCGTAAGGTAATTATCTCTTTATTAAAGTTGGTCATATGAATGAGTTATGCACTTGGTATATTTTTATTTCTGATTTTGTTAAAGATGTTAAAGATACCCATTTTGCCAAATTGAGTTAAGAACATACGTGCGAACTTGTGCTAGGATGGTAAATGTTAACTTTAAAGTTCCATATTTGAATTCCCTTATCGTGACGTTTTTTCATGTAGTAAATTCGTGCATATGATGTTTATATATGCTAAAACATGTTTAGTATATGTTTTCCATGATTGATGTCCGAGGTGGAGAGTAGGTATGCTTAATCATGTTAAGTTATGCTTTAATGTTCTCTTCCGACCAATTTGTGCTAAAAAGGGTATAAATCATGGAACACTTCGTGAAATCAAATGATTACACTTGGAGATTAAAATAAACTCATATATGTATAATATATCCGAAAATTATGTTAAAGTACCAAGAAATGAATCTTGGGTGATAGTTTGAAGTTCAGGTATAAAATCTGCCCCAAAAGTGTAAGTGCGCACACCAAGTGTTCGACACTTTTCTTGACTTAGCAAATGAACTCTAAAAATTATGCAACTTTAATTTTATATTATTTAATATGTTTGATATATGTTTCCATGATTTATAACCGAGGTGGAGGTCATATATTCTTAAAAAATGTTAAGTTATGCTTTGTTGATGTACTCAGACCTAGATATGTTAAAAGTGGCATAAATCATTGAAATCAAGAAATTCCAATTGGTAATGTTAGAGAACATATATGAGTATGGTATAATAGAAGAGGAGAATAAAATACCTTCTGGTTTGGATTCGGGGCTGTGTTGAAGTGGAAGTTCTGTTATTGTTTTTCTCTAAAAATGATTTAGAAAAGGTTGCAATAAAATGAGCATAACTTTATCTAGAGAATTCGTAATTTAATTCCGTAAATTGTGTTAGAACCCTAATGAATACGGTGTTATAGAAATGCGAAGTATGATATTTAATTACTTTTTAGTTATGTCAGATTGACCAGTTGATGTGATGTATTACTGAGTTTAATGTAATTTGGTGTATTCAAATACTAATAATGCTGAATTATTAGGTGGGGAAGCGGCTAATACTACCATACAAAGGAAATTGTTTTGGTATTAATGTTAGTACCAACTTTAAGGTGGGTGAGCTGTCCTATGAAATATAGATGATTATATGTTCACGTGGAAATGTGTAGTTAAAATCATATGTTAAGATACTTATGGGAGTGATGCTGTATTTATGAAACATATGCATATGATTAAGAATGTTATGCGATGTCATATAATGTTATGGACTATGGCGGGTCCTTTATCTAATGTTAAGGACTGTGGTGGGTCCTACGGGATGTGGGGATACCGTTAATCCAACTTAAAGTTTTGCTTTACTCGGGCCTAATTATGGGATGTGGTGGTCCCCATTAACTGTGGTGGGTTAATTGGACTGTGGCGGGTCCAGGCTTGCGAGAGTTACACAATTCCTGTTGGGTTATGACATTAGAAAATAAAAATTGTTATTCAAATTGGTTTTATATATGTCATGTATATATGAAATACGGTCATTCACTAAGCTTGTGTTGCTTACACTCCTATAATGTTATGTTTAAGGTATGCCTATCGTTTGGAGTTCATTGCCAAGTTAGGATGTTAAACGGGAGAGTGGAGGATAAATAAAATGGGTTGAATATCAACAAGGTTTTTGGGTAAATGTTAAACAAAGAAACTTATGTAAGTAAATTTGTTTGGTAATTTTAAGTTGTGCATAAAGGTAGCTATGTTTTCATTTAAACATGCCTTTGAAGAAAAAAAAAATCTTGCGCTATTTTTCGAAAGATTTCGAGTACCAGATTGTTAATGGGGATTTATCTCGATATAAAATGATAATATTAACTTACTTAAGTCGGGGCGCGACAACTTGGTATCAGAGCATGGTTACTAGGTTCTGGACAGGGTGTGAGGGTCTAGATTGGTAGTGGACATAGAAACTGTTTTAAGTCATAAGTATTCAGTCTCAAGGGATACATTTGAGTATGTTGGATTCTTGAGGCACGAAGGGTTTGTTATTAAGTTTTAAATTTTCTTTGTTTACTAACATCTGTCAGTTATACACATATATTGTTGTGCGTGATATGAAACGCAAGGATCTTCCAGGAAAGGAAATAAGATGTTAAGGTTTATTCGGGGATGACAACGAATTCAGGTATTTTCATATAAAGCGTTGCATTGTTTTATATATTATATGATCAAATGTGTCATTGAAGGAAATATTTTAAATACATAATGTGGTATACAAATTATGAAGTACTGGAGGTGATCTCTTCCTATTCTAGTATATGTGGACTTAAGTCGTGTTACGTATATCATTATGAATGGGTGCGCTCCTCATCTGTATAGGAGAGTGGTGTATGGGAACACATATTCCATTAAAGGATGGGAAGTGAAAAGAATTATGGTTACATGATTATGATGAGACTTAAATTGCTGAAGTGTGAATAAAAAACAAAGATTCACAAAGTAAAGGTTAAATGAGAGGGTTAGTAGTTGTATATGTTTATATATGTAAAAAGGTACGAAATTCAATAACTAGTCGATATATTACAAATGATCAGAATATGGGTTCATAGTGAATTATGATAAGTATAATAAAAGAGTAATGAGAGTTGAGATGTACGTCTTTAATAGTATGAGTACATGTAGTGGATATTACTCTTGTGATGTTTTGAAAAGCTTATATGAATAGTAAAGTTAAGATAAGGTGTTAAAGAGTTGGAAGTTTAAAAATATTGAGGAGTCCTTTTAAGAATATGTGTTGTGGATGAGTATGGGAAAGATGTTAGTCAGGTCTAAATATTTACAATTGGGTTGGGTGAATATTGAGTTGTATTTGTCATTGTGCATATGTGTTACCACTAAGAGTACATTATATAATTAATATGATTGACATTACATGGAGTCACCAAGAAGTATGTGTAAGGAGAATGTGCTATGTGAGATACCATAATGTGGTACGTTAAGGTATTTGTACAGGTTATTTGAAAGAGATACGACATATAATAGCTAGATAAGTATTATGGGTATGGTAAGTATGGTTAAAGTTTCAAGTAGTGATGTTATGCCTAACATCCATGTTATGCCTAACATCCATGTTATCAAACGTGTAAAATGAGTGTATTAATGATGTTGTGTAAGACTGTCATATTAATAAGGATTGGAGTAAGATTATGATTGTAAAGTTATTTTGTTGGATAAATGACTTGTTAAGGTCATTGTATGTTTAGTTAAAGAACAATCAAACGTTACTAAAAAGGGAATATAGTGAGAAGTTATGTTGTGTTCATAGTGCATAACTGCACAAGATATATGAAAGTGAATATGGAATATTGGTTAAAAATATACACTTGGTGAATGATTGTTCATTATTGATATATGGAAAGTAGTGAGGCTATGTTTATATTAAGTATCGTAAGAACGATATTTAACATACTCTAAAACTTCAGAGATGATACAGATAGTAGTCAAAGTCGAACACATATATTTGGTATTAAGTGGAAGATGAGAAGATGACATGTAATAAGTTGGTTTTGTAATATTATGTTTATCATTTGAATTAATGAATGGATATTTGAGAGATGAACTATAAAAAGTTAGTCTTGTAATATAATATTTACTATTTGAAATGTTACGCGATGATAAGGATGGACTATGGGAATGAAGTGAGAAACGTAAAGAATGATGTTTGGTTTATTAAGAATGCTCACTCATTGTTAATATAAGAGGATACAACAAATAATCTATTATGTGTGATTTTTTTCATACGTATATACAGGTATGGAATAATATATGAGTTGGGAATTATCATTCATTGATAAGAAATCACTAGACGATTATCCTTACGTATAAATGATAAAGACGCTTATGTCTTGATAGATCATAGTTCTACACATTCTTTGTGTCTTGCTTAATCTATTGCATCTTAAAAAACCACCATCATCATTAGATTCTAGTTTAACTATTATTACTCCAGTGTGGGAGATTTGTTATTATTAATAGGGTGTGTTGGGAGTGTATGGTTCGAATAAGTGAAAAGGAGTTGTTGGTTGACTTACTACCTTTCGGTATACATGACTTTGATGTGATATTGGGTATGGATTGGTTCTCCTCGTATCCTGTATGTTTAGATTGATTTAGAATGGAAGTAGTGTTTCGGTTACCGGGTGAACCTGAATTGGGTAACGGAATGTCATATGCGTATTATTTTACAGACATTGCAAGAGAAGCAATTAGATGATGAATTTTCTAAATGCGAATTTTGGCTAGACCAAAGTAGTATTTTGGTGCATCTTATTTCTACTAATAACATTTGTGTTGATCCTAAGAAGGTGTATGGAACTTATAAAGTATTATTACTGTACAAAACCTCACCATCCTTGTAAGGCTAATGTTGTGGCTGATGCTTTGAGCAGAAGGTCGTTGGGCAGAGTATTTTGTTTTTTCTATGTTTGAGTGGGCGTGTTGAGAGATTTAACTTTAATGGGGATGAAATTAACTTTGAATGAGTCTTATGGAATAGTAGCGCATTTAAATGTTAGACCTATGCTAATAGATTGGATACGACAATCACAAGCAGGAGATACATAATTAGAGAAAATTAAAGACAATATGAAAAAGAGTAAAGCAAATGAATTTTCTTTTCATAATGATGACATTGTTATGTATGATAACAGTTTGTGTGTACCTAATGTGCCTAATTTGAGGAGAACAATTTTAGAGGAAGCCCATTGTTAGTTATATGCTATGCATCCAGGAAACACATAACTTTATAGAAATTTGAAACAATGTTATTGGTGGCTGGGAATGAAGCACGACATTGTAAATTTTGTTGCTAGATGTCTAGTTTGCCAACAAGTGAAGGAGGAGCAACAGAAGCCTAGTAGTTTACTACAATCCTCACCTATTCTTGAGTGGAAAAGGAGCATGTTATTACCGATTTTGTTATAGGTTTTCCAAAATCATCTTGAGGGTTTGATTCTATTTGGGTTGTCGTTGCTAGATTAACTAGGTCTGCACATTTTCTTCCCATTAAAGCTATTTATTCCATAGATTTATATGCCAACATATATGTGGATGAGATAATTAGATTGCATGGTGCACCTGTTTTTATTATCTCTGATCGAAATCCTAAATTTACTTCACACTTTTAGCCTAGTTTATAACAATTTTTGAGGACTAAATTGAAATTTAGTATAACTTTTCGTTCTCAAACTGATGGGCAGTCAGATAGAATGATCCAGACACTCGAAGACATGTTACGAATTTATGTATTAGTGTTCAAGGGAAGTTGGAATGAACACTTGTTACTAATAGAGTTGTCTATACTAATAGTTATCATTTGAGTATTAAAGTGGCTCCTTATGAAGCCTTGTATGGGAGGAAGTGCTAGACCCCAGTGTGTTGGACCAAAGTAGGAGAACAAAAAACTACTTGGGCCAGAAATTGTGCAACTGGCTACTGAGAACATAAATCTTATTCATAATCACATAAAGGTGGTGCAAAGAAGACAAAGGTTATGCAGACAAATGAAGAAAGGAACTTAAATTTGAGGAAGGTGATCAAGTATTCCTGCCTCTTTATCCTTGGAGAAGGGATATGAGATTTGATAATAACGGCAATTCAAGTCCTAGGTATGTTGGTCCTTATGGAATAGAGAAAGGAGTTTGAATCGTAGCTTACAAATTGGCTTTGCTATAAGAATTGTTTTATATACACAATGATTTTCGTGTATTAATGTTACGTCAGCATGTGTCCGATCCTTCACATGTGTTTATTTCACAACCAATAGAGCTTAAAGATAACATGACCTACGTGGAGGAACCAATCGCTATTGTAGATGGAAGGAGTAAGTGTTATGTAATAAAACTATTCCGTTAGTGAAGATAATGTGGGAAAGTCAAAATGTGGAGTATGCCATCTGGGAAGGAGAGAATAAGATGAAGGAGTAATATCCTCTTCTGTTTGGTAAGTTCATATGCGTTAAATTTTGAGGACGAAATTTTTATAAGAGGGGTAGAATTTTAAGGCCATAAAATGCGATTAGTAATGTTAATTACATGATTAAGTGTAAGTTATGATTTACATGTTTGGTGATGGATGTTAAACATGTTAATTATCGTATTTAGGGGATGCATACTCAAGTGATATATGTGTTGTTTGCATTAGATGTTAATCGAGCTTATGATCGGGGATAACTTATTTAGATCGTATGATTAGTTATGTGGTTAGATGAATAATGAAAATATCTTTTTCATACATCATTATGATTATAATATATAACCAAGGTTGGTTTGAAATTGGCGATGTTAGGTCGCCAAATGTGAAAGTTTTGAGATTTTCGATAAATTGCTACCCTTCTGTTTGGGCCCAAATTAGGAGTACAAGTTTTATGATTTGGGGAAAACACAAAATATCAAAGTTGTAGATATATGAGTTAAGTTTATAACCCAACAAATGGTGCATCAAGTGTACATTCGAGTGAGAAGATATTGTCTTTCTAAGAACCTGGGGTAAAGTGGTCATTTAGCTTTAAATGATATTTTGTCTTATATGGTGCCACGTGTTATATTTTTATTGGACAAAGGGGAGGTGAATTAGGCCGACTTAAACCCCTTAAAATTACTCCCTTATTCATCCAATTCATCCATGAACAACATTTTTCCTAAGGAGAGAGAAAAAGAGGAAGTTAAGGAAGAAATCCTTTTTACAATTACCATAAATCAAGGAATTCCCGTAAGGTAATTATCTCTTTATTAAAGTTGGTCATATGAATGAGTTCTACACTTGATATATTTTTATTTATTATTTTGATAAATATTTCAATGATACACAATTTTCCAAATTGAGTTAAACAAAGGATGGCTTAAGAACATACGTGCGGACATGTGCTAGGATCGTAAGTGTTAACTTTAAAGTTCCAGATTTGAATTTCCTTCTCGTGAAGTTTTTTTATGTTGTAAATTCGTGCATATGATGTTTATATATTCTAAAACATGTTTAGTATATGTTTTCCATGATTGATGTCCGAGGTGGAGAGTAGGTATGCTTAATCATGTTAAGTTAATCTTTAATGTTCTCTTCCGACCAATTTGTGCTAAAAAGGGAATAAATCATGGAATACTTATTTAAATAAAATTATTTCACTTGTAGATTAAAATAAACTCATATATGTATACTATATCTGAAAATTATGTTAAAGTACCAAGAAATGAATCTTGGGTGATAGTTTGAAGTTCAGGTATAAATCTGCCCCAAAAGTGTAAGTGCGCACACCAGGTGTTCGGCGATTTTCTTGACTTAGCAAATGAACTCTAAAAATTATGCAACTTTAATTTTATATTATTCAATATGTTTAATATATGTTTCCATGATTTATAACCGGGGTGGAGGTTATATATTCTTGAAAATGTTTAAGTTATGCTTTGATGATGTACTCAGACCTGGATATGTTAAAAGTGGCATAAATAATTGAAATCAGGAAATTCCAATTGGTAATGTTAGAGAACATATATGAGTATGGTATAATGGAAGAGAAGAATAAAATACCTTCTGGTTTGTATTGGAGGTTGTATTGAAGTGGAAGTTTTGTAATTGTTTTTCTCCAAAAATAATTTAGAAAAGGTTGCAATAAACGAGCATAACTTTGTCTAGAGAATTCGTAATTTAATTCCGTAAATTGTGTTAGAATCCTAATGAATACGGTGTTATAGAAATGTGACGTATGATATTTAATTACTTTTTAGTTATGTCAGATTGACCAATTGATGTGATGTATTACTGAGTTTAATGTGATTTGGTGTATTCAAATACTAATAATGCTGAATTGTTAGGTGGGGAAGCGACTAATACTACCATACAAAGGAAATAGTTTTGGTATCAATGTTAGTACCAACTTTAAGGTGAGTGACTTGTTCTATGAAATATAGATGCTTATGTGTTCACATGGAAATGTGTAGTTAAACTCTTATGTTAAGATGCTTATGGGAGTGATGTTGTATTTATGAAACATATGCATATGATTAAGAATGTTATGCGATGTTATATAATGTTATGGACTGTGGTGGGTCCTTTATCTAATGTTAAGGACTGTGGTGGGTCCTACGGGATGTGGGGGTCCCGTTAATCCAACTTAAAGTTTTGTTGTACTCGGGCCTAATTATGGGATGTGGTGGTCCTCATTAACTGTGGTGGGTTAATTGGACTGTGGTGGGTCCAGGCTTGCGAGAGTTACACAATTCCTGTTGGGTTATGACATTAGAAAATAAAAATTGTCATTAAAATTGATTCTATATATGTCATGTATGTGTGGAATATGGTCATTCACTAAGCTTGTGTTGCTTACACTCCTATAATGTTATGTTTTAGGTATGCTTATCGTTTGGAGTTCACTGCCAAGTTAGGACGTTAAACGGGAGAGTGGAGAATAAATAAAGTGGGTTGAATATCAACAAGCTTTTTGGGTAAATGTTAAACAAAGAAACTTATGTAAGTAAATTTTTTTGGTACTTTTAAGTTGTGCATAAAGGTAGCTATGTTTTCATTTAAACATGCTTTTGAAGAAAAACAATCTTGCGCTTTTTTTCAAAAGATTTCGAGTACCATATTGTTAATGGGGATTTATCTCGATATAAAATGATAATATTAACTCACTTAAGTCGGGGCGCGACAGGATGGGTTCTTATACTCACCCAAAGTGGAGACACTTGTAGTTTGTGAATATGGTTTATATGGAAAATAACCGTGATGTATTAAAGCTATGAAATAATAGAATTGATTGATTATTATTTATGTAATTTTATAATTATCTATTCAATAATGTAATAATTACATATCATGATTATGAAATATATCTTAGAACACGATGACATGAGTTTCTTTAATTAATGGTGTATCAAATGATGAATACTTATTTCTTTCATACACGATAACATTCATGATATATTATGCTCAAGATATAGATACACTTTGTGACACCCTGTTTAATTAAATACCGGGTAGCGACTCCTTTATTAAATTAATACAGAATATCAAGTTGGTTCAGTCTTAGCATCACTGTCGAAAATATTTAATTAATTACTAGCCACCTAATATTTAAAAAGAGAGATGTCACATTTTATTAATTAATTTAACAAATGACTAAGAATTAAATCGTTAACCATCAATCGCATAAACAATCTCATATGAATAACCAACGAAATGAAATCAACTGAGTCTAGAGTAAACACTCCAATAATCATAATGCCAGAGTAAATAAAGTCCCAATACAAAAGTCTGAATAAATAAACCAATAACCGAAATAATGAAAGTCTGCAACTACAACCTCTAAATAAGAATGGGCGATATGCCCTAACTGATACAAATGACTCTGAAGGAACCAAGGATAAATATGAAGGCGTCTAATACCAAGATCCTGCAGCTTCCATAACAGCTACAGCACGTCATTAGAATGGAACTCATATGCTTGGCATCCCTATGGCTGGGCACCTAAAATGTTTTTACAAAACAAAAATTGATTTGGAGGAAAACGGGTCAGAGCCCGAGGTGAAAATAGTTTAAAAGTTTAGCAAGTATTTAAATTACAAATAAACAACACATATTATATACACGTTAGTTGCGTACTCTCACATGAGTTTCTCACCTCTCAATTAATGTGCACGCCTAACGTATTCCCTTAACCCATCCTAGTTAAGCCGCTAACTAACTAGCCTGTACCACTTCCACTTTCGCATTCTACCATAGGATGTATACTCTGAGTACCCAAACCAGTTATATTCATAACCCATATTCGCATTCATTAACATTACTTATCTCAAGTGTTAATTAAATTCTCATTCTCAGCCCATTCAAATATCTTAGTTATTTACATCTACTAAGAAACAAGGAACCAGTCATAAGTACATAAGTATATCACTCTCAGTACATAAATACATATGTGGCACCCATAGGCTAAGCTGTGGTGCACGCATACTCTGCTATCAAATCCATGTACATCACGTACGTAAAAATCACGTGTTCCGAATCACTCAGGAACCGTCTAAATACAAATCACACATATTGGAGGCGAACATAGTTCACATACCCATGGGTCACGCACATACCTACGCTCCCATGGTCAGTTGACTTATCAACTCACAAATAAGTCATTCACAGTACTATGTCCTTAAAGGTACCAATCTAAATCCCTCCGAAGGCACACAAAGATAATATGGCCCTTTTCCAAAAACTAACCTCCCGTGATAGCAAGTATGGTAGGTATATCATACACATAAGAAATCCATACACTAGGCATTCACACAACCTAAGTAATCATATTTCCATATTGATATTCACACATTCCATCTAGTAAGTCTCATACGTATCAAGTTTATCCCGAACATCATACGTAATATATATAGCTTGAGATCTCTCTCGTCGAATCAATTTGAGTACTTAGACCCCTCCCAAAAGGTTACTAAGTCTCCTATTAGTTTCTAATGTTATCCCAGTAACTTAAAGTCCCACTGTTACTGTTCTTATCCTTACATCATCATAAGTTCCGATTATAGTTTCAATTCGAATGATTTCTAATCGTACCTCACTCGGTAGACCCTTGTAAGAAATATCATTCAATTCCATATGGTAAATCATTTTTTTCTGACATCAACTAAGACCCTACTGACCTTAACTAAGTCCCAAAATATCAATTTAAACATCCTAAGAATCATCATCGGCCTTGGGTTTTTTATTAAGCCTTAAGGGAAAATAATTGCCAAAAATCAGAAGGGGTCGATCGATCGATCGTCAATCGATTGAATAAAATAGGTCGATCGATCGATCGACATTCTTGAGTCGATCGATCGATCAAGCAGTTATCAGCCCAGATTTTCTTAAACAATTACGGGTTTTCCTCTATTTATACCTCTAATTCTTCATTACAATGTCTTAAACTCCCAACCAAGTATACTAATTATCATACCAACATGATTGCATCATTTCCCACATTTTAGAATCATCAAATCAATGTAGAACATCAAATTCTTGGATCAATTTACCAAATTTTCATATAAAAACCCTATTTCTTCTATTTCTTCAAGAACACTATCTAATTCTATAAAATTCCATAATTCTCTACACATGGATCACGATTTCGTGGCTGCTAAAATCTCGAAAGTTAATCTACATGCAAAACCTACACAAATTACGATTTTAACTCTTCAAATCCATTTAATTATCAATATTCAAGGTTATTCTTCAATTCTAACCTAACATGGATGATATATGAGCTAAATTATTGCAATTTAAATCACTTGCCTGGTAATGAAGATTCTGATTCGATGAAGTAGACGGTATGGAGATGATCATTGCTTTCCGATCTATCTGGTGGTGGTGACGGTGGTGCAAAAAGCCTCTAATTGGTGGTTCTCCTTTGAAAACTCCCTTCTCCTCCACTCTAATGGTCGTTTATGATTTGTGGTTGTGAAACCTAATGGACTCAAGCGTAGGCTAATAATAACTATCTAAAATTCGTGGGTCACTATCCACCCAAAAATAGGAATGACTAAAATACCCTCCCGGGTTGCCGGTTATGCTTAAAAATTCCCCGGGACCCAAACTAAACCCCTGACTAGTATTTTATGAAATCTTGACCCTATCGGACACGTTGGCGCACTCAAAATGCTCATATGGATGACATAAAAATAAAAATACTTTTAAATCCATTAAATTGGGTCCTGACACGACTGACACGCGCGTCCCAACTTAATTACCGAAACTGCCGTATTTTCAACTCACGACAATTTTTATAAATTCAATAACCACATATTACCATAATCACTAGGTAATATTCAATAGGATTATAATCATCAAATACTAACTCTCGTCTCGCTAGCATTTAAATTCGGATTATTTTCCAATTAATTATCCCAAATTAATTTTAATATATCTCATAATTCAAGGCAATTTAATTTATTAAATCACATAATTAAAAGCCTTAAAAATACGAGGTATTGTACACTTGTCAAGATTATATTCGAAGTTAGTTTTCTTTACTCCCATTAGAGATAGGGCATTGCATTCAAACTTAGTTACAATTCTTTCCATAATGGGTAATACAATACCTTTTATTATGATAGAACATTAACAAGTTTTTACAAGGACAAATGTTTATATCTATATTCTAAACCACATTCCTAGTCTAGAATAAATGTTTACAAGGACAAGTTTTGTTAGTAATAAATTAAGGTTTAATAGTCCTATGTGAAATTCTTTGTTACCACCGATATAGGGGGAAACATCACAAAGAAATGAGTACGACATCTTACTACCTTGTTAGGGGAGGATTGTCAATTCTCATAATTGTGGCCATCCTCGATTCTCGCGGTGGGAGAGGATCCTGGTCCCACGCGTCCCTCTCGGAAGCACTTCGGCCAGCGTCATTGATGAGGTGAAAATTGTAGGGAGACGGAGTCACCAGTCTATTTTACTCAAAATAGACAAAATAAAAGGGATCCATCCCGAAGGACATCATCCAAAGACATACCGATACATACTAAACTAAAATGATTCGAAAAGGGTTCGGAGGCTAAGTTACGAAATGGGAATATGTTAGGCACCCATTTCGCCCTTACGGTCTCTCATGAGTTTCTTTCTATTTTCCTTTATTTACCCGTGATATTTGTGCATGTGTATACATAGTGGAGATAGGAATTATCGACTTGTATCATGGAAGAGATAAAGTGAGTCATCCATAGTAATGTTCCTAAAATAATATTAAAAAATAGGATTTACGCGACTATTCTCGCGTTGATCGTTATAACGGAACGATAACGCACATGCAATAATACACCACTAAGAACAAATATATGTATATGCAAATATATAGAATTTAAGAGAATTGAGTTTAAAGAATATAGAGAAAATAGAAAATGAGAAAACAGTAGGAATAGGACTCGAGTCACGGGTTTTACCCCGAGATGCCTACGTAGTCTATATAGGCATCAAAGTCCACGTAGTTCGCATGCAAAATGAGGGGTGGGGTTTATCCCATATATCCAACCGGGGACTTCTCTTGTATGTGTGTGTGTGTGTAAAAAAGTATTTTAGTTGTGAGAAAGGTGTGAGAACAGTGTGAGAATACCCGTTTCGAATTTATGAGCAAACCCTCTTTTTCTTATTTTTATGGGTTTTATTTATATGAAAATAAGAGATGTGCAATAATACTAGATAAAAAGTATATTAATATATGTGAGATGAGAGAATAAAAGTGCTAATTAATAAAACAAGTTAATGCGAATTTAGGGGAATTTAAAGAGAGAGTTGAAAGAGTTGGACCTTCTTGGAGATCTTGAGCTTGATCTTGGATGTTGGAGATGAACCCTTGCACTTGGATGATGATGGAGGTTACTTAATTCACCAAGTTTGATGAAAAAGGTGATGACAGGTGAAAGTTGGAAATGGATTTGGATGTGGAAATCACGCTGACTTCGAGAGGGGTTTTCTGAGCTACCTTAGAGTAATGGATCTCTGATCTCTCTTCCCTTTGAATGAGGTTTGACACTCTTTTTTATAGTCCTGGGGCATTGTCGATCGGAATATCCCTGATTCTGCCAATCGGCTGGTGTTTTTAGGCACACTGCCGATAGGCAGGGTTTGGGACCTGCCGTTTGGTAGAGTCTTTCAGGTTCCTTCGAAAAATTGGTCGTAGAGCGCAAATTGTTAATCCGAATTATGCACGAGGCAAACCATTAGAAAAGTACTTTAGAGACCTTGGAAAGTCCTTTGGACTGCTCCCAAGTTTGGGAGTTGAATTTGGGTCAAATGCGGCTCGGAAGCGCTCGTTGGTCCTTTGGATGGGGAAACTTCGGACACAAACGGATCGTTTGTCCGCATGGTAAGTCAGAATCGCACACTGGGTGAACTGTTGGAATGTTTAGGAGATGTATTTCGACATTCCAAAGAGTTTGACCTAGTTTGACTTTAGTCAATCGGGGTCTGGAAGCGTTCTGTGACCTTTCGAAGTAAAATGGATCGTTTGTCCGTACCGTAAGTCTGAATTGCGCACGGGGTGGACCGTTGGAAAGGGGTTTTAGTGCCCTTCTAAGATTCATTCAGTCTCGATCAAGATGAATGGTTATCTTTGGTCCGACGAATCATGGGAACATCTAGTGACGTCCTAATCAAGTTTTGGGGAAAAATGGATCGTTCATCCGTACCATAACTCAGAATCATGCATGAGGTGGACTGTTGGAAAGGGGTTTCAGTCCCCTATAAAGATTCATTAAATCTCGGTCAAGCTGAAGAGTTTGACTTTTGGTCAAACGGACCCTGGGAGTGCCCGATGGCCTTTAGGTCAGTACCCGGGGTATGACTTAGGTTTGCAATAATAAAGGGAGGTGCTAGGGACCTAAGGAGAGGTTAGGGGATATTAGCATTGGGTATCTAAAAAGCCCCTCAATGGGTGAGTTTGGAACAAACGATAGCCATCGAATCGACACCACATGATGCCTTTGAAAGAGGAAAACTGGAGGGTCGAGGTCGATTTTGAGGACTTAAGGATGAGGATGACCGATTCTTCAGGTCGAAGCCATTTTTGAGGGTTTGAAGATGAGGGAGACCGATTCTGCGAGTCAAAGCCAATTATGAGGTTTTGGAGATGAGGGTGATCGATTGTGTGGGTCGAAGCTAATTCTAAGGGCTTGAAGATGAGGGTGACCGATTCTGGGGTCGAAGACAATTTTGAGGGCTTAAAGATGAGCATGATTGATTCTACGGGTTGAAGCCAATTCTAAGGGCTTGGAGATGAGGGTGACCAATTCTACGGGTCGAAGACAATTATGAGGGCTTGAAGGGGCATGTTGGGGATGGTCTTAAAGGAAATATTTAGGTCAATTCTGAGGACCTACAATAATGATGTGGGTGACCAATTCTGTGGGTCGAAGTTAATTCTGAGGGATTAGGTTGTGATGACCGATTCTGCGGGTCAAATCCAATTCTGAGGGCTTTAAGCTTGAAATGACCAATTCTGCGGTCGAAGCCAATTCTGCGGGCTTAAGGTGAGATGACCAATTCTGCGGGTCGAAGCCAATTCTACCGGCTTAAGGTGAGATAAGAAATTCTACGGGTCGAAGACAATTTCGAGGGCTTAGGTTGTGATGACCGATTCTGTGGCTTGAAGCCAATTCTGCGGGCTTAAGGTGAGATGAGCAATTTTGCGGGTTGAAGCCAATTCTGAGGGCTTAAGTTGGGGATGACCAATTCAGCGGGTTGAAGCCAATTCAGTGGGCTTAAGTTGGGGATGACCAATTCTACGGATCGAAGCCAATTCTGCGGGCTTAAGGTGAGATGACCAATTCTGCGGATCGAAGCCAATTAGGCGGGCTTAAGGTGAGATAGCCAATTCTATGGGTCGGAGCCAATTCTGCGGGCTTAAGGTGAGATGAAAAATTTTGCGGGTCGAAACCAATTCTACGGGCTTAAGGTGTGATAACAAATTCTGCGGGCTTAAGGTGAGATGACCAATTCTGCGGGCTTAAGGTGAGATGACCAATTCTGCGGCTTAAGGTTGAAATGACCAATTCTACGGGTCAAAAATAATTCTGTGGGCTTAAGGTGAGATGAAAAATTCTACGAGTCGAAGCCAATTCTGCGAGCTTAAGGTGAGATGACCAATTCTGCGGGTCGATGCCAATTCTACGGGCTTAAGGTGATATGACCAATTCTTCTGGTCGAAGCCAATTTCAAGGGCTTAAGTTGGGGATGATCAATTCTACTGGTCGAAGCCAATTATGCGGCCTTAAGTTGGGGATGGCCAATTCTACGGGCTTAAGGTGAGATCACCAATTGTGCGGGTCGAAACCAATTCTGCGGGCTTAAGGTGAGATGACGAATTCTGCAGGCTTAAGGTAAGATGCCCAATTCTATGGGTCAAAGAGAATTCTACGGGCTTAAGGTGAGATGAAAAATTCTGCGGGTTAAAAAAAATTATGCGGGTTTAAGGTGAGATGGCAAATTTTACGGGTCGAGGCCAATTCTGAGGACTTAAGTTATGGTGACCGATTCTGCGGGTCGAAGCCAATTCTGAGGGCTTAGGTTAAGGATGTTCTCGGGGAACTCTGTCGGGGAAATTACCTCGTGATTTTGATTTGATCCGGGGAGCCAAGTGCTGGTGAAATAATTAGGTGGTACCGGGTTTGGATGCATTTCTCGGGGAAAATTAAGACCTTTGGGGAATAGGAGATGATCTTGAGGTTTTGGATATTTTTGAGGTCCTCTAGGGACGTTGTCGGGGAGAGATTCACTTATCTTTTGAGAGTTCTTCTTGGGAAATAGGGGTTCTACTTTAGGAAGTGGGAAATTTTCTTGGTGAGAGTGTTCAAAATCCTTTCCGAGATTTTTAGGAATTTTCTCAGGATTTTCTGGTATTTTATGGGAATTTCTGTACGAAAATTTAAGGGGGGTGCCGATCGGCATGTTATGGAGGGTACCATTCGAAAGTGGCATGAACTTTTGGACTACCTCGAGAAGGTAAAGGGTCAGTGTCGATTAGTAAGTTTGGGGTCAGTGCCGATCGGCATGACCCTCGGCATCCTATAAAGGGGGAGAATTCCCCTTATTTTTCACAGCTTCTTGCCTTCTCTGTTTCTGCAATTTTCTTTTGCGAATTGTTGTAGCATTCCATAATCTAAAAAATGGCCGCTTTTGTGAGAACTATAGCAGACAAGGAGTGGTTGGCTGTTGATGACTGGGCAAACGTGGAGTGGAGGGCCAGGGCGCGTATTGCTTTGGGGAGAAAGATCTCTTTTGACACATTCGAGCCGGTTGTGGATGAGCGAACCTTGATGCGGGAGCCGTCCCGTCATCGCTCTTCGAGGGTGGTGAACACTAGTGGTTATGTATGTAAAATGACTTTTGGCATTCTTTTCTGGTGATATTCCTTTTTTCTTGTATTCTAACAAGGTTTTTCTCTTTTGGCAGTCTGATGTTTCTTTGTCGAATATGCATGCCCGCGAGACGATGGGGCTTAAGGATGTCTGGGAGCATCTTCCTCCTGTGGTGCATTGGGTGGTATCCTCAGCAGGCTTTGGGAGATTGGCATCTGTGCTAGATGAGATGCCTTGTTCGACGGCAGTCTTATGAGTTCTAGGGGAGAGGTGGTGGGACACTACCCACACCTTTCATTTTGGTTTTGGGGAGATGACTATGACTCCCATAGATGTGCAGTAGCTATTGGGGCTGGATTATGATGGGGAGCAGATAAAGGTGGATCGCTCCTTGCAGGTGAGGCCAGAGGTAGTGCATGCGGTGCTTGGTGTTGTAGGTAGGATAGTATCTGGGGACTCCATTCGTTTGTCACTTCTGAATGATGTTTTATTACGCAGGGTGATCAATGTGGAGGACGGGCTGCAGGTGAGGCAGATGGCCCAGTTATTTTTTTTGCTGGTGTTGGGGGATTTCTGGTGGCTTTGAGCGGCGACGTTGTCCACTTATGGTTTTTACCATATCTGAGGATGTTTTTGAACATCCCCTATATGATTGGGGGATCCTGACTTTGGCGACCCTTTATTTTTCCTTAGATGCATTCAGCTGGTGTTGCCGACAATCTTTCACTGGATCCATGTATCTTCTTGAGGTATTCTTTTAATTTCTTGCATTTTTCTTTCATGCATTCGCATTTTCCTTATGCATCTCTTTTTTATTGTGAAATTTTTATCGTTAGCAGACGTGGTTCTATGAGGTGATCGGGTGTAATACCCAGCTGATTACTTTGAAGTATAAGACCGTTGGGGACTTTTACAGGTTGCATCGATGGCGCAAGGCCAATCGGTAGTCCAGGAGGTCTCTCTCTCTGGAGACAGTGCATCAGGTATTGAATGGCCTGACTAGTGATAGGGTAAGTGTTTGATTCTTAAGTCTAAGACCTTTGGGTGTTTTGATTCCATATTACCCTATATTTTGTTGGGGATTTTCCAGGTGACCTTTTACCCTTGGGGGACAACCGTTCAAGACATGGGGTTGACTGGAGTAAATGCGCGGATGAGGCATTTTCTGGCGCATGAGTTTGGCCACTCATGGTATCTCGGGGAGAGGGTGGTCCGATAGATTTCTTAAGAGGAGGTGGTGGTGCCACCCGCAAGGGACCCTATGTTTATGAGGCGGGAGCGACTGCTGACAGAGGATACGAGGATCACGATGATGATTGGCGAGTCCTACCTGTTATACACCGATACAGCTATGCCATATGATTATATGGACTTTGTGACGAGTTGGATGATGGCGCCCAGCATATATGATGCACTTCCCTTCCCTCCTACGGGTTTGAGTTGTCCAGTGGGGTCCTCCCACAGAGGTGGAGGTCCTTCGACATCTATGGCGGTGATGACTTTGGAAGTTCCCTTTGTGCGGCTGCATACTCCTTCATACAACATTTGGCGGGCTGATGGAGAGATGGTGCCTATGCTGCATTGTCCTCATGCGATGGACCCGGAGGAGTTGGGCTTGATAGAGGAGGTCCTTCGTCCTGAGGTATACCTCTTATGTTCTTCTCTTTTGGTTTCTTTTGATCTTTTCTGCCTAATATTGATTTTACCTTTTCTTGCAGCACGTCCGGGTGTCGAACACTTGGCTGAGGGATATTAGGGACTGGATATCTTCGACGACTGCCTATATTCGGGAGGCGGTTCCTATTCCTTTTTTCTTGGTGCCGTCTACCTCATCCGGGGAGGAGTCTGGTTCAGGTAGCGGCGGTGCGTCATCTCGCCGTCGGGGGAAGAGAGCGTGTCGTAGGGGTGGAAGCTCTTAGGAGAGAGAGAGAGGAAAGGGCAAGTGAGAGAGAAAAATAATGTGGGTTCGGGATGAGTCCCATTTATTTTTTTCTTTTATTTTCCTATAAAAATGATGTAACACAGAAACATATCTATGCAATACAATAAAGTTTTTTGATTATCTTCTGTTAATGATGAATGAATGCATGCACATGCGCTTTTTACTTTGCTACTGAGACCGTACAAAGAAATATTTTTGGGATTTTGAAAAAAAGTTTTGTTCAAAATGAGAATTTATATAAAGATGAAAAGGGGATTTTTGAAATTCAGTTGAGAATATCAATTTATTTTTAGTTTTCTGAATTTTGACACAAGAAGAAAAAGGAAAATTTCCAAAAGTAAGGGGTTGCCGATCGACAAGCACCTTGTCCTACCTATCGGCAAGTTAGTCCAGTCCCATCAATTCAAAGCTTTGATTAGTACCCTCTTCAGTCTTTGGTACCTTGTGGGGCAGGATTTCTTTAGATTTTTGCAGGGGTCCTTTCCTTTGTGGGGGGTTTCAAGTATAAAATAGGGGTAAGAGTGGAGTGTTTTCCTCACACCTTCACATTCCTACTTTCCTGTTCTGTTAGATGGATCTCCCTAGCAGTGTTGAGTTTTCCAACTACCTCGAGACTTTGGAGGCGATGTGCTCCTACAACATCGACTACGATGCCTACAACATGCGTCGAGTTTCTTTATGGTGTAATTGGCCCATAGAGTGGAACATGATGATGGCGGCGGTACAATTCTAGTACCCCGAAGACCATGTATTCCTATTCGGCTTGGAAGAAGTCTGTCCGACTTATGAGAAATTTGCTTCCATGTTGGGGATAAATCCCGGTGTTACTGCGACTCTGCCTGAGTTTTCTCATTCTTCCCAAGAGTTGTTGTCCAGACTTCTTTTTGTTTCGTGCTCGGTGGCCTGATCACTAGTGGTTGTAGGTATGATTTCTCTTCTGACGGTGTTGCGGTTCGTGCATTTGTAGGAAGTTGGTGATGCTGGATATGCCAGAGCTGTCATTTTGGGCTTGGTTTTGAAATTGCTGCTAGTGACTGGGGAACTGCTGGTGGACCCACAATTTGCAGATATTGCTTCATGGATGTCCTACCATCGCAATCCTATGGCAGTGATACTAGCGGAGACTTTGAATGGATTAGATGCCTGATAAGAAGGTCATTCTGACTTTCTGAGGGGTATCCCTGTGATGTTGTTCATGTGGTTGTCTAAAAGATTTTGCCTGGTGACTCCTCCGGAATACCCTTTGTCAGCCATACCCAACTTCTTTTTGTGACATTTCATCAGTGTTGGCCTGGATATTGAGAGCTGGGAGAACTGGTTTGTGGAGCATGGGGCTTTAAATATGTATTGGTCAGTACCTTGGTGGGGATAAGTGTTGCCTATTCTGGAACTGGGAGAATACCTGTATGTCCGGCTAGTTGGTCTTCGACAAACCTCTTTTTATTTCCCTTGGCGGATTTTGCACCAATTTGGCTGGGAGCAGGTCATGCCACCTTGGGCACTAGACTTATTTTCGATAGAAGATTTGACAGAGCGTCTCTGCATGCGGCTTGGCTCTTTGTGGGAGAGTCGACGTCCGTCGTCCTGTCCCCCTCAGTCTGCTGGGAGAGTTTGGCACATCCCTGGGGATTATATGAAGTCGTTGTGGAGGAGAGTGGTCAGCAAGATGTTGGAAGTGGAGACTCGACAAAGGTGCATTTCCTCATCCGATACCATGGAGGGAGGTGTGGTAGTTTTTCTGAGGTTGGTTCGAGCTTATCGGTCCATGGAGCATCTACGGCACTCTATTTAGGCAGGGGAAGCTTGGGGACCCTAGGATGTAGATGATGATGATAAAGCGGTCTCTTCTGGTAGCTGTGGGTAGGACTCTTGGAGAGTTTATTTTGTACCGGGAAATAAGTTTTTTTTTATTTGGCTTTTTATGAAGGTAGGGGGAAGGGAGTTATCCGTTCCTTTATGTAATTGCACTGTAATTTCTTATTAATGAAATAAATAAGTTTTTGATCATCCAGTTGTGCCTTTTGATGAATTTTGTATTTTGGAATTATCTATATCGATTGCTAAGGTATGCATAATCCTTTTGTTCAAATATATGTTGGAATGGACTGTCGTTCTCGGAGGTAAGAAAATAATAATTTTTTATGAAAAAGAAAGGGACGTGTGCTCATGTGAGATGTATGAGCTACCTACGTACCTCTGGGGGTTTTTGAAAATTTTTAATTTTTCTGAAAATGTTTTCTTTTTCCAGAGGATGAGGCCCACGTAGTTCTGGGTAGAGGGAAATGAAGATATTTTTTTTAGAATAGAAGGGAGATGAGAAAAGTCGTAGCGCGCCAATATTTTGAACTAGGGGTAAAATTTCTTGAGACGGTCCAGGTTGACTGGATGAACCATCTCTTCTCCATCTAAGTCAGTGAGCATGGCGGCACCGCCGAACGAGATCTTCTTCACAATGTATGGGCCGCTCCAATTGGGCTTGAATTTCCCTCTGGGTTCCGAGATGGGCTCTATATTTCTTTGAGGGCTATATCCCCTTCTTGGACACCGCGGTCCTTGACTCTCTTATTGAATGAAGGCGTGATAATACGTAAATATTACGTATTTATCCGTTGAACCTATGCATTTTAGCCCCCTCGGGTGCCTTAATCTCTACATTTAAGCCCGTTAACAAGACAACCTCGATTTATATTGTTAACATGCTATATGAGGTATAATTGGGTTGTTGTAGGTATTTAGGTACTAAGAATGGAGTTCAGACGCATTCTGCTCAAGTTCCGTACGCAATCGCACGTTCAAAGGCAATTTCGTCAATTCACAGTTTGGGCACTTGGCCCAACACCTACATGGAAGTTGTATCCCTCCTCGCAAACTTCGCGTAACCGCGAATAGTGCGCAATTCGGATCCCTAATGAAGAACTCACGACACTTTTGGCAGAAGGAAAAACAATGAAACCAAAAGAGGAGAAAATAGGAGGAAAAGGAATGCAGTAAGCTCACCCCTGCTTGATTGATCGATCGATCAAAACCATCGATCGATCGATCCTTCACATTTCTAAAATCGTGGGGAGACAATGGGATTGGTTTTTGATCATCGATCGATCAACCAAATGGGTCAATCGATCGATCCCCTGTTTTTTTGAGATATTTTGCTTTTCTTTTCTTTCTTCTTTTCTTTTCTCCCAACTTACTATATAACCCAATTTTGTTGCAATATCAGACATACTTAGTTTTCGAAGACATTTTAGGTTAGGCTTTGGTTTTGAGAGATCATCTTCTTCTCTTCTTGGGCGTGACATCCATTTAGTTTTGTAAGATTGAATTATTCATTATCATCTCCTTTAATATAGATTTGTTCTTCATTTTCCTTGCTTTGTAAATTAGTCTCATGCTTTGTTAATTAGTTTAATTGCATTATTTCTTGATTTCCTAGTTTAATTAGTTGTAATTTAGTTTAATTTATGTGTTACCCTTAGATAAATAGGGTTGGGATTTCGTTCCGCCATTTTCGAATTTCGGGCTCCGAAAATTAGGTTTTGTGCAAAATTGCATTTAATTGAACCCGCGCGAAGTAAAGTCGGATTATTATGTGTTTAACTTTCTTTGTCATGCAACGTTAGTGTTTATAGAGATAATCCGAATTTAATCCGCGTGTGACTAGTTTTAAGTTAAATGTTTATTCTCGTAACTTTGGCTTAAATTCCTTATTGTGTGAAGTTTATGATTAATTGATAATGCTCGATTAAATTGCTTTCGAGTCGGAACTCTAATTAGTAGTTATTTCGAGCCGTATGGTTGGATGATATCCCGATCCTCGTTTACTTTTTTTTAGACTTAACTTATTCTTTTCTTTTATTTACAACCACCCATCACCTTTTTACACTTTTATTCTTGAATTAGTAATCCAATTAAAATCTTTCGAACACTCCCGGTGGATTCGATACCCGACTTACCGCTATAATTGTATCGGAAGTGTAGTCACAACTTAGGTTTGTTTGTATTGAGGCGGTGAATAGAAAACAACGATTGTGCCCTTACATGAGCACGCATTTAACGCGCTTAATCAAAATGGCGCCATTGCCGGTGACTATTTTGTTATAAATTGTAATTGTCTTATTAGTTCGTAATTTTCCTTCTTTTTGTATTTGTATTCTTTCTTTTAACCTTTTTTGCAGGATTTCTACGTTTGAGCGCCAAGAACCGCTTGAATTTTTCCGTGCGCGCATCATCTTTGTGGAAATAGCCATCTCGAGCCTTTGTTGGGGTAAGCATGTCTTATTCCAATCCTTTCGGTAATCATTATGATAATTCTCAAAATCCCCCTACTCCTTTGACTTTTTGTCAATACTTAGAGTTCCAAAAAATTGCAACATCTAAAATGCATTTGGGCGAGTATTACAAAAGTCAAGCTTTGGAGTGCGTATATTTTGAGGGTGATGATAATGATTTTGGGCCTTTACCTCCTTATAATAGGAAATTTGAAACGAATTGAAATAGTTTTCAAAATTCCTATAATGAGTTTAACTTTAGTGCCGATAATGATTTTCAAACTCCTCATTTTCAAGCATCCGCACCTCGGCCTATGACTTTCGACGAGGGTTTGATTATGCTTGAGAATGAGAGGTATGAACAACGTTATGGGGAAGAATATCGTTGATGGGATCAAGACTTGGATTTATTATTCGAATCCGAAGATGATTTATCTTCCGAGACTTTTGAAGTCGAGTAATGTTTTGAACCAATCTAGGACTTTGTGCCTACTTTGGAACAAACCATTCTTGACTTAGCCCATGGTTTAATAGAGAATGAAAGTGAGGATGAAATGGATGTAGTATCCATTTGCAATGAAATGATTTCATTGTTGGATCCCAAAGAAGAAAGTTTCATTGTAAATGATCCTATCTCCTTTGAAATTCCAACTTTGAGTGATGATAACTCATCTCTTGAGTTTGAATTTCTTTCCTCCCCATTTTCATTCTCCGTTATCACACCGTCACAAGTACCCGATGAATCGGTACTGAACTTTAAAAAATTCAATCCTTTCACCGACGAGGAGTACTTGCTTGATTTTCTTTCAATGAAGGCTTGTTTGCCCTCATGTGCGCCACCTCCCATTCCGCTTGCTAAATCTTTGGGAGGAAATTCTGTTTTTTTTGTCCCCTTGTGTATTTGTCGCCTGTCCTATCAAAATCCCCCATCCTCCCTCCTAAATTTTCAATTGGGGATGGTTCACCTTTTCAACCACCCACATGCCTCCGTCGTTTGAACGAAATTCCTATATTCCAGGAGGCATGCATGAAAGGGAGGTCCCACCGTTGATCCTCCAAAGTCAAATTGTATTTTGGGTGGACCCTAAAAAATTTAGACTTCAAGTGTACAATTAGTGTGAAGCCTAAATAGTAGGTTGTATATATTTAGTTTTGTTTCTTTTTATTTTCTCTTTCCTTTTTAATTTAGTCTAGTGTAATTAGTTAACTTTTTGTTATGCTTTGGTACTAACATGTTTTGTAGAATCATTGGACTTGCACTTTCCGGGGATCGCTCTATTTTGGGTAATATCGCTATTTTCCTTCTTTAACTTGGTTCTTAATTAACATTGAGGACAATGTCGGGTTTTAAGTTAGGGGGTGTGGGATATTCTATCCATTCATTGGTAGTGTCCATGATTTTTATTATATGATATTTTCAAGCATGCTTTTCTTGAAAAATTGAAAATTTCAAAAATATTTTCTTTCTTTTTTCTCCTTTGTTGGGCATTTTGCCTTTGTTTTCGATGATAAATTTCAATAATTGCCCGGTCAAATAGACAACCCAATGATGTATGTCCTCGATTTTAGAAGTTATTAGACTTTAGTCTCAATTATTGATATTATGAATAACTTCATGAATTAGACTTTAATCCCATGCGCACATGAACTTTTATTGTTCTATTGATTTGGTTTAAGATTTATATAGCTCGGTAATGTTTTGTTGCATTGTATATACTTACACCTAGTAAACTTTGTACCTTTCATCGTTTGTGAGTGTATACACTATTCTTTTCTCATTAAAAATGTAGAATTCGTTGGTAATCTCTTTATTCTTTCATTAATTGAGTTCATTCCTGAAATGTATTACTTGGGCATGATTTTCATATATTATTTTAGCTTGAGAATTGCGTAAACTTTTTAAAATGATCATAGGCCATCTTTGTATATCACCCATATGACCTTGACCTCATCTTTTATATGTTCCCTAGTAAACCCACTTGAGCCTAAATACCAGCCTTTCGTTTCATTACCCAAAATCCCCTAACCAACTCCAAATTCGAGTTTTATACCATACATATTACCTTACATACCCTTGTTTGGATTGTTAATTAGGATTGAATGATATTGTTGTTTTGTGGTTGCAATTTGAGCATGGAAAGAGTGAGAAAAGAAGAAAGTGTAGTGAAACGGAGAAGAAAAGGAGAAAGTTGAAAACAAAATAAAACAAAAGAAAAAGTGAGAAAAAGAAGAAAAGAAAAAGAAAGAGAAATTTGTATATATTGTTTATAGTGATTCAATAATACCTGTTACTCTCTCGATTGTTATATCTAATGCTCGTTTGGAAATCATTTGTCCAATTTTGAAATTGCCCACTTTTTCCCATTATCCCGAGTTTCATCCCCAAATACCTTTGAATCCGTATATACATCCCTTTCATTTCGTACCCTAGCCTAGCCTACATTACAACCCTATTAAAGTCCTATGTGATCTTAAGTAGATGTAATTGAAAGGTTTAAATAGTTTTGATAATCTGTGAAAATGCATTTTACCTCTTTTATATGTGTAGTATCTTTCACTGAGATTACAATTTTTATTTTCTATATAGCGTTCTTCATTTGTGACATGTGCGCGGCCTAGTTTCCCTTTACATTTACTCTTTATGCCCACATGTACCATGTGTTACCTCCCTATTTTAAGTGAATTCATGTGATGAGTGTAATGCCCATGAGGATTGACTTTTATGCATGCTTTGATATTTAGTATCTGAGTTATTTAAGTTTTTGCCAAATCATATTTTGCGTGTGCTCACTCCCCTCCCACATTTTAAGGTTTAAATTCATTAAGGTGTATTTGATAATGTTAATAACTACGGACTTTTCACGTGAATTCGTTTGCTATGATAATAACATGTTGAAATCTTGTTCGTATTGTTGAGTTTGTCGCATGTGATTGGGAATATTTTGAGGAAACTTTATGATTTTTGTGGGTTTCATCCCTGAAACCCTCACGAGACGACACTCATCCACTAGGGTAACCTAGGGTTTTAACGGCTTATTGCATATGATAAATGCAATCGAATCGCATGCAAAAGTGGCCTTATGCGTTTATACCATATTTTTGTACTTATCCTGCTTTTGGTTTACTTGGTGTTCTTGTTGCATCCTATTTCATTGCTAGGGACTAGCAATGTGCAAATTAGGGGCTGTGATAATACAAAAATATTGTGTATTTCTTCTGTCGAACCTACGTATTTTAGCCCCCTCAGGTGCCTTAATCTCTACATTTAAGCCTGTTAACTAGAAAACCTCGGTTCATATTGTTAACATGCTATATGAGGTATAATTGGGATTTTGTAGGTATTTAGGTACTAAGAATGGAGTTCAGACGCATTTCGCTCAAGTTTCGTACACAATCGCACGTTGAAGGGCAATTTGGTCAATTCAAAATTTGTGCACCTAACCCAACACCTATACCGAAGTTGTATCCCTCCTCACAACCTTCGCGTGGCCGTGAACGGTGCACGATTCGTATGCCTAACGAAGAAGTTACGACACTTTTGGTGGAAAGAAAAACAATGAAACCAAAAGAGGAAAAAAAAGGAGGAAAAGGAATGCAGTAGGCTCACCCCCTCTTGATCGATCGAATGATCAAAACCATCGATTGGTCAATCCTTCAGATTTCTAAAATCGTGGGGTGACAGTGGGCTTGGTTTTTGATCATCGACCGATCGACCAAATGGGTCGATTGATCGACCCCCTATTTTTTTGAGATATTTTACTTTTCTTTTCTTTCTTCTTTTCTTTTCTCCCAAATTACTATATAACCCAATTTTTTTGTAATATCAGACATACTTAGTTTTAGAAGAAATTTTAGATTAGGGTTTGGTTTTGAGAGATAATCTTCTTCTCTTCTTGGGGTGACATCCGTTTAGTTTTGTAAGATTGAATTATTCATTATCATTTCCTTTAATATAGTTTTGTTCTTAATTTTCCTTGCTTTGCAAATTAGTTTCATGCTTTGTTAATTAATTTAATTTCTTTATTTCTTGCTTTCCTAATTTAATTAGTTGTAATTTATTTTAATTCATGTATTTCCCTTAGATAAATAGGGTCGGGATTTCGTTCTGCCATTTTCGGGTTCCGAGCTCCGAAAATTTGGTTTTGTGCAAAATTGCGTTTAATTGAAACCGCACGAATTAAAGATGGATTATTATGCGTTTAACTTTATTTGTCGTGAAATGTTAGTGTTTATAGTGATGATCCGAATTTAATCTGCGTGTGAGCAATTTTCAGTTAAATGTTTATTCTCGCAACTTTGGCTTAAATCCCTTATTGTGTGAAGTTTATGATTAATTGATAATGCTAGATTAAATTGCTTTCGAGGTGGAACTCTGATTAGTAGTTGTTTCGAGCCGTATGGTTGGATGATATCCCGATCCTCTCTTTACTTTTATTTAGACTTAACTTATTCTTTTCTTTTATTTACAACCACCCATCACCTTTTTACTCTTTTATTCCTGAATTAATAATCCAATTAAAATCTGTCGAACACTCCCTATGGATTCGATACCCGACTTACCGCTATACTTGTATCGCAAGTGTAGTCGTAACTTAGGTTTGTTCGTATTAAGGCGATGAATAAAAAACAACGATTGTGCCCTTACACGCGCACGCATTTCACGCACTTAATCAACACTCTATTGGGCGATGGTACCCTTGTATGTGATATAACGCCTCCAGTCTCTTTTCTTCCAGGAGTGATAGCTCGTCAAGGCGGCTTTGATACCAGTCTTCCTCACTAACCTTGCTTTCAAGTATGACGTGTAACGAGGGTATTTATATCTCCACGGGTAGGACTTCTTCCATGCCATAGACTAGAGAGTAATGGGTAGCCCAGTAGAGGTTAGGATTGAGGTTCGGTAGCCCCAGAGGGCGTATGGGATTCGATCGACCCAATCTCGACAACTTTCGATCATCTTACTGATGATGGCTTGGAGATTCTTATTGGCGGCTTCAACAGCACCATTGGTCTGAGGTCGGTAGGGAGAAGATTTGTGTGTTTGAATCCCATACTCGTTGACCACTTCTATGACTTCTGCCTCGAAATACAACCCGTTATCTGACACTAGCTCGTGCGAGACCCCATATTGGCAGATGATATTTTTCTTGATGAATTGGGAAACTTTCTTAGCGTTCAAAATTGCATACGACTTAGCTTCGACCCTTTTGGTTAAGTAATCAATGGAAACTAGAATGAACTCATGCTCTTTAGAGGCCTTGGGCGTAACCTTTCCTACAATGTCGATGCCCAAGGTGGAGAACGGACAGGGCGAAGTCATGTTATATAATTCACGCGGAGGCAGGTATTGAAGGTTGGAGAACTGTCAGCATTTGAGGCATCTTCAGACATAGGCGGTGCAATCCTAGATCATGGTGGTCCAGTAGTATCCTTATCGTATGATCTTCTTAGCAAGTATATGACCATTCATATAGGTACCGCATTCCCCACTATGGATTCTCTGCATTACCTCTTCAATGTTAGCCCCTATGATGCAGTGTGTATGGGTTCCATAAAAGTTTCTCTTAAATAATGCTTTGTAACAGGTGATGTATAGGGATGGCCAGTCTTCGGAGGGTTTCTCGGTCTTTCTTGTTGGAACCTTTGGGATACTTACCATGCTTGAGGAGGTCCCAGATATCATAATAACATCAATTGGCTGGCTCAAGAACTTCTTTGGTGATGATCCCATTATGGTAGTAATGGGTTGGTTTGTGTTGCTTTTGGACCAGGAAGGGGCCCATTGTTATTCATTCAGGCATGTCGACTATGGAGACTAGGGTAGTAAGGGCATCGGCTAGGTTATTCTTTGCTCGAGGTAGGTAGTGGAAGGCGATGTCTTGGAATTGGGAGGCTAGTTCTTCTAGGTGGGCATGGAAGGGTTAGAGTTTCTCGTCCTTGAATTTCCATTTTCTGAGCACTTGACTAATGATGAGGGAAGAATCCCCGTAGACATCTAGGCATTGAATACCTTTCTTGACAGAAACTTTGAGGCCTACCGTACACGCCTCATATTCAGTCATGTTAATGGTGCAAGAGAAATCTAATTTGATGGCGATGGGAGGGTGGGAGTCATTTGGGGGCGATCAGAAGTATCCCAATACCATATCCATTTTTGTTGGCCGCGCCATCAAAGAACATTTTCAATCGGAGGTCATCTTGAGCAGTGCATATGATGTTTTTATCTGGGAATTCGGAGATCCAGTCATTAGCCTCTTCTATAGGGTAGTCAGCGAGGTAGTCAGAGATGGATCTTCCTTTCATGGATTTCTATATGACATACACGATATCAAACTCGACTAAAAGCATCAACCATCGAGCCATTCGACTGGATAAGGCGGGTTTCTCAAGCAGGTACTTGATGGGGTCCATTCGGGATACAAGCTTAATGGGGAAGGCAAGCATGCAGTGTTGTAACTTTTGGGTGACCCAAATAAGCACGACACATGCCTTTTCCAAAGTAGTGTAGTTGACTTCGTATCCGACCAATTTGTGACTGGCATAATAGACGGCTATTTATTTACCAGAATTCTCAAGGTATTGGGTTAGCAAAGCCCTAACTGCAGTGTGGGTTATGGTTAGGTATAAGAGCAAAGGGAGACCAGGTTATGGTGGCATGAGTATCGGAGGTTGGGTCAGGTATTGTTTGATTCGGTCTAAATCCTCTTAGCAAGCCTCATTCCAAACTTTGGTTGAATCCTTTTGAAGGAGTTTGAAAATAGGTTCGCAGATGGAGGTTAGCTGGCTAATGAACCGCCTGATGTATTGTATTTCCTAAGGAAACCACAGACTTCTTTCTCCGTTCAGGGAGGCAGCATCTCAACTATGGATTTTAGCTCGGCAGGACCTAATTTATCCCCTTCTCACTGACCATGAATGCCAAGAGTTTTCCCTTTGTAATGCTAAAGACACATTTCTATGGATTGAGTCTCATCTGATATCGTCGCAATCGTTCGAAGAACTTTCGAAGAGAGGGAACATGACCTTCTCTAGTTTTGGATTTGATAATCATATCATCCACATAGACCTTGACTTATTTGTGAATCAGATCATGTAGGATGGTTGTGGCAACCCTCTGTTAGGTAGCCCCAACATTCTTGAGACCAAATGGCATAACAGTGTAGCAAAAGGTTCCCCATGGGGTGATGAAAGCAGTTTTTTCTTGATGATCTGGGTGCATTTTGATTTGGTTGTATCTGGAAAACCTATCGACGAATGACTTAAGAGGATTTTCTTCAGTTGATCGAGGATCTTGCTCTCCTCGAGGGTCATTTCTGTCATATGAAGGTTTTTAACGCCCTTCCCTTTTATCATTGGCTGCCGGTCGGCTTGGGATATGGTAATGCCTCCCCGATCTAGTCATGTGATTTATTGAAGAAGGGAAGAATATGAACCCTCTTTCTTTATCAATCTCGGGTTGTTCTGCAACTTTGTTTACTTCTTCGAGGAGTTACTCAAATGATATTATTCCACACATGTCGGCTACTGGGCCAGTTTTCTCGAAAGCTTTCTTTTCATTTGAATATTCGAATTCTTCCCCCCATCCGGTGGTAACAATTCTATCTTTCCAAGTAAAATCAATGCATTCCACAACTTCGATGCCTTCTTTATACAGGTCTTCCCATTCTGTGGGGATATGTAAGGGTGAAGTGACCAGGCTCCCTTTCAATGTCAGAGTATTAAGTAACTCAATCATACTGCAAATGTCATTAGTTTTCTTGAATAGTATTGCCATGATTTGAACGACATCATCTAAGCAGAATTCATCGGTTGGTACTACCCAACTGTCTGACTCTCGGGCCCATTTTCATGCTTCCAAGAACAACGTGCTGAACCTCTCGTAATTCATGATCATCTTTGAGGGCAATTTCAGCCCGAACTCTAGGAGTTGGTTCAACACTTCTGATAATTCCATACCTCCATTTTCAGAACGGGTACGGATAGTGATGCATTCTCTAGTAAGGAGTGACAGTGCCTGATCGTTGAGGCTAATAGGGTCTAGTAGGAAATATTGGAAGGTTTAGAGAGGTTTGGTAGAGTGTATGGGTGTGATTTGAGTTGAGGGATCAAATTCTGGGTTCATTTATAGGAAGATAACATTGGTATGATTTGGGAGTGGCTTCTGAGTAATGTTTGGCTTTGGATTGGCTGGTGGAATAATGATACCATAGTTAATTAGACTTTGGATTATGTTTCGGAGGTGAAATCATTGGTCGGTGGTATGACCAGTAGTTTGGTGAAAGGCGCAATGGGCATCTGCTTTGAATTTTCTCTGTAGTGGATTGGGAAATGGACGGGGATCCAAGGGATTAATGAGGTTTCGTCTTAACAGGGCTTGATGAACTTTGGAGAGGGGAGCATGGATCTCGGTGTATTCCTTTTGTACTCGAATAGGGAGGCTTTCTGTTGCCCATGAAGTGGTCGATTGAGAGATGTTGTTGATGGTTGAGATTGCAACATTGGCAGGTTTGTCATATTTTCTGGGGGTGAACTGTCCGGTCACCTTCTTTGGTTCAACCTTTGTTTTAGCAAGACCTTCCTCGATTTCTACTCCTGCTTATCTGAGATCTCAAAGGTGGGGATAGTATTATACTCCCATGGTTGCTCGGACATGGGGTAAAAATTTCTTCTTCACTATGTTGACTTGTTCTTCCTCAGATGGCCGATTGGTCAACGTGGTTGCCTTTTCCCTCCATCGGGCTATAAAGTTACTGAATGATTCCCTAGAGTTCTTCTTGAGCATCTCTAAGTCACGGCTTGTGACGTTAATCTCTTCGTTATATTTGTATTGCGACATGAATTCATGGGCTACATCCTCCTAGCTAAGAATTCTGGACTCCTCGAGAGACAAAAACAATTGGAGGGCGCTATCATTCAATGTTTGCTGAAATAATTGGGCCATCACTTCTTCAGAAGCCCCTAAGAGTGTCATAGAACGTTGATAACTGTGAAGATGAACAATCGGGGGTTCACTTCCTCCGAATTTCTTGATATTTGGCATCTTGAACTTCTCAGGTAACCTTGCCGTAGGATAATGAGACATGTGGGTGTAGTCCATGTAATTTTCAGAGATTCTGATTTTGTCGAACTTCTTAGTTAGCATCTTTAGATCTTCTTTGACCTTGTTAAACTCTTCCTCTTTCGGATCAATGATCACAGGCAAGCTAGCCCCAGGTTGGGAAAGGTTTAGCATAGGAAGCTGGGTAGGCGATGACCCATTAATAGGAGGAGCACGTGGAGCGTGCTGATACACTTCGGGAACCCAGATAGGCGCGGGTGGACCCATAGCGTGAGGGAATAAGACCTCGGGCTCTTACGAAATAGGAGCTAATTTCGTTGCGTCTCTCGAACCTTAGTTTGAAGGTTGTCGATGTTGGACACGAGCTGAGCTAAGACTACCATTAGATCTGGCTGCACAACTGCTACTTGATCTGTGTTATCCATGGGAAATAGGTGGATAACGGACTCGAAAGAGGTAGAGTGGTAAGGATCTAAACTCCGGGGTGATTTGACTGAAGACCGAAACCAATAAGGAGCCAGGCCAAGAACGTGCGATCGACCTGAGAAGGCGTAAAATGTGATTTATTTTGAGAACAAGAAGGAAAATATTTTTGACATTTTTTGTTTCTCTTTTGAGATCAAAGGACAAAATATTTTTGGATTTTTGATAAAGAAGAGAGAAATGTTTTTGGAGGACGGCTCTCAACATGATTATTATTATTATGTTTTCACTTGTATTAAATTCTCCTAAATGAAAAATAAAATGCCGGACAGGACCCGAGACGGGAAAAGTTGGGTTTGTAACATATGCAAAGCTATGTCTGGACTTATAACCAAGCTTACGGGTAGGGTCCCATTTTAAAAATGCACGAAAATTTGGGCGACAGATCGACCCGGAATTTCGAAATAGTTTCGGGTAGAAATCGACAAACTAACATGTGTGTCCTAGGCTTGACACCTATATGCGGGTATGCAGTTGGTTTGGTGAATCGAAAAGGGGTCCCCCCTTTGGTGTGGCTTCCACGATATACATTTTGCTTTTTGAGGGAAATAGGTACGTGTGGACAAGCCATTTTATATACCTGAGTGTACGTGAATTGCCTCACCATATACCTCGTGGGGACGGTACGCATGAGAGTGAATTAAATATACTCGGCATACGTGATCGAGTTCCTTGTGATATACCTCCCGTCATGACTTCATTCAAGTGGTACGATGCGGGGGAACCGTTTGATATACGTCAAAGGTACTTGGCCAATGGAAGGTCAGAGTCATATCGCTAAGGCTAACTGCGCCCTACCGGACCAACGCCCATCACGAAGTGACCCTCCAGTTACTGGACAAAATTTGGTCAATCATAATGCTCTTTGGTGATATTGTGTGAATCATGCATGATTATCTTATTAGTATCTTATGATGAGATTTTTGTAACCGGGCGCAAAGTATGAGTACCAATGGTATACTAAGTCTGGATGATGTGTGCAACATGGGGATATATGTGATCCTAGGAGAACGTGGTGTGAAGTGTACATGGAGAATTTTATACAAGTATGAGAATAGAAGCATAAGCATGAGGTACACATGAATAGTAAAGGTAACATGCAAATAGGGGAGAAATATAATCATAAATAACATGTAAATAGAGTCTATCCCTAAAAAACAAAAGTCCCCGGCAGAGTCGCAACTGTGGACATCCCCGATCCTCGCAGCCGGAGATGATCCTGGTCTAGCATGTTCCTCTCGGGAGCGCTTCGGCCAGCGTCATTGACAAGGTGAAAAATGTAGAGAGATGGAGTCGCCAGTCTATTTTACTCAAAAGAGACAAAATAAAAGGGAGTCATTCCGAAGGACAACATCCAAAGACATAGTGATACATACGAAACCAAAATGATTCGAAAAGGGTCCGGAGTCTAAGTTACGAAATGGGAAGGTGTTAGGCACCTATTATGCCCTTACGGTCTCTCATGAGTTGTTTGATATTTTACTTTATTTCCTCGTGATATTTGTGCATGTGTATACATAGTGTAGATAGGAATCATCAACTTGTATCATGGAAGAGATAAAGCGAGTCATCCATAGGAATGTTCCTAAAAAAGAATATTAGAAAATAGGATTTATGCGATTATCCTCGCGTTGATCGTTATAACAGAACGATAACGCACATGGAATAATACGCTAGTAAGAACAAATATATGTATATGTATATATATATAGAATTTAAGAGAATTGAGTTTAAAAAATATATAGAAAATAGAAAATGAGAAAAAAGTAGGAATAAGACTCGAGTCACGGGTTTTACCCCTAGATGCCTACGTAGCCTATAGAGGCATCAAAGTCCACGTAGTTCGCATGAAAAATGAGGGGTGGGGTTTACCCGATAAATCCAACTGGGGACTTCTCTTATATGTGTGTGTGTGTAAAAAATTGTTTTAGTTGTGAGAAAGTGTGAGAATTCCCGTTTGGAATTTATGAGGAAACCCTTTTTTTCTTATTTTTGGGGTTTTATTTATATGAAAATAAGAGATGTGCAATAATACTAGATAAAAATTATATTAAGATATGTGAGATGAGAGAATAAAAGTGCTAAGTAATAAAACAAGTTACTGCGAATTTAGGGGAATTTAAAGAGAGAGTTGAAAGATTTGGACCTTCATGGAGATCTTAATCTTGATCTTGGATGTTGGAGAGCAGCCCTTGACTTGGATGATGATGGAGGGAACTTAATTCACCAAGTTTGATGAAAAAGGTGATGAAAGGTGAAGGTTGGAAAGGGATTTGGATGTGGAAATCACGCTGACTTCGAGAGGAGTTTTCTGAGCTTGCTGAGAGTAATGGATCTCTGATCTTCTCCCCCTTTTTATGAATGAGGTTAGGCCCTTATTTTTATAGGCCCAGGGCATTACCAATTGACATAGTCCTGGTCCTTCCAATCGGAAGGTGTGTTTAGGTACACTGCCGATAGGCAGGGTCTAGGACCTGCCGTTTGGCAGTCTCTTTTAGGTTCCTTGGGAAAATTGGTCATAGAGAGCAAACTGTTGATTCGAATCATGAATAGGGTGAACCGTTGAAAAGGTACTTCAGAGACCTTCAAAATTACTTTTGACTGCTCATGGGTTCGGGAGTTGACTTTGGGTCAAACGTGGCTCGGAAGCGCTCGTGGGTCCTTTGGACGGGGAAACTTCGGACCCAAACCGATCGTTCGTCCGCATGGTAAGTCAGAATCATGCACGGGGCAGACCATTGGAAAGATTAGGAGATGTACTTCAAAATTACCAAGAGTTTGACCTAGTTTGGGGTTTTGGTCAACCGGGGCCTGGAAATGCCCGGTGACCTTTCAGAGTAAAACGGATTGTTCGTCCGTACCGTAAGTCAGAATCGGGCACGGGGAGGACTGTTGGAAAGGGGTTTCAGTGCCCTTCGAAGATTCATTCAGTCTCGGTGAAGCTAAAGAGTTAACTTTGGTCAACTGGAGCCTGGGAGCATCTGGTGACCTCCTCATCGAGTTTCGGGGGAAAACAAGTTGTTCGTCCGTATGGTAAGTCAGAATCGCGCACGGGATAGACCCTTGGAAAGGGGTTTAAGTTCATTTTGAAGATTCATTCAGTCTCGATCGAGCTAAAGAGTTTGAATTTTGGTCAAACGGAGCCTGGGAGTGCCTGATGGCCCTTAGGTCAGTACCTGAGATATGGCTTACGTTTGCTATGATGAAGGGAGATGCTGGGGACCTAAGGAGAGGTTAAGGGGTATTAGAATGGGGTGTCTACAGAGCCCCTCTACGGGTCAGTTTGGAATAAATGATAGTCGTCGAATAGACACCACATGATTCCTTTAAAAGAGGTTGACCGGAGGGTCGAGGTCAATTCTGAGGACCTAAGGATGAGGATGATCGATTCTATGGGTCAAATCCAATTTTGAGGGCTTAAAGATGAGGGTGATCGATTTTGTGGGTTTAAGCCAATTTCGAGGGCTTGGATATGAGGGTCACCGATTCTGCAGGTCGAAGCTAATTAGGAGGGCTTGGAGATGAGGGTGATCGATTCTGCGGGTCAAAGCCAATTCTCAGGGCTTGAAGATGAGGGTGATCTATTATGGGTGTCGAAGCCAATTCTGAGGGCTTAAAGGGGCATGCTGGGGATGGTTTTAAAGGAAATATTTAGGTCAATTCCGAGGACCTACAACAATGATGGGGGTGACCAATTCTGTGGGTGAAAGCCAATTCTGAGGGCTTAGGGTGTGATGATCGATTCTGCGGGTCAAATCCAATTATGAGGGATTAAGTTTGAAATGACCAATTCTGCGGGTCAAAGCCAATTTTGCGGGATTAAGGTGAGATGACCAACTCTGCGGGTCAAAACCAATTCTTTGGGCTTCAGGTGAGATGACCAATTCTGCGGATCGAAGACAATTCTGTGGGCTTAAGTTGAGATGACCAATTCTGGGGGTTAAAGCCAATTCTATGGGCTTATGTTTAAGACGACCAATTCTGCGGGTCGAAGCCAATTCTACGGGCTTAAGGTGAGATGACAAATTCTACGGGTCAAAGTCAATTCTACGGGATTAAATTGAGATGACCAATTCTACGGGTCAAATCCAATTCCGCGGGCTTAAGTTTGAGATGACCAATTCTGAAGGTCAAAGCCAATTCTGCGGGCTGAAATTGGGGATGACCAATTCTGTGGGTCGAAGCCAATTCTGCGGGCTTAGGTTGGGGATGACCAATTCTACTGGTCGAAGCCAATTATGTGGGCTTAAGTTTGAGATGTTCTCGGGGAACTCTGCCGGGGAAATTACCTGGTGATTTTGATTTGAGGTGGGGAGCTGAGTGCTGGGGAAATCCTTATGTGTCTTCTGGAGACTTTACCCGATGAACAACCAATTTGATGCTAGGGAAGTGATTAGGTGGTCCATGGATTGGATGCATTTCTCAGGGAAAATTGAGACCTTTGGGTAATAGAAGATGATCCTGATGGTTTGGATATTTTGGAGGTCCTCTAGGGACTTTTTCGAGGAGAGATTTGCTTGTCTTTTGATAGTTTCGCTGGGGAAACAGGGTTTCTACTTGAGGAAGTATGATATTTTCTTGGTTATAATGTTCTAAATCCTTTTCGGGATTTTTTTGAATTTTCTTAGGATTTTAAAGGATTTTTTTGGTATTTTTTGGGAATTTCTTGTATGAAAGTTTAAGGGGGTGCCGGTCGGCATGGTATGGAGGGTGCCATTTGGCAGTGGCATGGGCTTTTGGACTACCTCGAGAAGGTAAAGTGTCAGTGCCGATCGATAGGTTTGGGGTCAGTGCCGACCGGCATGACCCTTGGCATCCTGTATAGAGGGGACGAATTCCCCTTATTTTTCACAGCTTCTTGCCTTCTCTCTTTCTGCAATTTTCTTCTGCGAATCGCTCTAACATTCCGTAGTCTAAAAAATGGTCGCTTTTGTGGACACTGCAGTACACTGGGAGTGGTTGGCTGTTGATGATTGGACAAATGTGGAGAGGAGGCCAGGGCGCCTCTTGCTTTGCAGAGAGAGAACTCTTTTGACGCATTCGAGCCGGTTGCGGATGAGTGGACCTTGCGGCGGGAGCCATCGTATCATCGCTCTTCGAGGGTGGTGAACCCTGATGGTTATGTAAGTAAAATGACTTTTGACTTTATTTTCTTGTAATTTTCCTTTTTTCTTGGATTCTTACAAGGTTTTTCTCTTTTGACAGTCTGATGTTTCTTTGTCGAATATGCTTGCCCGCGGGACGACGGGGCTTAAGGATGTCTAGGAGAATCTTCCTCTTGTGGTGCGTTGGGTGGTATCCTCAGCAGGCTTTAGGAGGTTGGCGTCTGTGCTAGATGAGATGCCTCGTTCGATGACAGTCTTATGCGCTTTGTGGGAGAGGTGGTGGGACACTACCCACACCTTTCATTTTGGTTTTGGGGAGATGACTGTGACTCCCACAGATGTACAGCAACTGTTGGGGCTGGATTGCGATGGGGAGTAGATAAAGGTGGATCGCTCCTTGCGGGTGAGGCCAGAGGTGGTCCGTGCGATGATTAGTGATGTAGAGAATCAAATCATGCAGGATGGTTGTGGTAGCCCTCTCGTAGGTAGCCACGACATTCTTAAGACCAAATGGCATAAAAGTGTAGCAAAAGGTTCCCCATGGGGTGATGAACGCGGCTTTTTCTTGATGATCTGGGTGCATTTTGTCTTGGTTGAATTCGATAAACCCGTCGACGAATGACTTGAGAGCATGACTGGATGTGTTGTCCACAATCATGTCGGTATTGGGTAGTGGATAATCATCCTTTGGAGAGGCTTTGTTCAAATATTGGTAGCCTACAAACATCCGAACTTTCCCTCCTGATTTCGGCATAGGCACTATATTGGCTAGCCATGTGGGATATTCAATCACATGAATGAAACCCACGTTCAGCTATTTGACCACCTCTTCTTTGACTTTGAGTGACCATTCGGTCGGGAGCCTTCTTAACTTTTGTTTAACCGACTTGTAATCTTGAAGAGTGGGGATCTCATGATGAGAAATTTTAGGATCAATGCTAGGCATATAATTCTTTGAGTTGTGCGCTCTCATGCTTTTCAACGGTAGCCCCTATCCTAATCTCGCACAGTTGGCTAATAGAATTGATGTTAATAATAATAGTCTCTTATTTATTAATTTGAAAGAGGTTATGTTGTTTGTTATTAAGCTTATTTAGATCAATTAAGAATTGTTCATTTGCAAAATCATCATCATCAAAAGTTTGATTAGAATCTAAACAATTAATGTAAGGCACAACAAGATACTCAAAATCTTCGTTTATTTCATTGATAGGAAAAATAGCATTGAGAACCTTATCAAAGGAGGTTTCGATTACATTTGAGCAAGGATAGACAACAGAAGAAGAAATGGGGTAAACATTGGGGTTAGGTGGGATTTCAACAGGTAGAATCAGCACAACATGCCAGTTGAGGAGAGATGTATCAGCATCTTTAATCAGGTGAGAGGGATCCAGTGATGTTGTGCTTGAATGAACCATGCAGAGTGCCAACCCCAGTGTCTGCAAGTTGAACGAGTCCTCGGAGACACTTTCCTCAGTCTGTTCGGTATATTTGATGAATGGTTTTACATGGTGTTGGGAACTTTCGACCTAAGAGTAGCTATCCTGGAAAAAGATCTCCGTTTAGGGTTTCAAATTCTTATATGTATGGTCATACCATGGTTCCGAAAAGCCTCAAAAGGGGAAGTACTCACCCTCTTTGATGAATTTTCCATTCAAGAAGTCACCTAAGATAGTCTAGATGCAGTCTAGTCTTCTCTTTGGTCGAGACTGGAGGATCATTTTGAGCTCTTGTTTCGATGGTTGATATACCAAACCATAAGGAGGTAAAGATTTCTTTTGTTCAATGGAATCAAGTATCTCTTGCTGTCTTTGTCCTAGCCCCAGTCCGGGCATGATGTGCATGTTTCTGAACATCTGAATCACATTGACGTTCCTATGAGGGTCATATTCCGAAAAAACCCTTTCTTTGAAATCGTCCCCTACTGGGAGTAGAAGCAGTTCAACTCGGAATCCTAATAGGAGCATATCATTTTCCCCATGATGTATATTACACTACACCAAATCTGCCCATTTGTCAAGGTCATTGACCTTGACAAATCCACCTTGTCAAGGTCAATGACCGTGACATTTCGAGGCGAGACAACTTTTTTTGTCACGGTCGTGTCACGGTCATTGACCTTGACCCAAAACTCGCGTTTTGTGTCACGGTCGTGTCAAGGTCAATTACCGTGACACGTTTGTCACGGTTTATAACCGTGACAAATCCGTAACCCTTTTTAAAAAAATTGTCACGGTCATTGAACGTGACACGTCCGTGTCAATTTTGTCACGGACGTGTCACGGTCAATGACCGTGACAATTCTGGGCAGAATTAAAAAAAAATTACTGGGCAGTATGGCCACTGCCACTACCCAGCAAAATATTTGTACCAGTTATAGCAACGTTGTACCTGTTCCAAACATCATATATCCGAACAAACTAAAGATAATGCAAATATATATTCAAATAAGAAACTATTTAAAAAGAAACAACATCACCATCATTTTATCTCAAATCTACAAACTATTTTCATGGAAAAGAGATTTTGTACCACGACGCTCGGGAACACCTCCTTATCCTTCCCTTCTCGTCCGAATAGCCACATAAGTATAGAGCATATGTGGCCTACCCTTAGGGCCACTCCCTGTCCCCTAAATTGAAATAAAGTAAAATTAGTATCCGCCCCTCAAATATAGATAAATATAAATCATAATTGAAATCGAAATCGAAATTGACATATAAATATAAATACATTACCTGTAGTGTCACTCAAACAGCTAACTTGAGCTCATATGGGACCTCCTTCCAACTAATGTGCCCCGGGTAATCGTGTCAATTATAATTCTCTTCATATCTAAACACTAAGAAATACCACAATCCTATGGAGGTATGCATTGCGAATTCCTTCCAACCGTTGTGTAGCCAAAAATCAGCAGTTGAAGTTGTCAACTCCACCTTTGAATGGTCTCCCATGTTTTGCTAGAAGTTCCAAGTGGTGGGGTATGGAAAGTGGAATTGACAACTTCAACCGGTGATGTTTGGCTACATAACGGTTGGGAGGAATTTGCAGAGCATCGCTCCATAGGATTATGGCATTTCTTAGTGTTCGGATAGACGAAGAGATTCAGTCTCCTCTCCACAAATAGGACACCCCAAATAACTATGTACTAATCACCTATTAAAGGTAAGAAGCGTATATTCATGGATTAGTATAAACAAAACTTAGATGTAGTTGGAATATTTATGTATTAATCTCCTCTCCACACACGCACACTACACAAGAGTGAAAATGATAAAGTGCAGATCAAGTAAAAGCATTAAAAATGTATGTTTCGGTACAAATTGAAATATTTATTACAAATTGAAAAATTGTTTCAAATTCGGGTTATCATAAAAAATGGATTGATATTCGATAGGAGCAGCCAAGTCATCCACACTACTATTTAGACGCCTTGGCGCGTGTTGGACAATTGACCACGGCTCGTTGTTGATATACTCCGAGTAAAACACTTGCTTAACCTTTTGAAATGCACAAACAAACGGCTCATCGCTCACGTGGTCGTTGCTCTTCAACTTGGACAAGTCAACCATGATCAAATTGGTGACAGGATCAACTTTACAAGCATTTTTATCCTCAACTCTTACCCATTCACAGTAAAATACAACCTCTTTGAAGCTTATATAATCCAATTCAAATATATTTTGGATTACACCATAGTAAGTCATTTCAGCTTCAACGAGGTTTTTATCTTTTGCGCTCGCTCGAAAGAAAGTAAGAGCCTTGTATGAAATTCCCGAGTTCTGTACATTTGTACTTTCCTCGTACACTTTAGCGCCGAAAATGTAACCGTTCAATCGATATTTTTTGTACTCTTGTGCCACGAACAAGGGTCCAGTGGCTAGACGAGCAAGCCTTGATGTCGCATCACCCATCTTTAGGAGCTGAGAATATAGATAAATTAATTATATTAGTGGTAAAATTTGAGTGTAATGTAACGTTATATAACGACTGTTTTCATTGTAATTACCTCTTGTGTCAACCATAGCCTAAATTCGCTGTCTGATTGTACCACTGTTTTTCGTCTTTTGTTGTTCTCACAGGCTTCATATTTACTGCATATTACAAAATTAATCATGTATAAAATAATCTAAAATAATGTTAAACATTATAATATTCGAAACTTACTTTTTCCATTCTTCGACATCTTCATGTGTGTCAAATAGATAACGAGCTACTTGTTCATGTTGCAAACTCGTTAATTTCACTCGTTTTCCCATCACATTACCACCATCATCGAGGAATTCATCACTGTCATCAACGCTGGTAGAGTCAGTCATATATTCCCGAGTATATATTGGTGACTCCACGGTGATGTATTCCTCTGCAATTGATCCTGCAATATATCGCGTATTCTTGACGTAATCTTTAAAAACTTTCATCAATCTTTCAAACGGATACATCCACCGATATCTAACTGGACCACAAAGAAGTGCCTCGTCGCATAGGTGTACCAACAAGTGAACACTTATGTCAAAGAATGCTGGGGGAAAGTACTTCTCCAATACACAAATCTCTTCGTTCACAGCCAATTTTGCGGCCACTATGTGTTCTCGATTCACTACCTTCCCACACAAGAGGGAGAAGGTAATACTAATTTGCATAATAGCCCTACGCAAATCCTTGTGCTTGGAGAAACAGTGCTTAAACAATAGAGGAACCAATTGCATGATCACATGCCAATCATGGGACTTACACTTATGTAAATCATAAGTAACATAATTCACAATCCTTTGCAAGTTGGACGAAAAAGGAGATGGGCCCTTCAAATTATATATTGTGTCTAGAAGCACCTTCCTTTCCTCATTCGTCAAAGTAAACGCACCAGGGGGAATTATTGTCCTTCCCCTACTATCTTCTTTCAACCATAGTTGTGGTTTAAGTTTGGGGCTAGGATCACTGGCCATACACTCTGATTGGTGCTTAGATTTCCAAATGGATTGAAACCATCTGTTGATATAGCCAAACGAATGTTGCGTTGTTCTCGAGCAAAATCGGGATACTCATAATTCATCCTCCGCCAGGCAGTAGAATCAATAGGATGACGCAGGATATTACCCCTACTTCTGCCCTAGCATGCCTAGTCATTGCCTCTGCAATCCATGGTACTGTGAAAAATCGCTTTAATCTAGGCCCAACGGGAAAATATTTCAATACTTTTTGAGGCACTTTTGAGCTTGTGCCTTCCTTACTAGTAGATTGGGCATATCTAGGTTCATCGCATACCGGACAACGATCAAGATTTTCATACTCCGTTTGGTATAGTATGCAGTCATACACACAAGCATGAATCGATTTATACTTCATTCCCAAACCTTTCAAACTGTTCTTCATAACAGGATAGCTATTTGGAAGTGTATTCACCTTGGGTAATAAGCCCTTCACCCATTTCAGAATTCCCGTCACGCTATTGCCAGACAAACCGCACTGCATCTTCAAACTGTGCAAACCAACCATGGCATGTAAAGTTGTTTGATCTTTCTCACAGCCAGAGTATAACGGTTGGGTCGCCTTAAATTTTAAACTTTGGTAGTCATCGTCAAGTTTTATCGTGTTATCTTCACGAGCACTTGAATCTTCTACATCATCAGTAACCTCATTCTCCTCAGCTTCACAAACTCCGTACTCATCATCAACTAAATCCTCTAACATATTATGATCTACGTCGTCCCCTTCTTCATCTATTCTACTTGTTGAAGGATGTTGTGAAGGTTGGTCAGGGACAAAAGGAACTTTCAATTCACTGTGAAAACTCCAAAATCGATAACTATCTTGCATACCCGATCTTAACAAATGTAGTTCAACTGTTTTCCACTCAAACACCTTACCATTCTTACACCTAGCACACGGACACGGAAACTCTTCATCATTACGACATCTCTTTGCATATTTCACAAATTCGTTAGCACCACTGCGAAACACATCCCCCATTCTATTAGTCTCACCCATCCACTCTTTGTATTTCAGATATCCCATCACAGCTACCACAACTAAAAAGGTAAACAAAACTTAGATTTATAGTATGTTTTATTTAATTATCCCATCATTTAATTATCCTATTAAAGGTTAAGTGGTCCTATCCCATTCAAAAATGCTTTTTTCTGTAATATACTTAATAGCTCATGCACATTGTTACGATTTGAAAACAATTCGACAGCATATCCCCTTAGTTCTCCAAGTACACGACGTAGATTGGCAGGTGTGAGTGTTATTCAAATTGGTCAATTAAAATAACAGTCACACTTGTCAATCTAGTATGTACCCAGAGAACATTAAGATACGACTGCAGAACTTCCTCCAAAAGTAACAACTTTAAGCCAATAAGAATATTATACATAAATTATACAGTCTCAAACTGTCCAAACGGGACAATTCGAGAGATCTCATTACAGGGGTAATGACTCTCGAACGGGCTAAGGGTTATTGAATGCGTATGCAGAAGAACTAGAATGCTAGTATCTATGCGCACTATATTTAATTTCAAGTATGTTTCATATAATGGGTTAATTCAAATACAAAAATAAATTCATGGGATAATTCAAATACAAAAATAAATTCATGTATTGACCACATACACACACACACTATCTAAGCTGTTCTATAGGTATAAAAACAATTATTATCCAATTATTATCCAACTATTATCAATTATTTATTTTGAATGTAAATAATATTCAAAACCCCCCCCACCCCCACCCCCTCCCGATGTTTATTATCCAATTATTATCCAACTATTATCAATTATTTATAAAATTGATGTCTACTTTTAGTGTTGTGTATATATGTTAGTTTTTATGATCAGATTTGGAATTTTAAATATAATTATTTGGTACTGGGTTTATCAAGTTATACTCTGTTTATTTTAGTTTTAAGGTTAACCATTGTTCAATGCTTATGTGTAGATAAATAAAGAGATCAGTTGTTTGGAGCATATATATCATGCTTATGTGTAGATAAAGCAAGTCCTCGTCTTTTTTTATTGAACTTTTAGTTATGTAGTGTATTGTAGATTGATGAGGCCACACAATGAGCACACAATGAACTACTATTTCGCCTTTTACTAAAGAATATCATATGCTCACAAATAGGCGGCATACGCCCATTTTTTTAATTGTTTATACCCCCTCCCCCACCACACACGACCACACACACACACACCCCACCCAACCCCACCATCCCCCTACAAGTCTAAGGATGCTCACAATAGATCCTCGCAAGTTGGTCAATCATTATGTGAATAGGTATGAGATCATAATTTGGAGGAATTCACGTCCAAGAAATAATTTGGATTGTGATACCCCTTGATAGACTTATATGTTTTGTTTACCCGACCGATGAACTATTTTATAATCCTATAGAATTAAGTTTTAGAATCAAGGAATTGATCAGATATTCATTAAAATCGGTTAGTAGAAAATTTATTTAACCAAGAGGGTATCGAAAACATAACGTGGGGAATCATAATATACTGTAATCAACTTTAATAATAATAACACATTCTTTCGAGTGATTTATAAATAATTAAATTTGAGGGCAATCATGATTATTTAGTGGAATGAATCGTGATTAAATAAATAAAGGATATAAATTAGACGGTTATAAATTGGGATTTCCTAGTATTTACTTTGAATCCAGTTTATTTATTTATCTTTGGTCCCTAGTATAGTCATTGCCCAAGTAGTAGGAGCGAAACTCTATAAAACCCTAGTTTAGCTAAAGCCCGTGAATAATACCTATATATATTGTGTAAGCGAGGATTTTAGCATAAGAATCAATTGTGGAGGGTTAGAGAGGGAGTGAAAAAAATTATACCTATTCACACACACACACACACCCCACCCTACCCCACCCCCTGCCCCCCTCCACCACCCCTCCCCCACCACACACCACCACACACACACACACACCCCACCCCACACCCTGCCCCCTCCACCACCCCCTCCCCCACCACACACCACCACACACACACACACACCCCACCCTACCCCACCACCTGCCCCCCTCCACCACCCCCTCCCCCCCTCCACCACCCCCTCCCTCAAAACACACCACCACACACACACACACACCGCACCCCACCCCACCCCACCCCCTGCCCCCTCCACCACCCCCTCCCCCACCCTGCCCGACCCCGCCCCACCCCCTGCCCCCCTCCCCCACCCTGCCCCACCCCCCACACACGCACACACATATATATACACATACACACATAAATATACACACAAATATATATATAAATGGAAGAGAGAGAGAGAGAGAGAGAGAAATTGGACCTGAAAGTAGAGAGAGAGAGAGCAGCGTCGAGAGAGAGAGAGAGAGAGAGAGAGATAGAGAGAGAGAGAGGGAACGGTGGGAGGGAAAAAAGAAGGGGGAAAGGGTTTTTGCTGGAAAAGTTGTCACGGTCGTGTCAAGGTCATTGACCGTGACAAGAATTATCACGGTCATTGATCGTGATAAGCCCGTGACAATTAAATTTGTCACGGCCTTGTCACGGTTAATGACCGTGATAATTAGTTGTCACGGTCGTGTCAAGGTCAATGACCGTGACATAAAACGCGTGTTTTTTTGTCACGGTCAATGACCTTGACAAGGCTGGTCGGCTGAAAGGTGACAATTTGCCCATTTTGGTGTAGTGTTAAGGATTGGATTGCTGGTACTTTCACCATCGGCATTGTCGTCGTCGACGGAGATGTTAAGTGCATTATTGTGGTTCGACCCAATTCTGGGGATTTCTTCTTCGAAAAAGGATAGCGTTCGGGTAGAGGTCAGGGATCCGACTGAATTTACCTCTTCTTCTGGTGTAGTAGAAGGAGGAACTGTGGGTCCAGTGAGAAACTTGATCAAATCATTTATGTGAAGCTGGGAAGAAATGAAAAGTCCACATACAGTGATGTTAGCTTGAGTTTTCTTCTGTTGATCGAGGATCTTGCTCTTCTCGAGGGTCATTTCTGGCATATGAAGGTTTTTAATGCCCATCCCTTTTGTCATTGGCTGCTAGTGGGATTGGGATCTGGTAATGCCTCTATGATCTGATCATGTGATTTACTGAAGAAGGGAAGAATATGAATCTTGTTTCTTCATCAATCTCGGGTTGTTCTGCCACTTTGTTTATTTCTCCGAGGAGTTCCTCAAATGATATCATTCCACATATGTCGGCTACTGTCCAGTTTTCTCGAAAGCTTTCTCTTCATTTGAATCTTCAAATTCTTCCCACCATCCGGTGGAAACAATTTTATCTTTCCAAGTAAAATCAATGCATTCCACAACTTCAATGTCTTCTTCATACAGGTCCTCCCATTCTGTGGGGATATGTAAGGGTGAAGAGACGAGGCGCCCTTGTAATTTCAGATTATTAAGTAACTCGGTCATATTGAAAATGTTATTGGTTTGCCTGAATAATTCTGCCATGATCTGGATGACATCATCTAAGCAGACTTCATCGGTTAGTACTACCTTTAACACCCCACCTAATTAAATATCGGGTGATCGGTCCTTTATTAAATTAAAAACCAAGTGAACGGTTGGTTCATTCTCAGCATCATTGTCGTAAAATAATATTTCCAATTTGAACACCCTAATTAATTAAGCTAAGTGTCAAAACCATTTAAAACCTCATTTTTCCTTTATTAAATACCAATATGAAAACCTTTTTAATAATAACAGTTTAAGAGTCACATAAATAAAAGTATAAAAATAACTACACTACCATTTAAACCATCTAAATAAACGAAACCAAGTTATGAACTATAAATGAAATCATTCTGACAAGAGTTAACTCCTAAAGAGTACTTAGTACCGAAAATATAAATGAACATAAATCTTTGACAAGATCTAAACGGAATAGAAAATCGAGCGACACATGCCCTGACTATGAACATCTAAAGTAGTAACTGATTCAATGACGAAGTCGTCTAAAGCAAAAGCCTACAACTCCCACATAAGCTGCAACACGTCCAATCCAAAGAACCTAAGCATGGCGCCCCTATGGTTGGGCACCTGTAATACATACATATATATACAAGAGAATGAAATGATAGAAAACGGGTCAGAGCTCGAGTGTAAAACAATTTTAAAAATAGTTTAGCAAGTATTTAAAATGCTTACCGTCTAATATCACAACCATGTTAGTATGCGACACTCTCTTGAGGATCATCACCTCTCATCTAGTGTGCACTCCTACCGTTCTAAAAATCTCATAAGTCTATCTAACTTATTTCCCATAAAGTTTTATCTCGAAAATTACCATGTCCATGATATTTAGTTTTAGAAAGTTAATCTCTTCCATTTTCTTACGTTTCTTTGAATCATTTAGTACCGTTACCAAATTCACGAACACTTGTTATAAAGATGAAACATTTATTTATTACTTAACTACTTATGCATAGTAGAAAGTTTCCATACATATCAGTGTATATATATATATATGTATATATATATATTAGTTACTCATATAATATATATACTATCGGAACCCCACATAAAATCTATGGTGCTGGCATACTCTGCTATCAAGTCCCCGTATCACACAACTAAGGGAAATACTAGTTCGGAATCACTCTCGAACTGTATTAACATAATAAACAAACAAATGGAGGCGAATCATAGTTCCAAGTCACTAAGAGGTCAGCACATACCCTCACGTCTCTTAGGACCGTCTGACTATCAATCAGATAGCCTGTACCAAGGAATCCTATGTTCTAGGGTACAAGTCAATATCCCCCATAAAGGTCCAATCGAGATAAGACTATTCTGGCGCGAAAACTTCTGTGATAGCAAGTATCCCGGGTATGATTTTTACACATATACATAATATATGCACAGTCACACAGTCATATATATAGATATTCGCATTTTCCAAATTAGGTTCACCCACGACCCATGATTATTGTCATCCGTGCTTAGCATAAATTTTACTTAATTATCTCACATAACGGATTCGTCTCTTTTATTCTCATTTATTATTTACTTCATTCTTACTTCTCATCTCTCAAAGTATTCTTTCTCACTATGTGTAAATATTAGTAGGTATACCTTCACTTACCTTCTAGTCTAAATCTTTCACGAGTCTCTATCTTCTAGTACACGTACGCACAATTCCTAATGTATAAATAACTCCCCGTTAACCCACAATTTCATCTCATATTAATTTCACTCAACGGAGTCTACTTAGACCCTATTGGTCCTCTTCATAACCCATTATACTCTATCAATGATGATCAAGGGTTCCTATGCATTCTAACCAAACTAAAAAAAAAGGGAAAAAATATGCAATTTTCTAGGAGGGGTCGATCGATCGAGGAAAGGGGGTCGATCGATCTATCATCGATCGATCGATGTTCTTGAGTCGATAGATCGATCAAGAAATTCTTGCCCAGTTTTTCTGCAATATTCAACCTACGGGTTCAACCATTTTAACCCCTCCAAACCTCTATAATTTCATCCCAAACTCCCATCAAAGTAATCCAAGCATATAAGCAATGTACATAAACAAGTTCTAACGTAACGACATCAATAAATCCTCAACGAATCAACCAAAAAGGGGTTTAATCTCAAATCTCTTTATAAAATCAAATTTTGCATGAATAATCACCACCCTCTATTTTAATCAAGATTTTCTTCCCAAATATCATAATAAATTCTTGGGTAATCCTCTACATATGATAAAGATTTTTTACTACATGGGTTCTCCCTACAACACATAAATTCTCTTCCAAAATATATAATTCTTCAATTAAAACTTATGATTTTCATTCCTAGACTAACATGGAAGGTATATTAACTTGGAAATTAGCAAGATAGATACTTGCCCCGGATTCAAAGGTTTGATTTGTTGATGAACAATATATGGTTGCGTTTCTCGTCGTGCGATCTACGGTTTGGTGGTGGTGGAGATGAAATCGGGTGAGTTCTAGGCCTTGGATTGCTTGAAGACTCTTCACCTTCTTCTCAAATCTCTTCACCTTCTTCTCTAATCACTTCACATTCTTCTCTAATGACTGGCTTAGGCTTTGTATTTGTTAACCCCAAGAGACAACTCTAAATGGCTAATAAATACTAAGAAAATTCGTGGGTTTAATTACCCAAAAATACCAAATGTCTAAAATACCCTCCCGGGGTGTCAATTAGGCCTAAAAATGCCCCGAGACCCAAACTAAACCATCGAGTACGCTTTTATGAGTATCTCAACCCTTTCGTACACTTTGGCATACTCAAAACGACTATACGGACGACTTATAATTTATTCACTTTAACAATAATAATTTAGTCCTGACACGACACAGGCGCGTCCCGAATTAAATTTCCATAATTTCCATTTTATTCACCCGTGACAATTTTAATAAAATCAATCTCATATATTACTTTACTCATCTAGTAATATTCAACAAATTTCCAATAATTACTAACTCACATCATGCTAGTAAATATAAAAAATACTTTCCTTATTAATATTAAATTAATATCTCAAATTAAATTCAATAAATCCCCAATTTTAAAAGCCATAAAAATACGGGGTATTACATACTTCCATCCTAATGATGGAATTTCGTCCCGAAATTCAGAAAGTAAAGCGCAACTGGTAAGGACAACTCCGGGTATTAATCTCACACCTCATGTAATTTTCCACCCATACAGTACATTACCGAATACCCCCACTAATGTTATACTCCAAGCCTTACAATTTAGTTTAGATTATCTTGAGTTAAACTTTACCCAATCCATACTATACCATTCTCATGGAAAAATTATTGGGAGTAACTATCCTAAGTCATCAAACAACTAAATTTGGAAGTCACAACTTCTGCTTTCATTAACCTCAAGAATACTTAGTGTGACACAAATATGGAAAATACTACAATCAAACCATCCAGGACGCCCATACACTCAATTTGCATACTTTCCATCATAAGGTCTAAATGAATGTGATTCCTCTGTAAGGTTACTCTTAATTAACTGACTACATAGTCTATAATCCGTATTTTTATGATTTCCACATTCTCATTTGGCGATTTCATTTGCCTCAAATCATGCTACAACTCATAACTCTCTGATTAATATAAATATATACATATAATGGCAAAGGTTATAAACTCATATTCTAAAGGCCTAACTTACTTTGACTCCCAACGTTCTTTAGTTTCATGCGTGGGGTGTCTCACAAAGCGAAATCCAAATAAGGAACCCCCCCGATACACTACTACCTAAAATAGTTGGTCATCAAAACTCCTCAGGTCCTTAGTCTATAGTATATAACATCCAAAAAAGTTTTATCTATTTATATAAAAGTCTACTTATTCACTCTTGTATCAAAGACAATATGCTGCCTATAACGATCATTCTTGGTCTCATATACAATAAGTCAATCCATGCCGATAATCATATCCTACTCCGATATGTCTATAATAAGTAAATCCCTGATAAAATTAAACTCACGTTTTGATATATACAAGAAAATAATAGGCGTCCCACTACCCATTGGTGAGTCTACATAAATAATACTGCCAATGGAAAAATCTAGTAACCCTATGGTCCACGCAATTCTAATAGCTACAAATGAATGTTATGACCTCGGGCTCTTGAGGAACAGGAACCTAGATAGGCTTAGGTGTACCCATAGCGTGAGGGAATAAGACCTCGGGCTCTTGAGGAACAGGAACCTAGTGTTGTTGCATCTCTTGGACCTCAGTCTGAAGGTTGTCGATCTTGGACACGAGCTGAGCTAAGACTGTCGTCAGATATGGATGTACAACTAGTACTTGATTTGTGTTCTCCATGGGAAGTGGATGGAAACCGAACTCAAAAGAGGTAGTAGGGGAACGATCGAAACTCTGGGGTGATTTGACTGAAGACCGAAGATAATAAGGAGCCAAGCCAAGGACGTGCGATCGACCTGAGAAGGCACAAAATGGGATTTATTTTGAGAAAAATAAGGAAAATATTTTTGACATTTTTTGTTTCCCTTTTGAGATCGAAGGACAAAATATTTTTGGATTTTTGATAAAGAAGAGAGAAATGTTTTTGGATTTTTGATGAAGAAGGGAGAATTTTTTTTGGAAGATGGGTGTCAGCATGATTATTATTATTATTGTGTTCTCACTTGTATTATATTCTCCTAAATGCAAAGTGAAATGCTAGACGGGACCCGAGGCTGGAAAAGTTAGGTTTGTAACATATGCAAAGCTATGGCTGGACTTGTAACCAGGCTCATGGGAAGGTTCCTAATTTAAAAATGCACAAAAATTTGGGTGACAAACTGACCCGGAATTTCGACAGAGTTTCGGGTTGAAACCGACAATCTAACATGTGTGTCCTAGGCTTGACACCTATATGCGGGTATGCAATTGGTTTGGTGAATCGGAAAGGGTTCCCCCCCTTTGGCGTGGCTTCAACGATATAAGTTTTGCTTTTTGAGGGCAATCGGTACGTGTGGATAAGCCATTTGATATACCTGAGTATATGTGAATTGCCTCACCATATACCTCGTGGGGATGGTATGTGTGAGAGAAAATTAGATATACTCAGTGTACGTGAACGAGTTCCCTGAGATATACCTCACGTCATCACTTCAGTAAAGCGGTACTATACGGGGGAACCGTTCGATATACATCGAAGGTGACAGTCATATCTCTTAGGCTGACTGCGCCCTGCCAGACCAGCGCCTCTCACGAAGTGACCCTCCAGTCACTGAACAAAATTTGGTTAATCACAATGCTCTTTGGTGATATTGCGTGAATCATGCATGATTCTCTTATTAGTATCTTATGATGAGAGTATCTTTCTTGATCATGCCCAACAGGGAGCAAAGTATGAGTACCGATGGTATACCAAGTATGGATGATGCATGCAACATGGGGATATATGTGATCCTAGGTGCACATGGTGTGAACTGTACATGGAAAATTTTCTACAAGTGTGTGAATATAAGCATAAGCACGAGGTAAACATGAATAGTAAAGGGGAACATGAAAATAGGGGATAAAAACTAAAACACTCATGTAAACAGAGTCTAGACCTCAAAATGGATTTCCCTAACAGAGTCACCACTGTGGCCATCCCCAATCCTCGCGGCGGGTGAGGATCCTGGTCCCGCGCGTCCCTCTCAGGAGGGCTTTGTCCGGCATCGTTGATGAGGTGAAAAATGTAGAGAGATGGATTCGCCAATCTATTTTACTCAAAATAGAGAAAAGAAAAAGGAGCCATCCCGAAGGACACCATCAAAAGACATACTGATACATACGAAACCAAAATGATTCGAAAAGGTTCCGGAGGCTAAGTTACGAAATGGGAAGGTGTTAGGCACCTATTCCTCCCTTACGGTCTCTTATGAGTTATTTTCTATTTTCCTTTATTTCCCCGTGATATTTGTGCATGTGTATACGTAGTGGAGATAGGAATCATCGACTTGTATCATGGAAGAGATAAAGCGAGTCATCCACACGAGACTTCTCTTATATGTGTGTGTGTAAAAAAGTGTTTTAATTGTTAGAAAGGTGTGAGAAAAGTGTGAGAATTCCCGTTTGGAATTTATGAGCAAAACCGCTTTTTCTTATTTTTTGGGTTTTAATTATATGAAAATAAGAGATGTGCAATAATACTAGATAAAAAGTATATTAAGATATGTGAGATGAGAGATGAGAGAATAAAAGTTCTAAGTAATAAAACAAGTTAATACGAATTTAGGGCAATTTAAAGAGAGAGTTGAAAGAGTTGGACCATCTTGGGGATCTTGAGCTTGATCTTGGATGTTGGAGAGAAGCCCTTGCACTTGGATGATGATGAAGGGTACTTAATTCACCAAGTTTGATGAAAAAGGTGATGAAAGTTGAAGGTTGGAAAGTGATTTGGATGTGGAAATCACGCTGACTTTGAGAGGAGTTTTCTGAGCTTGCTGAGAGTAATGGATCTCTAATCTTCTCCTTTTTTTGAATGAGGTTAGGCCCACTTTTTATAGGCCCAGGGAATTTCCAATCGACATAGCCTTGGTCCTGGCAATCGGCAGGTGTGTTTAGGCACACTATTGATAGGAAGGGTCTGGACGTGCCGTTTGGTAGTCTCTTTCAGGTTTCTTCAGAAAATCAGTCCTAGAGCAGAAACCATTGATCTGAATCACGCACAGGGTGAACCATTAGCAAGGTAATTTAGAGACCTTATAAAGTTATTGGGACTTCTCCTGGGTTCGGGAGTTGACTTTGGGTCAAATATGGCTCGGAAGCACTCGTTGGTCCTTTGGACGGTGAAACTTCGGACCCAAACAGATCGTTTGTCCGCATGGTAAGTCAGAATTATTCACGGGGTGGACCATTGGAAAGGTTAGGAGATGTATTTTGACATTACAAAGTGTTTGACCTAGTTTGGGGAGTTGACTTTGGTCAATCGGGGCCTGGAAAAGTTCGGTGACCTTCCGGAGTAAAACGGATTGTTCGCCCGTACCGTAAGTCAGAATTGTGCACGGGGCGAACCGTTGAAAAGGGGTTTCAGTGTCTTCCAAAGATTCATTTAGTCTTGATTGACCTGAAGAGTTAAATTTTGCCAAACGGAGCCTGGGATCATCTGGTGACCTCCTGATCAAGTTTCGGGGGAAAACGGATCAGTTGTCCGTATCGTAAGTCAGAATCGCACACGGGACAGATCTTTGGAAAGGGGTTTCAGTGCCCTTCAAAGATTCATTCAGTCTCGGTGGAGCTGAAGAGTTTGACTTTTGGTCAAATGGAGCCTAGGAGTGCCCGATGGACTTTAGGTCAGTACACGGGTTATGACTTAGGTTTGAAATGATAAACGAAGGTGCTAGGGACCTAAGGAAGGGTTAGGGGGTATTAGAATGGGGTGTCTACAATAATGGTGGAACCAATAATGCACATATGATTTGTACATGATTTGTACTTTAGTAAATGGGTAACTTTATCATAGTGTGAAAATTTATTATTCTTGGCATATTCACCCATTATGACCCGAGACAAAGAAGATACGAAACTAAAATACATGATTCCTACACAAGGACACATAAGATTTTTGAAACAAATATGATATCTAGTACAATAAAAACCCATCATTTACAAATGAATTTAGAAATTGAAGTAAGGACATGAAGGGAAAGTCCTTCAAGATTAGTCTTATCGGGATAAGTCTTATTTTATCACCGGTAGCCATGTCAATAATTTTTTAGGCCTCCTTACCATAGTTATTCATTTTGTTTACCAAATTTGTCAATGTATTATAGATTTTTTGACCATTTTTAACGAGATGGGATCATAATAAAGTTCCAAGACTGCATGCTATGCAAGATGGAAGTTGTATTATGAACTTAAGCAAGCATCAAGGTTATGGAACATCTATTTTGTTCGAGTAATTAAGTCCATAAATTTGGCAACTGGTTTGACATGTCCAATCTATACAAAAGGTGTGATGAAAGCATGGTGGAATTTATGATGATGTGTAACCTACAAAAAAACTAGGGTGGGGGTTAATAGGTTTGATTGCATATCATGGTCAATTTTTGAAATTCAAATATTTATGTTACAAATTCAAATCACCTAACACATATTTTTATAAAGTGATTGAAGTATGTCTCGAGTAACTCACATAACAAGATAATTAGGTAAATCTATATGAGAAAACTAGATCCGAAAAACCAATTTTAATTTTATGCCAGCATACTAGATATAAGTAATATCTAAGTGGTGTGTGTTGTCCAAAGTGTGGAATTGAGTAGGAAATAATCACAAACATTCATAAGACATATTTTATGAGCCCCCCACCCCCCCACCATCGGGTAAATAGACGGCGACACACTCAAATTTCTATTTTTACTTCAAAAGATGTTTTACACAATGCAAGAAGACACCTCTCACACAATATCTCTTGCGTAGTTACCTATAGACCTTGCAACTTTCCCCCTAGAAATACACACCGAACTCAATGATGCAAATTGGGAACTCCAATCTCCTCATTGTAAATTGCACCGCACTTTAACTCCTCCAATGAATCAAAATGTCTCCACTTTTAGATTAGGAGTATGAGATCATTGAAATTGAAAAGTATATTGTTAAATTGTAATATGATAATTATGATCCGAATAATATCACTCTCAATTCAGTCACAAGACATAGATGTAAGTATGATATAGTTTTTGAGGAACAAATGAATTTCGGGGAATAGAGCAGGCAAAATAGTTCCCAACTACGAAAATATGCTCAAATCAGTTTTTGAATTGTGAAATTTTTATATCTTATGAAATTGGAGGGCAAATGTCTTATTTATAGAAAAATTTGAAAATTTAGCTTTGTCGTGTTCATGGTTGACTTTTTGAGTTAGGCAATGCTAACATCCACGCAATACCATGTGTTTGAAGGAAAATTATGTTTGTGCACATGGAGTTTTGCGCACGAGTCAAATTAAGGATTGTACAAATGGTTGAAGACATAAAGTGCTCAAAATAGCATTTAACTCCACCAACAAATCATGGTCAACTCTGAAAAATATTTTCACAAACCCTTGAATCATTTTAACACTTGTCCATCAAAATTTAAAAAAACTCACATACTTTCAAAACATCGTGAACATGTGTATTAGCCATACATAATTCACAAAACTGAAAAAATGATATAACCTTCAATAGATAATTCACAAAACTACAAAAATGATATAGTCTTCAAATCAAGTCAAGTGTGAATAGAAGTCTAATTATATGATGGGCGACTTGCATGATCTTTAATCTTTAAAGGACATCTATGACAATTGAACACACCTCACTCAATCGTATCAAGTCTATGTTACTTCAATGACTCAATAGATTAAAATGTTTTGTCACAGAATGTGGCCAACTACTATATATTACAAAACTGGATTTTTAATCTCCCCATTTGATGTTCCATGGAGAAACCCCCTAAACCCAAAATATAATGATGAGAATAGTATAGAATAATGTGAATAGTATAGAATAATGCAAAAAACCATCTAATAGACCGATGACACATCAATAGTCGTGTCTGAATAATGGGTTAGAGTCAGAGTCAACATAACTATGCTTGAAATCATACAAAATAAGAAAGCAACTCATGAAGGAAATAACATGCACAAAGAGAACCCCCCCTGCTTGGGCATACTCTGAAAATATCAATGTGATACAAATGAAATAAAGCATGTAAACATGAAGTAAAACATGTGATTTTGTGATATAAAGAAAAATCATATAATATTAATAATAACACTGGTGGGTATTAAAATCTTATACAACCTCAGACTCAATAGGAGCTCCCCTCTAGACCTCAGAAGGTAGATGGGGAGAAGTGTTTTTAGTGTAAGACACACATTTAAAGTGGTTTGGCCCTGATGTGAGTCTCATACATCCATTGTCATATGGTCTTGTATTTTTTATTAGATCACTAAAGAGTTATTACAATCTAGGATACCTCTTTGACTTTGGATAAGAGAGTATGAGGTCCTTGTGACCCTTGCCAACAATCTAAAGGACCTAAGGAAGTAACTAATAGACTTATCTAAGGGTTATTGAGTATTGATTTAGGGATCAATAAGGAATATAATGTATAAGATATTTGGATGTGATCTAAACTATAGATGTATCCACAATAGTGGGTTGAGAAAGTATAGAACTATGAGTAAACACTAGTGAATGTCAAAACTCTCGATTCTATGGAAGTTTCATGACTTTAACGTATCCATATACATTATCCAGACTCCTCTATATAGGCAAACTCTTTTAAAGATAATGAATGGACTATCACAACATTGGTGTGATGTCTCTAAATCTAACAACTGTAGCAAGGGGGTGGAGTTTTGGTCAAATATTTTGTAAATTATATAAGGTAGCCGTTGGGTGAATTTAATACGAATAGGAGCCATTAATGAAAGTGGCGTTGAATGGTGGTAGGTGAAAAAGTGTTGTTTTTTCACCAACTTACTAGATTGGTTAGAAGAGCATTTCCTTAGGCCTGCGAGGTTTGGAACTTCCATGAGACTGTCATAGGATGATCTTAAGGTGTTTTTCAATGGTATATCTCTATGAAGAGGGTTGCATAAACTCGAGAGGTCATTTATATTTAGATTTGGGTTTGATTTATAAATCAGACATGGTTGAATACAAGTGCTAAGGTCTCTGAGCTCGATTGTAATGATCTGTTGGAATGATTGATAATTCTTAAAGGAGGAAAGGGTAGATGAGTGCATATGTCACCTCTATGATCCATTCTTGAAGTTAGCAAAGGTCTTGGGGGATTGACAGTTATCTGGTAGAGGTCAATAGTTGACCTTAGAACCTTAGTCACAATATAAGTAAAATTAGAGATTTTAAGAAATATTTAAATACCAGGGGTTAGGTATAACATCATTGGTAGCCCCTTGTTGATTTTTACAAGGATTGCAAGGATAAACATTTACCAGTTACGCATGTTTGGGATAATAGTGTAACTAGACACTGAGATTCTTGTCCGAATTAGATTGCATTAGGAAAAAGCTTGCAAGTGGATGAGAGAATTGATGGGACATTCCTTAGGGTGAAGGTACTGAAACCTCAAGCCTTAGGGATATTAAAGATCCCCTTAGGCTTGTTTGATATCTTCACTATTCATTCCATCTATCTTCTTTTTCTATAACTCTTTAAGGAATAAAATTATTATTTCTTTCTTACTTGCAAAAACATATGTCGAAAATCTCAAGTCCTCTAAAGTCTTGGACCTAACACCCATTTTGACAATGAGGCATCATTCTTCTCTTCCACTAAACACAAAGAAAATGTTTTAGGCCTCTGAACACATTCCCATATGGACTATTACCTCTGGTTCAATGGTGATTACTTATTCTAGGGCCAAAGGACCCAATTTTATCGATGAAGACCACTTGGCTTCTCAAATCACTAATCAAGACATGGTGGACATCTAAAAGAATTACTAGATTTTAGAGACTGCCATCCTAAGGATCGTAAGTCTTGATATGAGGGTTTACTCTATGATTTCCTAGCATGTTTATTTTCATGAATTCTTACTTCAGTACAAATCCAGGTTTCTCTTGACATTGCCGATGGTGAGGATTTTAAAATCCATTGGGACAGGCCCTTCTCACTAGTGTCTAATTCTTAGAGGTATTTGACCGACACAATATTGACTGTCAGAGAGTCAAATGGGGGCGAACATGACATCACCATTGATCAATTCTTCAAGCTATACAGTGTCAAAGAGTTTAAGAAACCCAAGGATAAAGGTTAAACTACCTAAATCCTAAGGTATCAATCGTTTTTGCCAAGGATAAGAACAACATGCTCTAAAGAGCTAAAAAGATATATTCTTCATTATTGGTGGAGCTTGGGCTACCACAGACGCTATTGAGGTGATTGGTTGTCCTAACTTTTAGTGCACTCCTCTGACCACGAGAAAGTAAAACTCTACCTCTGTTTTCTTGCTTGTGTTTATTTCTTGACCTATGTCATGGGGTGTATTGATATCTTTTCTTTAGTAGTGTTTGTTAGGACCTCTATAGAGGAATTCGATAGAATAACTGAGACCCATAAGTTTGTATCCATTCTTATCAAATTCATTATCAACACCACGTGTCTCTTCAATAGTTGGTTAGGACCTGAGCCCAATCCTTTTACACATGGAGACACTCTTGAGGCCCTCAAAATTATTGTTAGGGTCCGAACCCTTCACCATGGTGCCTCAAAAGAGGAAAAACATTTCTAAAGTGCCTTTTATGGTCCTTCAAGACTCTAATGGTTGGGATGACCATCCTAAGTGTAAGATTGAGCTCCCCTTAAAATGGAAGAGGTCCTCCCCACCATTAAGAAGGTTATCTTATTGTACTCTAACTGTTCTCCTAGTAACAAACTTGATTTTTCACCTTTTACCTATTATCCTGTTTCTTGGTTTGTTGATAACTAACTTGGATCTTATTGATGATCCAATATATGAATTGGAGGAGTGGAGGATGGGAGGGAAGTTTTATAAAGAAGCCCTTGCAAAGGTTATGGCCAACAAGAACAAAAGCTACAAATCCACCGAGCATTTGAATGTCTACGCGTCAATGGGTGTTACAACTTTAGGCATTAAGTTTGTGGAGGAGACAGAGTTGAGGTCTAGCTCCGGTGAAGGGTAATTCCTGGATTATATAATCAAAACCCTGCCTTCTCTTCAAGCATTTTTAAGGGTAGGTGGAACTTATGGGGAAACCCAAAGTAGTTCTTATATTATAGGGGACTTTGATCCCCTGGTCTAAAATGTTGAGGAATACTTAAGTAATATCATTTACAAAGTAAAGGAGGTGATGGTGCACTCCTTAGAAGAGGGGGTCTGAAGGGTGGGTGAAATTAAGGACTTAAGCTAACCTGGGAGTTTAGCTACTAAAAGGGGAAGATTTGTTGGACCCTATGGTAGAGAGGTATTCAAGACCTCCGTGTATTAAAAATATTAACTCCTATGCTAAGCCTTGAATGCAGTCCATTCCATGGACAAGAAAAAATGATGAAATATATTTATCACGTTAAGGGCCAAGGGGACCTTTGACAATGCTCACGAATTGATCCATTTACTGGGCAAGGTATTTTTACACTTCCCTTTTGGCTTTTCCTTAGTGCCTTTTTTTTCCTTGTACTTTGTTCTCATACTTTTTCTTCTTTTTTAGGCCTGGTACTTAGTAGAGGCCCTTATGGCAGATACCATTAATGGTAGTAGAGCATATAATAAGGTTATATAGATGGCAAAGAAATGGGGCCTTGTCCAACTTGTGTTGATACAGATCATCAACTATCAATGATTGTAGCTTCTTTGTAGATGGAGAGGGTAGTCCTGAGGTCCAAAATCAATTTATTATAATATGATACGATTTTCAAAGAGAAGACCCTTAGGGATAGTGTTTCCCTCTGTGTAGGTGCTCGAACTCCCGGATGAGGTTAAGGAGACCCATTTTTTGGATCAAATTGAGAATAAAGTGGTGTTAGAGGACCGTGGGATATAACCCTCATACTTAATGTTCTCAGGAAAAGCTTCTATGTGCTAAAAAAGACATAGATCTTCTGCGGGCTTCAATATTGTGAAGGAACTGTTGACTTCTAAATGTCATGAGTTGTATAAGGAGCATGATAAGGTCCTAGCGACACATGCTAAGCTTTAAAGGAGGATTCATGCCATAGTGAAGAGAAATCCTCATGCCTACCTTGATTTTGAGCCATTCAAGAAATTTTTCTTTCACAACTATGACTCTAGGTTTGAGGCTTGCAAGCCTAAGATCTAGAAGTTGTTTTCTAAGATAGACGTCTCTGGTCTATTCATTGAATCTCCCCAGTCTACTGATGAGATCGCAGATGATGAGAGAAGTAGTGGTGATGATTATTCTGAAACCTATGCCCCTTATCCAAGAAGAAAAATCCTAGAAGGAGGCTGGTATTCCCCCATCACCAATCAAGCCATTAAAAAGTCGCACTCTTGTTAGCCCCACTAATTCTAAGCCTTAAAAAGGATTTTATGCAATTTTGTCTTTCTTTTGAAATATTTTGAGCCATGGACATTTTGATTTAAACCTCTTCTCCCTATTATTTAATGAAAATAACTTGGTTTTTAAAATTTAAACTTTTGTATTACATTTCTTTTCTTCATAGTTGGTTTTACTTTCACTTTCCTAAGGAATTTTGGAAGAGCACTCATTCTTATGAAGTCATCCAGTAACTAATATTCCCCCTTAGCCTCCTAAGATTTACTGGAAAAGAAAAAAAACTTAAGTAGAAAAATTGTTGTTTGTAGATCTAAGGGTCCTAAGTCCTATGCCATATACTTATGAAGTTTCTAAAGTCAAGACCGAGGCTCTGAAATGGGTCGTAATAACTTAGAACCATAAAATCTCATGTACTTGTATTTTTTGAGGAATGAAGGCCCAAAGTTTTGTACAAACACTTAGTCACCCAAAAACATTGGATGTAAAGGATAGAAGATAAATCTATTAAAGGTCCCAAGTCCTTTGATTTAAAATTCAGGCTTAAAATTTCTGCTCACAAGGGTCCTAAGACCTCTAAAACGTGTTGTACTAAAGATGGAAACCTTAGGGTAGAAAACATAGTTATGTTGTAGGTATAAGTACCCTAGAACTTATTATTTTTTACAGCATGAATTCCCTTTGTGGGTTATAATATCTCTACACTTTTAAACATTAAAACCTGAAATCCCAAAATGGGCCATAAGACCTCTAATCTTAGGAGTTCCAATTTCTGAAGTCCTATAAAGGATCATAGGACCTCTCGAATTTGGACCTTTTCCCATTAGGATAAAAGCCTTGTGGCAAAAGTTAAAGGTTCCACTAGGGTCTCTGAACCTTTATTTTGGGACCTCATAGTTTGAAAAATTGGAACTTTGAACAAATTTTTATATCAAAACACTTAGCTCCCAATTGTTTTTTGAAAATGGAATTTTTTCTTAAGTCTTGGGTATTTAACCGTGTTTTTTAAAGGAGGATTCTGACATTTTTAGTTTTTTTTTTTCAAAAACTGGGATCTAAAAAGGGTAATTGGTGAACACGTTTTGCCTTTTTGTACAATTCTATATTTTTGAAAACTGTTTTTGGTGCGATAACAAATCCTTTGAGTTGACTGTCAAGGACCTTTAGACCTTCATCAATTGAAATGGAATAGATGATGAAAGCCTTGGTAATTACTTTAGTCTTTCTTGAATTATTTGAACATTTACTATTAATTCCATCCAAGGGTGAAATCCTTACAACTCTTGCTGGGTCATTTAAGACCTTGAGGACTTTGGGAGTAACGTATTGAACCATTGGAACTCTATAAGTCTTTAGACTGAGATCTCTAGGACGTTAACCAATTCTTTAAAACCAAGTATTAAAGCCTTGCAAATCAATGTGTATCCTTAGACATAGGATAATATATAAAATAAATAATATAGGTGTGTATATAACTAAGTACCATTCTAATCGTGATCGATAATAATAAAAATCCGTAAAGTAAATAACTGAACATAACTAAGGGGAAGCCCAATCACATGTGACACCAATAGTGATAGTAATGAAGTATACTACAACAAACCATTAATGTCTAATAATCCAAACCAGTGAAATAAAACCACTACTTAAATCCTACTCAACTGAATATAGAGAGTGGGCACGGGTTCTCGACACTGACATCCTAGATATGTAGCAACCAATGAAAATGCGAATAGAGGGATAAGTTTTGAGGATGCAATGACATCCTAGTACCATAAAAGTATGTCAACAACAAGATTAATAGCAAGTTTAATAAGAATAAGATTATAACAGAATTTGAGCTAAAATATCTAAAATATAACTACGCACCTTACTTTATAACTGAAATATAATTGGATACAACATTAGTTATATTCAATCAAATTTCTTGATTGCATAAGTTTAGAATATGATTGTAACTGAATTATTAAACATGACTCTATTCTTTTGTTTGTTTATACACTTGAATTATATGGTGTAGTGTTATTGCAGATCCATTATTGCAGATCCATTTGTTATATTTAATTGAGATGAATAATAATTAGTCATGGGTGCACTTAGGCTTGGGTTTAGACGCATGTGGTGTTTAAGGTAGTTATATTCAATTAAGAAAATGGACTAATTGATCGATTCAACATTTTTCGATTGATTGATGAATAGGAAAATAGTCCCCTTGTTTCTTATCAAGATAAAATCTAATGTTTGATCGATCAACGACTGCCATCAATCGATCGATGCTATCTTTTTGGCAGCACTTCTTCTTATTTTTCTTTTATTTTTTATTTCTTATTCATCTCTTTTTAATCTCACATGTTTAATTGCAACCACACAATTAGAACATCATAAAATCCCAAAGATCATTCCAAACAAAGTTATGAAAAAGGTATATATGGTTTTGAGAACTCCAATGTGGAGTTTGTTAAGGGATTTCAATTTTGAAATGAAAGGCTATATTTAGGCTCGAAGGAGGTGAGCTAAAGGTCAATATGGGTGCATTAAAAAAGATGGCCTATGATAATTTAATATGGCTTTTCCAATTCTCAAGTCAAAATAACTTTGAAAATCATGCTCAAGTAACATATTTCGCAATGAACTCAATTAATGAATAATTAAAGGAAGAATAGTGAGATTACCGTCGAATTTAACATTTTCAAGGAGTAAAGAGTACTACATAAATGCTCAAAAATGAAGAAAATTTCAAACCTCACTTGGAATAACAATATAGAATGCAATAAAATATTATCGAGTTATAAAAGCCTTAAACCAAATCAATTAAATAACAAAAGTGCACGTGCACATGGTTTTAAAGTTTAATTCACGTAGTTTTGCATAAAATCAATGATTCGCCGACTAAATTATGATAACTTCTAAAATAGAGAACATGCATCCTTGTATTATCTATTGGATCGGGCATTTACTTGAAATTTATCGTCAAAAACAAGGGCAAATGCCCCAAAAAGAGGACAAAAAAGAGATAGAATTTTTTTTTTTAATTTTTAATTTTTTACAATAAAAGTATGCTTGGGAAGAACATATAATCAAATCCAAATCAAAGAAACTACGAATGAATGGATGAATATCCCACACGCCTAACTTAAACCTTGAATTGCCCTCAATGTGAATTAAGAACTAAGTTCAAGAGAGGACGAGAGAGCTATTACCCAAAAAGGAGCGATCTTCAAAAAGTAAAAGTCCAAAGATTCTACAAACCATGTTACACTAATCATAGCAAAAAACAATAATAAAAGCATTCAATAATTACAATAGATAACATGTTCAAATAAAAATCAGCCTAATATGTGCAATATATAATATTAACGTGTAACTAACTATACACTAAAAGTTGAAATTTTTAGGGTCCACCTCATATACTATTTTACTTTCAGGGACAATTGGTATACCGTCATTTTAGTTCATGCCTTTCAAAAAATAAGAATTCCATTTGAACAATGGAAGGCATAGTTTAGGAGGGGAAAATATACCATCACTAATTAAGAATTTTTTGGGGTAATGGGCGATTTGTATTGACCTGGTGATGATTACACATGGGATAAAAAAAAATTTGAATTTCGTTCTAAAGATTGTTCAAACAAAATAAGAGACGTCATACATTGAGGGAAGATTGCCTTGATGGCAAGTAACTAAAGTAAGTAATCCTGATTGGTGAAAGGTGTGGACGTTTTAAAGTTTTAAACTAATTCGTGGGATACTTGTAATAGCTCGATAATGGACAATGGAGAATCAAAATGGGGAAAAAACCAATTCAATCTCGAGAGATGACTCATTATCTCTCAAAGACTAAATTTCAAAGGAGATAGGATCATTTTCGATGAAATTTTCTTCATTGTTTACCAAAGAAGAAATAATTTCATTGAAAATGCATACTAAATCGATTTATTCTTCACTTTCATTCTGTATTATGCGTTAGACCAAGAGAATAATAGTTTTTTCCAAAGTAGGCATCGATTCCTCATTTGGTTCAAAACATTCACTCTCTTCCATAGTGTCAGAACAAAATTCATCATTTGATTTTATTAATGCATCCAAACCTTGTTCCCAACAATGATTTTGTTCCTTATAATTGTTTTCACACTTATCATTCTCAAGAATGCAAATGCCCTCATGCAAAGTCATAGGTGGAGGTTCGGATTCTTGAAAATTAAAAGTTTGTGAACTATCCTCGGAATAACTATAAGAATCATTAGTATAACAATCTTAAAAGTTATTTCAATATTTTTTAATATTCTTATTATAATTATTTTTTGGCCCACTATAAAAAACTCATGCCAAAAATTTCCATAATCCATTACATAGCTTCTATAATACTCACTGAAAGCGATTTTGCAATATTTATTTTTCTCTTTATGCAAGTATTCACCAAAAGTTATCGGTTTTGGGGGACCCACCTATCACGCAGATGATTCGGGTTTATTCCCCAACAACATCACAATTTGATAGGCATGCATGATCCTAGATTCATGTGTGCTAATACGCTAATAATTGTTTTGGTTGTTGTGGATAATAATAAAAAAAACGTTAACTACATTCTTGCGGGAGTATAACACCTAGTTCGGGTATCGAATCCATCTGGAATTAGTGCTAGTCATTAATTGATTTATTACTTTTGATTAAAAGTATAAAGATGGTTGTTTTAATTATAACACATGTATTTAAACTATGTTAAACACACAATAATAAAAACTACGAATTGAGAATAATATCCTTCACCTCAAGTTAATTACAATAAATTGTTACATGCTAAGAAAAACTTTGAGAGATTAAATCTCATTTCGTTAATGCAAATCTAGAGTTGTCACCCCTTAAATTGTCATAAAAGCCTACTATAATATTTATAATAGTCACCCAAAGTCATTTTAAATGTATCAAGTTTTTTACTTAGTGAGTATTTACCAAAATTCATCAATTTTAGGACATTTTATAAATTATCATCGCGATTAACGAAAATGGGAGAGTAAGACATGCTTACCCCAAAATTACTCAAGATGGAGTTTCCACAAACTGGTGCATGGTTGAAAATTCATGAATTTCTTGACGCTCAAATGTATATGTTTGTAAACCAAAGAATACAAATACAAATAAAATATTGCGAAATACTAAATTAATTACAATCTAGAATGAAAAAATCCCTGGCAACGTCGCAATTAGATTGAATGAGAAAACTGATCCGCGTCGACTATGATATCATTGTTTTTTACTCCCACTACAATATAAAAGCCTAAACTTTAACTGCACTGTTACTATAATATAGTGGTTAGTCCGGGTATTGAATCCATAAGAGATGTGTGCGATACTTTAATTGCGTTATTACTTATGAATGAAAGTTTCAAAGACGATTGTTTTATTATAGATTACAACTAGGCTTATATTTAAACTAAGTTAAACACAGAAGAATAAAAACTATAGATTGAGAATAATATCCCTCATGTCAGGTTAACTAGTGTAAATGGTTAAGGGAGAATAAAATATTTCTATGACTAAATCTCATTTCATCAATTAATCAAACATATAATTATCATCCCTAAATTCTCATATAAGCCTACTATGATTTTGGCGCCAATAAAATTCCAAAGATTACACACGCAGGGTCATAAATATATAATGTACTTGATGTACACCGTTAAATACCCAAGACATAAAATAAAGAACAACATAACCCATTAAAATTAGCCTAATCTATCATAAAAGTAAACTATCCAACTACTCCAAGGTGACCTCAATTACTTCAACCTAATTTATTTTAGCTACAAAGAATGTTAAATTACATGGAAATAAAGCAAAACAAGAAATTAAGATATAACAAATAAAGAAACCATGGTAACAAATATTGAAACATAGAAATATAACTTATGTTAATGGGTAAAAAGATGAAAAACAATGCTTATCAACAAAAGGGATGAAACCCTAGGAGAGAAGATAAAGCTCCTAACTAAAAAACTAGTCCAGCCCAATAAAATATAATCTCTCAACTAATATCTCCAACTTACATATACAAATTAAGATAAATTAAAAGAAAATAGAAAACAAAACAAAAGCTAAAACTGCCAAGTATTTGCTATGATCGATCGATCAACCAAGGGTCGATCGATCGATGAATGTGAAAATAACATAGTGATCTCAGATATTTCGAGAAAGTAATTTGATTGATTGATTGACCATTCATCGATCGATTAATGAATACGAAACTTGTCCACTAGTTTCTAATCAAAGAAAAATCAAAATGGTCGATCGATCGCCGACAGGGTGTTAATTGATTGATGCTCTATTTTGGTAGCATGACATCTTCATTTCAAACACCAAGGGGCTTCGGGAGAATGGTATTAACTTCATCATCCAAATCCAAAATGAAGTATCATTTATGACCATGCGAATCTAACTTGATGAACTATGTTCCATGGGGAATTTCCAATCGAGACATGAAGTATGAAATTTTCGAATGTCCCCTAAATTTGCATAAAATAGTGAACTTTCCTGAAATATATCCAATTGCTCTGTTAGGCGTTCTAATACTTACAAAAACTCAGATAAACCATGAATAATATATATATATATATATATATATATATATATATATATATATATATATATATATATATGTGTGTGTGTGTGTGTGTGTGTGTGTGTGTGTGTGTGTGTGTGTGTGTGTGTGTATGCATTTATGTATGTATCAATGATAAAGGTTAACAAATAAATGAGTATAAAAGTAGGAATTATTAGACACAATTACATTGGAATGCATAAGAATAAAGGGAGCTAATATACAATAGTAAATCTAAGTACACAAAAGTTTAAGTCTAAACAAGATTACTTACTTTATTAAATCTCATAAAGTTAGACATTTAACTCCGATACAAAATTTAAAACCTCTAATAATAATCTAACCTTACTTATTCATGTATATGTTATGCAGAGACAAACTAAATAATTACTACGCCCTAAAATCTATCAAAACCAAACCTTGGTCCAACCAAGGGCCTGCTCCGGGGACAATCGATCGATGGTTAGGGACCTATCGATCGATCGGACCTATATGTCAATCCTTCATCCTTGTTACAGTATTTTATCCATCTAAAACATAACTTATCTCTCCAAAACTCCATTAATGGTTTCCTCAAGCTTCATTTCGACAATAACCTACTTCCAAATATGAAATTCACTACTGATATATGGTGATAACCTAATTCTAACCTCTTTATACCATTTTTATGATTATTTGAAAGGGAAATTTTAGATTAAATATCAAGAACCCTAGTTTATAAAATATCTTCAATTAGATTAAGACTTACACGGAATGGTTAAATTAACATGGGGATTTTAATGATTAAGAATATATATTCAAGTCGTAAAAATTCTATAATGATTTAACTCAAATTCAGGAAGAAATCAACCAATTTGAGATTATGTAATTAATATGGATTCGACCTTGATTAAGGTAATTACGGATTTCACTAATAAAATATCTAAATCAGATTATAATTAGATTAGGTTTATATTTCAATGAATAGAAATATTCTAACACAAAAGCAATCATAATTAAACTCTAAATAAACTTCTTTCAATCAAATTTGTGGAGAAATTAAGCCAACAATATCCTAATACCTCTTCTCCTCTTAAAGCTCATTCTCTTTAATCTTAAGGTGCCTCTCCAAATTGTAAATGGTGAATAATGAGAACCCTAATGACTCTTTGAAAACCTTAATCCTTAAAATTAGTCCAATGCCATATATGGACCTCATCTAAAAGATCCCAAAAATGCCTCCAATAAGTTTAAAACAATACCCATGTCCTATACTAACCCAATAAGCCTAAAATCCACAATTGTAAGATAAAAGAGGACATAAAAAATGTCCCAAAACTGACCTGAAAAATTCCAGAAATTAATTACTAATTAATCTCAGTAACTTAAATTATTTAGGCGATACATATCCAAAAGTCAATTATTTAATTATTTATTAATTTAATGTTACGTGGAATTATAGAAGAATACTTCACAATTATTGGAACCTGACACTGAGGGGATAATCTAAACAAGGAAACCCTCGATACTAAATCCCAGACCATTCCATAGTCACCCATAACACTCAGTACGGTTAAAACAGTTAATTAATATTTTACTATGTATTATTTCAAATTTTCAATATAATTTATATAGCACATATAAGCATATAAAAATTGTGAAATCACATGTCACAATAGACAAATAGTATAATTTCAAAATTAATTTAACACATAAAAATACGAGGTATTAGATTTCTCCCCTCTTAAACAAGGAATATTGTCCTTAAAATTTTAAAATTTACACCTAACTGGAATAAAACTAGATATCTTGCTTCCATATTGTCATTTCTCCCTAAGAAAGACCCAACCTCACAATGGTTTCCCCACTATAATCTAACTAACGAAATGACTGTCAATAACGGAGTCTATTCTCTTTGGTTAAGAATACATCGCAACTTCTCCTCATAGGTGGAGTCTAGCAGTAGCTCAATTACCATTGAGGTCATTGTGGTGATAGGCATCTTTATCCCTTAGAAATTTCCGTAACATGGACACACGGAAGACATTGCGTACCCACTTGAGATGAACGGGCAAGTTGAATTGATGTGACACCGAGACTTCCCTATCCATTATCATAAAGGTACCTATGCATCAACGAGTAAACTTTTACGTTTATCCGAATCTGACCACCACCTTTGTTGGGGAGACCCTCAATAACACCTGATCCCTCACTTAAAACTCATGTTTACACTTCCACTTATCAGTGTAACTCTTTTGTCAGTCCTATTATGTCTTCATATGTGTTCAGATGTGTGTGACCGTTTTGAAGGTATCCTAAATAATGTTTTGTCCATACATCATGTGCTCCCTCAAATCTGGCCAATAGTTCGATGAACAACACAGTTGGCCATAAAATGGCTCATAAGGATCCATCCCAGTAGTTTGTATGTGACTATTATTTTATGTAAACTCCACAAGTGAATGTGTGTGTCCGAACTTCCCTTGAGATCCAACATACAATCCTAAAGCATATATTTGAGAATTTGGTTCTGCTACTCAGTCTGACTATCTAACTGGGGGTACTATAGTGTCCTAAAACCCCTTCAAAAAAGGGAAATTAAAGTACTATCCCTATCAAAAATGATATGCATCAGTAACCAATGTAGTCAGACTATCCTTACCATAAATTATCGGGCGTACTGCTCCACGATGTAAATTTTCAATACTAGAAATAAATAAGCCACGTTCATCCATCTATACATAATGAATCTCTTCATCCATGACCACAAATATGATCTTCACGAATCCAGATACATCCTATCCCCTTCGAAATGCACCGTATAATGTGAAATATGCACCTCAGCCATAATATCTCCTCTCAACTCCTGGCGCTCAAGCATAACCAACTATTTTTGAGTCTCAATCCACCATTCAAATAGATCAACAAAGGAAGGTACCCTTTTGTATACAATCCCCCATACCTTTTTCTAATATAAGGGGTCTACAACCTCAAACTTTATCACTTATATTACTGGGGCTAGTGTAATGGTCATGACCCCATAAAAGGCATTTGCCAAATCCAAATCACGTGTGGCGCTCCATTGCATTGCATAAATATCAATGAAAAAATGCCAAAAAATAGTTTCTCCAAATACGAATGGAAAAAATACTGCCACTAACTCCAAAACATGATTTAGGTAGTTGAGCTAACGTAAATTAAGCTTACGAGAACCGTTAGCTATGTGCCTCTCCTCCTACATCATAACTCATCCCAAAACCTGAAGTGATGTATCAGTGTAAACCCAATACTCGATGCTACCCTACAATAGTGCAAGGATAGGCATGTTCATGAGCTTCTCCTTAAGCTGTTCAAAGCCCGATGATAGTTGGAAATCCATTCAAATTGTACTCCTTTTTTGGTGAGGTGAGTTAGTGGATTAAATATATCAAAGAACCCCTAAATTGAACTCCCGTATTACAGCACAAAATGAAAATAACTCTTAACCTCCATATGCATCATCATATTTCCCCATTCCATAACTACGTATTCCTTCCTTGGATACACTAAAATCCTGATCGTAGACACAACGTGCCTAAAAAACTACACCACTTGAAGCTAAAACCCACCTTGGAAAACTTGGCATATAATTTGTTCTCTCTAAGAGTATGCAAACCCATCCTAAAATGATGCGCATAATCCTAATTTGAAAGTGAATATATTAGAACAACTTTAGTGAATATACTGGAAAACTGGTCTAAGTATGGACTAAACACCCGATTCATTAGTTCTATGAAAAATATTGGCGCATTGGTTGACCCAAATGGAATGACCTGAAACTCAAATGATTCATGGAGAATAAGAAGATCTATCCTCATAATGTCCTCCTACCAAATTCTAAGTTGGTACTACCCTGGGCGCAAGTCAATCTAGAAAAATAATGATGCTCTCCTCATATGATTTAATAAGTCATCGATATATGGAAGTGGATATTTGTTCCGTATATTTATCTTGTTCATCTCCAAATAATTCGCACATAATCGAAGTGAGTCATCCTTATTTTTCATAAATAACAAGAGAGCTCCCTATGGAGACATTATCCTCCATATAAACACCTGACTTAACCATTGATTAATCTTCTCCCAGAACTTTGACATCTCTAACGGAGCCATATGGTATGCTCTCCTCGCTATGGCCTTAGTAATTGGAGCCAAGTCAATCCAAAAATCTATATCTATGGTAGGCGATACTCTTGGTAACTTATCAAATACATATGAAAACTCCTTGACAATGAGTATCGAGTCTCAAAACATTATGACCTCCTCAAATGTACTTGTATTGATATAGTATAAGTGCGTGTTAGAATCCCCCGCGAGACTAGGCGTGATAATGAAATACATCTATCGCCCATGAATAGAAAATATAATAGCCTTCCTACTGTAGTAAATCCGAGCATGATATGTCGCTAACTAATATGTACCCAAAATGGTGACATATGTAGATATATGCAATAATAACAAATCAACAAAAAAAATACATTTTTCCGATCTTGACTGCCACGTCTCTACAAACTTGACATAAGGCAACACCTTCCTACTAGGATCTCCACGTGCATAGACACATCTATCGCTATATCAACCATACCTGAAGTTGAAAGAAAACTATATCTTGGAAAATATGTGACACTCCCCTGTCAAAACGTACCCCAGCATAACTACCATAAACATAAAACATACCCTCAATCGATTGAGGTTGTGTTGACTGATCTCATTGATAGATGTTGAACACACATCCATAATGAAGTTATGAGATCCCTTGCATTTGATCCATTGGAGGAGTTAATGCCAGATACAATGGTACGGGTGGTAACACTTGAAACTAGGGTGGACTGAAAGAGCCTATTAATTCCCTTGATAATGATGGAGTTGCAAGAAAAAAGTGCACCTGGGCATCTCCAAAATGAGAGTCCAAATTCGCCACACATGAAATAACCCCCTGATGGTGCATCTATATAACGAACCTACTTCCCTTGGACCTAGCCCTAACGTAAGGACATAATTTTATAAATGTCCAGGGTAGAATCTAGGAATTTTCTATTTTTTCCTAGATCACAGTTTGTATGTTTGATAACGCTACATTCGACACGTTAACACGATCATCCTCGACGGTCTTTATCCGAATTCAATGCATCCATTATCTTCACGTGCATAATACTACATGCGACATACTGCTCAGCTCATTCCCACTTCTCCACTGCGTATTATTGGTAAAATGGTTTATTGGAGCTTTATTATTTGCATAAATATTTGGGAAATTTTTTAGAAAATTATTTTTGAAGTCTGGATTAATTTTTATCAAAAGCATAATTTTTTTTCTAAGTGTAGAAGTGAAGTGCCTTGAATGACGAGATCGCTCAAATGACTTTGACTGTCGTTCGAGCGAGATAAGCATGTCGCGCGATCTCATTCGAATGACATCTGTCCTTTGTTCGAGCGACATGGCTATCTCGTTTGAACGAGCCACCGCCTTGATTTTTGTATAAATATTTGTTCACCTTCTACACGATTTTCAAGTCTTTCTACAATCTCAAAATTCTGTGAAAATAGTCCAGAATAAGACTTCGTCTTTTTAAGGTTTTCTAAACCTTTTTGATTCACAAATCCATTCCCATATATGTTTGTGAATCTTTAAACCTTCAAGAGGATCATTTACTCATATGGAGTAATTTGTGAGGAAGTCGTTCTCTTCTTCATTGCTGCCCTACTGGAAAGGAATAGTTCCAGCCGACGACATCAGAACCGACACCCAAGGATAGATCAACAAAGGAAGGTACCCTTTTGTATACAATCCCCCGTACCTTTCTCTAATATAAGGGGTCTACAACCTCAAACTTTATCACTTATATTACCGGGGCTAGTGTAATGGTGATGACCCCATAAAAGGAATTTGCCAAATCCAAATCACGTGTGGCGCTCCATTGCGTTGCATAAATATTAATGAAAATAATGCCAAAAAATAGTTTCTCCAAATACGAATGGAAAAAATACTGCCACTAACTCCAAAACATGATTTAGGTAGTTACGCTAACGTAATTTAAGCTTTCGAGAACCGTTAGCTATGTGCCTCTCCTCCTACATCATAACTCATCCCAAAACCTGAAGTGATGTATCAGTGTAAACCCAATACTCGATGCTACCCTGCAATAGTGCAAGGATAGGCATGTTCATGAGCTTCTCCTTAAGCTGTTCAAAGCCCGATGATAGTTGGAAATCCATTCAAATGGTACTCCTTTTCTGGTGAGGTGAGTTAGTGGATTAAATATATCAAAGAACCCCTAAATTGAACTCCCGTATTACAGCACAAAATGAAAATAACTCTTAACCTCCATATGCATCATCATATTTCCCCATTCCATAACAACGTATTCCTTCCTTGGATACACTAAAATCCTGATCGTAGACACAACGTGCCTAAAAAACTACACCACTCGAAGCTAAAACCCACCTTGGAAAACTTGGCATATAATTTGTTCTCTCTAAGAGTATGCAAAACCATCCTAAAATGATGCGCATAATCCTAATTTGAAAGTGAATATATTAGAACAACTTTAGTGAATATAATGGAAAACTGGTCTAAGTATGGACTAAACACCCGATTCATTAGTTCTATGAAAAATATTGGCGCATTGGTTGACCCAAATGGAATGACCTGAAACTCAAATGATTCATGGAGAATAAGAAGAGCTATCCTCATAATGTCCTCCTACCAAATTCTAAGTTGGTACTACCCTGGGCGCAAGTCAATCTAGAAAAATAATGATGCTCTCCTCAAATGATTTAATAAGTCATCGATATATAGAAGTGGATATTTGTTCCGTATATTTATCTTGTTCATCTCCAAATAATTCGCACATAATCGAAGTGAGTCACCCTTATTTTTCATAAATAACAAGAGAGCTCCATATGGAGACATTATCCTCCATATAAACCCCTGACTTAACCATTGATTAATCTTCTCCCAGAACTTTGACATCTCTAACGGAGCCATATGGTATGCTCTCCTCGCTATGGCCTTAGTTATTGGAGCCAAGTCAATCCAAAAATCTATATCTATGGTAGGCGATACTCTTGGTAACTTATCAAATACGTATGAAAACTCCTTGACAATGAGTATCGTGTCTCAAAACATTATGACCTCCTCAAATGTACTTGTATTGATATACTATAAGTGCGTGTTAGAATCACCCTCGAGACTAGGCGTGATAATGAAATACATATATCGCCCATGAATAGAAAATATAATAGCCTTCCTACTGTAGTAAATCCAAGCATGATATGTCGCTAACTAATATGTACCCAAAATGGTGACATATGTAGATATATGCAATAATAACAAATCAACAAAAAAAATACATTTTTCCGATCTTGACTGCCACGTCTCTACAAACTTGACATAAGGCAACACCTTACTATTAGGATCTCCACGTGCATAGACACATCTATCGCTATATCAACCATACCTGAAGTTGAAAGAAAACGATATCTTGCAAAATATGTGACACTCCCATGTCAAAACGTACCCCAGCATAACTACCATAAACATAAAACATACCCTCAATCGATTGAGGTTGTGTTGGCTGATCTCATTGATAGATGTTGAACACACATCCATAATGAAGTTATGATCTCCCTTGCGTTTGATCCATTGGAGGAGGCAATGCCAGATACTATGGTACGGGTGGTAACGCTTGAAACTAGGGTGGACTGAAAGAGCCTATTAATTCCCTTGATAATGATGGACTTGCAAGAAAAAAGTGCGCCTGTGCATCTCCAAAATGAGTGTCCAAATTCTCCACACATGAAATAACCCCCCTGATGGTGCATCTATATAACGAACCTACTTCCCTTGGACCTAGCCCTAACGTAAGGACATAATTTTATAAATGTCCAGGGTAGAATCTAGGAATTTTCTATTTTTTCCTAGATCATAGTTTGTATGTCTGATAACGCTACATTCGGCACGTTAACACGATCATCCTCGACGGTCTTTATCCGAATTCAATGCATCCAGTATCTTCACGTGCATCATACTACATGCGACATGCTGCTCAGCTCATTTCCACTTCTCCACTACGCATTATCGGTAAAATGGTTTATTGGAGCTTTAATATTTGCATAAATATTTGGGAAATTTTTTAGAAAATTATTTTTGAAGTCTGGATTAATTTTTATCAAAAGCATAATTTTTTTTCTAAGTGTAGAAGTGAAGTGCCTTGAATGACGAGCTCGCTCAAATGACTTTGACTGTCGTTCGCGCGAGATAAGCATGTCGCGCGATCTCATTCGAACGACATCTGTCCTTTGTTCGAGCGACATGGCTATCTCGTTTGAACGAGCCACCGCCTCGATTTTTGTATAAATACCTGTTCACCTTCTGTACGATTTTCAAGTCTTTCTACAATCTCAAAATTCTGCGAAAATAGTCCAGAATAAGACTTCATCTTTTTAAGGTTTTCTAAACCTTTTTGATTCACAAATCCATTCTCATATATGTTTGTGAATCTTTAAACCTTCAAGAGGATCATTTACTCATATGGAGTAATTTGTGAGGAAGTCGTTCTCTTCTTCATTGCTGCCCTACTAGAAAGGGATAGTTCCAGCCGACGACATCAGAACCGACACCCGAGGGTATTTTTGTGTCACATATTTTCATTATAATCCGTGTAAGCCATTTTCTTACAAAATTATAGTGAAAATAAAAGGTTTTTCCCCTTTGGATGATTTTTCCTCATTTGTGTGTGTTTGAATATTCTTTCTCAATTTTATCATCATCAATCACACCTAGATGCATGTTTATCACTTAATTGATAAAAACTGAGTTTAATTAAATAACTTCCTTATTTGAACACAAACGCACTCCTCTCAAATTGGTATCAGAGCCAGTTACACAATTTTACGGTGTAATTTTCCACAAAATTTTTCTAAGATATCAATTTTCTGAAAAATTGATTTTTTAAAACGAGTGTGTTCATAATGGAGAAGTTATATAATAAAATGCCAGTTTTTAACCGGACAAACTATGCATACTGGAAAGCCCACATGAGGTCAGCATTAAAAGCCATTGATGAATGTGTCTAGATTTTGGTTGAAAGAGGGTGGACAACTCCCTCTGTTACTCTTGAAAACATGACCAATTTAAAACCTATCACTACATGGACTGAAGAAGAGTTTAAATGGTCATCTTTTAATTCTAAGGGTTTAAGTGCTATTTCTGGGTCTGTCACGCCTGATGAGTTCAAACGCATAATGACGTGCACCACATTAAAATAGGCATGGGATGTTTTGCAACTTACCCAAGAAGGAACTAATGTTGTTAAAGAATCTAAACTGCAAAATTTAACAACTCAATTTGAAACTATCACCATGATTGAATCTGAATGTTTTGATGAATTTTATGCTAGACTGTCTGATATTGTTAACACTAGCTTTAATCTTGGTGAACACATTCCTAATGCTAGAGTTGTTAAAAAGATTATTAGATCACTGCCTAAGCGTTTTATCCCTAAAGTCAATGTGTTTAATTCTATGGTTAATTTAAATACGCTTAAATTGGAAGAACTTGTAGGAGACTTGAAAACGTATGAAATTGATATGTTTCCTAAATCTCTCAAGTCTAAAGATAAGGGAATTGCACTTAATGCCGAGGAGAGAAAGAGGGGAGTGTCATCTAGAAAAAGAGAGACAGATACGTCAGATTCTGAGTGTGATTTTGACTTACATGATTTGGCCCTATTTGCTAAAAATTTCAAGAGAATTCTCAAATTCAAGAAAAATGGTAATTTTAAAGATAAAAAGAAGTTTGAGAAAAATAAGTTTGAAAAGAAAAATGAAAAAGATTTTAAAGATCCTCCTAAAAAGGAAAGTGAGAGATGCTTTGAGTGCGATGGTAGGGGTCATAGAGCTTTTGAGTGTACTAGTAGGTTGAATAGAGAAAAGGGCAAAGCTGTCCTTAATGCTACCCTTAGTGACGACAGTGAGGTCGAGTCGGTGGATTCTAGAGACGAGTCACCGCATGAGTGTAACTTTACCGCATTCATGGCTAGTCATGTGAGGACTTCTAGTGCTCCTCACGACGATGAGGATGCTGCTTCACAGGGACACCTCAACAGTGAGAGCGATGTGAGTGAGGGGGAGGATGATGCAAGTGAAAGCGAGAATGATCTTCAACGTGCCTATGCTGAGTCATTTGAGACCAAAAAACGTAACAAAGCGTTAGTTCTCAAAATCACCATTTTAGAGAAAGAGTTAAGATTGTTTGGAGGGAGAGAAAGTTTTTGTGAGAAAGAAAAAAAGAAAGGAAAACCTTGAAAAAATAAGATGTTTTGAGTGTGATGGGACAGGGCAAAATAAATTTGAGTGTCCCACCAGACTTAGGAGAGAGGGCAAGATAGTTGCCATGCACGCTACCCTAAGCGATAGTGAGGATGAGAAGGGTGATGAAAGTGTGATCCAAAAAGCTTTTAAAAAGTTGTTTATCGAGATCATGGAAACAAAAAGGTCAAATAGAATTGTAGGTCTTCAGATTTGTGAGATGAAGGAAGAGAATGTTGAGCTAAAAAGGGAAAAATGTGACTTGACCAACACGGTGTATAGTCTGACGACACGTGTATCCCATCTTGAGGATGATCTCATACAAACATGGGAGGTCCAAGTCTCATTAGAGAACGCATCTGAGAAGGTTGATAAGATGGTTCCCTATCCCAGTTTGAATAATAGTGAGAATGTTGGAAAAGGTCATGACAGTTCATTCACTACTTCTAATGCGCTCGAGCCTATCTCCACTTTGGTGAGTGATTCTCATGGGTGTCCGTCTAGGATAGTTCATCCCAATTTTTTTGATAAATTAGTTCCTAGACCGGTTTATGTTTGCTCCCACTGGAAGAAACGAGGACATCTTAGGGAGTTTTGTTATAAGTTGGGTTTTATGTCACATCATTCCACTTCACACATTCATGCACATGCACCCACTCATGATATATTTCTTGCACATCATGATAGAGAGTTTGCACACATTAGGGAGCAACTGAAGTTTTTGATCAAGACCACACATGATCTTATGGAGTTGGTCCAAAAGATGTCACTATCTTTGGAAAACTCCACCGCTCTTCCCAGTTGAGGTCTTGACATGTCTACTAGCATAGGGTGGTTTTCATGATGTCTCTTTTGCCTATTGCTAGCATGTATCATTAATTTGTATTACTTTTTTTTTAAATCCAAAAATATTTTCTTTTATAAACATTTTAGAAAAGCTCAAAAACATTTTTTGTATTTTTTTTGCACCTTTTATGGATGAGAATTTAAGATAGCCAAGTCACAATTTCATTTCATTTATCCATGTGACTGTTTGATAGAGATTTGAGACGCTACATCATTTCATCCATGTGCTTTACATTGTTTGGAGTCTTTGAGATGTGATTAGTGATATCTTTCTACATGTTTGACTCCTATATCCTTTATTGCACACATGCACAACTTTATTTGATTATTGTACTTGTCTATCACATATTAACTTGAGTGTTTCCATCTCAATTCTATCTATACAACTAACAATATGCGATAAAACTTGACAAGATTGGAATGCATGTAAAAACCATTTTGGTGAGACTGTGTGTTTATTTGAAAATGGGGAAGGGCTGCGAAAGGTTCATTTAGCCTTTGCGATTCTAAGCCACCGTTAAAAAGGACCTAAAAATTGAGGAATTTTATTATCCGGGGTCCAAAGAGGTTAAAAGAGCCCAAACAAATTTAAAGGCAATAAAAAGCAATATATGCCAAATATGGGCCATTAGATTTCACCATCAATTCTCCAAAGTTTGAGAATTTAGATCGCCTCTATACAAAATATAAATATGAGGGAGTTTGGTTGGAGAATATAGACTGGTTTTCTCTTCCTTGAAAGTCGTGAAAAAGCATGAAATAGTTTTGGACGTTATTGGTGTGGAAATTACTTTGAGCTTTGATTTGTTGATTTGATTGAATCAATGTCTCATATTACCACCTTTTTACTCCAAAGGAAGATTTTGAGTGCATTCGTTAGGAGTATCCGATATTCATCGTGCACATATGTCATGTTTGTATGCATTGATTTTCCTATTGAATTTTATCACACCCCTACATTTACGCTATCATCGACTTGGTTGTTTTTGTGTTCTTTCATGGTGTGATTCTTTGTTGTATATTATGTTTGAAATTTTTTGAAAAATATAAAAATAGCAATATATTCCTGTGTGTCATTCTCCATGTGCATTCATTTATGCTTCTCATATCTGTCTATTTGGGACATCATAAAAGGGGGAGACGAATTATGGGGGAGAATTGTTTTGGTGTTTGGTTTATTTATGAATGATTTGATTAAAGCTTAATTGATCATCAATTTTTGCATATAATTATATTTCAAACTGTTGCTTGTCACGGGTATTTTCTTTATCTCATGTGTGTAGATACAACTTTGCTCATTATTTGATTACACACCCTGATGAGAAAAGCTGTGGAAGTTTCTGAAGAGCTGAAGATTTGGAAGACATGTCATTTAGTATTCTCAGTTTGAGGGTTTAATGGGGATATTATCTTGTATGTCAGTTGATTGCACAATTCAGATTTTTAAAGTATGTACCGGCATAGACATAGGGGGAGATTTGTAAGGAAATAATTTATTAAATATCCGGGGTAGAATCTAGGAATTTTCTATTTTCTCCTAGATCACAGTTTGTATGTCTGATACCGCTACATTCAGCATGTCAACATGATCATCCTCTACGGCCTTTCTCCGAATTCAATGCATCCAGTATCTTCACATGCATCATATACATGTGACGTGCTGCTCAGCTAATTCCCACTTCTCCACTACGCATTATCGGTAAAATGGTTTATTAGAGCTTTAATATTTGCATAAATATTTGGGAAATTTTTTAGAAAATTATTTTTGAAGTCTGGATTAATTTGTATCAAAAGAATAATTTTTTTTTTAAGTGTAGAAGCTAAGTTCCTTGAACGACCAGCTTGCTCAAACGACTTTGACTGTCGTTCGCGAAAGATAGGCATGTCGAGCGATCTCATTCGAACGACATATGTACTTCGTTCGAGTGACATGGATATCTCATTTCAATGAGCCACTGCCTCGATTTTTGTATAAATACCTATTCACCTTCTACACGATTTTCAAGTCTTTCTGCATTCTCAAAATTCTGCGAAAACAGTCCAGAATAAGACTTCATCTTTTTAAGGCTTTCTAAACCTTTCGATTCATAAATCCATTCCCGTATATGTGTAAGAATCTTTAAACCTTAAAGAGGATCATTTACTCATTTGGAGTAATTTGTGAGGAGGCCGTTCTCTTCTTCATTGCTGCCCTACTAGATAGGGATAGTTCCAGCCGACGACATCAGAACCGACACCCGAGGGTATTTATGTGTCACATATTTTCATTGTAATCCGTGTAAGCCGTTTTCTTACAAAATTATTGTGAAAATAAAAGGTTTTGCCCCTTTGGGGGAGTTTTCCTCATTTTTGTGTGTTTGAATGTTCTTGCTTGGTTTTATCATCATCAATCACACCTAGATGCATGTTTAGGACTTAATTGATAAAACTGAGTTTAATTAAATAACTTCCTTATTTTAACACAAGCGCACTCCTCTCACCTAAGGCCTGTCATGCTGCCTCTGCCCTATAGACCTATCGTCTAGGTGCTTTGTGGCTCTATTAGCCTTAATATTTTTGGCCCCTTCGGACAAGTTATCCCTTCCACAGGTGGACCTATCCCTAGCCTCCTTGACAACGATGTTCATTACCTCAAAACCTCTTAGGGGGATCTTCCCCATGTGCAGGAACCCTCTGATGATAACGGGATCCTCCCTACCCCCTGGATGACTTTTCAGCATCTACAATATTTGGTCCATAGTTGGCTCCCCCTTTCTCCTTATTCTCCTATTTCCCTCTCTAAATTCCTTAATGGTCATCACAAGTGAGCAATAAGACATCCACTACTTATGTGTACATAGTGAACACAGGGTTGCCCATCAGTTGCTGCTTTATTCTCCATATCAAGCCTCAAATAAAATGTTTAATTTTTTCCCCTCATAACTCTTAATCTCTGGTGTAAAGTGAAAAAGGTGAGTGAACTCTTGCTCATATTAGACATCAATACGATCATCTGACTTTACCCTATCAAATGGGACTCTCAACCGCTTCTAATGTTACAAAAAGAAGTACTTTATCTCGAACTTCTCCTATAAATGTTCTATAGTGAGCTTCAGCCTATCCTCCACAGTAGTAATAGACTCCCACCAATACAAAGAATCCTCAATCATCTGAAACTCCCAAGCTTATGTCATTCTACATTGGTGAAATCCACTCGTCACAAGTGCTACTCGGTATTGCACATCCACTGCCCCTTTATAATAGGGTTGGTAGATCTTGATAACTTTGGTGGGGGACTATTCTAGAAATTACTTGTGGCATTCTCCTATGAAGAAAGGGCATGAAGGTGGGGTATAGGTGCTACGACGAATGGTGGCGATGGTGGTAGTTGTAGGTGTATAGCGATCAGAGTTGCATCCACTGTTTAAGCAATGATTATTACCAAGTATGTCGACGCTATAGCTAGCGCATGCCCCTTAAGTGGTGGTGGGTATTACTGATGCGAATGAGGTGCATCTACCTCCGACATGACACTTATGACCAGTCTTTGTCGTCCCCAGAACTTATGAGTGTTCATCATATGAAAAAGTGTAAAAAAATATATCAGTAACTGTAGGTGAAAATAGTACAAACAACTACATAAAAAATCTCTAAAGTGTCAAAGAACTTAACGCATAAAATCGATGGAGGCACTCTAGACCATAGGTCACTAGAACCTAGAATGCTTTGATATATCATGTGATACCCTTTAAAATTTAATAAAGATTAATGAAATTTAAAAAATAATATAGGAGCCTATACATGATCGATAATAATAAAAATGCATAAAATATATAATTGCAGATAAATAAGTGTATCCCAATCACAACTAATACCAATATTTATAGTAATTGGTTCTAACACTACAAAAGAATCATTGTGTCAATAATCGAAATCATTGAAATAAAACTACTACATAAATCCGACTCAACTGAACATAACGAGTGATAGAGAGTGAGCATGAGGGAGAACACCTACATTCTAGATAGGTAGGCAACATAGGAAGATGCAAATCGAGAGATCATGGTTGAGACTACAATGTAAATTTAGGTCCTGAAAAGTAAAGCCAATAATAACTTTAACAATAAGTTTGAGTAGAATATGTCTATAAGTAAATTTCGGTTAAAATACAACTATGCATCTGCATCTCGTATTGTGGTTGTTTTTAAGTTTATCGCGACCCTAACAATAATAAATATCACTTGAATTTAAACCCAAGAAAAATTAAACCCATGATTAACTAGTATTCATCCTGATTGAATATAAATAATTGATCTACAATAATAGTACACCATATATCTCAAGTGTATAAACAAATAAATGAAGACATTCACGACGACTAACATTAATACCTTCTGGGATCTCACCCACGTATTAGGTAGAGTTATAGATTGTCTCACACCTATAACTCCGAAGCATCAATAAGAGATAATCATTACGCCTTCAGACTAATTATGTGGCCCCATACCCAACATATATAAAATAATCTCACCATTTTATCACCGGAGGATAACACGAGTACCTCGGTTCGTAATGTCTAGGATAAAATGACGAAGGTAATGCCTATCTCTGTCATTGGGGTACTAGGGTGTACGAAATCATATGGCCTTATAAAGGATATTGTAATACCCCGTAGTTTAAACATATTTTTAATTAAATAAATAATTAATTATTTATGGAAATTCGAAAATTTTAAATAATTATTCAAGTGAAACTTGAATTTTATAAATATTTAAGCGAAAACTAAAGTTTTAAAAGAAAATTCAAAGTTAAAATAGAATTATTTGATAATATGGATTGTATTTGGTGAAAGAATGATGTTCGGATGTTATATTGTAATTTAAAATTTGATTGGGTAATATGATATTTAAGGTTAGAATTAAAAAAAAAAGGGTTTCAAAAATAAGAATATGGGTATTATGGTAACTAACGTATGCTTAGGGAACACTTTAGGTTAAAGGGTATAGAAGGAAAAATAAAAAAATAAATTAGTGAAAAGAATTAAGTTGGCAATCGAATCTGGTGAAAAAATGGGAGGCCAATATAGCAGTGAGATAAAGTCACTATAGAGAGGTCATAACCTCTATACTGGAGTCAACAAGCCGATATGGTGACCAAGCTTTGGGAACAAGTGGGGTTTGGTCAGGTTGACATTAACTTTATTTTTTATATATAAAGGAGATTCCCCGTTTTTCATTATGTTTTCACCAAAACTCATTAGCCCTTTTCCTTTTTTCTTCTACATTAACAAGTCATTTTAAAACCCTAATGCCTTATGCCTTATACCCATAATTGAACCTCTAAACCTAGTTCAAATTACACCAAAGGTATACATTTTTCTTTCTAAAAATTTACTCTACATTTTAAGATAAAAATCATATTTTTGTGGGAGGATTTTTGGGACAACACTTGGCCTAATTATTGAAGGCATTTTGAGTGTATTTGGATATTAGTCACTAACTCTTGATAAAGAAAAAAACATCATGTAAATCATATCATTCTAAATGATAAAACATAATTTGTTTGTTTAGACTAGATATATAGCATATAAGTTATCTACCCTTATATATATGAGTAGGTATATATTATTAAAAGATAAAATATACTTCTTAAATATCATTAGGCACGCACTATAGATCGTATATTATCGTGTTATATTATTACATGGCTCGGGTTAGAGTCACTATATTGCTGCACTATTTTATATATTTGGAGGTGGGCATAGGGGTGTGACGCTTTATTATGTCCGTTCTAGCTAAAAAAGGTGGACTTGTGTGAAAGTGACCCGGTATATGGAGCTAGTCATGGGTTATTTGGTGTACTAGTAACCTCTCAACAAATGGAGGCTAGTACAAGTATATATGTTTGTATATATATGATTTATGGTTTAGAACATGGGTAACTAGGTTACATCCCTATTGTTAGATTTTATTTACTCATTACCTCTTCTTATATGGGAACTATTGGGATTCAAAATGGTATTGTTGAATATATGATTCAAAGGAGATTACATCGATAAGGGTGAGGAAATTGGTAATTTAATAATTATAGAATTATTGTTTGTACTCGTGATTGAAAGTTTTACTACTTAAGTGCATAGTTATTATATATTGCGGTGGGACTAACCCATCCTGATTTTTTAGGTGGTCCGGTGTACCCCGCCTAGTTTCCCACCCAATGATGCAGTCTTCTATTCCAGTCACCAGCGAGTTTTGGTTATATAGATTTTTAACCTAATTTTAGTTTTATTTTATTTATGTTGAGAGACGTGAGGTTTTCCCTTATTCCAAGAATTTCACTCAGTATTGGAGAGAATATATTCTTTGGAGTTTTGGCATGTAACATGTATTAATATTATCTTACTTAGTGGTGGAGAATGATTATATTCATCTTATATGATGAATTGAGGATTTATTATATCATTCACTGCCATGAATTGAGGATTCTTATCTCATGCTAAGGATGATATTTACAAAAATTATTTTCTTTTAATAAATAAACTTAATCAACCTAATTATTAATAGTTAAGGGGTGCCATAATTGGTATCAGATCATGATCCTATGCAATATAGGTTCCATTGGTCCATCTTAATCATCTGTATAGAGTTATTTGATACGTTCTTTATCTTTGCACTCTTCTTATATTTTCCTCAATAGGAAGGGTTCACTGTGAATAGGAAGGATAAACCAGCTGATGCACCATAACTGGTGGTACGGGCTCCCACAATAGACTGGGAGAAGATTTATGGCTCGATCATGAAGAATGGGTCATTGATGTCTTCAAGGATGAAAGTTCCTTTAGTGGATATTTAGTGCTGTCTCGACCTCGAATGCCATCTCAAGGTTTTTTCTTCTACGGATGTCCCAAAAGAATGAACATGGTCAGCAGCAACAACAACAAGGGAGGTAGGGTGAATCATCTCAAGGATAGGCTCCCCTACTATGTTTCTAGTATAATAGGTTTGTCTATATGATGAAGGACTACCCAAATGGAGGCAATACAAGCTAGGAGGGCTATTATGGATAGGTCCACTAGGGCCAGTTCGATCAGGGCCATTATGGAAAGTATAGGTAGGGCTAGTGGCAGTAGGTCTTTAGGCCTAATTGATAATAGTGGCAACCACGAAAACAACAGGTGCCAATACTCCCAACTCCTAGATGGTAGGCACAAATGACACTTCCTACACCAATCGCAACATTTCAACATTAACTGCAGCATGACAGGGTTTACCAGGTGGGACCGAGGGATGATCAGGAACTTATTAAGGCAATCAATAATATGTTCTCAATTTGTACACTTTATCTAGTTATTTCCGATACGGGTGCTACATACTCTTTTGTTGCCCAACACTTTATGGATTTATTAGGGACGAATCTTACTCCTTACACTAGGAGATTTTCCATAGATAATCCATTTGGAATATCCAATTTTATCACCGAGACTTGCGATGGGGTAGGCATGGATATTCGTATGATATGGTTTGATGTTAATTTGTTGGTTTTAGATTTCCTAACATACGATGAGATTTTGGGGATATATTTTATGTGTATGTGACAAACTCAGATTGACTATGTAGGTAAAGTGATTTTATATACCATACCATGTCAATAGATATATTTAGAGGCTATGCCTAGATGTGAGGGTGTGTCTACTAACCACTTATATTTTATGGATTATGAGACTTAAAAGGGGACCACAATCTTCCTATATATGATTCCCACAATTCATTAGTTAACCAATGTATTTGATGAGATTGGTGGTATACCACCAAGTATGGAGGTCTATTTTGACATAGATTTGGCATCGACCACTAAACTGATAGCTAAGGCACTATATCGTAAGGCCCCTATGGAGTTGAAGGAAATCAAAGATCAGATTAAGTAGTTATTAGACTAGGGATTTATTAGGCTGGAAAATTGTACATTATTAGTATAATTTCAATGTGAAAGTAAAAAATTTACCTCGATTAGAATTGCATGAGATTAGGGGGTTACTTCAAATTCTAAGGTAGAATTTGGGTATGAATTATATATTTAATCATTATTAATTAAATATGGGAATTTAGTAGTTAAAGAGGGGTGACAATTATGAATAAAAAATGTGTGGTCAAACCAAAATTTGTTATGTGAATTACATATTTCTCTCTTCTCCAAAATGTACTAGAGTTTCAAGAATTTAACACCCCATGTATATTTAATAATATTAATCTCATGGAATTAGGTAAGGGTAATGGATTGGGGGATATTGATTAATAGATTTGAATTTTAGATATGAGTCACTAAGTCATGCTAAAGAACCAACTTGTTGTGAATCATATAAATCTAAATGATAAAACATATTTGGTACATTTGGCCTCCATGTATAGCATATACGTTGTAGAAACCACATTATAGGATCCCCTAAGTCAATCCTTGGGTTCCCAACACCTCCCCCATTCACTACAAACTCTAGGTCATACTTTGAGTACTGATTTAGTGGCCATGGGGAGCTCCCGGGCCCCATTTGACTCCGATTAACTCCATCGTCAGAGGGAAAGCTCAATGAAAATTTGATGGGTTATGAATCCCCTTTCCAACGTTTTTAACTGTGGTGCAAATCGGCATAATGGTTTGGACAAACAAACCATTATACTACCAAAAATCGATTTGACCCCAATTTGACCCCAATTTGACCCCTATCAACTTCTTCGTCAAAGTGAAAGCTCAATCGATATTTGAAGGTCACTTAAACCCCTTTCCAACGGTCTACCCCGTGCATGAAAAGGAATAACTGTTCAGATAAACGATCCATTTTCCCCCAAAAATTAATTCGGAGGCCATCGGGCTATCCTCGACTTCTTTTGAACAAAGTAAACTCTTCAGCTCAAATGAGACTGAATAAATATTTGAAGGTCACTAAACAACCTTTCCAACGGTCCTCCTCGTGCACGATTTAGACTTATGGTTTGGTCGAATCATCCATTGTCGTCCGGTGATCTTCCGTCCAAAGGTCTTACTGGCACTTTGGAGCCCCGTTTGACCCAAAGTCAACTCCTGGACTCGGGAGCAGACCAAAGGACTCTTTAATGTATCTAAATTAAATTTATAATGGTATGACCCATACATTATTTGAAATTATATATTGCATTTTACAACCATTTTTTCTAGAAAATCTACACAAGACTACCAATTAGCCGGTCCATTTCCCTTCCTATCGGCAGCGTGTCTTGGGCTACCTGTCAATTGGCACGCCAAGGAGTATGCCGATCTAAAGTCCCCCTACCCTATATAAGGATATAATGATCTCACTTTGAAAGGCACCCCATATCCATCAATATCAGTGATCTCAATGACCTTCTCCTGCAATCAACAAGGTTTCCTTTCTACATTTCATTCCCATCATTTTCATACCCAATTTAGCATAAATCTCCTTCTCTTTCATCCATCATTCATCCCAACTTACAAGGAAGGTCATCAAGGATGAAGGTCAAGCCTCAAGTCTCCTAAAGAAGGTCTAAACATCATTCTCTCTTTAAATTTCTCTATTTTCGCATTATTTATATAAATTCTTCATTTAGCTTTTGCTTTAGTTCATACACATTGACATTTCATCCTTTAGTAGTTATATTGCACATACTTTATTTTCAATACGAAAATCCAAAACAAATAAAAAGTGGGTTATACCTATAAATTCTGACAGGATTATTCACCACATTTTCTCAAAACTAAAAATATATTTTCTACACACAAACATGTATAATAAATTCCCATTTGAATCTATGAGTTAAACCTCAACCTTGTGTTGCATGCGAACTACATGGAATTGATACCTTTGTAGGCTACATAGGCATCTTCGGCTAAAATCGAGACTCGAATCCAATTTTCCTATTTACTTTTTTTTTATCTTTTTCCTGCTTTATCCATACATTATTCATATATGTCATACCCGTGATTCATACTTGCGTGTTATCATTTCATCATAACGATCAATATCTTGATAAGAGCGCACTCCATACATTCTAATTATTGTTTTGAGAAAATTCCCATGGATGACCTCGCTCCATCCTTTCCATGGTGCGAGTTGAGCGATTCCGATCTCCACTTATATATACACGCACACACTTCATGAAAAAATTAAGGAAAATAGTAACACAAGCCCATGAGAGATCGAAATGGAGGAATGTGTGCCTAACACCTTCCCATTTTATAACTTAGCCCCCGAATGTCTGAATTATTCGTTTCGCAATCCTTAATTTGTTTTTTATGTCCCTCTCTCAAGGCGGTGACATGTTCTTTTGCCTATTTGGTGAAAAATAGGTTGGTGACTCTATCTCTTTACATCACCCTAACACCGACGATGGACGAAGCAACCCTCGATATAGTGATGAGCGCGGGACCTTTATATCTCCCTCTTTTTCCCCTGAAAGCGCCATGGGGAGGGGAAGAAAGATTCTCAAGGGATGGCAATAGTGGCTACTCCACTCGGAAATGACTAACTTAAGAGGGCTAGTCTCTATTTGCATGGGTGTTATCATTTTATTCTTGTGTGCACATCCACCTACCTATATGTACCCTTTTTCTCCTCTATTATTTCTTGTATATATCTACCTCATGTCACCTCTCACTCATTTGTCACTTCACACACTTGTAATTACTTTCCATTTACACCACACACTATCTACACTTGTATATACGTTCACTTATATCCACATGTTGCACACACAACTTAAAATATCCATTCATAGGTGTCACTATCACACACCTCCACTTATCACACTTTTATATATCCATGTTCACTCACAATCATCACACACCAGTTGTAGATGAATCATGCTTAAGTTCACTACACACACCCACTTATTGATATTCACACATAACTTACTCTCACATATCCATGATTAGTATATCTCCATTCTATATTTACTCTTCATAATACTTGTACGCTTTCCCTTATTAATATAATGCTCATAATGCCAAATAAAATACTCTCTTCATAATATACTAATCAAGAATCATGCATTTTGCACACTACATCACCAAGAGCATGTTTATTGGCCAAAAATTTGTCATGTACCGAGGGATCACTTTGTGATGGGCACTGGTCCTACAGGTCGCAGTTAGGCTGAGCAATATGACTCTCACTGTCCATTGACCAAGTACCTTCGACGTATATCGAACGGTTCTCCCCACATCTTACCGCTTGACTGAAGTCATGACAGGATGTCTATAGCAGGGAACTCATTCATGTACGTCAAGTATATCGAATTCTCTCTCACACTTACTGTCCCCAGCAGGTATATAGTGAGGCAATTCATGTACACTCATGTATATCAAATGGTTTGTCCACACATACCGATTTTCCTTAAAAGCAAGACGTATATCGTGGAAGTCATGCCAAATGGGGGAACTATTCCACTAATCCAACAACTGCATACCCTGATATAGGAGCTGATATTTAGTTTACCAGATACTACCCAAAACATTGTCAAAATGATGGGTTAGCACGGCTGTACGATTTTTATTTTTTTTCGAAATGGGACCCTATCCATGAGCCTGGAGTCCCACCATGTTTTACATATTTTCCAAACCTAAATTTTTCAGTCTCCGGTCCCGTCCTGAATTTATTTTTTCATTTAGGTAAAACTCATACAAGCGAAAACATATTAATATTAATAATAATAGTAATAATAATAATAATAATAATAATAATAATAATAATAATAATAATGTAGAGACTCTTCTCTCATATTTCCTTCATTACCAAAAGTGTGAAAACCATTTTTTCTCCTCTCTTATCAAAATACCAAAAACATTTTTTTCTCCTATTTTGTCAAAATACCAAAAACAATTTGTTTTCCTCTTTTCTTTAAAAATTATCAAAAGCTAGGTGTAAACTCGCACGATGCGCGAGCGAGATGAAATGCATGATAATTTTACAATTTATAAGTTGTTTTGTGTGTGAGAGTGGGAAGAAGGGGGAGAGGAATATATCAATAGCAATATTTATTCAACACAAGCATCGACCAATATCATTTTAATTGGATAGGTAACAAAATGAAAATACAGACATGATACATAAGTTTGAGTCATAGCACATATTATATCTATTGTAAAATATGCAACACCACCTTGAAAGGAAAAATTGCCATTTACATATCCCTTAGGAAAAATATTAAGAAGCCAAGTCCCATTTCACAAAGTCAATAACAAAATTCAGTGAGAAATTAAGTCATTTCAAAAATCTGTACGAAAATGTATTGTTGTATACAAAAATTCCTCATAACTCGATAATCGTAAAAGTGTTGTGTGAAACTTGTGTTGTTTCCCTCTAAAGAGAGATGTTTTAGTATTTACCACTAAAACTAAACCTAGTCACCCAAAATAAAGACCGTCACCAAACTATATTCTAACTTCCATATCTTACACCTCATAGATATACATATGGTACGCGATTACACTGGCTTCGTGCATACAAAAGCTCACCTGATATGATAAAAACACCCCCTCATCCTCAATGGTGTCAATGTTTCGCTGGGCGGAGGCCCATATGTTGAACGTGATGGGCCGATGATGTGAGGTCCGTGGGTCGCCATATGTTGCAGCAGAGGACGGAGTTGATGGGACCCCAACACGCTCACATGAAGGGCACATGGTGTAGAACTGTGGGGATAGTTTGAGTGCCCTAAATTCTTGCACCTCCTTTTGTAACCTTATGTTCTCATCCGTTAGATTCTCACAACACCTCTTTAGGAACTGACAGTCCATCTCTATTTGTTTCAGCTTCGTTCTGTTCACAGTAAAGAGGGGTTCTTGAGTGAGAGATTGTTATATAGTTAGGTGAAATAATCATTAGAGCCCAATTTTTACCAAAGTTTTAAAACACACTTAGTTCTGAAAATGGATTTAATTGGGAGTCTAGCCAGGATTTGAAGAATAACTTCATATGGGAAAAACCCATGATTTGAATTGGGAAGATTCATCTTATAATCACTAAAAAATTAAAATCATACAAATTTCTTACCCAACTACATATCCAAGGTCTTCTTGGTCGATAAGAGAGAGATTGGTGCATCACTTCCTCTTGAAATGGCGAGATTTTAGTTTTGAAAATGATTTTTGTAATGAAATCATGGATGCAAAATGGGACCGTACTTCAAAACCTAAAGGAGAATAATGAAAGTATCCCCTCCCAGTTCCGTATTATTTGTCCAAATCTCTGCCTGTGATTTGGTAAATAAGATAAATTGTGAAGAGGAAGAGAGATGGCAGAAGATAATGAGAATATTAGGGAATGAGAGAAGGTAAAGAAAAGAGGGGACTGACAACAATATAAAATGGATGTGTATTTAATGAAATAAAGGGACGGAGAGAGAAGATGGATTAAATGGGAGGAGTGAGAGAAAAACTCGGCATTTCTATGATGTCCACGTGGATACCTTTGATAAGAGGGAGTCTTAACTCTCTTGTATAGAATTTTATAGTATATAAAGATACTCTTTTCTTTAAGTTTTTTTTTGTTCCAAAAATGAATTCGAATTGTTATTCCCTTTCAGGTCGATGGCATACTGACTCCTGGCTTGGCTCCATATTGGATTAAGTCTTCCATCAAACTACCTTGAAGCTCCGTTAGTTCTCTTGCTACTTCCTCTGAGCTCGAAATCCACCCTTACACACTCTCCATGAAAAACACCGACCAAGTACCAATGTGCATCCAGATTTGATGACGGTTCTAGTCCAACTTACCACCAAGATTGATAACTTTCAAACTGAGGTTCACAAGATGCAATGAAACCGAGTCCATATTCTCAAAGAGACCGAGGTCTAATTTCCTTGCGCTATGGGTATGCCCACACCTGAGCTTATTTGGGTCTCGAAAGAATATTATCATGCTCTACGTGTACCCCTGCCAATGGTCCACCACCATCCAATCTCCCTATGCCGAATCTTGCCCAGCAAAGGTCTAACCTGCCACTACGTGCTAATCCCAAAGAAGAAGAGTTGAACAGGGTTAAGGAGGACCTTAAGCTATTGACTAAGAAGTTTTACCAGGACCAAATCTTTGAGAACTACATGGATTGCACCCATATATCTCCCTACCCTAAAGTAAGGGTGCCGAAAAAGTTCAAGATGCCCAACTATGAGAAGTTTAGGGGTAACGGGCCCCCACTAGTTCATCTTTAAAGTTACCACCAAGACATTACTATCCTAGGTTCCTCCAAGGAAATAATAGACCAAATTTTCCAACAGACTTTAAAGAACAATGATCTTCACTGGATCCTATCCCTTGAGGAATCTAGAATTCGCAGTTGTGAGGATGTTTCCCATGAATTAGTGTCACAATATAAGAACAGCGTGGTGTTCAAGGTTACACGTCGTGATTTAGAACTTGTCAAGAAGAATCTCTGAGAAACTATCAGTAATTTTATAGCAAGGTGGAGGGTGAAAGCGACCACCATGACCAACCGGCCTTTCGAAAAAGTGAAAGTTAGTATTGTGAAGAAAAACTTCTTACCCCATTTCTGAGAGATGATGGGAGGATAGTATGACCCCCATTTTCGATCCCTCTGAGAAGCAGGAGTGGATATTGAAGAAACTCCTGCCAAGATAGATTCTGAGCTAAAGAAAATTTCTAGACAGTTTACTCCAAGAAAATATGAGAAAACCATTGCAGTCTTGACTATCAACAACATTTCACAACCTACTACTTCTTGGACACTAGAAATCTTCCCTAATGTTCTAAAAAGGAATACACTAAGCTTCATTATCCTCTCTACAAAGTCTACTAAGCCTCATTGAGCCAAAATCTCATCAAGAAAGCCATACCACTAATCAGTGCTTCCACCTCCAGAATGTAATCCAATGTCTAATTGATCGGGGTGTTAATGTCTGACTAACCAATCCTAAGTCAAACACTACTCATAATCCACTTCTAAATCATGAAAATTCTATCTTCCAAGAAAATGACTCGAAATTCGACCAATCTACTCAAATTGTGCATAATAATTCACCAATTATACTCTTATATTCACCCAAACCCCTTATGATTTTCCCATATTTCCTCCTACATCCTACCCGTTTTGTCGACTAAGCCATGCCGCTTCTTACAAGAGCATGCATCATCATTTGTACTCATTTTGGAGGGAAGGATAGGTAATTGCTAGTTGTACTAAACTAACTTCTAGAGTTTGGGCTGAAATTGCCCTAAAAAATGACTATTGACTGCCAACAGTTTAGCACACTATTCTTGGAAGCCTGAAAATGGTCTCACGAGTTATGGTAGACTTGTTACCATAGAACGATGAAGTTTACAGCATATCTGAGTTACTTGATTCCTTAAAACAACAAGTGAGATTGGTCCCTTCACTTCTACATCTCCCCATTGAGTGGGAAAATCTATATGAGGAGGCCATTGAGGTTGTAGAATGCATCAAATTCTCTTGGAAAGTTAACATGATCACCACTGAATGGGGGTCGAATTTGATAATTCGAATGAAGACCCAAGACAGGAAAAGGATAGCCCAATAATCAGTGTATATGGGATGATATCGTTTGAAGGTATGCTAGGGGAAATCAATAAAGTGTCTGAAAAGCCTGAGATAGATGAAAAATTTGGGTTTCTATTCTTTCCCTCTTCTGTAAACCATATGACTAGATTCAGTAACGACGGATAAAGGAAATGGTATTATAGAGAAACTCCCCATGCCAAAAATGACCATCGAGAAGAGTAATATCCCCAACCAGTTGAAGAAAACTTAGGCTAACATCACTCTATAGGGACTCTTTATGTCTTCCCAACTGCAACGAAATGCCATGATAAGATTGGTTATTGGGCCCACAGTCCCTTTTTCCATCGCTCTATGAGAAGTTGAGAACTTGGTCAGATCCTTAACCTCTACTAGAATACTATCTTTCTTTGAGGAAGAAATCCCTAAGTTTGGTCCTAATCACATCTATGCTGTCAATAACTCCATTGAGGTCATAACCAAGACAATCCAACTTTCACTCATCGACAACAGATCAACACTTAATGTTTTACCATCAAGAACCCTCAGCTATTTGGGATTGAAAGTAAGCAACCTCACTCCAACTTTCATCACAGTGTGTGCTTATGACAATACTCTTCAAGAGGTGAGGGGATCCATAAAGCGTATAATAGGGGTTGGTCCTATAAATCCCGTTAATGTGTTCCAGGTCATCGACATACCGACTTGTTTGAACTTATTTCTTATTCGGACGTGGATTCATTGCATCAGTTGGTATCCTCCTCTATCCATTAGAAACTTAAGTTCTTTGCCAAGGGGCAGGTCATCACCATCTGGGGCGACGATGAAAATCTCGACAATGCGAGCACCTGTAACCCAGTACTAGAGATACAATATAAGACAAATGGTATGCTTATGCTTGGTTATCAAGTTGAACAGTTTCCACCCCCAGTAGGGGATGATTTCTATAGACATCAAATTCTAGGACCCCCTAAGTCTCTTTTTAGACTCCGAGAACTTCCCCTTTCCACCGCAAACCTACATCACACTCTGAGTACCGATCTAGAGACTGTCGGGCGCTCGCAAGCCCCAAAATCACCCCAATCAACTCCACCGTTAGAGAGAAATCTCTTTGAATCTTTGAAAGGAACTAAAACCCCTTTCTAAGCGTCTTCCCCATGCGAAAAATAGGATAACCGGTTGAACGAACGATCAGTTTTCTCCCAAAAATTAATCAGGAGGCCATCGGGCGCTCTCAAACTCCGTTTGACCAAAGTTAACTCTTCAGCTCGAATGAAACTGAATGAATCTTCTAAGGTCACTGAATACCCTCTCTAACGATCTGCCCTTGCACGATTTTGACCTTCGATATGGACGAACGGTCTGTTTTACTTCGAGAGGTCACCAGGCGCTTCCAAGAACCATTTGGAATGTCGAAGTACATCTCGTAACCTTTACAATGGTCGACCCCATGCGCGATTCTGACTTACCATGCAGATGAACAATTTGTTTACGTCCTATGATCTCCCATCGAAAGGACCAACATGCGCTTCCGAGCCACATTTGACCCAAAGTCAACTCTTGGACCCGGGAGTGGTCCAAGGACTGGCGAAGGACTCTAAGATACCTTTCTAACAGTATGCCATATGGATAATTTAGATCAATGTTTTTTGCTCTATAGTCATTTTTCCAGAAAAGTCTGCCCAAGACTACCAATTGGCAGGTCCTGAACCCTACCTATCGACATAGTGTCAAGGGTGGCATACCGATAGTCACCCCTTGGGATAAGCCGATAGGCACCCCCTGACCCTATAAATAAGGACCATAACCTCATTACTAAGTGATAGTAAAAACCCATCAGCATCAGTGATCACAACAGCATTCTCTCGAAGGCAGCGAAGTTCCATATGAGAAATCTCATTCAAGCCTAAATCCCCATCCTTTTCACACCCAATTTGACAAATATCCTTCTCTCTCATAAACAATTAAAGGAGTAGTCCAAGATCCAAGTTCAAGCTTCTAGAAAGGTCCAATTCTTTCTCCCTCACTTTTAATTTCTTGTTTTATATAAGTTACATTAGATTAATAATCTAGTTTGATTCTAGTTCATACATATTAACATCTACACTTTTATTAGTATATTGCACATACTTTATTTTTCATAAAAAACCCAAAAACAAACCAAAGAGGGTTACACCCTTACATTCCTAATGGAATTATCCACCACACTTTTCCCAAAACTAGAAACACATTTTCTACACGTACACACCGAATAATATTCCATTCCTATCTATGGGATAAACCCCACCCCTATTCTACATTTGAATTACGTGGATTTTGATGCCTTTATAGGCTGCGTAGGCGTCTCGAATTAAAATCCGAGACTCGAGTCCAATTTTCTAATTTTCCAATTTCTCTAATTTCCATTATTTCTCAAATCCCTCATTTTTATCATCATATATATATAGAATATATTTGTTCGCGTCTCATCCCACACATATTGTCGTTTCCCAATAACTATCAATATCACGATGAGCACTCATATTCTGTCTTCTACATTTATTACTATTTTGGGAATATTCCTACAGATGACCGCACCCTATCTCTTCGATGGTATGTGCCGAACGATTCCAATCTCCATTATATAAACACATCCGTACACTTCACGGGGATAAAAAGGAAAATATTAACATTTGCCCATGAGAGACCGAAAGGGAGGGATGGGTGCCTAACACCTTCCCGTTAACTAACTTAGCCCCCGGACCTCCTATCTACTGGTTTCGCACGCATCAATTTTGTCCTTGATGCCTCTCTCTTGAGGTGGGAACATATTATTTTTCCTGTTTTGAGCAAAATAGGTTGGCGAATCTATATCTTTACATTCACCCCACACCGACGACGACCAAAGCCCCCTTTCGAAGAGAAGGATGCGAGACCGCGAAGCAGTTTCTTCCCCGGGGATACTCTATCTCATTTTCCCCCGTAATGAACATCGCGCCTACCGGGATGGCCACAGTGGCGACTACACTGGGGATTATTTTTAAGAGGGCCAAACTCTTCCTACATGGTTTTTTTTTATGTGTATCCCCCTATTTGCATGTTCCCTTTTTATTCATGTCTACATCATGCTTATGCTACTATTCACACACTTGTAAAATATTCTCCATGCTCACTTATCACACACTCACGTGTAGATAGCCACACATTACACACTCACGTGTAGATAGTCACACATCACTTATCCATGCTTAGTATACTTTTGGTACATGTACTTTGGTCCCTATTGGGCATGATCAAGAAAAATACTCTCACCATAAGATATTAATAAGAGAATCATGCATGATACACACGACATCACCTAAGAGCATTGTTATTTACCAAATTCTATCCCGTAACTAGAAAGTCGCTTCATGATGGGCGCTGGTCCGGAAGGGGGCAGTTAACCTAAGCAATATGACTCTCACCTTCCATTATCCAAGTACCTTCGACGTATATCGAACAGTTCCCCCGCATCGTACTGCTTGACCGAAGTCATGACTAGAGGTATATCGCAGGGAACTCATTCACGTACATCAAGTATATCGAATTCTCTCTCACACGTACCATCCCCATGAGGTATATAGTGAAGCAATTCATGTACACTCGGCTATATCAAATGGCTTGTCCCCACGTATCGATTTCTGTCAAAAGAAAGGCATGTATTTTGGAAGTCATGCCAAAGGGGGAAACCATTTCCAATTCACCCAACCAAATTGCATACCCGCATATAGGTGTCAAGCCTAGGACACACATGTTAGATTGCCGATTTCGACCCAAAACTCTATCGAAATTTCGGGTTGGCCTGCTGCCCAAATTTTTTCACAATTTTAAAACGGGACCCTACCCGTGAGCCTGGTTACAAGTCCAACCATAGCTTTATATATGTTACAAACCCAAATTTTCCAGGCTCGGGTCCCGTACGACATTTCATTTTGCATTCAGGAGAATTTAATACAAGTGGGAACAAAATAAACATAATAATCATCCTGAGACCCGAATTTAGTCTCTTCCCCTTTCTTTTTCCCAAAAAGAATCAAAAAACACTTTTCCTCTTTTATTAAAAATGCCAAAAACATTTTCATTCTCATCTTTTTTGAGAAAAAAAAATCAAAAAAATATTTTCCTCGTTTTCTAAAAATAAAAGTCTCCTTGTTTCTTTTCCAAAAAATAAATTCCATTATTTCTCTGGTCGATCACATACCCTTAGCCTGGCTCCCTATTGTCTTCGGTCTTCAGTCGAACTACCCCGAAGTTCTATCATTACCTTTACTTCCTCCGACTCTGACACTCGCCCGCCTTCCATGGAGAATACGGATTAAGTGCCGAATGCACAACCGGATTTGTTGATGGTTCTGGCTCAGCTCACTGCCAAAATTGACAGCCTTCAAATCGAGATTAATGAGATGAAAAGAAATTGGGTCCCTATGCCCGAGGATCCCAAGGTCATTTTCCCTCGGGCAATGGGTCCGCCTGCACCCGAACCTATCTCGGTTCCTGAAGAATACCATCATCCCCCACGGTCTCCTCCTACTAATGGGACGCCACCAAACCAGCTTACCATGCCAAACCTTGCTCAAACCCAAGCTAATCTACCCGTAACTATTAACCCGAAAGAGGAAGAACTGAACAAGGTCAAGGAAGACCTCAAGATGCTAACTAAGAAATTCGACCAGGTCTCAATCTCTGGGAACTACATGGACTACACCCACGTGTCTCCATATCCAAAATCCAGGTTACAAGAAAATTTTAAGATGCCTAACATCGAGAATTTTTGAGGCACTGGACCCCCGATCTTTCATCTCCATAGCTATCACCGAGCCATGACTCTCCTAGGGGCTTCTATAAAAATAATGGCTCAAATGTTCTACCATACATCGAAGGGTAGTGCCCTCCGTTGGTTCCTATCCCTTGAAGAATCTAGAATCTGCAGTTGGGAAGATGTTGCTCGTGAGTTCATGTCACAATAAAAGTATAACGAGGAGCTAGCCGTGGCTTAAAGCTACTTCAACAGAATCTTGGGGAATTAGTTTGAAACTTCATAGAAAGATGGAGAGAAAAATAATCTACCATGACCAATCAGCCTTCCGAAGAAGAAAAAGTCAGCATTGTGAAGAATAACTTTCTACCCCATGTCCAAGCAACCATAGGAGGACAATATTACCCTCACTTTCGAGCCCTCTGAGAAGAAAGAGTAGAAATCAAAGAAGGTCTTGCCAACACAGAAGCTGAACCGAAGAAAATCTTGGGACAATTTTCTCCTAGAAAGTTTGAAAAGCCTGCTAGCACTCCAACCTCTACTATCAACAATATCTCTCACCCCGCCACTTCATGGGCACTAGAAAGTCGCCCAAACCCAATCCCAAAAGAATATACCGAGCTTCATGCTCCTCTCTCCAAAGTCTACCAGGCTCTTTTGAATCTAAACCTGATAAAACCCTTGTACCCTCGTCCATTACCAAAATTACTTCCAAAGAATTTCAAACCTGATGCCCACTGTGACTATCACCAAAATGCTGGCTATACCACCGACCAATGTTTCCATCCCTGAAACACAATCGAAATCCTGATTGATCAGGGTCTCATCACCCCACCAGCTAATCTTAAATGATACATAACTCATAATCCACTCCCAAGTCATACAAACATCATCTTCCTAGAAGAAGACTCAAAACTCGGCCCATCTACCCAAATCATACCAAGTAAATAACCAGTCATACCAATATACTCTCCTAAACCTCTCCAAGCATCCCCATATTTCCTCTTACACCCTACCAACCTTTTCGATCAAACCTTATCACTCCTCACCAGAGCCTGCATCATTGTCCATACCTATCCTAGGGGTAAAGATATGGAATTATCAGAAGTGCTGAATCAACTCCTAGAGTTCGGGCTGAAATTGCCATCCTAGATGACCATCGACTGTTAGAGATTCAGTGGGTTATTCTTAGGAGCTCAAAAATGGGCCCGAGAGTCAGACAACTGGGTAGTGCCAGTCGACGAAGTTAATCTATATGACCTAGTCCAGATCGTGGCAAAATTGTTTTGACATACTCGTGATATTTGTAGCATATTCGAGCTTCTCGACGCTTTGAAATTACAAGAGCGCCTGGTTTCCTCAGTCTTACATTTCCCTGCCAAATGGGATGAATTATACAAAGAGGCCATGTAAGTTGTAGTGTGTATTGACTTTTCATGGAACGACAATATCATTTCCACCAGATGGGGGGACGATTTCAAAGACTCAGATGAACAACCAGATTTAAGAAAGACTAGTCTGATAGCCAAACTATGCAAAATGGTATCATTCGAGGAGCTGCTAATAGAGATTAAACAGGTAGTTGAGCAACCCGACATCTATGAAGAAACATGGTTTCTATTTTTAACCTCTTACGTTAACCACATGACCAGGTCAGGGAGACATTACCAGAATTCGAGCTTACAATCATGAGCAAACGATATAGGGAAAGGTGCTGAGAATCTCCCTATGCCAAAAATGACCCTTGAAGAAAGAAAGGTCCTTGATCAACTGAAGAAAACTCAAGCTAACATCAATCTATAAAGACTTTTCATGTCTTCCCAACTGCACTGAAATGTCGTAATCAAGCTACTCACAGGAACCACAGTTCCTCCCTCAACCACACCAGAAGAAGAAGTGAACCTAGTTAGACCCTTGACCTATACTCGAATGCTCTCCTTTTCTGAAGAGGAAATCCATAAGAATGGTCCCAACCACAATCATGCTCTCAATATCTCTGTCGAAGTCATGGAGAAAGTTGTTCCCCTCTCACTCATCGATAATGGATCAACTCTTAATGTTTGCCCATTAAGAACCTTAAATTGTTTGGGAATGAAAGTGAGAGACCTTGCTTCACCCTTTGCTGCCGTGCGTGCCTATAATAACACCCGACGAGAAGTAATGGGATCTATCAATCTTGTCATAGGGGATGGCCCTATAAATATTATTATTGAATTCCAAGTCATCGATATCCTAGCCTATTTTAACCTACTTCTCGGACGACCGTGGCTCCACAACATCAAAGGGGTGTCTTGTTTCCTTCATTAGAAATTGAAGTTCTTTGCCAATGGACAAGTTATCACCATCTTGGGAGATAGTGATAACACCAAGAATGCAAGCACCAGTAATCCAATACTCGAGATACAACATGGGGTGAATGATATGCTTCTATTAGGTTTCCAAGTTGAACCACTCTTACTCCTAGTAGGGGACAACTTCAAGGACAGGGTTTGTCCAAAATATGACCCTCATGTAAACGTCAATGTAATCCAAATGTTCAAGAATATGAACTTCATTCCCAGATTGGGGTTAGGGCAAAAATAGCAAGGGATAACTGAATCTATTGTGTTGAAGAAGGCCTTTCCTCCCTGTGTCTTAGGCTATCAACCATCAGAAGAAGAACATAGATTGATCCATCAGCCTCGACTGAAGAGAAAGTTAGAATGTGCCAGAACTATCCCGGAAGATTCCCCTTTTGTGGCTTCCCTGAACCTTGGTATGACCGTATAGACAAAAGGATGAAACCGGGGAGCTGAAAGTTCCCAACACTATGTGCAATCACCAACTGAGGATACCATAACTGATGTTGGGGATTCTGAGGACAGTGATTTTGAGGACTCTTTTAACTTGCAGATACTGGGGCTGGCACTATGCATGATCCACTCAGGGACTACATCATCCAATCCATCCTACCTCATCAAAGGTGTTGATACACCTCTTCTCAACTGGCATGCTGCACTTGTGTCACCTGCTGATATTTAACCTAACCCTGATGAGTATCCCCTTTCCCCTTTAGTTGTTTCCTCTCAATCTGATGTAATTGAGACTTCCTTTGATAAGGTTCTTAATGCTTTTTTTCATATCAATGAAATAAATGAAGATTTTGAGTATCTTGTTGTGCCTTACATTAATTATCTTGATTCTAATCAAACTTTTCATGATGATGACTTTGTAAATGAAAAATTCGTAATTGATCTAAATAAGGTTAATAATAAGCAACATAATCGTGTTCAAGTTAATGAAGAGGAAACTGTTGTTATTAATCTTGGTTTTAGTAGCCAAATGCGCGAGATTAGGTTATGGGCTACCCTTAATAAGCCCGAGTGCACGCAACTCAAAGAGCTACTAAAGGAGTTTATGAATGTCTTTGCATGGTTCTACAATGATATGCCCGACATTGACCCTGAAATAACACAGCATGAGATTCCAATGCTTTCGAAATGTAAACCAGTCATACAGAAGCTGCGAAAGCTCCATACCGAATGGTCACTCAAAGTAAAAGAGAAGTTGTCAAGCAACTGAATGTGGGCTTTATTTATGTAATTGAATATCCCATATGGCTAGACAATATCATGCATGTGTAAAAATCAGGAGGAAAGGTCCGTATGTGTGTCGACTATCGAGACTTAAATAAAGCCTCTTTGAAGGATGATTACCTAGTACACAATATTGATATGATCATGGATAACATAGCCAGTCATGCTCTCAAGTCATTCATTAATGAATTTGTCGAATATAACCAGATCAAGAATCACCCTGATCATCAATAGAAAATTGCATTCATCATCCCTTGGGGAACCTTTTGCAATACTGTCATGCCATTTGGTCTAAAAAATGCAGGGGCTACCTACCAAATGGCTGCCACAACCATTTTGCATGACCTAATACACAAACAAGTCAAAGTTTATATTGATCACATGATTATCATGTCCAAGACTAGAGAAGTTCATGTTCCCTATCTTCGAAAATTCTTTGAACGACTGCGAAAGTATCAAATGAGGCGATACCCACATAAATGTGTCTTAAGAATCACTAAAGGGAAACTCTTGGGATTCATGTTCAGTGAGAAGGGGATAAAAGAAGATTCTGCCAAGATGAAAGCCATACTTGTGATGCCACCTTCTCGAATGGAGAAAGAAGTCCGGGGATTCCTTGGGAAATTATACTACATCACTCGATTCATCAACCAATTGACTTCCATTTATGAACCCATCTTCAAATTTCTTCGAAAGGATTCGACCAAGTCTGGAACGAAGCTTTCTAAGAATCCTTCGATCGAGTTAAGCAATACCTAACCTGACCTTTAGTTCTTAGGCCACTACAACCTAGTCTTCCCTTACACCTATACTTAACCGTGACCAATTCTGCAGCCGGGGCTCTGCTAGCCCAGTACCTTGAAGAAACTTGCAAGGAGAAATCCATCTACTATGCCAGTAAAAAATTGTATGGTTACGAAGTTAGATACACAACCTTGGAAAAAGCACATGTCTCTCTTGTTTGGGTTACCCAAACATTACGGAACTATATGCTCGCCTTCCCCATCAAACTCATATCCCGGATGGATCCCATCAAATACCTACTCTAGAAGCCTACCCTATCCAGTTGAATGGCCCATTGGTTGATTCTTCTAGTCGAGTTTGATATCACATATGTCACACAGAAAGCCATGAAAGGAAGAGCCATATCTGACTACCTAATTGACTACCCTATAGAAGAGGTCGATGTATGGATTTCTGAATTACCATACGAGAATATCCTTTTCACCTCCCACGAAGATCTTCGATGGCAAATGTTCTTTGACGATGCTGCCAACAAAAAAAGGTATGGCATTGGGATTCTCATAATTTCCCCTGATGACTCCCACACTCCTATTGCCATCAAATTGGATTTCCCCTGAACTAACAACATGACTGAATACGAGGCCTGCACAGTAGGCCTCAAAGTTTCCCTCAAGAAAGGAATTCGATACCTCGATGTCTATGGGGAATCAACCCTCATCATCGGTCAAGTACTCAAGAAATGGAAAGTTAAGGATGAGAAACTCTTACCCTTCTATTCCTACCTTGAATAACTTGATTCCTAATTCTAAGAGATCAACTTTCACTACCTGCCCCGAGCAAAGAAAAACCTGGTTGACATCCTTGCAACCTTAGCCTCTATGATTGACATGCTCAAAGGAATAACCATGGCTCCCTTCCTTGTCCAAAAATAAGATAAACTAATCCACTGCTACCACATCGAGTTCTGCACAAAGGAAGAATCTAAAATATCCTACTGCTGGTAATATGATATTTGTCACCTCCTCAAACACGATAGGTATACCCAAGGAGTTAATAATAAAGACCCATCAACTCTCCTCAGACTGGTCGCCCAGTACATTGTTTATGATAAAGCACTGTTTAAAAGACACTTTGATGGAACCCATTTGCACTGCATCGCATGGGCTGGCATTAAAGAGATTATGCAAAAAATCCACAGTGGGTAATGTGGTACCCACATGAATGGCCATATGCTGCCAAAAAGATCATTCGACATGGATACTACTGGACTACCATGGTACAGGACTGCATGGCATACGTTCGAAGATGTCTCAAATGCCAATAATTATCCAACTTATAGCATCTTCCTCCGCGAGAACTATACAACATGACTTCTCCCTAGCTGTTTTCCACATGGGCCATCGACATCATAGGAAACATTACACATAAGACATCTAATGGGCATGAGTTCATCCTAGTCGCTATTAACTACTTCACTAAATGGGTTGAAGCCGAGTCATACGCAGTTTTGAATGCCAAGGCCAAATTCATTAATGAAAACATCATCTGCCAATACGGGGTCCCACACGAGTTGGTATTAGACAATGGGTTATATTTTGAGGCAGAGGTTACATAAGTGATCAACGAGTATGGAATTCAGAGACATAAATCCTCTCCATACCGGCCCCAAACCAACGGAGCAGTTGAAACAACCAATAAAAATCTCCAAGCCATTATCAGCAAGATAACCGAGAGTTATCGAAATTGGGATGACGTGATTCCTTATGCCCTCTAGGGCTACCTCACTTCAATTCAAACCTCTACCAGTGCTACCCCTTACTCCCTAGTCTACAACATGGAAGCAGTCCTACTCGTGGAAATGGAAATATCGTCATTACGTGTCATGCTTGGAAGCAAGCTCAGTGAAGAAGACTGGTACCAAAGCCATCTTGACGAGCTGACCATCCTATACTAAAAGAGATTGACAACTCTATATCACATACAAGGGTACCATTGCCATATACCGCGATCATTTAATAAGATAGTCAAGGACCACAATGTCCGACAGGGGGACTTAGTCCTCAGAGAAATAGTAGAGCCCATATGGGACTGCAGAGGGAAATTCAAGCCTAATTGGAGCGACCCCTACATTATGAAGAAGATCCTGTCAGGTGGCGCTGCTGTGCTCACCGACCTCGATGAGGAAGAAATGGCACGCCCAGTCAACCTGGACCGTCTCAAGAAATTCTACCCATAGTCCAAATTCTCAGCGTGCTTCGACTCTTCTCATCTCCCTTCTATTCTAAAAATAAAAAAACTCTTCATTCCCCCAACCCTGAACTACGTGGGCCTGATCCTCTAAAAATATTTTCAAAAATGAATTTCAAAATTTTTCGAAACCCTAAGAGGGTAGTAGGCAACTCATTCGCTTCACACGATCCCAACCCCCTTTTTTTTCACAAAACGCTATTATTTTCTTATCCCCGAGAACGACAGTTCATTTTTAACATATACATGAACAAAAGGATTATGTATGCCTTAGCAATTGGTATAGAAAATTCAGATGCAAAAATTCATCAAAAGGCGTAACTAGATGATTAAAAACTTATTTATTTCATTATCTTAAATTTTCGTACGATTGCATTGGCGTAAAGAGTCAAACGACTTCCCTGGCCAAAAAACCCAGATAATAACAAGCCCCACTAGTCCTAAAAATCAATCCAAAAAACACAAAAACATCACCTATTACGAAAAGCCTCATAAAACCCTACCCACATCTGCGAGAGGAACCAACATTGTCATCACCTGCATCCTGGACTCCCCAAGCCTCCCCTGCATGAATGGAGTATCACAGACGCTCCAGGGAGCGATAAGCACGAACCAACTTGGGGTAGAACACAAATCCCCCCTCTATGGTGTCAGATATGGCAAACCACATTTTACACATCTCCACAACCATCATCCTGGCTACGACCTTCTTCCATAACCACTTCATGTAGTGCCTAGAGACGTGCCAGAATCGCCTAGTAGACTGAGAAGGATAGGCCGACGGATGACTATTCTCCCACAAGTAACCAAGTCGCATGCGCATACGCTCCTTTAGGTCCTCCATAGGAAAGAAGTTTAGTGTCTGCGGTGGCAAAATTTTCTCCGAACCATATTAGCGCAACATCCGCCAGGGAAAGTAGAAAGAGGTCTGCCTAAGGCCAACAAATCTGAGGTACTGGTAGTCTCCAAGCTCCAAAATGGGCAGCAACTCCCCCCACCAAGGCATGAACCAGTGTATGCCTCGAGCTCCGTGCACTACAAACCAATTCCCCTAACTCTTAATGTCCAGGCCAACGCTAATGAAATAGCACAAGAAGAAGTTTGGAACCATCGGCAAGGGATACTCACGTGGGACCGCCATACAAAAGCTCTCCGATAGCCACATAAACAACATTACTGGACTGCCCCTCAAAAAGTCAGAACAACCCTCTCTCTAGGAATCCAGGACATTTAAGGTGTCCTCTAGTATCCTTGCCATAGGATTGCGACACTACGACATCCAAGAAACAATAACACCCAGTTGGGGGTCCACCAGCGTCTCTCCGATCACGAACATAACTCTTGAAACAATGCCTAGGATGATGGCCCCTTAATATCCGACATCACCTACCACCTACGAATGCAAGGATTGTAACATCGTCGGGAGGGAAATCATTCCCCCTGTAACCAATGGCCTAGCCACCGAAGGCAAAATATGAAGAAGCCCAACTGATAATTCCCTAGGGGAATGGGAAAACTCAGGTAGCGCCGCGAAAACGCTGGGATTTATCCCTAGTATGGCAGAAAATTCGTCGTAGGTAGGAAAAATCTCATCTAACCCAAAGAGGAAGACATGATCCTTGGGATACCAAAACTCAACAGCCGCCATCAACACGTTCCACTCAATGGGATAGTTGCGCTACAAAGAGACTCATCGCATGTGAAAGGGGTCATAATCAACATTGTAAGAACACATTGCTTCCAAGGCTTCGAGGTAGTTAGCAAACTCAATGCTACTAGAAAGGGACATCTTTAAAGACTAAGAGATAATAAGCAAGTAAGAACGTGGAAAAGAAAGAAGGTAAAAGTGTGAGGATAAAAGCCCTACCCACACCCCCTTTTATACTTGGAAACTCCCAAGCCAAGACAAAGAACCTTGCAGAAATTGGAGTAAAACTTACCCCACTAAGTACCAAGCAATTGAAGAAAGTTCTATCAAAGCTTTGGATTGATTGGACTGGACTACATGCCGATAGGCTGGACAGGGGTCATGCCGATCGGCAACCCACCATTTTGGGAAATTTCCATTTTTCCTATTTTGTCAAAAAAATAATAATAATTTTTCTTAGGGAATTCCGAATTTCCTTTATAATTATGCTTTATTAATCTCATTTCAAATAAAATCCTTTTCCAAAATTCTTTTTACGGCAACAGCAGCAAAGTAAAAAGAGAATGGGCATTAATCATTAAACAAAGAAAATTAAGAAAAAAAACTTCATTCATCATTTGCATATATTTTGCTGTGTTACATTAAGATTTTGTAGGAAAAAACCGAAAAAACAAAGGGACTCATCCCGAACCCAATCTCTCTCTATCTCTTTCTCTCTTCATTCTCTTCTATATCTCTAGGATCCCCCATCCTTGTGATGCGCCCTCTTCCCATTGTGGTGAGACGACGTGCCCCCACTACCAGAGCTCGATCTTCCCCCAGATGAGGAAGACAATACCAAGCAAGAAGGAATCGAAACTGCCTCACGAATGTGAGTTGTCGCCGAGGATATCTAGTCCCTGATGTCCTTCAACCAATTAATAGAAACACTGATATACTAAGAGGAAGAATAGAAAAGATCAAATCAATCAAGCAGGAGGAGAGAGAAAGAAATCAAGGAAATAAAAAAGATATACTGCAGGCCAAAGGACCTCCTCAGTCAGTCCTAACTCCTTCTAGTCCATCGCATGAGGGCGATGCTTCAAACGCATGGATCCACCCTCAGCTCACCGAAGGTTGTAACTAGGGGAATGCAGTCGTGCAAAAGAAGGCCCTGAAATCATTCCCACCGTCGCTAACGCTGCCGCACCACTTACGCTATGAGGATACCCCACCTGTCAACTCGAGCCCTCCCTAGGGAGAGGAATCACATCATAAAAGCTAGGGGGCATCAGTTAACTCATGAAAAAGTCCATATAGTCATACATCACCGCTATGTCAGTATACTGGGAGTATGGCTCTCCCAGAATCGCAGCCAACCGCACGCGCCTCCTGAACATAGGGCAGCTCGCAGGTGGCATCAAAACCTCGTCCTCCACAATCTGACGGACTACCCTATCCCTAAGATACCAAGAGTAGGAAAACTCATGTCCCAGTAGGTGCCGGATCTACGCATGTCCCCCAGTTACCCCAGTGTGCTAAATAGCCGTCCCCTAGGGATAAAAGGTCACCTACAAATCCCCAGCAAAAGTAAAGGATCAGTATCAATTAGATGGAATCAAAGGAAAAGAATAGTCTCAAGGACAAAATAATGCTTACCCGCTCGCTCGTTAGGCCATTCAAGACCTGACACACTGCCTCTAAAGAAAGGTTCTTCTTTGATTGTTGGTTGGACCTCCGCCATCGGAACATCTGGAAAAAGTCCCTAACGGAGTCATCGTTCAAAAAAATCAGTTGGGTGTTCAATCCAATCACCTCGTAGAACCACGTCTGCAAAGGACAATGATCAGCATTCAAGAAATCAAAAAGAAGTGCATGAATGAAAAATGCGAATGCATAAAGGAAAATGCGCAAAATAAAGAAATACCTCGAGAAGATACGCGGCCCCAGTAAAAGTTGGTCAGAAACACTGGCTGAATGCATCCAAAGAATATTAAAGGGTCGCCAAAGTCAGGATCCCCCAATCATAGAGGATGATGTTCGAAAACATCCTCCGAAATGCCAAAAACCCTAAATAGATGATGTTGCCACCAGAAAAATGCCCAATACCAACAAGATAAACATACGAACCATCTAACGTACTTGCTACCCAAAGCTCTCGTCAATCATGCTCATCATCAAAAGCTCCGTCAAAGAAGATAAGCGGAGGCAATCTCAAGAAACCACCCTCTCCACGTCACTAAGAGTCGCCGTCAGCGACTCCGGCGTCACCCACAACGTCCTGTCCATCTCAATATGGGCACACTCATAGTCCAACCCCAATAACTGCTAAACGTCAATAGGAGTCACCGTCATCTCCCCGAAACCAAAATGGAAGGTGTGGGTAGTGTCCCACCACCTCTCTCCCAAAGAAAATAGAACCGCGATGGAGCGGGGCATCTCATCCAGTGCCGATGCTAGCCTCCCAAATCCCGGAGAGGGTACCATCCAGCGCACCACAACCGGAAGATTCTCCCAAACATCCTTAATCTCTATCATAATACGGGCACGAATAGTCGACATGGAGACACCAGACTGTCAAATAATGAAGAAAATCCTTGTCAAATTTAGGAAATAAAGCAATTTCATCAAGAAAAGAAGAAAGGAATATCAAGAGTCATGCAATACTTATATAGCCACCAGGTTTCACCACCATTTAAGAGAGATGACACAAAGGTTCATGCAGAAGAGTCTGATCATCCGCCACAGGCTCAAACGAGTCAAAATAATTCTCGCTGCCCAATGTGAGGGGCACCCTTTCCCTCCACTCCAACCTTGCCCAGTCATCGGCATTGAGCCACACCATATGGGTTGCACTGCTTGAGAAGTCCTCCATTTTGGACATTAAGACAATTTTTAGAGGTTTATAGTAGAAGAAAATAAGTCAAAAAGTTATGCAAAATGGGGAGAACCCACCCCCTTTTATAGGAGGCTAAGGGTCATGCCGATCGACAGTCCACCCCACCCATCGATCGACTCTGAGCCATTCACCTGCTCAAGGCAACCCTAAAGTCCGTGCCAATGCCGATCGGCACACCCACATCCATTCCTATTATCACAGCCACACCCATGCCGATCGGCATAGCCCTTAAAAGTTCGTACAAAAAGACTAAAAAAATACTAGAAAATTCTGAACAATTCCCTAAAAATTCCTAAATTTGCCAAATCCGTTCTAGCACCTTTTTTTACACCCCTAGTGGAATTCCAAAGAATCATTCTCCCCTTAACGTCTCCAAAGGACGCTCTAAATTTTTCCCATCTCATTCATTATTCCTCAGCGAAACCCAAAATCCAATCTTTATCCCTAGCGAAATCCCCGAATTTCCTGAAGGAAAGTACACCTCTCTTAGATCAAAATTAACCTCAGTCTTGGATAGTCACCTTAGTTAGGTTCGAATTGATATCGACCCTCAGTCGTCACCTCTCTTAGGTCAGAATTGACCTCGGTCTTGGATCGTCACCTTAGTTAGGTCAGAATTGACCTAAGTCGTCGGTCGTCTCCTCTCTTAGGTCAGAATTGAGCTTGGTCTCGGATCGTCACCTTAATTAGGTCAGAATTGATCTCGATCCTCAATCGTCACCTCTATTTGGTCAGAATTGACCTCGGCCTTAGATTGTCACCTTAGTTAGGTCATAATTGACCCCGATCCTCAGTCGTTACCTCTATTAGGTTAGAATTGACCTCAATCTTTAATCGTTACCTTAGTTAGGTCAGAATTGACCCCGGTCCTCGGTCGTCACCTATCGTAGGTCAGAATTGACCTCAGTCTGGGATCATCACCTTAGTTAGGTCAAAATTGAACTCAGTCCTCAGTCGTCACCTCTCTTAGGTCAGAAATGTCCTCAGTCTTGGATCATCACCTTAGTTAGGTCAGAATTGACCTCAGTTCTCGATCGTCAATGCTTTTTGGTCTGAATTGACCTCAGTCTTGGATCAACACCTTAGTTATGTTATAATTGACCTCAGTCTTTGGTCGTCACCTCTCTTAGGTCAGAATTGACCTCAGCCTTAGATTTTCACGTTAGTTGGGTTATAATTCACCTCGGTCCTCGGTCGTCACCTCTCTTAGGTCATAATTGACCTCGGTCCTCGGTCGTCACCTCTCTTACGTTAGAATTGACCTCAATCCTTGCTCGTCACCTCTCTTAGGTTGAAATTGATCTTGGTCTTGGATCATCACCTTAGTTAGGTCAGAATTGACCTCGATCCTCGATCGTCACCTATCTTAGGTCAGAATTAACCTCGGTCTTAGATCGTCACCTTACTTAGGTTAGAATTGACCGTGATCCACGGTCTTCACCTCTCTTAGGTTAGAATTGACCTCGGTCTGGGATCATCACCTTAGTTAGGTCAGAATTGTCCTCGATCTTGGATCGTCACCTTAGTTAGGTCAGAATTGACCTCAGTTCTCGGTCTGTACCGCTTTTAGCTTAGAATTGACCTCAGTCTTGGATCATCACCTTAGTTACATTAGAATTGACCTCGGTCTTCGATCGTTACCTCTGTTAGGTCAGAATTGACTTTGATCTTGGATCATCACATTAGTTAGGTCTTAATTTACCCCGGTCCTCGATCATCACCTCTTTTAGGTCAGAATTGATCTTGGTCCTTAATCGTCGCCTCTCTTAGGTTAGCATTGACCTCAATCCTCGATCGTGACCTCTCTTAGGTCAGAATTGACCTTGGTCTTGGATCGACACCTTAGTTAGGTCAGAATTTACCTCGGTCCTGAGTCGTCACCTCTCTTAGGTTAGAATTGACCTTGGTCTTGGATTATCACCTTAGTTAGGTCAAAATTGACCTCAATCCTTGGTTGTGACCTCTTTTAGGTTAGAATTGACCTCAGCCCTTGGTCATCACCTCCTTTTAGGTCATAATTGACGTCGACTTTTTTAATCGATCATCCACATCCCTTAGGTCTGCATAACTGACCTCCTTCCATCATGTGGTGTCTATTCAATGTCCATCACTTATTTCATGCTCACCCATCGAGGGTCTTTGTAGACACCACATTCTCGGACCCCCTAAGCCCCTCCTTACTCCTAGAACCTCCCCTTTCCACCCCAAACCTAGGTCGCACTTCGAGATCGATCTAGAGACCGTCAGGCTCTCTTGGTCCCCGAATTAACCTCAATCAACTCCACCGTCAGAGAGAAATATCTTAGAATCCCTTTCTAGCAATCCACCACGTTCGTAAAATAGCATAACCGTTCAAACGAACGAACAGTTTTCCCTCGAAAATTGATTCGGAGGCCACCGGGCACTCTCGGACTCCGTTTGACCAAAGTTAACTCTTCTCTCAAACGATACTAAATGAATCTCTGAAGGGAACTGAATAACCTTTCTAATGATCCACCCCGTATGTGATTCTGACCTACGGTACGGTCGAATGATCCATTTTACTCGAAGAGGTCACCGGGCGATTCTGGGCCCCGGTTGACTAAGGTCAACTTTCCAAACCGAGCAAAACTCTTTGGAATGTCTAAGTAAATCACCTAACCTTTCCAACGGTCCATCCCATGCACAATATGACTTACCATATGGATCAACGATCCATTTGCGTCTGACAATCTCCCGTCCAAAGGAACAACATTCGCTTTCGAGCCACATTTGACCCAAAGTCAACTCCCGAACACGGGAGCAGTCCAAAGGACTCTCAAAGGACTGTGAGATAAATTTCTTTTGGTATGCCACGTGCACAATTCAGATCAATGGTTTTTTCTCTACAATCATTTTTCCAGAAAAGTTCACATAAGACTGCCAATTAGCAAGTCCCGAACCTTGCCTATCGGCACAGTGTCAAGGGTGGCCTACCGATAGGCACCCCCTAGGGTACACTGAATAGCACCCCATGACCCTATAAATAAGGGCCATAACCTCATTTCTAAGGGATAGGAAAAATCCATCAGCATTTGTGATCTCAGCAACATTCTCTCGAAGTCAGCGAAGTTCCATATGAGAAATCTCATTCAAGACTAAATCCCCCTCTTTTTCCCACCCAATTTGGAAAATATCCTTCTCTCTCATCAACATTCAAAGGAGTTCATCCAAGATCCAAGTTCAAGCTCCAAGAAAGGTCCAATTCTTTCTCCCTCTATTTTAATTTCTTATTTTATATAAGTTACCTTAGATTCATAATCTAGTTTCATTCTAGTTCATACATATTAACATCTACAATTTTATTATTATATTGCACATACTTTATTTGACATAAAAAACCCCAAAACAAACAAAATAAGGTTACACCCATAAATTCCAAACGAAATTATCCACACACTTTTTCCAAAACTAGAAACACATTTTCTACCCACACACACCTAATAAAATTCCATTCGAATCTATGGATAAACCCCGCCCATATTCTACATTTGAACTACGTGGACTTTGATGCCTTTTTTAGGCTATGTAGGCATCTCAGATCAAAATTCGAGACTCGAGCCCAATTTTCTAATTTTTTGATTTCTCTCATTTCCTTCATTTCTCAAATCCCTCATTTTTATCCTCATACACATATATAGCATATTTGTTTGCGTTTCATTCCACACTTATTACCGTTTCCCGATAACGATCAATATCACGATGAATGCTCATATTCTATCTTCTACATTTATTACTATTTTGGGAATATTCCTACGGATGACCTGACCCTATCTCTTCCATGGTATGGGTCAAACGATTCCAATCTCCATTATATAAACACATGCATACACTTCACAGGGATAAAAAGGAAAATATTAACATTTGCCCAGGAATGACCGAAAGGTCGGGATTGGTGCCTAACACCTTTCCATTCCGTAACTTAGCCCCCGAAACTTCGATCTATTAGTTTCGCACGCATCAGTTTTGTCCTTAATGCCTCTCTCTTGAGGTTGCAACATTCTTTTGCCTGTTTTAAGCAAAATAGGTTGGTGACTCTATCTCTTTACATTCACCCCACACCGACGATGATCGAAGCCCCCTTTTTGAAGAGAAGGGTTCGAGAATGCGACACATTTTCTTCCTCGGGGAATCCTCTTTCTCCTTTCCCCACGGAATGAAGGCCGCACCGACTAAGATGGGCGCAATTTCAAAGATAGAGTTTGTGCATGGAGCAAGCCTCATAATAATGTCATCATGATACAAATATTCAAGAATATGCACGCCATGCTCAGATTGGGGCTGGTAGATGGACAACATGGGATAATGGAACCCATAGTACTTGTGGCCAGGGTTATCAACCATCATCAGAGGAACTCAGAATGCTTAGCCAACCGCAATTGAAGAGAAGGTTAGATAGTGCCAAAACAGTCTCAAGGGATTCCTTGAATGGGAGATTCATCAAAGAAATAAACCGCATGATCACGGGACCCACGGTTTGAGATTCATTTATTCTCAAATGGATAATGGATCTTCCTCTGATGATGGTGTGATACCCCGAAACACCCCCAAATGGCCCTGTGAGTAGTACTAACACTTCGCACGACACCAATATAACTGTTAGGAACATACTTCATGGTCACGGGACCCACAGTTTGACAGAAAGGCAATAATTTTAGAATATCTACACTTAGGATTAAAAACATGGCGTTAGAGGGGGATCCCCAAAACACACCCAAAACAGACCTATGAGTAGCGCCAATACCTTAGAGGATACCAATGTAACTCGTAGGACATGACAACGTGGTCATATGTTCCACGGTTTAAGAGCACCATGGTAATTTGATAATATCTACATTTAGGCATGAAAACATGGCATTAGAGGGAGAAGTCCCAGTACACCCTCCAAACCATCCCGTGAGAGGCACCAACACCTCGCACGAGATCGATGTAATTACTAGGAACTGATGGCACGATAACGGGACCCAAGGTTGGAGATAATGACAATAATTTGAGAATATCTACACTTAGGCTTGAAATGATTGCGTTAAAGGGTGAAATCCCAAGACACAACCTAAACAACCCTGTGAGCAGAACCAACACCTCGTATGAAACTAATGTAACTCGTAAGAATTGACCATGTGGTAACGGGATCCACAACTTGAGCGCATGATGATAATTTTAGAATATCTATAATTAGGCTTGAAAACATGGGGTTAGAGGGAGAAACCCAGAAACTCCCCCAAAAGGGATTCGTGAGTCCCACTAACACCTCCCACAGGATAAATGAAATTGTAGGAACTAACTGCGTGGTCATGAGACCCATGGGTTGAGATCATGGCAGTAATTTGAGAATATCTAAACATATTCTTGAAAACATTGAATTAGAGGAAGAAACCCTGAAACACCCCTCAAACGTCCCCGTGAGCGGCACTAACACCTCGCACATGACCAATGTAACTCGTTGGAACTGATCACGTGGGAACGAGACCCACAGTTTGAGAGTACGGTGATAATTTGAGAATATTTACACTTCGTCTTGAAAATATGGCATTGGAGGGTGAAACCCCAAAAGACTCACCTAAAATCCCCATGAGTGGCACCAACACCTCGCAGGACACCAATGTAACTTGTAGGAACTGATCGCATGGTCATGAGTTCCACGTTTTGAGAGAACGAAGATAATTTGAGAATATTTACATTTATGCATGAAAACTTGGAGTTAAAAGGAAAACCCCCAAAATAACCCCCCAAACAGGCCCGTGAACAGCACCACTACCTCTCACAGGACCAATGTAACTCGTAGGGACTGACAGCATGGTCACGTGACCCATGATTTGAGAGAATGATGATAATTTGAGAATATTAGCACGTAGGTTTGAAAACATGGCGTTAGAGGGAGAAAACCCAAATCACCCCCAAATGGCCCCGTGAGTGGCACCAATACCTCGTACATGATCAATTTAACTCGTAGGAACTGATCCCATGGTCACGGGGCCCATGGTTTGAGAGTGCATAGATAATTTGAGAATATCTGCACTTAGTCTCTAAAGCATTGCGTTAAAAGGTGAAAGCTCGAAACACCCCCAAACATCCCCATGAGTGGCACCAACACCTTGCACGACACCAATGTAACTTGTAGGAATTAACTGCGTGGTCAAGGGATCCACAGTTTGAGATAACGGTGAAATACTGAGAATATCTACACTTAGGCTTGCAAACATGGCGTTAGAGGTTGAAACATCGAATCACTCACCAAATGGCCTCGTGATCAACACTAACACCTCGCACGGAACCAATTTAACTCGCTGGAACTAACCGCGTGGGAACATGACCCATGATTTGAGAGCACATAGATAATTTGAGAATATTTACACTTAGGATTTAAAACATTTCATTGGTGGGAGAAACAATGAAACACCCCCAAAATGACCCGATGAGTGACCCCAACACCTCGCATAGCACCAATGTAACTGGTAGGAACTGATCGCATGGGTATTGGTTCCACGATTTGAGAGCACAAAGATAATTTGAGAATATCTACACTTAGGTTTGAAAACCCGACATTAGAGGGAGAAACCTCGAAACACCCATAAACAACCCAGTGAGGGGCACCAACACCTCACATGGGATAAATGTAACTCGTAGGAACTGATCGTGCGGTAATAGGACCCACGGTTTAAGAAAACAATGATAATTTGAGAATATCTACAAGTGGTATTAAAAACATTGCGTTAGAGGGTGAAACCCTAAAACATAACCCAAACGGCCCCCTGAGTGCCACTAACACCTAGCACGGGATGAATGTAATCGTAGAAATTGATTGCGTGGTCACGAGACCCATAGTTTGAGAGCATGGAGATCATTTGAGAATATATACACTTAGAGTTGAAAACATGGCGTTAGAGGGAGAAGCCCTGAAACACCCCTCAAACATCGCCGTCAGCGGTACCAACACCTCGCACGGACTAATGTGACTCGTTGGAACTGATCGTGTGGTCATAGGACACAAATTTTAGAGAATGGTGATAATTTGGAAATATCTACACTTGGGCTTAAAAATATGGCACTGGATGGTGAAACCCTGACACACCCCCAAGCAGCCACATGAGTGGCAAGAAAACCTCGCACGACACCAATGTAACTCGTAGGAGTTGACTTTGTGGTCATGGCTTCCACATTTTTTGAGCATGATGATAATTTGAGAATGTTTACATTTATACTTGAAAACTTGGTGTTAAAGGGGAAAACCCTGTAACACCCCCCAAACAGCCTCGTGAGCATAACCAATACCTCTCACAGGACCAAAGTTACTTATAGGGACTGACCTCATGATCATGGGACCCATTATTTGAAAGCAAGACGATTATTTGGGAATATCCACACTTAGGCTTGAAAACATGACGCTAGAGGGAGAAAACCTAAATCACCCCCAAACGGCCACACAAGATCAATTTAACTCGTAGAAACTGATCGCATGGTCATGTGACCCACAACTTAAGATCGCAGAGGTAATTTGAGAATATTTTCACTTAGGCTCTAAAACATTATGTTAGGAGAGAAACCTCGAAACACATCCCAAATATCCCAACGAGCAGCACCAACACCTTGCACGACACCAATGAAACTCATAGGAATTAACAGCGTGGTCACGGGATAAACAGTTTGAGAGCATGGCGATAATTTGAGAATGCCTACATGTAGGCTTGAAAACATGGCATTAGAGGAAAAAAGCCCGAATTACCACACAAACGGCACCGTGAGCGACACCAACATCTCTCAAAGGACCAATCTAAGTCTAAGGAACTAGATGAATGGTCAAGAGACCCATGGCTTTAAAGCACGGAGATAATTTGAGAACAACTGCACTTAGGCTTAGAAATATGATGTTAGAGGGAGGAACCTCAAAACACCTGACAAACGGCCCCTTGGGCGGTACCAACACCTCAGACGACAGCATTGTAATCGAAGGAACTGACAATGCGTTCATGAAACCCACGGTTTGAGGGCACGCAATAATTTGAGAATATCTTCACATAGTCTGGAAAACATGGCGTTAATGGGTGAATCCCAAAAACACTGCCCAAAAGGTGAGTGGAACCAACACCTAACATAACACCAATGTGACTCGTAAGAACTAATCGAGTGGTCATGGGTTCCATAATTTGAGAGCACAAGGATAATTTGATAATATCCACACTAAGGCTTGAAGACACAACGTTAGAGGGAGAAACCCCAAAACACCCCCAAACGGCCCGGTAAGCGGCACCAACACCTTACATGGGACAAATGTAACTCGTAGGAACTGACTAGTGACAGAAGCCATTATTTGAAAGCACGATGATAATTTGACAATATCTACACTTAGGATTAAAAACATTGTGTTATAGTGTGAAACCCTGAAACAAACCCAAAAGCCCCATGAACGGCAGCAACACCTCGCTCGACACCAATGTGAATCGTAAGAATTAACCAAGTGGGAATTGAATCCACGACTTGAGACAACACTTAGGCTTAAAAATATTGCGTTAGAGGGAGAAACCTCGAAACACCACTCAAACGTCCCCGTGAGCTGCACTAACACCTCACATGGGACCAATGTAACTCATTGGAACCGATCTCGTCGTCACAGGACCCATTGTTTAAGAGCATGGTGATAATTTGAGAATATCTACACCTAGGCTTGAAAACATGGCATTGGAGGGTGAAACACTGAAACATCCCCCAAACGGTTCTGTGAGTGGCACCAACACCTCACACGGCACCAATGTAACTCGTAGGAACTGAATGCGTGGTCACGGGTTCCAAGTTTTGAGAGCACAATGATAATTTGAGAATATTTACAATTATGCTTGAAAACATGGCGTCAAAGGTAAAAACATCAAAACACCCCCCAAACGACGCCGTGAGCGAAACCAACACCTCTCACGAGACCAATGTAACTCGTAGAAACTGACCGTGTTATCACGGGACCCACGGATTAAGATCATAATGATAATTTGAGAATATCTACATTTAGGCTTCAAATCATGGCGTTAGAGGGAAAAAGCAAGAATCACCCCTAAATCGCCCCGTGAGCGATACCAACACCTCACAGAGAACTAGTGTAACTCAAAGGAACTATCTGCGTGGTCACGGAACCCACAGTTTGAGAGCGTGGAGATAATTTAAGAATATTTACACTGAGTCTTAGATACATGGCGTTAGAGGGATTAACATCAAAACACCCAACAAATGGTCCCCCTGGGCGGCACCAACACTTCGCATGAAACCAATGTATCCCGTACGAATTGGCTGCATGGTCACGGGATCCACCATTGGAGAGCATGGAAATAATCTTGGAATATCTACCCTTATGCTTTAAAATAGGGAGTTAGAGGTAGAAACGCCGAAATAACCCCCAAAGGGTCCCGTGAGTGACACTAACACTTCGCACGAGACCAATGTAATCGTAGGAACTGACCGCATTTTCACGAAACCCATGATTCTAGAGCACGACAATAATTTGAGAATACTTACACTTAGGCTTTAAAATACGGCGTTAGAGGGAAAATCCCTGTAACACATCCCCCTTGAGTGGCACCAACACCTCTTACGGCCCCAATGTAACTCATAGGAATGGATCGCATGGTCACGGGTTCCACGATTTGAGAGCATGATGATAATTTGATAATATATACACTTAGGATAAAAACCATGATGTTGGAGGGAGAAACCCCGAAACATCCCCAAACGGCCTGATGAGTGGCATCATCACCTCGTTTGGGGCAAATGTAACTCAAAGGAGATGATCACGTGGTGATGGGACCCACGGTTTGAGAGTAATATGATAATTTGAGAATATCTACACTTAGGCTTGAATATATGGCGTTAGATAGATAAAGCCGGAAACACCGCCCAAAAGGTGAGTGGCACCAACACCTCACATGACACCAATGTAACTCGTAAGAAATGATCGCATGGTCACGAGTTCCACAATTTGAGAGCACGCCGATAATTTGATAATATCCACACATAGGGTTGAAAACACAACGTTAGAGGGAGAAACCTTGAAACACCTCCAAATAGCACGGTGAACGACACCAACACCTCAAATGCGACCTATGTAACTCGTAGGAACTGACTGGTGACGGGACCCACTTTTTGAAAGCACGATGATAATTTGACAATATCTACACTTAGGATTAAAAACATCGCGTTAGAGTGTGAAACCCCAAAACACAACCCAAACTGCCACCGTGAGCGCCACCAACACCTCGCACGACACCAATGTGAATCATAAGAATTAACCGAGTGGGAACCGAATCCACAATTTGAGACAATGGAAATAATTTTAGAATATCTAAACTTAGGCTTAAAAACATTGCGTTAGAGGGTGAAACCCCGAAACACCCCTCAATCGTCCCCTTGAGCGGCACCAACACCTCGCACGGGACGAATGTAACTCGTTGGAAATGATCGCGTCTTCACGGGACCCATAGTTTGAGAGCATGATGATAATTTCATAATATCTACACCTAGGCTTCAAAACATGGTAGTGGAGGGTGAAACCCTGAACCCCCCCCCCCCCCCCCCAAACGGACCCGTGAGTGGCACCAACACCTCGCACGACACCAATGTAAATTGTAGGAACTGAATTCGTGGTTACGGGTTCCACGTTGTGAGAGCACGATGATAATTTGAGAATATTTAAAATTATGCTTGAAAACATGGAGTCAAAGGGAAAAACCTCGAAACACACCCAAACTGGCCCATGAGTGAAACCAACACCTCTCACGGGACTAATGTAACTTGTAGGAACTGGTCGTCTTGTCACGGGACCCAAGAACTGAGATCATGATGATAATTGAAGAATATCTACACTTAGGCTTATGATTATGTCATTAAAGGGCGAAAGATCGAATCACCCCCCAAACGGTCCCGTGAGCGACACCAACACCTCATAGAGGACTAGTGTAACTCAAAGGAACTGACTACGTGGTCATGGTACCCATGATTTGAGAGCATGTAGATAATTTAAGAATATCTAAATCGAGGCCTAGAAACATGGCGTTACAGGAATTAACATCAAAACATCCCACAATCGCCCCCCTTGGCGGTACCAACACCTCGCACGAAAGAAATGTATCCCATAGGAATAGACTGCATGGTCAGGGGATCCACGATTTAAGAGCATGGAAATAATCTGGGAATATCTACACTTATGCTTTAAAACAGGGTGTTAGAGGTAGAAACCCTGAAATAACCCCCAAAGGGCCCCATGAGTGACACTAACACTTCGCACATGACCAATGTAATCGCAAGAACTGAGCGCATGTTCACGAATCCCACGATTTGATATCACGATTATAATTTGAGAATATCTACACTTAGGCTTTAAAAAATTTATTAGAGGGAGAATCCCCGAAACACTTCCCAAAAGGCCCCTTTAGTGGTACCAACACCTCGCACGACACCAATGTAACTCGTAAGAATTGATTGCATGGTCACGGGTTCCACGGTTAGAGAGAATGATGATAACTTGAGAATATCTACACTTAGGATTAAAAACATGATATTGGAGGGAGAAACCCCAAAACATACCCAAACGGCCTGATGAGTGGCATCAACACCTCGTTTGGGACAAATGTAACTCGTAGGAAATTATCACGTGGTGATGGGACCCACAATTTGAGAGAACGATGATAATGTGAGAATATCTACACTCAGGCTTGAATATATGGCATTAGAGGGAGAAAGCTCAAAACATCGCCCAAAAGATAAGCGGAACCAACACCTCACACGACACCAATGTAACACGTATGAACTGATCGCATGGTCAAGGGTTCCACAAGTTGAAAGCACAGCAATAATTTGATAATATCCACACTAAGAATTGAAAAACAGCATTAGATGGCGAAACCTTAAAACACATGACAACGACTCGGTGAGCTGAACCAACACCTCACATGGGACCAAAGTCACTCGTAGAAACTGACTGGTGACGGGACCCACTTTTTGAAACCACGATGATAATTTGACAATATCTACACTTAGGATTAAAAACATTGTGATAGAGTGTGAAACCCTCAAACACAATCGAAACAGCCCCATGAGCGGCACCAACACCTCGCATGACACCAATGTGAATCGCAAGAATTGACCGAGTGGGAACCAAATCCATGATTTTAGACAATGGAAATAATTTTGGAATATCTACACTTAGTATTAGAAACATTTCGTTAGAGGGTGAAATCCCGAAGCACCCCACAAACATCCCCGTGAGCGGCACCAACACCCCGCACGGGACCAATATAAGTTGTTGGAACTGATCGTGTCATCATGGGACCCATAGTTTGAGAGCATGATAATAATATGAGAATATCTATACCTAGGCTTGAACACATGGCACTGGAGGGTGAAACCCAGAAACACCCCCCAAACGGCCCCGTGAGGGGTACCAACACCTCGCACGGTACCAATGTAACTCGTCGGAACTGAACGCGTGGTCACAGGTTCCATGTTGTGAGAGAACGATGATAATATGAGAATATTTACAATTATGCTTGAAAACATGGCGTCAAAGGGAAAAACCTCGAACACCCCCAAACGGCCCCATGAGCGAAACCAACACCTCTTACGGGACCAATGTAACTTGTAGGAACTGACAGTGTTGTCACAGTTCCCACGGATTGAGATCACGATGATAATTTGATAATATCTACACTTAGGCTTGAAATCATGGCGCTAGAGGGCGAAAGCCCGAATCAGCCCCCAAACAGCCCCGTGAGCGACACTAACACCACACAGAGGACCGATGTAACTAAAAGGAACTGGTTGCGTGGTCACGGTACCCATGGTTTGAGAGCGTGGAGATAATTTAAGAATATCTACAGTGAGGATTATAAAGATGGCATTAGAGGGATTAACATCAAAACACCCGTCAAATGGACCCCTGGGCAGCACCAACAGCTTACATGAAAGAAATGTATCCCAAAGGAATTGACTGCATGGTCAGGGGATCCACGATTTGAGAGCATGCCAATAATCTGAGAATATTAACACTTGTGATTTAAAAGAGGGAGTTAGAGGTGGAAACCCTGAAATAATTGCCAAAGGGCCCCGTGAGTGACACTAACACTTCGCACGGGACCAATGTAATCGCAGGAATTAACCGCATGGTCACAAAACCCACGGTTTGATAGCAAGACAATAATTTGAGAATATCTACACTTAGGATATAAAATATGGCGTTAGAGGGTGAATCCCTGAAACATCTCCCAAAAGTCCCCTTGAGTGGCACCAACACCTCGCACGGCACCAATGTAACTTGTAGGCATGGATCGCATGGTAACGACTTTCACAATTTGAGAGCATGACGATAATTTGAGAATATCTACACTTAGGATAAAAAACACGTTTTTGGAGGGAGAAACCCCGAAACATCCCCAAACGGCCTGGTGAGTGACATCGACTACTCGTTTAGGAAAAATGTAATTCGTAGAAACTGATCGCGTGGTGGTGGGACCCACATTTTGAGAGCACAATGATAATTTGAGAATATCTACACTTATGCTTGAATATATGGCATTAGAGGGAGAGAGACCGAAACATTACCCAAAGACTGAGTGGCACCAACACCTCACACAACACCAATGTAACACGTATGAACTAATCGTGTGGTCAAATGTTCCAAAATTTGAGAGCACCACGATAATTTGATAATATCCACACTAAGGCTTGAAAACACAGCATTGGAAGGCGAAACCCCCCAAATGACCTGGTGAGCAGCACCAACACCTCACATGGGACCAATGTAACTAATAGGAACTAGCTGGTGATGGGACCCACTTTTTGAAAGCACGATGAAAATTTGATAATATCTAAACTTAGGATTAAAAACATTGCGTTAGAGTGTGAAACCCTGAAACACAACCTAAATAGCCCTGTGAGTGGCACCAACACCTCGCACGACCCCAATATGAATCGTAAGAATTGACCGAGTGGGTAACGAATCATGATTTGAGACAATGGTAATAATTTTAGAATATCTAAACATAGGGTTAAAAACATTGAGTTAGAGGGAGAAACCCCAAAACACCCCTCAAACGTCCCCGTGAGCGGCACCAACATCTTGCACGGGACCAATGTAACTCGTTAGAACTCATTGCATCATCACAGGACCCATAGTTTGATACAATGGTGATAATTTGAGAATATCTATACCTAGACTTGAAAACATGGCATTGGAGGGTGAAACACACCCCCCAAACGGCCCCGTGAGTTGCACTAACACCTCGCACGGCACCAATGCAACTCGTAGGAGCTGAACGCGTGGTCACGGGTTCCACATTGTGAGAGCACAATGATAATTTGAGAATGTTAACAATTATGCTTGAAAACATGGCATCAAAGGGAGAAACCTCATAACACCCCCAAACGGCCCCACGAGCGAAACCAACACCTCTCACGGGACCAATGTAACTCGTAGGAACTGACCGTGTTGTCACGGGACACGCGGATTGAGATCACGATGATAATTTAAGAATATCTACACTTAGGCTTGAAATCATGGCGTTAGAGGGCGAAAGCCCGAATCACCCCCCAAACGGCCCCGTGAGCGACACCAACACCTCACAGACGACCAGTGTAACTCAAAGGAACTGAATATGTGGTCTTGGTACCCACGGTTTGAGAGTGTGAATATATTTTTAGAATAGCTATAGTGAGTCTTAGAAACATAGCGTTAGAGGTACTAACATCAGAACACCCCATAAATGGCCCCTTGGATGGCACCAACGCCTCGCATGAAAGCAACGTATCCCGTAGGAATTGACTGCATGGATAGGGGATCCATGATTTGAGATAATGGGAATAATATGGTAATATCTACACTTATTCTTTAAAACAGGGCGTTAGAGGTAGAAACCTCAAAACAACCCCCAAAAGGCCCTATGAGTGACACTAACACTTCCCATGGGACCAATGTAATCATAGGAACTTACTGCATGGTCACGAAACCCACAGTTTGAGAGCATGAAAATAATTTTGGAATATCTACACTTAGGCTTTAAAGTATGGCGTTAGAGGGAGAATCACCAAATTACCTCCCCAAAGACCCCTTGAGTGACACAAACACCTCGGACGACACCAATGTAACTCGTAGGAATGGATCGCATGGTCACAGGTTCCACGGTTTGAGAGCTTGATGATAATTTGAGAATATATAAACTTAGGATTAAAAACATAGTGGTTGAGGGAGAAACCCCGAAACATCCCCAAACGGCCTAGTGAGTGGCATCAACACCTCGTTTGGGACAGTTATAACTCGTAGGAACTGATCGCGTGGTGATGGGACCTACAGTTTGAGAGCATGATGATATCTTGAGAGTATCCATAATTAGCTTTGAATATATGGCATTAGAGGGAAAAAGACCAAAATACCGCCTAAACGGCCCTATGAGTGGCACCAACACCTCTCAGGGGACCAACGTAACTCGTAGGAACTTATCGCATGGCCTTGGAACCCACGATTTGATAGCATGACGATAATTTGAGATTACATACACTTAGGCTTAAAGGCATGCTCATAAGAGGGCATAAACCCAAAACACACCCCAAACGTCCCCATGAGAGACACCAACACATCGCACGGGACCAATGTTACTCATAGGAACTTACCACGTGGTCATGTGACCCACGGTTTGAGAGCAACCCAATAATTTGAGAATATCTACACTTAGTCTTGAAAACATTGTGTTAGAGTGCAAAACCCCGAAAGAGCCCCCAAACGGCCCCGTGAGCGGCACCAACACCTCGTACGGGACTAATGTAACTCATAAGAACTAATCGTGTGGTCACTGACCCATAATTTAAGAGAACGATGATAATTTCGGAATATCTACACTTAGTCTTGCAAACATGGCGTTAGAGGGCAAAACCCAAAAAACCACCTGAAACTACCACGTGAGCGGCACCAACACCTTACAAGGCACCATTGTAACTCGTAGGAACTGATCACGTGATCACGGCCCCCATTGTTTGAGATATCAAAAATAATTAGATAATATTTACACTTTCCTTGAAAACACGATGTTAGGGGGAGAAACCTCGAAACACCCTCCAACCGGCCATATGAGTGCCATTAACACATCGTACATGACGAATGTAATCATAGGAACTGACTGCGTGGTCACGAGACCCATGGTTAGTGAGCATGGCGATAATTTGAGAATAGCTACATTTAGGCTTGAAAACATGCCGTTAGAGGGCAAAATCCCAAAACACCCAACAAACGGCCTTGTAAGCAGTACCAACCCCTTGCACGGTACCTATGTAACTCGCAGGAACTAACAGCGTGGTCATGGAACCAACGATTTGAGATCATGCTGATAATTTGAGAATATCTAAACTTTTTGTTGAAAAATTTGCATTATAGGGAGAATACCTAAAACACCTCCCAAACAGCTCCGTGAGTGGCACCAACATCGTACACGGGACCAATGTAACTCGCAGGAACTGAATGCATGGTCACAGAACCCACGATTTGAGAGCATGACAATAATTTGATAATATATACACTCAGGCTTAAAAATATGGCATTAGAGGGAGAAACACCGAAACACCCCCAAACGACCCCATGAGTGGCACCAACACCTTGAACGACAACAATGTAACTTGTAGGAACAAACCGCATGATCAAGGGCCCCACTATTTGAGACCACGATGATAATTTGAGAATAACTAATCTTAGGCTTAAAAATATGGCGTTAGAGGGGGAAACCTCTAAACACCCCCCAAACAGCCCTGTGAGCGGCACCAACACCAGGGACGACACTAATGGAACTCATAGGAACTGACCGCATAGCCACATGAACCACGATTTAAGAGCCCAATGATAATTTGAGAATATCTACACTTACGCTTGAAAACACGATGATAGATGGCAAAAACCTAAATCACCCACCAAATGGTCCAATGAACGGCACCAACACCGCGTATGGGACCAACATAACTCATAGGAACTGACCGTGTAATCATGGGACTCAAGATTTGAGGGCACGGTGATAATTTGGGAATATTTAGATTTAGTCTTAAAAAATGGCGTTAGAGGGAGAAACCTTGAAACACCCCCAAACGACCCCATGAGCAGTACAAATACCTCGTAGGAACTGACCGCGTGACCACGGGATCCACAGTTTCAGAGCATGTCTATAATTTGGGAAAATCTACATTTAGATTTGAAAACATGGAGTTAGGGGGTGAAACCCAGAAACACCCCCAAACGGCCCTTTGAGTGGCACTAACACCTCGCATGGGACCGATGTAATCCTTAGAGCTGACAACATGGTCAAGAAACCCACAGTTTCAGAGCACAACAATACTTCGGCTTGAAAAAAGGCATTAGAGGGAAAAACCTTGAAACACGCTCTAAATGGCCATTTAGTGGCACCAATACCTCGCACAACACCAATGTAACTTATAGAAACTGATAGCGTGGTCATGGGTTCCATGGTTTGAGAGCATAATGATAATTTGAGAATATCTTCACTTAAGATTGAAAACACGATGTTAAAGGGAGAAACCCCAAAACACCCCCAGACGGCTTCGTGAGTGACACTAACACCTCGCACAAGACCAATGTAACTTGTCGGAATAGACTGTGTGGTCACGGGACCCACGGTTTGAGAGGACGGTGATAATTTAAGAATATATACACTTAGGCTTAAAAATATGGCATTACAGGGTGAAACCCAAAAACACCCCCATGGACCCATGAGTGGCACTAACACCTCGTACGGTACCAATGCAACTCGTAGGAACTGATCGTGTGGTCACATGACCCACGGATTGATATCACAATAAGAATTTTATAATATCTACACTTATTCCTAAAAACATGGCGTCAGAGGAGGAACCCCAAACGACCCCATGAGCGTCACTAACACCTTTCACGTAACCAATGTAACTCGTAGGAACTGATCGCATCGTCATGGAACCTACGACTTAAGAGAAGGATTAGAATTTGAGAATATCTACACTTTTGGTTGAAACAATTTCATTAGAGAGTGAAACACCAAGGTACCTCCCAAATGGCCTATTGAGCGACACCAACACCTCGCACGGCAGTAATGTAATCATAGGAACTGATCGCGTGATCACGAGACCCACAGTTTAATAGAACGGTAATAATTTGATAATATTTACACTTGGTTTTAAAACATGGATTTAGAAGTAAAAAACACCCCTTAAACGGTCCAGTAAATGGCAACAACACTTCGCGCAATACCAATGTAACTCGTAAAAACTGATTGCATGGGCACGGGTTCCACGGTTTGTGAGCACAGTGATAATTTGAGAATAACTACACTTACACTTAAAAATATGGAATTACAGGGTGAAAGCCTGAAACACCGCTTAAACTCCCCCCTGAGCGGTTCCAATACCTCTCAAGGGAGCAATGTAACTTGTAGTAACTGACTGCATTGGAACGGGACCAACAATTTAATAGAACATAAATAATTTGAGAATATCACATTTACGCTTCAAAACATGGCATTAAAGGGCAAAATCCTAAAACATCCCCTAAACGGACCCGTGAGCGGCACCAACACCTCACACATCACGAGTGTAACTCGTAGTAATAGACTGTATGGTTATGGAATGCAGGTTTTAAAGCATGATGATAATTTATGAATATCTACACTTAGGTTGGAAAACAAGGCGTTAGAGGGTGAAACCCCGAAACACCCTCCAAACAGCCCAGTGAGAGGCACCAACACCTCGCACGGGACCAATGTAACTTGTAGGAACTGACCGTGTGGTCACGTGACCTAAGATTTGAGTGCATGACGATAATTTGAGAATATCTATACTTAGGCTTGAAAAAATGGCATCAAAGGGAGAAACCCAAAGACATCACCAAATGCTCCCCCCCCCCCCCCCCCCCCGTTTGTAGACCAACACCTCGTACAACACCAGTGTAACTCTTAGGAATTAACCACGTGTTCATGGGTTCCATGATTTAAGAGCATGATAATAATTTGAGAATATCTACACTTAGGCTTGAAAACATGGCGTTAGAGGGCGAAACCCCGAAACACCCCCTAAATGGCCCCGTGAGTGTCACCAACACCTCGTATGGGACCACCACCTCCTACGGGATCTGGTCATGACTCATGTTTTAGATAGTCTAGAAAACAAAGGAAATTCTTCCCATTTTTTATTATAGTTAAAAATGGTCATAGCCAAAGTCATGACCATCTCTATTTTTTTCTCATGCATAAAAAGGATCACGGCCTAGGTCCGTGCCTATTTTTGTGAGCCTTCAAAAAAGTCGTGACCACTATTATATTTAAATGGACGGGTCACAAACATGATCCTTGATCAGAATCATGACCATTTTCATATTTCAAAGGATAGATCACGAACTTGAGTCGTGACCAGAACCGTGACCATTGTCATGCCAAATGAATGGGTTATGGACTTGGGCAGTGACCATATCTGTGACCATTTTGATATTTTGAAGGATGGGTCACGGACTTGGGATGTGACTTGATCCGTGACCAAAATCATATATTGGACGTGGGTCAGGGCCTTTCGTCATGACCAGTTGTGTATATGGTTTACGGCTATATTTCGCGATCATCTGTCGTGACCCCCTAGGTATGTGATCCTTCCTTTGGTCAGGGATTTGGGTTATGACCCATGAAAATTATCATGCCCCAAATGGTCACGACTCTTGGACATGACCCACTGTCCTAGTCAGGGACTTTGGCCATGATCATCTGCCTAATATGGTGTAGTGAAATGTAACATGAGCGCATAAGATGGTATAGCCTTGATCAATCGTCTCAAAATGTCGTTGAGAACTCTCCAACTCATCTTTGACCTCATAAAACTAATATATCATCACTACACCATTTAGGATCTTTACTCACGATCAAGAATCGTGACAAGTCTGGGCCAGATAACATACTGTGTCGTGATCCTTTAGTGTGGAACCAACCCTTTGCCACAGTCCTTTTTACAATACGTAATCAGTCAAAATAGTGGGGTGCCCAATACTTTTCACGATCAGGGACTATGACAAGACCCATGTTCACAACATCATATAGTCGTGCGTACGATTTCTACTAGGGAAAAATGTGAAAAAAACCATGTGCACGACTACAAATTAAGGTCATGCGCATGACTCCCTGATTTTTTTCACGATCTTTGATCGTAAAAAAACTATAGAATATAAAAAAAATAGTTGGCCAGTAGCCACAGCACAATATAATATGTGATATTAACAAAACAACACTCACATGATCAAAACCAAAATACACAAATTCCATATATTATAGAAATTTATATATGTATCAAGTTAACTACATAAAACATCTTAAGTTTAATCAAATGTAACATCCTACAAAAGCTAAAAAAAGGCTCGAGGACAAAATTCGTCCGAACGATTTATACCCCCAATGAGTCATCGATATGTCAGACACCGACTTGATGGTCTAACCATAATACCTAATCCTTTCCCCCCCACAAAATTCTTAATAACGCAAAAATGACACTCAAAATATTATAGTGGATGGTTGTGAACCATCGTGCCGAAAGTGATGCTTATGTCCTTCACCTTCTTTGGAAATTCGATCTCCTACATGCATGTCAAGGATATATACTCTCTCCCCTATTGTCTCAAATGGAGTAGGGATATATAGGTTTTTGTACATTACATGTCGTATAGGTATGACGAGTCGTTCGACTTTGGTGAAGGGGTTAAGTAGGTCCCCCCTAACCCACCTTCTCCTTTCCCTTTACTTTAACATTCACTATTGCCTCCCCTTCCCTTTTTTGTGATTACGAATTTAACGCATTAGAATTTGTGGTTCATCGTTTGTGGAAACTTTTCGATTTTGAGTTTTTTTTTTAATTTATACACGTCAACCTTAAAGGATACCCCATTATTACTTAAATACAAGCCTATCTAACACTCTGAGTATAACCTTTTCTATTTGGGATAACCACTTGACTCTGTTCATCCATACTCAGAGATGCCTTCTTGGCATCACTCTAGGCGTTATTCATTGACTTTAACCACTCTTGAAATAATATAAAAACATGTTACTAACTTTGAGAAATAATACCAATAAACATTTTGAAATTGAAAATATAATATCAATAATAACTTATGATGATCTCAGCAACCTGTTGTAACTCCCGCCCTCATGAATTTGACAATACTATTGTGATTCGACGACTTTATGTGACCTAATTAAGATTTATACCTTGTGAGATGAATTATGGATCAAATTTGGGTAATCCAGTGGCCTTGGTGCAATTATTTATAATTAGAATGGGCTTAATGCCAATTTTGGAAAATTTTAGGGTCGTTTATATGAGATTCAAATCTCTTTTGAAATGTCTTCTAACGACCTTCAAACGAAGCACCTCCGTATAGGAATGGCCATCCTCATTAGATCCTCGTTCGTTATCATTCGAACAAGAAAAAGTCCGATTGGAACAAAATGGTTGTTCTCGTTCGAATGATATCCATTATCATTCAAATGAGGTGGTTAAAAGCGATTTATACAGATTTGAAAAGTGTTGTCAAAACGTAGACCGTTTGGTTAAGACAAGTGTCATGCTCACACAAAATTTAATCAATTCGTGAGTAGGTTCTTGGAAAATTTAGCGATTTTGCCTCTAAGTGTTTTTAGGGTACTAAAGTGGTGTTAAGGTCATTTGGGGTTCATTTTAATCATATTTTTCTCTCTCTCAATCTCTAAAGAGATCTTCCACCACCAACCAGCTGCTAACACCCTAGCATCACCACCCCTCAACCCTAAACCACCATACTTTTGCCATTTCCCACCCTATTAGAGTCCATAAAACTCAATTACCATTAATTCCACCTTGGGAGATGGGAGATTACCATCTTTTTCAACATTTCATCCACCATTGTTAATGCTTCTTTGGAGGTTGAAAATCTCTACTCTTAGCTTAAGAACACTATTTTTCCATAGTATTGGAATTATAGTTAGAGTTTGTAAGAGTATAATACATATAAGATTTAAGAAGGTATTTCTTATGGTTTTGTGTAAAATGGCTTACCTAGTATTTCAAGAGTGTTGAGTAAAATGATATATTTCAATAAAACTTGGTGTTAAATATTTTATGGAAGAAATTTTTTTAAAATAATATCTATCTTGTTAAAGATGTTTTATGAACAAATGTTTCAAAGTCTTGTTGTAAATTTTGGGACTTTCAAAAAGATAGGAATTTACTCAATTTTTTAAGAATGAAAAATGTCTTTAGTCTTAAAAGGCTTGTTTTTGCAAGTATTATGAAATTTATTGAATAAACCACGTGTTAAACTCATTTTCTTTGATTTTTGGACTCAAAATCCCTCTTCCCATGTATATAAACTTGTAGTATTTTGGTCATGAACATATAAACAAGTTTAGTGGAGGTTTTAGTGAGTTTTAACCTGAAATAAAGAAAATGGAAATTTCATCCCTTAAAAAGTATGAATATGTAGAAAATGTTGATAAGTGTATGGCCCTAGACTACATGTGTTAATAAAGTAAAATGGTTTTTTTCTATACAACAATCTCCAAAATGCTAAATGATTTTGGAGAGGAAGAAACTAATGAAATAAAGAGATTTCTAACATGAGAATTATGTTACTCCAAAGTGTTAAATAAGTGTTATTGAGTTTGAAAAATTTAAGAAGTTAGTGTGCGTAACATAATAATGTTTTTCGGAAATAACACTTATGGAAATGGAGGAAAAGACAAGTTTGAAAGGAAAATGGTAAAAACGGTAATTTTATTTAAAGTGAAACATTTTTATGAAATAAAAATATGAGATAGGGGGCTACACAAAGTAGTCCTAAATGAAATTATTTTTTGAAATAAAATTAGTGCTAGTCTGTAAATGACAAGAAGTAGTGATTTTGAAATTGTAACACAAGGTGGGGTGAAATCCTAGGATTTTGGCTTCAGTCGAGAAAAGTGGAATAATGTGAACATTCAAAAAATATTAAAACACATTAATATAGACTCGGATGAGACCGGGAATAATTAATAAGGGCCTGGAGCACTGGGGTGAAAGACCCAAAATCACTAGCTAGAGCATATGGTAGCCTAACCAGAGTTGTGGAACCCAGTAAAGTATGCGAATATGTGGAGGATTCTGAGTAAAAAAAATAAGAAAATGTGGAACATGTCAAGAAATAGGTTGTGCGATGAATATAGGAAACGATAACCTAACTTAAATGAAATTGATAAATGTTGCGGTTGAAAGATAATGTGCATAAGTAATGTGAGGAATTGGTTAAGGTCAGTGAAAAAAGGAATGATAAAGCGAAGTGATAAAGGGGTAATGGAGCAACCTAACAAGGTTTAATCCATAAGTAAGACAAGAGTGTGTTTGTGAAAGTCTTTCAATGAAAAATAAGTATTTGTTAACATGGTACGTGTGTATGTTGTAAGGTGATTTTGAAGGAAAATAATAAGGTAAATTTGGTGTAAGTAAATAGAAAATTTCGATAAAAGAAGTGTCTTTTCCTAAACAAAGGGTATTTTTTTAAAGTATTTAATTGTGTGTGTTATGTCATGAAATAAGCGTCAAGGTTAGTAGAAAGGGTTCTTTTATAAGATTAAGGTGAATTAATCGAAACGAGTAACGTTTTAGAATAACACAGTTTCATGCATTAATGTATATGTATATCTATGAATACATATATATATACGAAATAATTGGATGTGAACGCATGTAAACGTGTTAGAGTATCTTTTATGTCGTTCGATTCTATATTGCATTATTGTATTTTCCATTAGGCATTCGACTCATTCCCCCTCTTTATTACAAGAGGTTGTGTGCGGTTACATAATTTAAGGGCATTACGCAGCTAAGTATTCATTTATTTTACGCTACTAGCTTTGTATGCATGGGTTATGGGGATGATTACCACGGGTCCTACATGTAGTTTCATTTAAATTGGAATTTCATGTAAATAAGTGAAATGTTAATTAAATAAAACTCGATTAACAAGATTGTCTAGGTTGCCTCATCACACTGCACACATAATGTTGGGGTAGGATCGAGTTGACCACGGGTAATCCATAATCTAGGCTAGGGCGTTACATCTACGGATTAGCAGGATCACCCTTCTTCACTTGAATCTTTATACAGGAGTCGATCATATGTGGCATTCACTCGGGACACACCTAGACTCTTGCAAAATATGACCAAATAAAATAAAAATATGACAAAATTAAAGCAAATTCTAGCCTCATAACTTAATTTACATACCACTAAATAAAATGTAATTCAAATCAATTTACTTACCATCCAAAGCTCCACTTCCATGTAAAATGTTGTCCGGGTTAGCGCACATCCCCCGATTTTAACAGTTTCTCCTCCTCGAGACAAAATAGGACAACTGTCTCCTAAAAACCTTGGTATATGCAAACCTATTCCACTTATCCAACTTGATTCGGTCTTTAACTGAGACGGTGTCCCTACACCAAAGCACTAACTCTTGGTACTTCCCAAAATAGTAGGCACACGTGTTCTTCTTCCATGTCTTCCATTGCCTACCTACACCTGCCAATACACTATCATGTGCTTTCGAGGGAAAGTTGAATTTTTGTTGTCCAACAAACATAAAATAACATAAAGTTAGTGAATTAACATTAAAACTATAATAATAAAATCTTATATGAAAGTCAAATATTAAATATAAATATTGAGATTTTCATACCTTAAACCCCTGTTAAACGTCCATCTTTAGCTTCACGGGCCCGTTCCTCTAATCTTCGTGCCCGAAACCATTTACTGATTTCAATAACTCTAACAACCTCATCTTTAAACTAGTGTTTACAAATAAGCTCCCATACTTGATGAATTTGATGGATTGTTTTTATACGATCCCTCATCACCACAACTTTTTCTCAAGGTCTTATTGCATGATGAAGTCATATTATGAAAAACAAACAGGCTCTAATAGCATTATATATAACATAAATCAATTGAAAATACTCAATTTTGGGATATAATAATGTAAATAACACAAAATTATTCCACCCACATGTCTTCATTAGGTAATCAAACATAAATACCTAGTCAGGATATAAGAATCAAAAGGAAATACTCACATGATTGTTTTCATAGAGCAACCAACATTAAAGTTAATAAATAATAAATTAATGTTTAAGATTATTTGAAATTACAAATTAGAATACTAAATACATTTTACCACCTAAATAAATCAACTTGTCTAAAGTATTTAGAAATTGTTCCATGTTTGGGGTGTCATCCACGATGGATTAATATTTGATAAGGTCAGGCCTGTTATCCATGCTACTAGTTAGATGCTTTGACACGTGTAAAACCACTTTATAAGAATATTTTTCCTTGACTCTTACCTAATCAAACACAACCACATTGAAAAATATATAGTCTAATTCAAAAATGTTTTGAATTACGCCATAGTAAGTCATTTCTTCTTCAATAAGGTTTTTATCTTTGGCACTCTCATGGAAATGCATAACAGCCTTTTATGAAATGTTGGTATTTTGTAACAACATATTTTTCTCGTACAACCTCGACGAGAATATATAATTATTCACCTGATACTTCTTATGCGAATGTGCCATGAAATTGGGTCTAGTGGCAAGACGATCAAGCATTGACATAGCATTAGCAATCTTCAATAATTGAAATTATGGATTGCTTAAGTTAATTAAATAAGTTTTAAAGATTTCAATTATTTATCAGTTAACTAGGGGTGTTTGACGTAATAATTGCATCTTGTGACACCCGAACTCTAAATTCAATGTCTGAATGTGAAACCGGCCTTCAGTTTTTGTTGAGCCTAGATGCAATATATTTTCTACAATAAATGAAGGTAATATTCAGTTTTATATTAAGGTCTATCGTATAGAGGTACTCAAATTGGATCAGTGACAGATTTCTAGGTTTCATCATAAACCTAATTGGCTACTTTTAATAACGTAAATCAATAGTTCAAAATGCACTAAAAGGTAGGGCTTTTTTCAATTTGATAGGAACTTCAAAATATATCAAGAAGGTTATTAAGTACATAAGATAACAATACGAAGTAAAATTACAACACGAACATACTATCTCAAATAGTTTAAATCTTCATGAGTTTAAAACATATGACGAGTTACATGCTCATATTGTAAACTTGTCAGTTTAACTCGTTTGTCCATGACTTGAACACCTTCATGGGCTAACCCGTCTCCATCATCTATAATGTTAGGGTCTCAAATATATTCCCTTACAAACACTGATGCCTCTATAGTATTGTATTCCTCTATAATGGATCCTTTAACATACCTTGGATTATTAACATACATGAAAATTTCCATTAGATTTTCAAATGGGTACATATATTGATATCTTACTAGGCCACAAAGAAGATACTCATCACATAAGTACACAAAAACATGAATACATATGTTGAAGAATGTTGGGGGAAGTAGTTCTCGAAAGAAAAATTACATCAGCTGGAGTTTCTTTTGCAACCATGATGTGATTTCATTAAACTACTTTTGCAAAGGATAATCTCCACAATGGCCCTCTGTAAATCATTATTCTTAGAGAAACAATATTTAAACAACAAAGGAACTAGGTGCATGATCGCATGCCAATCGCGAGACTTGCACTTTTGCAGACCACGTGTGGCAAAGGTGACAATCTTATGGAAATTTAATGAAAAATTAGAAGGAAGGTTCAAATTATGTTGTGTTTAAAAGAACCATTGTTTCTTCGCTCTTTAATGAATATATACGAGGGGGATTATATTCCTCCCGCTACTATCTTCTTTCAACGATAATTATGGGTTAGTTTTCAACAGTTTAAGATCACGTTCTACCTTTTCTTCGTTCTTTAAATAACTTCCAAAAAAGATAAAAAAAAATACTATATTACTCAAAGAATTATAACATACATAGATAATCATGATATACAAAGCTCGTGTAATAATTGAAGGCAAATAATCTCGCATAAGATATATATAATATTAAATGCTAACAAGGTTATTAAACAAAACTCATTTTGGGGTTTTCAAAATATATAAACAAAGAAAAACATGCAAAAGATAAAACCCAAAAGGAATTGTAAGAGGTCTAAGGAAACTTGATAAAAAAAATCTAAAAAGATCATAGGCATTCGTGGAGATGATCTAACTAGTATAGGTGGAGGAGCCAAATTAGGATACCTTTTCCAATACATCTTTTGTAATTCACTCACAACTCACCCGGGGTCTTAACTATAAGCATGATAGGGTTAAGGATTTTAATGGGAGGTACACTGTATTTCTCTTTTAATCCATTTTGATGAACCTTTCTCCACAAGATTATTTGATTTTTTTCTCCTTTTTAGCAACAAAATCATTTATCTCATTTCCATTCAAATGCATAAGAGGTTTCTTAATATATCGATAAAACTACATTAAGTGCCCATCCTTTTTGCCATATGTGCAAGAGTAAGGATTGGGCATGTTCACTTTATGAGGTTTCATAGAAACAATAACGGGTTTTTAGTTAATTATCATGAACTAAAACCAATACTCATTCAAATGCCTTTTTTCAAAAAGGAGAAATATAGACCGATCTCTAATTATAAACTCCCTCATCTTTCACATATTTAGTCTTATTATAACTATCCATAACAATTGTGTCATCATTGGAAGTACTCTCCTCAAACTTGTTAAAGCCTGATAGATGTAGAATCACAATTAACTTCACATCCACGGGTGATCCCTAAAGACCTCTCAACACTAGGCCCTTACCTAATTCCTAAATAAGACCTCGCGAGAAGAATCGCAATTCTAGTTCCACCAAGGACTTAGTCACATTACTGATAACTGGCGGGCACTGAGTTTTCCATAAAATACCTCATTTATGATGGGAGCCTCATCCCTCCAAAGATAAATATCGCCAACAACCCCTTACTATATCATACCAACCCATATCAGAGAGTCCTAGGCCAAACATCAACCCCTCAACCCCGATAGTCCCCATTTAACAAAAATGGAGGATGAGGACAGATTCACACTACCAAACATCCACCCTTCCAAGAAGGCCATCACCCTCCCTAAAAATCGTCACCGAAAGTAAGGCCACTATTGACCATATGACATTTTCGATCATGATCATACACTTTTTATAAACTAACCACTACAGTTCAAACTTACTCATAGTCACTGAAAACATGCTCGTAAAAGAGTCATGACTCCTCACTCCTCCAGAAAAAAACTAATCACTCGATCGAATGGGAGGAGACGTACGATGAATCTTTCCAAGTCACCAACCATATCTCATTATCAGTACCAATCAAATCGTAAGGATGGAAAGGATTATCCCCTAAGGCAAGCATGTTCTCCATCAAAAATTCAAGAACCAACAATGGTACCTACTCACCCACTATATCTAACACGCTTTCTGCCAAATTTACAAAAAATAGTGGGGGTTATACTTCTACTAGCCATCAAACAAAGTGACTTATAATTAATGCCCCTTGATATCCTAGAACTTTGACATTGATGAGAAAACAAGATAAACAGCTTGTAGAAGAGGATTGAATTACATGGAAATTTGGGAACCATAATCAATTATTATGCGAAGGGAAAAAAATATTCAGGTTCTACAAACACCTCTTGGAAGGCCAAATTGATGGATAATATAAGAAAAATAGTTTATGTCCAACACAAAATCCTTCCAAATGAGAGATGTAATTGATTTATGAAGACCAATAGGACATGTTCGTCCAAATATTGTTCCATACTTGATATAATAGACAACAAAAAATGACCGCTCAAGACAATCATTTAGGAAATAAATCTCGAGTCCTACCTCATTCTACCATCCATATGATACAAAGGGACTCCATAGGAAGTACCGATCCTTCTCCACTAATAAGTTCAAATCCTTGGATAAACCCCACCATAATATACATTGCCTCTGGTAAACTATATCTTACTCTAGAACCTTAAACTTCTAAGCCTAACCAAATTTACATTACCCACTAACCTGAGCTGGGCATTACACACTGCTTCTACCATCTATTGATCGCCGAGGGTAACCCTTTCCCAAGGTCAAGAGATAAGTATGTCCTCAATCTATACATCTAGGAAACAATGATGCAATGGAACTACTTCCTAGGGAAAGGAATTGGATAAAGTATATATCACTTATAAAACCATAATCAGGCTAATATCATACTCTTATAACAAATTACTAAAATGAGTAATCTCAATAAAGTATATATCACTATCAATGCAACCATTAATCCTCCGCGGATATCACTAAAGGTAACCCCGCTATACCAGGGAAAATATTCACATAATAATAACGTCAACGATATATGCACTGAACTCAATAATAAAAATTTAGTGACTCATTCGTGTCACATACAATACGCCTCATCTTCTGAGGGTAAAACTCATACTTCTACCTTGCCAATCGCCCTTAATTCTCAAATGGTCCTTGGACATAACACTCCTGTACAAACAAAACCGAAAATTACAATAACGATTGCCCTTATTAGGCACTATACCCTTCTCCCCTTACTCACTTTGAGAAATTTAACACATGGGGTTTTTAATCTCCCCAAAATACCTCTACACATAATCCACTTATCTCCGTCACACTGACTATGTTAGGGTTGTCCTTCTCTCGGACTTTGGTAGTCTCAACTCAAATGTCTACCTCTGTTGTTCCCTTAGCTTTGATGGCCCTAAGGAACATGCTATTGGCTTTAACAACCCTTACTGAATTCACCATCACTCGGTAAAAATTCATCTATCTGAATCATTTAAATGGGTCTCCCCCTTATGGTGCTTCACTAACACCGTTTCCCATAGTATTAATCTCTATCTAAATTCTCTAACTCTTATAGCTCCCCGCATCAGGAAGTGTTAACATCCATATTGACAAAACGTGACATTGTTACCATCTACATCGACCATCCAAATAGAATTCCCCAGAAGTAAAGTAATTCTTCTTGTAAGTTCATTTACCTTTTAAAGGCCTCTTTTCCATTACACCTACTTCATCCAGTGTAAGGTTTGCTAATTGATTAAATTTATTTTCATAAATTCACCTCTGTTCGACCCTCTTGTGTGAGTTTCGAATGTTCACATCTTATCCTGAATATCCCTGATGAAGGAACTTGTGGTCAAACCATATCTATGCGCCTTCTCTTGATAGAACATTCCACTTCTAAGTTTGTTGGTTGCCTCTCACCATTGTAACTTTGCGCTTCCGAGCCACGAAAAATTTTACCCTAAGTTTTCACTCCTAGTTAGCCACACTCCGACATATGTCCAAGCTTTTGGATATTTTACCTTCGTTGGCTAACACACGCCATTTTCGCATTTCTAGAATTTCCACTGCTGGTTCGCTTTAATGTTTCGTCTGTCTCTTTCCCAATCCAACCTTACTAGGTGAGTCTAATTTGACCCCACTTTCTTCTATAGTGGTACCTGGAAGTCATGTGTTATGCCTTAGCCGTCTTTACCATTCTGGCTTTCCGTGCCATAATAGGGGTGACCTCAACTACAATCATCATTCTTGAATATACCCAATAACCTCAATTGAGCTTTGCCTCCAGTATTGTTCGGCACACGAACACACCCGAATGAAAATAAGATTCACCATCATATACATTATAGGAGGAGAATGAAATATCACCAAAGAAATCAACAATACTAAATATAGGGCTCTATATGAAAGAAAGCTACGCTGGAAGCATAATAAGACGCACAGATCCTAAAGGACACTAGAACCTGATGCTCTGATACCACCTGTGACACCCCGACTAATTAAATATCAGGTAGGTACTCCTTTATTAAATTAATACATAATATCAAGTTGGTTCAGTCTAAGCATCACTATCGAAAACATTTAGTTACTTACTAGCCACCAACTATTTAAAATAGAGAGATACCAAATTTTATTAATTAAGTTAACAATTAACCATGTAATTAAATCATCATTTATCAATTGCATAAACAATCTCATATGAATAACCAACAAAATGAAATAAACTGAGTCTAGAGTAAACACTCCAATAATAATAATACCAGAGTAAATAAAATACCAATACAAGAGTCTGAAGAAATAAATCAATATCTGAAATAAAGAAAGTCTGTATCTACTACCTAAAAATAAGAATGAGCAGCATGCCCTAATTGATCCGAATTACTCTGAAGGAACCAAGCATAAACATGGAGGCATTTACTATCGAGATCTTGTAGCTTCCACAGTAGCTACAGCACGTCCTCAGAATGGCACTCCTATACTTGGCGTCCCTGTGGCTGGGCACCTAAAAGGTTTTACTAAACAAAATAGATTTGGATGCAAACGGGTCAGAGCCCGAGGTGAAAATAATTTAAAACTGAAAGTGTTTAAATTACAATATTAAAGAACACAAATATTAAACATGTTAGTCGCGTGCCTTCACTTCAGATCCTCCACCCCTCAACTATTGTACACGCCTAATGCATACCCTTAACCCATCCTAGTTATGACACTAACTAACTAGTTCGTACTAACACCTGACTTCACAGAGGTAATATAGAGTGTCTATTTATTTTACCCAAATAGGTCAAACTTATCCCACACTCATATTCATTAAAATTACTTAACTCAAGCACTATTTAAATTCTCACATTTTTAACCCATTTAAATAACTTAGTTATTCGCATCAACTAAGCAACAGTGAACAACTCACAAGTACATATAGAAATCACTCTATGTACATATATACATATATGGCACCCCTAGACTAAGATACGGTGCACGCATACTCTGCTATCAAATCTCGGTACATCACCTACCTAAGGATCACGTGTTCCGAATCACTCAGGAACCGTCTCAATACAAATCACACATATTGAAGGCGAACATAGTTCACATACCCATGGGTCACGCACATACCTACGCTACCATGATCAGCTGACTTATCAACTCATAAATAAGTCATTCACAATCTTATGTCCTTAAGGTACCAATCTAAATCCCCCCGAAGGCACACAAAGATAAGATGGTCCTTTTCTAAAAATCAACCTCCCGTGAGATCAAGTATGGTAGGTATGTCATACACACAATAATCCAAATACTAAGTAATCACAAAACTTAGATAATCATCATATTTATATTGGTATACACCAGCCATATATCTTAAGTCTCATATGTATCATAGTGTCATCCCGAATATTCATGTAATATGTTTAGCTCAACAACTCTTGTCGTATAAGTTCGAATACTTAACCCTACCTCATAAGGTTACTATGTCTCCCGCTAGTATCTAAGGTTATTTCAGTAAATAAAGTTACCCTTTTTTCAGTCATTTAACCTTGAGTTATTGTTGGTACAAAATATATTCAGGTTCTCAAAACTTCCCATCGTATCTCACTCATCGGATATTCATAAGTTTATCGGTTAACCTCCAATTAATCTAATATTTTTTCGGGCTTCAAATACACCCTATTGACCTTCCCTAAGTACCAATATGTTCAATCCATCATCACTAAGGAGTTCTAAAGGTTTGAAGTTACTCAATTAATTAAAGGGAAATATTTAACTTTTTTCCAGAGGGGTCGATCGATCAAAGAAAAGGGGTCGATCAATCGATATTCTTCAGTTGATTGCTCGATCGCAGTTATCTGCCCAGAATTTCCTTCAAAGTTACGGGTTATCTAGTTTTACACCTCAAATTCTTCATTACAACGTCCCAAACTCCCAAGTAATTTTACTAATCATTAAGCCAACATATCTACATAAGTTTTAATGTTCAAGAATCATCAAAATATCATTGAACATCGATTTCTTGGATCAAAAGTCATGAATTTCACTACAACCCTAATTCTTCACTATTTCTTCAATAATCATCATAATCCTCAATTTAATTTCGTGATTCTTAACCCTTAATTTATTTTGTTCATCCAGCATTTCCAGAAGATCCACTACATGCAAACATACCCAAAATCAATTATTAAATCTCCAATTTCATATTTTTGTGATTATTCATAAATTGACATCAAACATAAACTATCATGTAAAGTAGCCATAAATTATTGCAAGATAAATCACTTGCCTCTGATTAGAAGTTCTGATCCTTTTATGAGGATAAAGGTTGGTTCTCCTTCTATTCGGTCACAAATTCGGCGATAGTGGTGGTATGTGGTGGTTATGGCCTTAGAAACCCTTGGAACTTCTCCTCTCTTTTCACATTGCCCACTATTTGTTTTTGACAGATAATGGCCCTAAGTTTGGTGGATAAACAAAACCTAATTTTTGTAGGTCACTATTCACCAAAGATAGAAATGAGTATTATACCCTCCCGGGTTGTCGGTTAGGTTTAAAAATGCCCCGGGACCAGAACTAAACCTCCGACTAATATTTTTTGACTATATCGACCCTTTCGGACACGTTGGCAAACTCAAAATGATCATACGGACGACATAAAAATAAATTACTTGTAAATCCATTACATTAGTTCCTGACACGACTGACACGCGCGTCCCAACTTAATTACTGAAACTTCCGTATTTTCAACTCACGACAATTTTAATAAATTTAAATTCATATATTACCATAATTACTCAGTAATATTCAACATGATCATCGTAATCAAATACTAGCTCTCGTCTCGCTAGTTATTTAAATACAAATTAATTTCCAATTAATTATCCCAAATTAATTTAATTAATCCCATAATTAAAAGCAATTTCATTTAATTAATCTCATAATTAAAATCCATAAAAACAAGGGGTATTACAAAGCCCTAAAAAGAAGTATGTAACTTCTTATTCAGCATTACTTTGTAGGTTATTCTTCTTTAGTATTAATTTTAAAAATTTCTATTGTATACTCATTTTATTGATATGACCATGTGATAGACCAAGTATATCATATTCTCATTGATTAACTCATTTGAGTAGTTAAACCATTTACGTATGATTGATTGATATTTTAAATGATGATTTTATGCAATCTTATTATTTCATATGATGCAATTTTACCCGGTTCAATTACAACATACATTATGATAAAGGAATAATCCTTTGTTTTACCCACGACTCTATTATTTGGTCTGTAGGACTCGGATGATTAAGGGCCTAGTTATTTCTACAATATGGAATGCCTGTGATTGACTTAATATGGTTACTTTATCTCCAGTTTTCTTAAATGATTATCTCAAATTTATTTGGATTGAGTTATTGTATATATGGATATTGCCTTAAAGCCTATAAATGGATAATTACGGATTATTGTTTCAGAAACCATCCATAGCTTTTAACCAGTTCTAGCCCTTATATTTCTATCTGTAGAAAATATCATTATATATTTTTATGTCTTTTCACAATCACTGATGTATCTCCAGTGTTATGATACTCTTGATATTACTAATCCTTATTCCGATTATTATGAAAACTATATAGAATAAGAATTATCTACTAGGAATGTTTTTTCTTTTATTTTAGAAATTCTAGACGGACCCAAGTCATAAAGAAGCCAACAATTTCCCCGACCCCATAAATTATAATGTATCATCTCATGTATCTCTTATAATCATTTACTCATGGACAATTGGTAACGGTTCTGGAAAACCCATCTTAATTACATATGTGGCTACCTATAATCTGATGTAACTTCATGTTGTATCTTTACATTTTCCAGTCATATGTCGTATTTTTTCTTTCTTCTCATTTTTAATTTTGTTCTGTAATGTAAGAACAACCCTAGTGTGTGTGTAATGAATAAAGTGCCTCATCACTATAATTAGCATGATGTAAGAACGACCTTTATTATATAAGTTATATTTTATTTCAAGTCTTTTATTTATTACCTAATTCCTTAGACACCCCAAAAACTTGGGATGTGACAACATGATGTTAGAGCGAGCACCGTGTTTATTAGTCAAATTCGTGACTTATTTTTAAAATATAGTTATATTAATTTTCATAACTTCTTTATACTATCTCGATACTAATATTTATGTTACAACCATGAATGCTTGTTTATCTGAACCCGATGGAATCGACCAGGCCCCATTCAGCCAAACCATTCGGGATGAAGCATATAATAAACTATGCAAAACAATCTTTGATATAGATCAAGAGTGGTCAATTGCATCCTCGGATATCAAACATCACTTGTTGAATAGTCAATTGATGGGTGAAGAACAGGCAATGAAGCGGGCTCATCGATTTGTCAAAGATGAAGAATTTCCCAACAAGCAATTCATTTGGTATTAAAATCAAAATAGGCAAATGAACAATGTGCAACTCCCCTAATATTTGCCGATGATTGTGGACCAGAAATACCATATCTAGATGCTACCACTTCATCATTTGGATCAAGTACTGGATGTTATAAAGAAGAATGGGACGAAGAAACCCAGGAAATGCCACAAGTGGAATGAGAATCTTAACCTAGCACAATGATAGTATATAAATAAACTCGTAGGAGTACATATGGCTATAGCATGAGAAAGTAGCCAGAGTCCTACGTTAATGTGGTTACCTCATCCATTTTTCTAGGCCCAAAGAAGTAGCCGGAGTCAGCCCTATTAAGAATAGTTAGTAACAACCAATTATATTCCTAAAATATCTCATAAAATATTCTACGGATAGTGGGTAACATAGGAGTTCCCAACACCCCCACTATTCGAAGTTCACCAGTATATATATTATATCCCTGGACCGGGGCGAAGGGCATATAATAAAAAATACTCCCCTGGAGAAAAGATAAATACAAACTGAGAGCACCATCGTGAACGTAGGGAATTTGCCGAACCACATATATATTGTGTTGTGTGTGATTGTGATTATTTTGATTCGTGTTCTTTTTTTTTCTGGTGATTGCATTTACTTATAATTTGTGTTGATACTATTTGTCACCACAATTGGCGTTGTCTGTTGGAAGCGGGTGTTCTTCCTTTAAGAATGATTTCACCAATAAGAACCCAGAATGTCTAATTACAGCAGTAATGCCCCTCAAGTAGGGGATATTCAGGACCAATCAATCCTTCATAGGGTTAGATCTGAAGTTCGACGCTCAAACCCAAGGCTTCACCCGAAAAGGCAAGCCTCAAAAGAAAGTCAAGGACCAGCTAGATCTACACAAGTCTCCAGGTTGATCGATGTCTATGAGGCCAGGCTCCAAGAGCAGGAGGAGGCTACTCGCAGGAAGGAAGCCAAAAATACTCACCTCAAAAGGAGACTAGAAAAGATGGAGAGAGAACTCCATCATAACATGAGGCAAAGTCACTATCAAACTCCTAGCCCTCAGACGAGTAGATCTTGTAGCCGAAGAAGGAGCCAAAGGCGTGGGTCTCAAAGAATTGAGGGACACATGTCAAATAACGACTGGTCCAAGCAGTAGCAACAAGCTCGCCATTACAGGAGCCCAAGAAGAAAAAATGACGACATACGAAACTTGGTCCGGAGATAGATGGACCAACACCTAGCATATCGGGGTGTGAGATCAATTAGAGAGCTAGCCAACAGAGCTCTCAGGACCTAGATGAAATCCCCCTTTTAAAGGGAAATAGATTAAGAGGAAGCCCCGAAGAAGTTCGCAATGCCTAGGTTCAAGATCTACGATGGAAAGACTAATTCCATCGACCATGTCAGATAATACAGACATGCCATGACCCTTTGGAACCACAAAGATGCACTGGTGTGATGAATTTTTCTGTTGAGCTTGCACGACGTGGCCCAAAAGTGGTTTGAAAAACTCCCCGATAGATCCATTAGGAACTTAGAGTCCCTGGTAGAGCTCTTCATAAATCGCTTCATTACCAGCAACTCCCATTCGAAGAGGATGGATTCTTTGTGGACAATGAAGAAAAAGAACCAATAGATCCTCACATACTACGTGAAGATGTATTAGGAGTTATTTAATGAGGTCTAGGAATGATCGGAGCAGGTTGTTGTTGTATCCTTCAAGATTGGCTTGCCCAACTCCTGCCTCTTACACCAGCCCCGCACTAAGAAGGAGGCCACAACCATCGACGACTTGATGGATCATATTGAAAAATATGCCAAAGTTGAAGATATAACCCATCTCAGCACAGGAGAAAATGGTCACGCCAAGGTTTCCAAGGGAAGCGATAAGAATGAGAGTCAGAAAAAAAGGAGTAAGAATGGGGGCAAGAATGGGAACAAGGGTGATGCCTCGAAGGCATTTCAAGCAGTAAATACAATTTTTAGAGAATCGATCTATAATATTCTGGCAACGATCAAGGATGAACCATTCATCAAGTGGCCCAAGAATATGGGTTGAGACCCTTTCAAGTGGAACAACACACTAAGATGTGATTTCCACAAAGAGGGTGGGCACAAAATCGAGCACTTCAAATCCCTCAAGTCCCACCTTAAAGAGTTAGATCAAGATGGACATTTAAGCGAATTCGTGGAAAAAAAGAAGAGAAGGTAGCTGCCAATGGAGATCAAAGGCCCGATAACGTGCTCGAGGAGGACATTTGAAATGAGTTTCCGGTAATTCATGGGGCGCCTAACTTCAAACAAATTCAAGGAAATACGGCTCAGATGGAATTAAAAAAGATTACAGTAGTAATGCAAGCCTTTTTGATCGATCTAGCAAAAACACAAGTTGGGAAGCATCAGCGAGTAGAAGATGTTGACTACAGTAAGCATATTGTGTTCACAGATGAAGACCTGGTGGGATTGAGAACCCCACATCATGATGTGTTGATAAATACACTCAAGATATCTAACTATGACGTCGACAAGTTGATCATCGACCAAGGTAGCTCATCCGAAGTAATGTATCTCGACCTGTTTAGGAAGTTGAAATTAAGTGTCGCTGACCTATAGGAAGCCACCGTTCCTTCAGTTAGCTTCACTAGAAAAATAACCATCCCCTTGGGAAAGATCGTCCTAACAGTAAGGGAAGGAAACATCTTAAAAATTATCAAATTTTTCATGGTCGATATTAATTCACCCTACCAAGCAATCCTCGGTAGAGGATGGTTGCATGCGATGAAGGTCGTCCCATCTACCTCCCATCATAAGCTCAAATGTGTGACTGAACGAGGAGTGATGGAGATCCATAAAGATCATGAGATGGAAATAAAGTTCTTTATAAGGACCATCCGTCCCAAACCAGAGAAGAAGTTTGAAGCAAGAACGAGGAACAGGAGAGGCTAATGCCCTCCAAATAGCAACAAAAATATAGGAGACCAGGAGTGGAGGAGACCAGGATCTTCCCCTATGAAAGGGTCATCAAGGACATGGAGGAAGTTACAACCACCAACAACTCGAAAGAAAGAAAGTTCTTAATCGGAACCTCACTCACCGACTGTGAAGAGAGGGAGTTGGTCACCCTACTTCGGAGTGACTTAGATGTCTTTACATGGGAGCTTATGAGCTGCCCCTGATTGATCCTAACATCATTTGTCATCTACTACACATCGATCCATCCTTCAAACCAATAGTACAGAAAGCTCAACGAACTGCTCTAGAGAAAGCTAAAGCAGTGGATAACTAAGTTGAAAAATTGCCGGACTTAGGATCCATACAGGAAGTTCAGTTCTCGAAGTGTCTATCCAACCAAGTGGTTGTCCCCAAGAGTAATAGAAAGTGGAAATTCTGCATCGACTTCACCGATCTTAACAAATCATTCCCTAAAGACAACTTCCCCCTCCCAAAGATCAATCAGCTGGTGGATGCCACAGCATCACATGAAACGATGAGCTTCCTAGACGTATACTCCGGATATCAACATATCCCTCTGCATGAGTCGAATCAAGAAAAATTAGCATTTATGACCACAGTTGGATAATATTGATAAAAGGTTATTGCCCTTGGGCTTAAAAATACAGGAGCAACATACCAACATTTGGTCACCAAGATGTTCAAATACCAAATGCGAATCACTATGGAGGTCTATATCGATGACTTGTTCGTCAAGAGCAAGCTCAAAGATGACCACCTCTTTGACCTATCAAGGACATTTGAAATACTTAGGAAATAATGAATGAAGCTTAACGTGAGTAAATGTTACTGCGGTGTCCAGTCAGGAAAATTCCTTCGGTACTTAGTCAGCAAGATAGGTATTGAAGCCAATCCGAACCAAATTGTTGCTATCAATAGGGTGCAGCCACCCCGAATGATAAGAGACATGCAGAAGATCACGGGAATCCTTACTGCCCTAAATTGGTTCATCTCAAAGTCTTCCGACAGGTGCCAACCGTTCTTTCAATTGTTGAAGAAAACCAAGGAGGTGGAGTGGAATGAAGATTGATCGAGGGCGTTGGAAGGGATCAAAGCTTACCTCAGCAAACTGCCTTTGCTCATAATCCCTCAAGATAATGATTACTTATACCTTTAGCTTGAAGTATCTAGTCATGCTGTAAGTTTTGCACTGGTATGCGAAAAAAAGGGGATCCAGTACCCAGTCTATTACGCGAGCAAGATTCTTTTGGATGCCAAACAACGATACCTACCACTAGAAAAACTCACCTTTGCCCTAGTGGTAGCCTCGAGAAAATTAAAATACTATTTCGAAGCCCACTCCATCATTGTACTTACATCCCACCCTCTTAAAGAAATCCTGATGAAAAATACCTTTTAGGTAGACTGTCAAAGTGGTCAGTTGAGCTCGGGCCATTTGACATTCAGTTCCAGCCAAGGACAACCATTAAAGGATAGGTCCTCTTCGATTTCATTACCGAGTTAATAGGAGAGAGGCCTTGCAACCAGCCCCAAGCTAGTCATCAGAATCAAGTTCCCCTATCATCAGGCATCTCGATACTATAGGTTAAGGGAGCCTCTAATTCCAAAGGGGCAGGAGTGGCCATCATGATGGTTACCCTTGAGGATGCGATTCTTGAGCAAGGAATCAAGCTTAGATTTGAAGCCTCAAATAATGAAGTAGAGTATGAGGCACTGATCACGGGCCTATGAAAGTCGCGAAGGCTAGGAACAAAGAGACTCTATGTCTTCGACCAGATATGTGGAAATTTTAATGCAAGAGATGAGAAAACGGCAGCCTATCTCGCCACTATGAAAGGATTGATGGCCAACTTTGAACACATCAGCGTCGAGCAGTTTCCCAGAGGAAAGAATAGCCATGTTGATGCCCTAGAATCCATAAGCTCGACAATCAACTTTGACCTAAAGAGGACAATTCAGATTAATTTCCTTGCCCAACCAAGTATCAACCAGATCAACGAACAGTCGAATGTACAACACATTCTCCAAATCAAGACAGCCCCTAGTTGGATGGATCCCTTAATAGATTATTTGAAGGATGGTTTACTACCAACATATAAGAAGGCCGCTCATCAGATAAGAGTCAAAGTTGCCCGCTTCCACTTATCTCCTGAGGTCAAGTTATACAAGAGATCTTTCACTAGCCCTTACCTCCAATGCATTCATCGAAAGGACGTCGAGCGAGTCATGCATGAACTCCATAAGGTAATCTGTGGGAGTCATATTAGGGGCATGTCTCTAGCTTTCTTAGAAATGAAAGAAGGGTACTGGTGGCCGTTCATGCAGAAAGGCACTAGAATTTATGCTCAAAAGTGGAAAAGGTGTCAACTTCACGCACATATGGTTCACCAACCAGCTAGCGACCTAAAGTCACTTACTATCCCATGGCACTTCACCTAATGGGGTATGGACATCGTGGGCCCTCTACCAACTACAACCGATAATTGCAAATATCTGTTGGTCGTAATAGACTACTTCACCAAATGGATAGAGGCAGAGCCACTGGAAAACATTAGAGATGTAGACATGATAAGATTCATATGGAGGAAAATCATCACTCGCTTTGGGATCCCCAGGAATATCATCACTGACAACAGAACCCAGTTCGAGAGTGGCCTCTTCCAGGATTTCTGCAGCGACCATGAGATTAGGCAATACTTCAGCTCTGTGGCATACCCTTAGAGCAACGGACAGGCTGAGGCTTATAATAAAATAGTGATTGATGGATTAAAAAAGAGTTTAGAGTAAGACAAGGGAGCATGGGTAAATGAACTACCCCACATCCTATGGTCTTACCGCACCACTTGAAGGCGAGCAACTGGAGAGACATCATTTGCACTTACGTATGGGATAAAGGCAATCATCCCTTTGGAAGCTGGCCTCTCGACCATGAGGTCCACTGTGATCGACTAAGGCTAGAACGATGCAGCATTGCTCGCTGAACTTAACTTATCCGAGGAGTGAAGGGAGTTGGATATAGTAAAACTAGGAGCCTATCAGCAATAACTAGAAAAATACTTTAAAAAAATGTTAATCCAAGAACATTCTAGGTTGGGGACTACGTCCTGAGGAAAGTTCTTGGCAGCGTTGTAAAACCATCGGTTGGCAAGCTAGGACCAAACTGGGAGAGACCATTAAAGGTGATAAGAGACGATCTGCAAGGAGGCTATCACTTAGAAATGCTAGAGGTCAGGGCGATACCAAGATCTTGGAATGCAACCAATTTGAAGAAATTCTACTTCTAGATTTGTTTTTTCCTTTTGAACTCAATGTTGAATTTTCAATACTTCTCTGATTAATAAGATTTGTTTGGCGATGGAACTTTATGAAGTGTTGGTTTTTCTCAAACTATATTATAATGTATACACCCTTTCCATGTTACAGGTTCCTTTCTTAACATGCAAAACTAAGATCACGAGAAACTTATTGGCTAAAATAACGGGGTCGATGTGTAATGACCCTCCTCAAGCATTCTTCAATTAACATGAATGACCTCCTAGCTTGCCCCTAGCAATATATGAATCCCTACAGGGGACCCTTAGGCAACATGGCTAACCCAAGTTGGTCGCCAACATTTTCTGGCTCAAAACTCCTACTCGAATAGAATATCCTATACCAGGTGTATCCTCGCCATTGCCTCACATAGGCCTAAGGCAGTGTGACCACACGACCTAAAAGGTAAAGTAAGGCAGAATGGTACACTTAAAGCATACTGGACTGTAGGGATACTCCCTCGACAACTAACTCGGCCTAAGTCATATATAGTCAGCTGGAAGATCCCAAGATAACTGAACAAGAGATTAATAGAGTAAGAAATAATATAACACATGTTTAGTCAAAAAATCGCCAAAAACATAAATATTTTATTACATTATTACATGTACAAAGAGTTACATATACTAAGTAATTCAAACCCTAATGAGGACCAGGTCGCTGAGCGAGGTAGTCATCTACTCGCGCTCTTCGGTAATCATTTGGGTGAGGAGCGAACCCCTCCTCAACTTCGCCTAAACTAGGCTCCAGGAGCTATCTTGGGATCGCATGTCTAGGAACCCAGTGATCATCCCTTATGAATGTGTTCAGCATTAAAGTTGAGGCAGAGATTCCATGCCTATACCAGAGGATAGACTTCCTAGGACTCCATAAGGGCACTGAACCACCCTCTTATAAAAGCTAACTCCTCGACCTCCTTCAACTCCGTTGGAGCATCAGTCCAACCCTGGTCTTATCCATCCGCCCACACCTTCCGAGGACCATTTTTAAACAACTGTCTCAACTTTGTAAAATCTCACTGAAGCCCGACTGCAATCACATAGGCTCGAACAACATCCCATTTTATCTCTGAAATCTCCCCCTAAGAACTGTTGGGAAGGTTTCCAGCTTGCTATATCATTGATGATGAAGAACCTTGGATAAGAAATAGAGATGTGCTCGATGCCTTCTCCTCAAGCGGGCGATCTGTAGCTTCAATGTATCATTATCTTGTTGGAGCATCTCTCCAATTAAGTTGATTTTAGACGCTTCTTTGAGTTTTGTTTTGAGAGCGTTAATCTCTTCTTGAATAGAGGTATGAATCTCACTCATCTCCTAGAGTCTATCTTTTAACTTAGTAACCAACTCAGATTGGTTCTTGTATTCCCGGTTCCTTGCTCAGAGAGACTTGTAAATTCTTATAAAGGCACGATGGACATGGTCACTCACGTTAGTACCAAGGATTTGCCCTAAACGAGAAGTAGTCGGGATATATTCCTCAATATCGATAAGCTACAAATCATACAAGAGTCGAGAATAAATAAATCAGTATATGAAAGGGAACATAATTTCATTTCAATAAAGCAAAAATAGTTAAAGTAAAATTACATCAGCGAGAAAAAAAAAGAAACACGAAATATACAAGGGCCCCTTCAAAAGTCTAGTTGTCAACCTCACTCTGCTTTGAGGTTGTTAGACTCTACCCCTTATCTGCAGTAGCCTTATTTGCACAACCCTTAGATGGAATGACCACCAGTCCTTGATCGATAGGAGCATCAGCAGTAGTGGTGGGAATAGCTAGAACACCTTTATTGGTAGTAGTAGGAGGCACGCCCTCTACATCAGGTTTCGGGATAGGGTCATGATCATCAAAGAGAGGAGAATTAAAATCCACCTCAGTAGTGAGCAAAGCCCTATCCTAACCTTTCCTGAAGTTGAAACGGCTAATGTAGCCGATCTGACCCTCAGCATCCTCCTATGCTGCGATCCACCTAACATTGTAAAAACTCTCCTTGATGGTGGTGGCTTCAGACTCCAGCTTCTTCGTCTTCTCGATAAGCTCTTTATTCTCCTTAACCATCGCCATCTTGCTCATGCAGACTAAGTCATAGGACTGCCTCATCTCCTTCAGTTCTTTAGATGTTTCCCCTTTTTCTTTGTTAGCTTCAACTAAGGCAAGGTCATAAGATTTCTGAGCAGCACTAGAAAGTTTTACACTCGCCTCTAGCTCTGCATTCCTCCTCGCCAGCTCGTCACGGCTGCGATAGAGGATGGTAAAATCAAACAAAAACTGTAAAGAAGTAAGAAAACATTAGCGAATAAGGTATGGAAAAGAAAATTGCAAGATTAAAGAAGTAAAAATAAACTTACCGAGGCTAGCCCCTGACTCGCCTTTAGGGATAACAGGTCGGTCCCTATGCTTGATGACCTCTTGTGATCTGCTAGTAAAACTGCTCTCTCAAGCACTGCTGGAGCCAGATGAGGAGCGAGAGCGATAGAAACCCCCTCAGTTAAAGCAAACACGTGTACCATGGACTGTATCTTTTTTATCCTCGCTTCTTCTATCCTCCTTTCTTCTTATATCTCCTTCTTCTCCATATTGACCCTCTTCCTCTCTTCCTCTTTCTTCCTCTCTTCCTCCTTCTTTCTCTCTCTCTCTCTCTCTCACCAATGCCTCCTTTTTTTTCTTTATCTCCCTTTCATGAGCCATAGTTTGGGAGCCACTGGCAGTATCCCCACTCCCATATTTCTGTCTCATCCACCTGTGAGCCAGAGAACTATTGTCCTCATCATTATCCCGGATCAAAATCTTCCTAGAGGGAGCCATAGTCTCCTCACTGGAACTTTTCGAATTCTTGGAACTCTATATATTCTCTGAACTCTCCTCCGAACTGGAAGATCCCTCACCACTAGAACTTTCCTCATTAGAATCACCTCAGCTCCACCTCTGTCACACCCTACACTGCCTTCACCAAAGCTACTCTCATCCTCGTCTAATTGAATTGGCTCAGCCGCAACCTCTTCTAGGATATTAAGGTGAGGAATGTTATCCACAGGTCAGGAAATGAAGCTGGTTCCTATGCTCTTGTACCCTAAAAGAAAATAAGTTGATCACGGATGCTCATCGTCAGCAAGAGATTCCCTTATCTTCTAAGCTTTTATCATCTCAACAACTCGGATTTCATGGAGAGCAGGTTCCAAGTTCTTCGTCTTTGCAAAAAAAGGAAAACGGATGACATAAGAGAAAAAGTACACTAACAGAAAAGAAATAAGCAAAATAAGAAAAATATCTACATATGTACTCCTCCCTATAAAAGGGAATAGTAGTTCCCCCGTACCTATCCCCCCAGTCTGGGGAGGGAACTTTCACTTCTTGGCAATGAAGCCTTCGTGCCAATAATCCTTATGGGAATAAGGTATATTGACTACCAACACCCTGTCAGGACTCCTAACTTTCAGATAAATGATACCAGAGTTCGTTCGAGAAAAGGTATAACAATAACAGATTTCAGTAAGACCTAAATTGGTGCCATAAAGGTGATTGATCCTATGAACACTGTTAATAATTTTCCAAACATTTGGATAACATTGGGGAGGAACTATGTAGAAATAACTAAAGAAGTGTAAAAACAAGTGATTTGGGGGAAAGGTTAGACCCCCTTGAGACAATAGGAGAACATGAATCCAATGCCCATCCGTAATGTCTCGAACATTGTGAGGAATAGGGGAACATTCAATGCCCACCCAGTTGGGGATGTTGTAGAAATCCCTAAACTCGTTTATTGATATATTACCTCTTTTTCCATAAATAAACCCTAGCAATTATATAAAAGAAATTTCAATATAAAGGAAAGGAGTAGAAGTTAGGAAGACTTACGAAGTAAGAATCAGCTTGAGATGACGCGAGGCCACAAGTAAGGAAGATGGAAATATAAGGAAAAGGTCCAAGCCGAATGGTGAGACCTAGAAGTAAGAAGACACAGTAAGAAGCAAAAGATGTCTCGAGAGTGCGAAATTTGTTAAGCGATGTTAGAAATTGCTCCTTCAAACAGTTTTAAACCCTCTCAATGATTACGCATGGAGAAAAAAAGTAGATATACTACCTAAATCTCTTAGTAAGAGACGTTTCACTCCCCAAAGCTTCACTCAATTCACAAAAATGCCATTAGAGCTATTATTTAAAATTATTGAGGCTAAATTATGACCCAAATTTTTTTTACGGCCAATTGTAGGTACCTCGTCCATTTTTGTAGGCCCAAAGAAGTAGTCGGACTGAGCCCTATTGAGAATAGGAAGTGTTCGGCCCAAACTCCAAATCCTCAAACGCAGTTAGTTAGTAACAACCCATCCAGTTCCTAAAATCTTTCATGAGATATTCGAGGGATAGTGGACTAATGTGGGAGTGCCCAAAACCCCCACTCTTAGAAGTTCACCTATATATATATTATATCCCTCGCTCGGGGAAAATGGAATGTAACCAAAAAAGCTCCACTAGAGAAAAGGGAAATACAAACTGGGAGCACCACCGTGGACATAGGTAATTTGCCGAACCACGTATATCTTGTGTTGTGTGTGATTGTGATTATTCTGATTCGTATTCTTTATTATTCAGGTTATCGCATTTACTTATAATTTGTGTTGATATTATTTGTCACCACAATTAACTACTAATATGATAATTATTGTAACCTAAGTAGGTTAATTTTGAAAACTAGTGTATTAGGAAAAAATTCTGATATTTTGTATGCTTAGGGACCATTTGTACTTGTTCAAAAATGGCCAATAACATAACTAAGTTTACTATAACTCACTCTTGTTATATTTTAAGCTTTAATTCTCGACTTATTCATATTGTACGGTAAGAACATATAACGTACACGTGACACCACCAACCGCATCACAATCAGGAACGACTCAAACAAATCCATCCATAACTATGGACAATATATCCTAGTGTTTTCAAGAACTCACGTTGTTAAACGAAGTGCGTCATAATCTTTTGCATATGCCAAGAGAAGAAGTCGCAGCCGAAACTCAAAAGATGAATGCTTTCAAAGAGTTTTTGGGCCAACGACCCCCATCATTTCATTGGAAACCTGGAGAGTCCGAAGTCAAATGATGGTTTCGATCGACATTAAAAGTATTAATGGAGTAGATATATCACCAAAACTTTGGATAGGCTTAGCCAATTATTGTTCAAATGTGAAGTCGATCACTTGTGGAAATCAATGAAATGTACCCAGAATATTGAGAATTTAACCTGTCCAAAATTTGAGGACATATTCTTCAAAAATTACTTTTTGGAATCCTTGCATGATTAACGAACTGGGGAATTTATGGGGCTGCAATAATAAAATATGACCGTGGCATAATAGAAGACAACATTCACAGAACTTTCTTGTTACACCAAGGAGTATATAGACATGATTATTAAGAAGTTAAAACATTTTGACATTGGACTAAAAGACTATATATATACCTCTCTTATTCCCTAACCATAGACACCACATTCTAGGACCCCCTCTCCTTAGGTCCCTAACATCTCCCCATTTCACTACAAAACCTAGGTCGTACTCTCAGTATCGATCTAGAGGTCATCGGGATCTCCCGGGCCCCATTTGACTTCGATCAACTCTATCGTCATAGTGAAAGCTCAATTAATCTTTGAATGGCACTGAATCCCCTTTTCAAAGATCCGCCTAACGGTTCGGACGAACAGACCATTTTACTATCAAAAAGGGATTTGAAGGTCATCAGGAGCTCCCGGACCCCGATTTGACACCAATAAAATTCATTGTCATAGAGAAATCTCTTTTTATCCTCTAAATGAACTAAAACCCCTTTCTAACGGTCTACCCCATGCATGAAATGGCATAATCGTTTAGACGAATGATCCGTTTCCCTCAAAAACTGATTCGAAAGCCATCGGGCGCTCTTGGGCTATATTTGATGAAGTTCAACTCTTCATCTCGAATGTGACTGAATGAACATTGTAAGGTCACGTAGTACCCTTTCCAATGATCCACCTCGTGCACGAATCAACCTCACTGTACAGACAAACGACTCGTTTTACTCCAAAAGGTCATCGGGTGATTCCGAGCCCTAGGTAACCAAAGTCCACTCTCTGAACTGAGTGAAGCTATTTGTATTGTCGATGTACCTCAGGTAACCTTTCCAATGGTCAGCCTCGTGTGCAATTTTGATGTACGGATTGGATGAGCAATCGATTACTATTCGATGATCTCCATTCCAAAGGACCGTGGAGCGCTTTCGAGCCACGTTTGGCCGAACATCAACCCCTAGAATCGGGGGCGGCCCCAAGGAAACTTGAAGGTATCTGAATTACCTTTATAACTGTATTCCCCATGCACGATTTGGGTTTACTTTTTGCGTTTAATGACCATTTTTACTAAAAAATATGCACAAGACTGTCGATTGGAAGGTCCATTTCCCTACCTATCGACAATGTGTCTAGGGTTACCTACCGATTAATAGGGATAGGTTTATAACGATCAACAACCCCTACCCTATAATTAGAGGTATGAGCTTCCTCTGAAGGCACACCTCATATCCATTAATATTAGTGATCTCAGCAACATTCTCTTGTAATCAACGAAGTTTCCTTGTGTGAAATTCCTTTCCATATCTCAATCCCATCATTTTCATACCCAATTTAGAAAAATCTCATTCTCTCTCATCCAACATTCATCTCAACATTAAAAGGATCTCCTCAAGGATCAAGATCAAGCCTCGGACCTCTAAACAAGGTTTGAAAATCCTTCTCTCTCTATTTAAATTCTTTATTTTTGCATTAATTATATAAATTCTTAATCTAGATTTTATTTTCGTTCATACGCATTAATACCTCATACTTTATTAGTTATATTGCACATACTCTCTATAAAAAAACTCAAAATAAAGAAAAGGAGGGTTTCACCTATAAATTCCAACGGGATTATCCACCAAAAATTCTCAAAACTAAAAATACATTTTTGCTTACTCACATATAATAAATTTCCATTTGAATCTATGGTATAAACCTCACCCACATGTCGCATGTGAACTACGTGGACTTTGATGCCTTTATAGGCTTCATAAGCATTTTGGGTTAAAACCCGAGATTTGAGTCCAATTTTCCAATTTCTCAATGTTCCATGTTTTCACATTTTTATCCCTTTCATCTATACATTATTTTAATATATATTATATTTGTTATCCATATTGAAATGTCATCTAACATATATTATCGTTCCATTATAACGATCAATATCTCGATAAATGGATACATCATATTTTTAGATAGTATTTTGGAAACATTACTATGGATGACCTCACTTTATCTCTTTCATGATATGAGTTGGGTGATTCCGATCTCCATTTATACATACAGGCACACACACTTCCCGAAAAAATTAAGGAAAATAATAACACAAGCCCATGAGAGAACGAAAGGGCGGGATGGGTGCCTTACACCTTCTTGTTCAGTAACTTAGTCCCCGAACCTCTAAGCTATTGGTATCGCAAGCATTAGTTTGCCATTGATGCCGCTCTCGCGAGGAGACGACATGTTCTTTTTCCTGTTTTATGCAAAATAGATTGGCGACTCCATCTTTTTACTTCACCTCACATTGACGACGGTCGAAGAGCTCCTAGAGAACGAGGGCACAATACATCCTCCCCCATTTTCCCACCGCCAGGAAGGGAGAGATAGGGATGGCCACAATGGAAACTCTATTGGGGAGTTCTTAAGAGGGCCAAACTTTGTTTACATGGGTGTTATTATTTTCTTCTTGTGTACGTATGCACCTACCTGTATGTTCCTCTCATAATATTTTTTATACATATCTAACTCATGCTTATATCACTACTCACTCACACACTTGTAGATGCTCTGCATGTACACTTCACACTACTTACACATAGGATCACATATATCCACATGTTGCACACACCCCTTAGAATATCAATGCTTAGGTGTCACTAAACACACCTTCACTTATCACACACATATATATATCCATGCTTACTCACACTTGTCACACACCATTATTAATTGCTCCATTCATAGGTTCACTACCACACACTTACTCATCTATATTGACACATCACTCATTCTGGTCTATCCATGCTTGGTGTAATACTCATGTTATGTGCTAGATTTACTTTTTACTTGTACATTCTTCCCCACTAGTATAGTGATCATGCTATATAAAATACTCTCTCCATAATATACTAATAAAGAATAATGCATTTTTCATAGTACATCACAAAAGAGCATGGCTATTGACCAGATTTTGTCCCGTAACTAGCGGGTCACTTTGTGATGGGCACTGGTCCGGTAGGTCGCAGTTAGACGAATCAATATGACACTCTCCTTACATTTATCAAGTACCTTTGATGTACATCGAATAGTTCCCCCCGTATCATACCGCTTGACCAAAGTCATCATGGGAGGTATATCGCAGGGAACTCATTCACGTACGTTGAGTATATCGAATTCTCTCACACGTACTGTCCCCATGAGGTATATAGTGAAGCAATTCATGTAAGCTCAGGTATAACAAATTTCTTGTCCACACATGCTGATTGTCCTCATAACAAATACATATATTGTGGAAGTCATGCCAAGGGGGGACCCTTCTAATTAACCCAACAACTGCATACCCTCATATAGGCATTAAACCTAGGGAACTCTCATTTAGTTTACTGGTTACTACCCAAAACTCTGCCAAAATAATGGGTCGGCATGCCGCCCAAGTTTTCGAGTGATTTCATCTTTTTCAAAATGAGAGCCTATCCGTGATCCTGGCAACAAGTCAAACCATGTTTTACATATTTTCAAACCCACTTTTCCAAGGCTCGAATCCCGTTCGACATTTCTTCTTGCATTTAGATAAACCTAATACTAGTGAGAAAATAATAATGATATTAATAATGATGTTGAGACCCTTTTTCATTTTCCTCTTTCTTTACCAAAGTGTCAAAAATATTTTTCCCCTCTTTTGTCAAAATACCCAGAAACATTTTATCCTCATTTTTCTAAAAAAGTCAAAAACATTTTACTCCCTTTTCAATAATAAAAAGCTTTTTCCCTCTTTTATTTCTAAAACAAATTCGAATCATTTTCCTTCTTAAGTCGATCGCAGATCAGACTCTTGGTCTGGCTCCCTATTGGCTTCGATCTTCCATCGAACTGCCTCGAATATATGTCAATACTCCCGCTACTTCCTTCGAGTATAGAATTCACTTTCACCACTTTCCATGGAGAATACAGACCCGCACCCGAATGCGCAACCTAATTTGATGAGTGTTCTAGCCCTACTTACTACCAAGACTGACAACCTTCAAACTGAGGTTCATGGGATGCAGTGAAATTGTCTCCCTATTCCCAAAGAGCTTGAGCTACTGTTCCTTAGGTCCATGGTTTCATCCGCACTTGAGCCTATTTGGGTCCCGAGAGAATATTAGCATGCTCCATATGCTTATCTTACCAATGGGCCACCGCCAACTCAGCTCCCTATGCTAAATCATACCCAAATAGGTGCTAATCTTCTCGTGGTCATTGATTCAAAGGAATAAGAGTTGAACAAGGTCAAGGAAGACCTTAAGATATTAACCATGATGTTTGACCAGTACGAATCTCAAGGAACTACAACTATATTTCTCCCTATCCTAAAGCAAGGATGTAAGAAAAGTCCAAGATGCCTAATATTGAGAAGTTTGGGGAAGTGGTTCCCCAATTGTTCATCTCTAAAGTTACCACCGAGCCATGACTCTCTTAGGTGCCTCTAAGGAAATAATGGACTGAATGTTCCAATAGACTTTGAAAGAAAACTCTCTCCATTGGTTCCTATCCCTCAAAGAATCCAAAATTCACAGTTGGGAGGATATTGCCCGTGAATTCATGTGCCAATACAAGTATAATGAGAGTTAAAGGTTACCCGCCATGATTTTGAACTTCTCAAACATAATCCCTAGGAAACTGTTAGCAATTTCATATCAAGATGGAGAGATAAAGCGACCACCATGAACAACTGGCCTTCCAAAGAGGAATAAGTCAGCATTATGAACAAGAACTTCTTACCAAATATTTGAGAAACAATGGGAGGATAGTATTACCCTCATTTTTTAGACCTCTAGGAAGAAGGAGTGGAGATTGAAAAAAGTCTTGCCAAGATAGAAGTTGACCCGAAGAAAGTATCCGAACAGTTCACTCCCATAAAGTATGATATGCCTGTCAATACTGTAGTTTCAACCATCAATAATATTTCTCATCCTGCCACTTAATGAGCACCCGAAAGCCACCCTAACCCATACAAAAAGGAATACACCGATCTTCACGTTTCCCTTTCCAAAGTTTACCATGCCCCTTTAAGACAAAATCTTATTTAGCCATTGGGCCCTCTTCCATTACCAAACCTACTTCCCAAGAATTTCAAATATGATCCCATTGTGATTTCAATTAAAATTCTTGTCACACCACTGACCAGTGTTTTCATCTTAAAAATGTAATCCAAGGCCCAATTGACTGGGATATCATCGCCCCACCAGCCAATCCTAAACCAAACACTAACCAAAATCCACTCCCAAATCAAAAAAATTATATCTTCCTAGAATAAGACCCGAAATTTGATCCATCTACTCAGATTGTACCTAATAAATCTCCCATCACACCCATATATTCCCCTAAATCCCTCAAAGTTTGACCATTTTTTCTCCTACATCCTACCTGTTTTGCCGATTAGACTTTGTAATTCTTTACTAGACCATGCATATTCATACTCATTTTGGAAGGAAAGATATGGAATTAGTAGTAGTATTGAACTAGCTTCTAGAGTTCGGGCTGAAATTGCCCTAAAAAATGACCACTGACTTCCATAGATTTATTAGATTATTCTTGGAATATCGAAAGTGGAATTGAGAGTCAAATAGTTGGGTGGTACCTACCAATGAAGTAAACTTAAATGATGTCGTACAGATAATGGAAGACTTATTCCCACATACCGGTGGAATTTTCAGTTTGTTCAAGCTACTTAATGCTTAAAACTACAAGGTCACCCGGTCCTTTCGCTTTTACATCTCCCCATTGAGTGGGAGGATCTATACGAAGAGGTTGTTTAAGTTATAGAATGTATTAACTTCGCATAGAAGGAAGATGTCGTTACCATCGGATGGGAGGATGAATTCGATAGTCCAGATGAAGAGTAAAACCGAGAAAAGATTAACCCAATAGTGAGTATATGTGGAATGATATCATTTGAGGGCCTTCTAGGAAAAAATCAATAAGGTGGCTGAACAACCTGAGATAGATGACAAAATGGAGTTTTTATTTCTCCGCTCTTCTGTGAACCATATGACTAGGTCAGGGAGGCATTACATGGTTTTGAACTCGCAATCAGTGCCGATCGACAAGGGAAAAGGTGTTGAAAAACTTCCTACACCAGAAATAACCCTCGAGGAGAGCAAGATGCTCAATCAATTGAAGCAAACTCGGGCTAACATCACCCTATGAGGACTCTTTATATATTCTCAATCACATCGAAATTCCTTGATTGAAATACTTATCGAGCTCATAGTCCCTCCTTTCAGAATGCTAGAAGAAGCAGTGAATCGTGTCGGATCTCTAACCTCTACTATAATGTTCTCCTTCTTCGAAGAGGAAATCCCTAAGTTTGGTCCAATTCATAACTATGCTCTCAATATCTCCGTTAAAGTCATGCGAAAAAATGTTCCACTTTTTCTTGTTGACAATGGATCAACACCTAATGTTTATTGGTTAATAACCCTCAATTGTTTGGGATTGAAAGTAAGAGACCTTGATTCAACTTGTACCACAGTGAGTGCCTGTGATAATACTCGTTGGGAGGTAATGGGATCCATAAATCATACAATAGAAGTTGGACCTTTAAATCCCATTACTGAATTCCATGTTATTGAGATCCCATCTTATTTCAACCTATTTCTCGGATGATCATAGCTCCATAGTATCAAGGGTGTGCCTTCCTCCCTCCATTAGACACTGAAGTTTTTTGCTAATGGGCAAGTCATCACCATCTTGGGTGGCGATGATAATACACTGAATGCAAGCACTAGTAATTCGCTACTAAATATAAAGTATGGGGTAAATGATAAGCTTTTGTTAGTTTTCTGAGTCGAACCACTTCCACTCCCAATATGGGATGATTTTAAAGATGGATTTTGTCAAGAACACAACTATAATGGAAATGTTAATGTGATTCATATGTTCAAGAACATGAACTTCATTACTGGATTGGGGCTGGGAGGACGACAATAGAGAATACTATAACCTATAGTGTTGAAGAAGGTCTTTCCTCCTTGTGGTCTAGGTTACCAACCCTCAATAAAGGAACTCAACATGCTCCGCCAACCTTGGTTGAAGAGAAGGCTAGAAAGTACTAAGACTATCTTAGGGGATTATTTGAACTGAAGATTCATTAAAGAGGGTAAAGATTTACCCATTTTTGGAATTCTCAAACCGTGCTATGATCATGTGGACAAGAAAATGAAACCAGGAATGAAGATCTTTTTCCAAGACAGCTACTCATGGGTCGAAAGTTCCCAGCATCATGTGCAACCACTCATTGAGAAGACTATAGCTACTACCAGAGATTCCTAGGGAACTGACTCTGAAGATTCATTCAACTTATAGACACTAGGGATGACACTTTACATGATCCACTTAAGTGCTACATCATCGGATCCATCCCGTATGATCGAAGCTACTGGTGCACCTCTCCTTAACTGGAATGCTATACTAGTTCCACCCGCTGAAATGCAACCTAACCTTGATGTTTATATTATTTACTCTTCTTTTGTTTATCCTCTCTATTCTGATCACAATGTAATCGAGACCTCCTTCAACGAGGTTCTCAATGCTAATTTTCACAAGAATGAAATAAATGAATATTTTGATCATCTTGTTGTGCCTTACACTAACTGTCTTGATTCTAATCAAACTCTTGATGATGATGATTTTGAAAATGAATAATTCTTAACTGATCTTAATAAGGTTAATAACAAACAAAATAACCACATTCAAATCAATGAAAATGAAACTGTTGTTATTAATCTCGATTTTAGTAGCAAATTGCTTGAGATTAGGATAAGGTCTACCCTTGACGACTAAGAGCGCGCCCAGTTTGAGAAATTACTAAAGGAATTTGTGGAAGTCTTTGAATGGTCCTATGATGACATGCCCAACATTTATGCCGAGATAGCTCAGCACGAGATTCCAATGATCCTAGAATGCAAATCGATCAAATAAAAAATGCGTAAGGTCCGCACCGAATGATCACTCAAGTCTAAGGAAGAAGTGGTGAAATAGTTGAATGTAGGCCTCATTCGAGTGATTGAATATCCCACAAGGCTAGACAATATTGTACTTATGCCAAAATCTAGTGGAAAGGTTCGCATGTGTGCCGATTACTGAGATTTGAACAAGGCCACCCTGAAAATGATTATCCTTTACCCAATATCGACATGATTATAAATAATTCAGCCAGTCATTCTCTTACGTCATTCGTTGAAGATTTTTCAGATACATTCAGATCAAGATGCACCCAGATCATCAAGAGAAAATTGCATTCTTCACCCTCAGGGGAACTTTCTATTACACCGTTATGCCATTTGGTATAAAAACTGTAGGGGCTACCTACTAGATGGATGCCAAAACTATCTTGCATGATCTAATACACAAAGAATTTGAGGTCTTTGTGGAACATATGATCATCAAGTCTAAGACTAGGGAAGGTCATGTTCCCTCTCTTTGAAAGTTTTTCGAGTGACGAAGGTGATACCAGATGTAACTTGACCTATAGAAATTTGTTTTTGGCATTAAAAAAGGAAAGATATTGGGATTCATGGTTAGAAAAAAAGGTATTAAAGATGATCCTGCCAAATTAAAAGTTATACATGAAATGCGACCACCCCAAATAGTGAAGGAAGTTCGAGGATTCTTGGGAAAATTATAGTATATCAGCCGGTTCATCAGCCAGTTAACTTCCATTTATGAGACCATATTCAAACTCCTTCAATAGGATTCCACCAAGGTATTGGAATGAAGTTGTTCAAAAAACCTTTGATTGAATCAAGCAATATTTAACCCGACCTCCAGTACTTATGCTACCACAACCTCGTCTACCCCTACTTCTATACGTGATCGTAACATACAGTGCAATGGGGGATTTATTAGCCAAATACCTTCAAGAATTCGACAAATATAGGGCCATATACTACACCAGTCATAAGTTGGTCGGGTCTGAAGTTAACTACACTACCTTACAGAAAGCATGTGTCGCCCTCGTCTAGGTCACCCCAAAATAACAGCATTATATGCTCTATTTTCCCATGAGACTTGTATCCCTAATGGATCCTATCAAATACCATCTCAAGAAACCTACTTTATCTAGTCTAATGGCCCGATGGTTGATGCTATTAGTCGAATTTGATATTGTGTATGTCACACAAAAATCCATGAAAGGGAGAACCATCTCTGACTACCTTGCTTACTTCCCTACGGAAGAAGTCAATGTTTGGATTTCCAAATTCCCGAATAAAAAATATACTTTGTACCTCCTCAGAAGACCTCTGACGAAAAAAATGTTCTTTGGCGGTGCCACCAACTATAAAGGATATGGCATTGGGATACTCTTAATCGCGCCTGATGACTCTCACACTCCCATTGCTATCAATCTAGATTTTCCCTGCACTAAGAACATGACCGAATACGAGGCATGCAGGTTGGGCCTCAAAGTTACTCTCAAGAAAGTAATTCTAAGCCTAAATGTCTATGGGGATTCAACCGTCATCATCGATCAAGTCCTCAAAAGATGAAAAATCAAAGATAAGAAACTCTTACCCTTCCACGCCCACCAAGAAGAGCTAGCCTCCTAATTACAAGATATCACATTCCATCACATGCTACAAGCAAATAACAACTTAGCCGATGCCCTTATTGCCGTATCCTCCATGGTCAACATGCCCGAAGGAATAACAATGGCCCCCTTTCTAGTCTAAAAGCCGATTAAACCAACCCACTACTACCATATTGAGCTGGTCACATAAAAAGATCCTGATATAGACGATTACTAGTACTATGATATTCGGTGTCTCCTTAAGCATGGTAGGTATCCCTAAGATTCTAATAAGAAATACCGAGAAACCCTTCATAAACTGGATGCCTAGTACATCGTCTGTGATAAAAGGTTGTTCAAGAGAAACTTCTATGGAACCCACATACACTGCATCACAGGGGCTGACATTGAAGAGATGATGTAGAAAATCCATTGCGGGGAATGCAGACCACACATGAATGGCCATATGCTTGACAAGAAAATAATCCAATGAGGTTAATGTTGGACTACCATAATTGAAGATTACATGGCATATGTTCGAAGATGTCTTAAACGCCAACATTTTATAACCGCCAACACTTGCCTCCATGAGAATTATACAACATGACCTCTCGTTGACCATTTTTTACATGGGGCATCGATATCATAGGGAAAGTTACACCTGAGGCCTCTAACGCAAATGAGGTCATCTTAATTCCCATTGATTACTTCACTAAATAGGTCGAAGACGATTCATATGCAATTTTCAATACTAAAAAGGTGGAAAAGTTCATCCAAAAAAATATCATCTTCTAATATGGGGTCCTACATGAGCTAATATCAAATGATGGGTTGCATTTCGAAGTAGAAGTCACGAAATTAGTGGATGAGTATGGGATTCGAAGAAAAAAAATCTTATCCCTAACGACTCAAACCAACGGTGTAGTTGAAATTGCTAATAAGAACCTCAAAGCAATCATCAAGAAGATGGCTGAGAGTTGTCAAGATTGGGCCGATTGAATCCCTTATGCCCTCTGGGGCTACTGCACTTCAGTTCGAGCATCTAATGGGGCTACCCCTTACTATTTGGTATACGGAATGGAAGCATTCCTACACGTTGAACTACAAATCCCTTCATTGCATGTTATTCTTAAAAGAAAAGTTAGTGAGGGAGACTAGCATCAGAGCCATCTTGACAATTTTTCACTCTTGGAAGAAAGGAGACTGGAAGCTCTATATCATATACAAGGGTACAATTTCCGAATAGCACTATCATTCAATAAGAGAGTCAAGGATCATGGTGTTCGAGAAGGGGATTTATCCTTTAAACAAATCACAGAGTCCATCTCGGACTCCAAAGGGAAATTCAAGCCCAATTGGAGAGGCCCCTATATAATGAAGAAAATCCTATATGGTCGTTCCTCTGTGCTCACCGACCTCGATAGAGAAGATATGGACTGTTTAGTCAACCTATACCATCTTAAGAATTTCTACCCTTAGTCCGAAATCTTGGCAAGCTACAACTATTCTCACCTCCGTTATATTCTAAAAACAATTCGTCATTTCCCTCCACTCAGAACTACAAGGGGCCTGATCCTCTAAAAACCTTTTTACTTACACAAATAAAACTCAAAAAAATTTCAAAACCCCCAAGGTATGTAGGAATCTCATACGCTTTACATGGGCACTACCCCCCTTCTTTTTTCACAAAATGATATTATTTTCTTATCCCCGGGAACAACAATTCATTTTATCATTTACATGAACAAAACGATTATACTCATCAAGAGGCACAATAATATAATTAAAATCTTCTTTATTCCATTAATTTCGGTACGATTACACGAAATATCAGCGTGGGGAGTCAAATAACTTCCCCCGCCAAACGGACTATCATAATATAAAATTAAAAACCAAACTATTTATAAATTTCCAAAATTTATTTCCAACAAATAGACACATAATAATCCTAAAAGCTTCATGATAACACTAAAAAGACCAGCTTCACTAAAAGTCCCTACGTACAGCTGACAGAAGAACCAACCCCATCATCATCAACATCTTGGGGTTCCTCAAATTCTCCTTCTTGGATGGAATACCGAAGGCACTACAAGTAATGGTAAGCCTGGGCCATCCTAGGGAAAACTACAACACCTCCTTCCATGGTGTCAAACATGGCAAGACACCTATTCCCTGCCTCTTAGGCCAACTTGTTAACCACTACCCTTATCCACAGCCATTTCATGAAGTCCGCAGAATCATGCCAAACTCTACCAATAGATTGGGAAGGATGGGTTGATGATCGACGAATCTCCCATAGAGAGCCCAATTGCATGCGCATGCCTTCCGTTAAATCTTCCAAAGGAAAGAAGTCCATAACATGGGAAGGCATGATCTGTTCCAATCAAAATTGACGCAGGAGTCTCTAGGGAAAGTAGGAAGAGATCTGTTGGAGTACAACCAACTGAATGTACTGGTATTACCCCACTTCTAGAATAGGCTACAACTCCCCCCACTAGGGTACCGACCAATGCAAACATCAAGCCCTGTGCTTTATAATCCAATTTTCCTAGTTCTTAAAATTCGGGCTAAAACTAATGAAGTAGCGAGTGAAAAAAATTGGCACAACTGCTAAAGGATATTCAGGGTGGATTGCCAAACGGAATCTCTAGGATAGCCACATAAACAACTTAATCGAGATCCCTCTGAAAACTTTGAATAACTTTCCCGCCAAGAATCTTGACCATTCAGGGTCTCTATCAGTATTCTCGCCTCAGGATTACGATGGTATGACATTACATAGTGATAGAAACAAGAATGGGGTCCACTAACAAGTCCCCGATCACCAATAATAAATTTGAAAGTAAGCCAAAGGTAAAGACTCCAGTATATCCTGCATCACCAACGTCCTGCAAATGCACGGAGTACAACATAAGTGGGAAAGAAATAATCCTCCTAGTAACCAATGCCCGAGTCGCTAAGGATGAAATATGGCAAAAATAATGCCTCAGGGGACCAAGATAATTCAGGCATGGCCGCTTTAACGTTGGGATTTACCCTTAGTATAGAAGAGAACTCCTTGTAAGTAGGGAAGACTTCATCGAATCCAAAATGAAAGACATGATCCTTAGGGTACCAAAATTGTACCTCTATTTTTAGCATGTTCCAGTCAAGGAGTCAGTTACACCATAAAGAAACCTGATGCAGGTTAAAGGCATTATAGTCTACATTATATGAGCACATAACCTCTAAATTCTCGAGATAGAAGGCAAATTTAGCACTAATGGGAAGAGACGTATTAGAAATGACAAGACAAGAAGCAAGAAATAAGCAAAAGAAAAGAAATTTGGATGGATGAAGAAAGAACTCAACCATTAGCCCTTTTTATACTTGAAAAACTTTCCTAGAGAGAAGGCTCCTACAAACTACGGATGAAACTCTACCCCATCAAGGGCAAAGTAGTTAAAGAAGGTCTAATTAATCCTTGGGGTGATTAGACTGGACTTCCCTAGGTAGGAGAAGGGGTATGACGATTGGCATCCCCCCTTTTTAGAAAATTCTCTTTTTCCTTCCTTGTCAAAATACAAAATCCAAAATTTATTTTTATTTTTGAAGTCCGGCCATTTCCGCTTATTTTTATTTATCCTTTATCAAAAAAAGTTCATTTCCTTATAATTTATTATAATAGTTTTTACGGTCTCAACAGTAAAGTAAAAAGTACATTAAGTCATTAAAGAAAAGATAAATTAATAAAAAACCCATTTCATTCCATATGAATATATATATGTGCTTCATTTCATTTGTCTTGTAGAAACAAAATAGAACAATAGCGGGACTCAGCCCGAAACCCCACAAAAAACATTATCTCTCAATCACCTTCTCTTTCTTTCTCTTTATCTCTCTCTGTAAGACCCCTCATCAATACGGTGTACGCGCTTTCCCCAGTGACGAGCTAAAGATCCTCCGCAACCTGATTCAGACCCCTCCCTAGACGATGCAGATTGCACCAAGTATGAAGGAACGATGATCAAATCCCTAATATGAGCCGTCACAAAAACCACCCAATCTCGGATGTCTCTTAGCTAGGTACTCGACCCCCGAACGTGCTGCTAGAAAAATAAAAAAAGAGCAAATTAGTCAGTGTGAGGAAAAAGAGGAAATCAAAAAGAGAAAAGTCAAAGAAATGAAAGGTATACCTCTAGATGAAGGTCATCCTCTGTCATCCCCTATACCTACGGGCTCATCGCATTAGGGCAATGTATCATACACACTGATCTTCCCTCGGGCCATCTGATGTTATAGGAGGGAGGAGCCTACCGCATAAACGGAACCTCTTAGGTCATCGTCGCTGCTGATATCGACGCACTACCTACACTGTGGGCAGACCCCACTAGCCGACTCATTCCCCTACTATAAAACTCTAGAAGAAGAGGCATAACATCGTATATGATGGCTGATATCAACCAACTCGACACAAAATACAGATAATCGTAGGTACTCATCGTGTCGATCTACGATGAGTAAGGCTCGTCGACCATCACTGTGACCCTCACCTACTCTGGCATTCCCTCACCTGCCTCATGTATCTTCTGGGTATCGCAGGTCGCACCATGACCTAATCTTCTTCCACCTGTTGGACTACTTTCTCCCTCAAATACTAGCAGTAGCCGAACTCATGCTCCAACAATCGACGCTATTGTGCTTAGCCCTTGGTCATCCCCGTGTGCTTGATGGTCATCCCCCAAGGATCGAAGGTCACCTATAAGATCCCCAGTGGAAAATTAATATATGAAAAAGACATAAAAAATAGTTTCAACAGGAAAGAATAAATTACCCAATCACTCTTTAAGCCATTTAAGACCCAACGCACCGCCGCTAGTGAAAGAGACTGCCTCAACTACCGGTTGGACATACGCCACCGATACATCGAGAAGAAATCCCCAACCGACTCATCATTAAAACCTATCAACTGGGCATTAAACCCAATCACCTCATAGAATCATATATGCAAAAGGACAAGGGTCATCAATTAGAAGGAAGCAATCAAGGAATCAAAAATAAAATGCATAAAGGAAAAATTCATAAATGAAAAATGCAAGAAAATGAATACCTCCAAAAAATATGTGGTTCCAATAAAGGTCTACTAGCAGCACCGATTGAATGCATCCAAAGATGAATGAATAGTCACCAAAGTAAGGATCCCTCGATGAAAAATAGGGATATTCTAAAATACCCTCAAATAAGGCAAAAAACACAAGGGGACGATGTCACCACTACCACCAAAATCCCTTTGAACAAGAAAAGAATAAATAAAATGAACATCTACTGCACCTGCAGCCCACTGGTCTCATCAATCTTCTGACTCAACAAAGACTCCTTTAGAAGAGCGAGACGGATGGAGTCCCCTGAAACTATCCACCTAACATTACCCATCATCGCCTCCATCACCGTTGGTATCACCTATAAAGTTTGATCCACCTCTATCTGAGCCCCCTCACAATTTAACCCCAGCAGTTGCTGTACATTGATGGGAATCACCGTAATCTCCCTAAAACTGAAATTCATGGTGTGGGTAGTATCCCACACCTCTTTCCCAAGGCACAAAGAACATCCGTCGAATGATGGGTATTATCCAATTCAGACGCTAAACTACCAAAGTGAGCTAATGAAACAACCTAACGTACCACTGAAGGAAGGTTCTCCCAGACATTCGTGAACCCCATTGTCCCTTAGGAATGCAGGGTCGACATCGATATATCAGTCTATCAAAGAAAAAGGAAAAACCCTTGTCAAATTTTAGAAAAATATAATGAAATAAAAAGGGAAATACCAAAAGTCATTAACACTTACATAACCACTAGGGTTGACCACCCAAGATGATCAATGGTATGTAGGCTCACACAGAAGAGTCCGCTCGTCCGTAACTGTCTCAAAAAAATCAAAGACATTCTCATTGCCCAAGACTATGGGCACCCTGGCCAGCCATTCCAAATGCGCCGAGTCGTCAACACTCAACCACTCCATGTGGACTGCACTAGTTTAAAAAATTTCCATTTCCTAGTCTTAGAAAAGAAAATAATGATAGAATAGTTTGCAAAAAATCAAGGTAGTAGATAGAAGATCTTAAAGCAGTGTAAAATTAAGAAATCTCGCCTTTTTTTATAGGAGGCTAGGGGTCATGCCGATCGGCAGTCCTCGACCGCATAACGATCAAAAATGTCCCCTCACTTGCCCAAGGTAGTCCAACAGATTATGCCATTGGTTGCACCCCTTACACGCTTCCAGTCGGCACCTCCCATAAATTTCGTACAAAACATCCTGCCATAAAATCTAGAAAATTCCTCGAAAAATTGCTAAAATTGCCCGATAAATTTTGGAACTTTTTTCACGAAGAAATCATTTTTAAGGCTCTCAATTCCCAATCGAATTAATAACACATTTTCTCCCCCAGCTTAAACCGCACAATTCCTTAATGAAATCCTATAATTATTTCCCCAGAAAAATTCTCAATTCCAACTCCCCCAATGGAACTTTAAACTCTAGTAATTTCTCTAAGGGACATAACATAAATCAAAAAATTCCCCCAAGAGGGCTACATTCAATCCTCGGATAAATATCTTTTCCACAGAGGAGTCTGCAAATTTTCACAGGAAAATTATACCCCAAACATCTACTTAAGGTCATCAAAATTGACCTCCACCCACATAATTGGTCACTTCTACTTAAGGTCCTCAGAATTAACCTCTACCCTCATAATTGGTCACTCTACGTAAGGCCCACAGAATTGGCTTCGACCCTTAGAATTAGTCGTTGTCACTTAAGGTCCTTAGAAATGAATTCGACCCTAAGAATTAGTCTCTCTCCTCTCAAAGTCCTCAGAAATTACCTCGACCCTCATAATTGATTATTCTACTTAAGGACCTCAGAATTGGATTCAACCCTCAAAATTGGTCGCTCTCACTCAAGGTCCTCAGAATTAACCTCGACCCTAAGAATTGGTTGTTCCCCAATCAAGGTCCTCTGAATTGACCTCGACCCTTAGAATTGGTCATCCTTACTTAAGCACTCAGAATTATCTTTGACCCTCAGAATTGGTCACCTCTACTTAAGGTCCTCAGAATTGACCTCGACCAGTAGAACTGGTCACTCCCACTTAAAGCCCTCATAATTGTCTGAAATCCTCATAATTCGTCATTTCTACTCAAGGCCCTCATAATTGGCCTCGACTCGCATAATTGGTCACTCCCACTTAAGGCCCTCATAATTGACCTCAGCCCTCAGAATTGATCGCTTCTACTTAAGGTCCTCATAATTTACCTCGAACCTCAAAATTTGTCGCTTTTACTTAAGGTCCTCAGAATTGACCTTGCCCCACAGAATTGTCTATCCAGAACATTACCTCTACCCTCAAAATTGGTCTCTCCACCTTAAAGCCCTCAGAATCAACTTTGACCCTCAGAATTGGTCACTCTCAACTAAGCTCCTCATAATTAACCATAGAGATCCCATATTAAAGCCCTTAGAATTGGATTCGACCATAAGAATAGGTCATTCCCTACCCTAGGTCCTCATAATCGACCTCGACCCATAGAATTGTACATCCCCAGCATTACCTTAGGCAATCAGAATCAGCCTCGGCCTTCTAAATTGATTATCCTCATCCTTCTAGGTCCACGGATTCGACCTCCTTCCCAAAAATCATATGGTGTCTGTTCGACAACTTTCACTTACTCCAAGCTCACCCGTAGAGGGTCTCTATATACACCACATTCTAGGATCCCCTAAGTCTCTCTTTAGGTCCCTAAAACCTCCCTATTTTAATACAAAACCTAGGTTGTACTCCGAGTGCCGATCTAAAAGCCATCAGGTGCTCCTAAGCCCTGATTGACTCTGATCAAGTCTATTATTAAAGAGAAAGATCAGTGAATCTTTGAATGGCTCTGAATCCCCTTTCTAATGGGTCACCCTATGCGTAAATAGGCAAAACGGTTTGGACGAATCGATTATTTTACTACCAAAAATTGATCTAGAGGTCATCGGGCACTCCCCGATATTTCTTTGACCCCGATCAAATCCATCGTCAGAGAGAAAGGTCTTTGGATCCTCGAAGGTCACTAAAACCCCTTTCAATGGTCCACTCTATGCATAAAATGACATAATCGTTTCGGACAAACGATCCATTTTCCCCCAAAAACTTATCCGAAGGCTACCGAGCTCTCCTGGGATCCGTTTGACCAAGGTCAACTCTTCATCTCAGATGATAATGAATGAATCATTTAAGGTAACTGAATACCCTTTCAAATGGTCCACCCTATATGGAAATTAACATTACAGTATGAACGAATGACCACTTTTACTCCGAAAGGTCATCGGGCACTTCCAAGCCCCACTTGATTAAAGTCAACTCTCCAAATTGAGAAAAGCTCTTTGTATTATTGAATTATCTCACATAACCTTTCCAATGGTCCATCCTATGGTCAATTCTAACTTAGGAATTGGACGAATGATCCATTACCATTTGACAATCTCCTGTCCAAAGGACTGATGGGGGATTCTGAGCCCTGTTTGACTCAAAGGCAACTCCTAGACCCGGGGGAGACCTAAAGGACTCTTGAAAGTATCGAAATTAAATATATAAAGGTATGCCCCTTGTGCAATTTTGATTTAGTTATTGCATTCTAAGACCGTGTTTCTAGAAAAATCTGCACGAGACTGTCGATTGGAAAGTCTATTTCCCTGCCTATCGGGAGTGTGTCTAGGGTTACTTGCCAATTAGATGGTCCAGGGCTATGCTGATAATCACCCCTACCATCTAAATAGAGGCCATTGTCTCACTCTTAAGGCACACCTCAGATCCATCAATATTAGTGATCTTAGCAACATTCTCTTACAATCAACGAAGTTTCCTTGGGTGAAATTCCTTTCCATCTTTCATTCCCATCATTTTCATTCCAAATTTAGAAAAATATCATTCTCTCTCGTCCAACAGTCATCTCAACATTCAAGGGATCTCATCAAGGATAAAAATTAAGCCTAAATCCTTCAAAGAAGGTCGTAAAATCCTTCTCTCTCTTTAAATTCTTTATTTTCGCAATAATTACTTAAATTCTTAATCTAGATTTTACTTTAGTTCATCCACATTAATACCTCATCCTTTATTAGTTATATTGCACATACTCTATTTTCTATTAAAGACCACAAAGAAAGAAAAAGAGGGTTACACCTATAAATTCCCACGGGATTATCCACCAAAGTTTCTCAAACCTAAAAATACATATTCTACTCACTCACATAAAATAAATTCCCGTTCAAATTTATGGGATAAACCCCACCCTTATGTCACATGCAAACTACATGGACTTTGATGCCTTTATAGTCTACGTAGGTGTTTTGGGTTAAAACCCTAGATTCGAGTCCAATTTTCCAATTTTTCCAATTTTCCCATTTTTCACATTTGCATCCCTTTCATATATACATTATTTTAATACATATTATATTTTTGTTCCATATTGTCATTTCATCTAACATATATTATCATTCCATCATAATAATCAATATCTCGATAAAATCATACATCGTATTTTGTAGATAGTATTTTGGGAAAATTCCTATGGACGACCTCACTGTATCTCTTTCTTGCTATGAGTTGGGCGATTTAGATCTCCATTCATATATACACGCACACTCACTTCATGAAGAAATTAAGGAAAATAGTAACTCAATCCCATGAGAGACCGAAAAGGCACAATGAGTGCATAATACCTTCCCATTCCATAGCTTAGCCCCCAAACCTCTCAACTAATAGTTTTGTAAGTATCAGTTTGTCTTTTATTCCGCTCTCTCCAGGAGGAGACATGTTCTTTTCATGTCTTATGAAAAATAGGATAGCGACTTCGTATTTTAACATCACCTCACATCAACGACAGCCTAAGCACTCCTAGAGAAAGAGGGCGCGAGACCTTCTCCCCCATTTTTTCCCCATCGGGAAGGGAGAGGTAGGGATGGCCACACTTTCAAATTTTTGAGTTTGGTAAAATGATAGAGGTAGAAATTCTCATTGTAAATAACCCAACCCCAAGTGTAAGTTCTCGAAACATTTCCCCAATTTCTCGAAAAAACTTCAATAATCATTCATCGAACATTCCAATCAATAATCTTCCTACATTCAAAAATAATGAGGGTCGGTCATACAGTCAAATCATCATAGAAATAGTGATTCCATAATTCATTTACATGAGTATAATGCTCCTGGACACATTAGACGCCAATGTCCCAAGCTTCCTAAATCCAATTTTAACCAAAGACCGGGCATGAATTCCAGAACGAAAATCGAACCCCAGTGACCTTTACGGGAACCCCCATCTCTTTGAGGAAAAGAAATGTATAATTCAACCGAAGGAATTTCAACAACAAAGAACCAATACTAGGTAATATAACCCAAGTCCAAACTTTTTCTCTTCTGACAAATCCAATAGTCATGGCGTTATTGAAGGTAATATGTCTATTAATAATCGTACGATTAATATACTAATTGATTCAAGATTAACTCATTCGTTTAATATTTCTACATTTATGATTTTAGAAAATCTTACTCCCTTATCTTAAATTATCTAAAAGCCATAAGTATGCCTATCGGTAAAATCGCAAAAACACATCAGGTTTGCAAAAATTATGAAGTAAAACTTTATGTAGGTACTATTTTCATTGACTTAGTAGTTTAAGTTATAGTAGGATTCGATATCATCATTGATATAGATTCATTGTCAAGAAACAATGCCTACATTAATTGTTACTCAACGAAGGTGATTTCTAGAAATTCCCAAACCAGGAAGTGTGATTTCTAGGGGTAACGTTAAGGGAATACTTCTGAAATATCTTCATAATCGCTTTCAATTATTGATGATTATGAAGTTGTATTTCCCAAAGAATACTCGGTATTTCTACAGCTAGGGAAATCGAGTTTGCAATCAACCTTTCCGGGAAACTTCTCCTATTTCTATTCCACCGTAGAGACTTCCCCCTTTAAACTACGAGAACTTAGAACTCAATTATATGAATTACTAGCCAAAACATTTATTTGACCAAGTATGTCACCATGGTAAGCCCCAGTTCTATTTGTGAAAAATAAAGAAGGATCCTTTAGATTATGTATTGATTACCATAGATTAAATCAGGTTACCATTAAGAATAAATATATGTTACCTATGATTGGTGATTTATTTGATCAATTACGATGAGCAAGGGTATTTTCATGGATCCACTTACGATCAGGGGTATTATCAGCTATGAGTAAAAGCGAAAGACATATGGAAACCAATATTCAGAACTCAGTATATACATTTGGAATTTTTAATAATGTATTTCAGACTTACTAAGTCTCCAACAACATTGATGGACTTAACGCACCAAGTATTCCAATAATTTTTTAACCAATTCATAATTTATTCATTAAAGATATCTTAAAATATTCACAAAATGAGTTGGATTACGAAACTCGTCTACAGATAGTAATAAAAACATTGAGAAATCATCTATTGTATGCTGAGAAAAATAAATTCCACTTTTTGATGAAACAAGTAAAGTCTCTTGGACATGTTATTACGAAACTCGGAATCAAGGTGGATTCAGTAAAAACAGTCGCTGTTATTGAATTGCCTCAACCCACTATTGTAACATAAGTTCGTATTTTTCTCAACTTATCCAGATAGTATCGAAGATTTATGGAAGGATTCTCCATCATTGAATTACCTCTCATGAAGCTAACTCGAGAAGATGTATGCTTCAATTGGAATCAGGAATGTACCCAATCATTTCATACTTTGAAGAAAATCGTAACTACTACCGCCATACTCACTACACCATCTAGAGATGGCATTTACGATGTATACAATGATGATTTTTACATCGTTTAGGTTGTGTACTCATGTTGTTAGGGAAGGTAGTAGAATATGGATCATGACAATTAAAAATTCGTGAGAGTAATTACCTAGTTAACGACCTAGAATTAGCCTTAATAGTCTTTGCATTAAAGATTTAGCGATGTAACCTGTACGGAGCATAATTCCAACTCTTTTTCGATACAAAAATTTTAAGTACATATTTACCTTAAAAGATCTGAATTGTAGATAACGACGTTAAATTTAATTTCGGGAATATTATAAGTTCATATTACAATACCATACATGCAAGGGTAATGTAGTAGCAAATGCCCTATGTCATAAACTTAGTGGATGATCAGCCAGAATGGTTGCTTACCACACTATAACTACTCTTGATCACTACAATCTTCAATGAGATACCCATATTATTGTTTGGAAACATCATAACTTATCTATTATTGTAGAAAAGGATAATTGATCATCAATTAATGGATGATTTCCTTAACTCCCAGTGCTATAAAATTTAAATGGGAAAAACCAGTAAAGATTGGATATATCATCATGCAAATGGAATACGATTCAGAAACTGAATATGTGTACCTTCTAACTCCATGTCAAAAGAAGAACTCTTGTAAGAAGGTAATCACTCCAATTTCATCATACATCCAGGCAACACCAAGATGTACCATGATCATAAAAGGCATTATTGGTGGACAGGAATGAAGAAGCACATTAGAACTTTTATTACCTAACGTCTAACCTGCAACAAGTTAAAGTCGAACACCAACACCCAAGTGTATTATTACAACCTCTTATAATTCCAACCCGAAAATAGGATAATTTTACCATGGATTTTATGAGTGGACTACACCCAACAAATCAAGGATATAACTCAACTTGGTTAATGTTACCATGGATAAACAAAGGTGATATAAATCAAGGATAATGTTACCATGGATTTTATCAGTGGATTAAATTGGCACATTTTCTAAAGTACGCACTATCGATTCATTTCAGAAACTTAGTAGCCTGTATATCTTGGAAATCATTAGATTACACATATCACCTTTGCCTATCATATCTGATCGTGACCTACGATTTGCAGGACACTTTTGGAAAGATTTATAAGAACCATGGGTACCAAGTTACTTCTTAGCACTACAATCCATCCTCAGATAGACGAATAATCCGAATGCTTAATTCAAACACTCAAAGATATATTATGAGCATACACACTAGATTTCACAGGAAACTAGAGCAATCATTTAGCTTTAGCTGAATTTTCTTGTAATAATAACTAGCAAGTCGGTATCTAAGCTTCTCTATATGAAGAACTGTATAGAAGACCATGTCATTCTCCAGAATGAATCAGTGGAAAATTACATTTTTAGACCCAAAATAATAGAAAAAACTGTCGAGAAAATATGTTTGATTAGGGAAAAGGTACATGAAGCCCAAGGTAGATAGAAAAGATGCGTAGATCACTGTAGGCAACCTTTAGATTTCAAGAAGGAGATAAAGGTTTCTTAAAACTTTCACCCAGGAAGGTAATCATAACATTTAAAAGAAAAGGAAAACCTGTGCCAAGATATATCAGACCTCTTACCATTATCGAACATATTGGATGAGTAGCCAATCGATTAACTTTACCCCCAGACATATTGCAAATTCACAACATGTTTTATTTCTCTTAACTTTGAATGTATAATCCTGATTCAAATCACATCATTTTATGGGAATGACTTTTTATCCAACCTAATCATAATTTTGAAGAAAGGCCTCTTCAAATTTGGAAACGAAAGATCAAATTCTTAGCACTAGAACCATACCTTAGTTCAAATTCTCTTGGGACATCACGGAGCTTGAGAAGCTACTTGGGACCTTAGGGATCTTATAAAATAATAATATCCTGAATTATTCGAAGGTAATTTTGAGGACAAATTTTTTTTTAGTAGGAATAATTGTCAGGTCCGTAAAATGACAACTTTTCTAGGTTTCGACACTACATGTATATATGCATAATTTTAGATACTTAATAACCTTTACCCTATTAAAAAATTCTTGAAACTAAAAATCTTGAATATTAATTAGAAGAACCTTATATAAACCTAAATTAGAAAGTAACCCTAAAGTTTTTATTTGACTTTTGAACTTTCTAAATGAGTTATAAACCCCAAATTTTTTCCATAATTAACTTCATAACCACATCAAATTACAAACCAGAACTTAACATTAATCCACTAAGTTCTGCAAATTACACAAGAGACCCCAATGTAAAATAATGAAAATAAACTTAAAACTAAAAACAAAATTTCCAAGGACCAAAACCTAAACTCCTATTCTTATCCTCATTATCGAAGCTGGTGAGAATGACACCAGACAACTAATAGAGCTAATGGGAGACAAGGTAAGACATGTTTTCATGTGTACTCCAAATTATTTAAAAGATATCTCCCATTAAACCAGCTCAAACTTTAACTGTTTTCGAACAATCATTGAATCAATAGTATAAAAACCAACCCAAATTTTTTCCATTTTCAAGTGTCCTATATTTTATGCATATAGCTTAGTTCTTTTAATTTTACTTAGTTTTTGTAGTAGTTTAGGATCCATTTATGCTTTTACATGATTTACTTCATGTAGAAATACATAGATAAAGGTCAATTTTTAAAACATACCATGAAAGCTTGAGCTTTAATGGTTAATTTTTTTGTTCTTGGCTTTGAACTAATTTTGAAATGCGAATAATTGTTCTTAGACATGTAGGAACTCAACCATAATCTTTCATTTTATTATAATATAACTGCATATCTCCAAATTGAATTTTCTTATTTTGGCAGTAAAAATTTCAAAGTTCAAATTCTCTGTCTATACTATGAATTCAAACCTCAAACAAAAATCATTTTGTTCCAAATTCACAGAGTAAAAGAACTATATTACCGCCATGGTAAAAATTTTACAAAAACTCTACGAATGTAGAACTGGAAATTTCAAAGTTTTACAGTTTTTAAAAAGAGGCTACATTTCACCTCAAGTCATCAAAGTTATATTTTTGAATTCTTTTTGAAAAATTAGGAAGAATTTCTTGTGAGTCATCTAAAACAACATTTTTTAATAGATTTAGACGAAGTTCAAAGTCTATAACCCTAAAGTCAAAATTACGAAGGTTAAAGATGAAGTGTATCACACGTGCAGGAGTAGAGTGAAATCCAACACGTGATAAATTTGACTGAGCACATAAGGGCGATGTCTAATCCAAAATTTCTGAGATTTTTTTCAAAAAAATATTTTATTATTGTTGTCAAAATGGTATATTATAACACGTTGTTTTGTTAACCAGAAAGTCAATTCAAAGAAACGACCAAACATGAATTTTATAACTTTAAATTAATTTTACATTTAAACCCCTAAAGATTTTCAATTTTTGAATTTTAGTCCCAAACTTTTTTTACCTATTTTTGAAACCCTTAGGAGCAAAAAAGTACATTTCAACTAAACTAGAAAACTTAAGAAAGTATAAGAACTAAATTCAAACTTTATTTATATAATAAACCCTCGAAAATTATTTATACGCGATATAGCTTTTTGTTATATCACAATTTATTTAAAGACCCAGCCTTAGTCAAATATTTTTTTCTTATTTCAAAGTTTCACCGACCCCTACCCTAAACCAACATAACATATTTTGAAAGACCTAAAATCAAGTAGGCGATTTCTTAATCAATATTACGTTGTAGGTTATTATTACTCAGTATTAATTTCACAAAATGCTATTATATACGCCTTTTATTGATATCACCATGTGATAGACCCATTATATCTTATTATCATTGATGCACCTATTTGAGTAATTCAACCATTTACGTATGATTGATTCAAACTTTAAATGCTGATTTGATGCAATTATATTATTTTAAATGGTGCAGTTTTACCCGGTTCAATTATAACACACATTATGACCAAGGAATAATCTTTCGGTATACCCACAATTGTATTATTTGGCATATAGGAATTAAATGATTGAGTTCCTAGTTATTTCTTCCATATGGAATGTCTATGATCGATTTATCATGGTTACTTTATATCTAGTTATCTGGATTGATTACCTCTAATTTATTTGGATTGAGTTGTTGTAGTTATGATTGTTTCCATATATACTTATGGGTTATATGTTAAGAAACCATTAACAAAAGTTAACCAGTTTTAGTGTAGATATTTCGATCTGTACAAAATATCTTCTATATTTTTATGCCATCTCACACCCACTGATGAATCTCCATTATTATGATACTCTTGATATTACTATTACTTATTCTGATTATTTTGAAAAATGTATAGAATAATAATTATCTACTTGGTAATTTTTATTTATATTTTTGAATTTCTAGATGGACCTAAGAAATGAAGAAGGCAACAATTTCCCCAACCCCACAAATCATAACGCGTTTTCTCGTGTATCTCTACCAATCATTTATGAATGGAAAATCAAAAGCGGTTTCAAAAAACTCGTCATAATTTCCTATGTTGGTAATTATAAGCTTATTTAACTTCATGTTGTAGCATCATGTTGTTACTTCACGTTGTACTAGTTATACTTCACGTTGTACTAGTTATATGTTGTATTTTTTCGTTCTTTTCATTTTTCAGTTTCCTTATGTAATGTAAAAACATCCCCAATATGCGTGTAATGAATAAAGTGCCTCGTAACTATTACTAGCATGATGCAATAATGAACTTTATTATCTTGGTTATATTTTATTTCAAGTCTTTTATGTATTACCTACTTCCCCAGACACCTCAAAAACCCGAGATGTGACATAAAGGATAGAGAAATTAGGAAGTCTACTTCGAGGGGCCCTCAAATAAAAGTGGATTTGGCATCAAAATTCTCCTCACCTCTCCCAATTCACGATGTCTCTCCACTATTGTCAAACTCGCCTATGAATGGTGACTTGGATGAGTACGAGGCTTGCATCACAGGTATCAAAATCACATAGGAAATGGGAATTGCCAACCTGAAAGCCTATGGAGATTCAGGCCAGGTAATGAGTCAAATCATAGGCAAATGAAAATTTTGGGGCAACAAACTACAACCATGTTGTGCTTACTAAAAGGACGTAGGTTTACAATTCAAACATCTCGAATTTGACTTCATCCCAATGGATAAAAACAATTTCTCATATGCAGTTTCCACCCCAGCCTCTATGGTGGATATGCCAAATGAACTATAAAAATCACATTTACTGTAAGGAGCCAGAGCACCCCTTCCTATTGATTTGAGTTTGATGCCATCGAGGAGACAAAAATAGGACCAATAATATGGTATTAGGACATATGGAACTTGATCAAAAAGAACCATTACCCACCTGATGCCTCTAATAGGGATTAATTCACCTTGAGATGATTGGTAGTACAATTCATCATCTTTGGGTGACAACTCTTGAAAAGAGGGTTTGATTGAGTAAACAAATGTTGCATGATCATGAACAAAATGCATAGTGGTGAATGTACCCCATAAATGAGCTGACAGGACCTCGCCAAAAAAAATCCTCAAACAGTCGTAGTGCTGAACTACGATGAAAAAGGATTGCACAAACTATGTCAAGAGGTGCTTAAAATTTCAATTGAATGGACCATGGTGGAATTTACCTCCGTGAAAACTTTACTCCGTGAAATCAACCAGAACTTTCTCCACCTAGGGGATAGACATCAATGGGAAGATAACTCCTAAGGCCTCCACTAGCTACAAATTTATCCTTGTCGCCGTCGACTATTTCACCAAATGGGTCGAAGAAAAATATTACACAGTGTTAAATGCTAGAAAATGGTGAAATTCATACGTCGAAGGATCATTTGTCATTTTAGCGTACACATTGAGATAGTGTCGACACCGAGCCTTACTTTAAGAAAGAAGTTTTAAACCTTCTATAATAATATGGGATTACTTACTAAATGTCATCTCCATACAAATTGTAAAAAAATGGAACAGTTGAAGTTCATAATAAAAATGTTGAAAGTATTATTAACAAGATGACTAAGACTTATGTGATTTGTCAGACAAACTCCTATATGACCTCTAGGCCTACTGAGTTACAGAGAAAAACATAATAGGGGCCACCCCTACTCTTTAGTTTATGTCATGGAGAAAGTCCTACCCATAGAAGTTGTGATACCATCCTTATATGTCATGCTGAAAGTAAAGTGGCCTAAACCGAATGGGTCTACACCCATTACAATGAACTAGCTCTCCCCGATGAGATGAGACTAAATGTCGATTATCACAATCAGTCCAGCAACATATCACCTTGGCATTCAATAAGTGAAACATACAAGAGGTCAACCTTATCTTAAGAAAGAATCTCAAACATGCCCAGAGTACCAGAGGAAAATTTTCACCCAATTGGGGAGAACTCTACCTCATCACTAAAATAAACTTCGATAGTGGGACTACCTTAGTTGATCTCGATGATGCCACATTTTCCAAAACCTTCATTCTTTATCGAATAACAAAATTATTTCCTTAAACCTACTTGTTGTGAAAAGGAAATGAACAATTTAACACATAAACTATCGATCGTAATGGTCAGGGAATACTATGCAAACCCATACACATTCCCAGCTTTACATAAACAATCCCACGTGTGCCACCAACCTTTCACATGAAGTTTACTAAAATACTTTAATTCCCTAACATTTCAATTCGAGAGAACTATGTAGACCTAATTCTCCGTTATATTTTTGTCGTAGACATTTAATATAAATACCTTATTGTCTTTGAATAGTAGATACATAGGTAACTCAAGATATCACTGGGGACCTATTCTAAATAAACACGAAAATTGACCATTTATGGGAAAACCCTACTTATGGCCATTGTGCCTTCAATTCACAAGAACTAAAGTGGTCAAAATAAACCAAGCATTGAAAAATAAAATTGTGCTCTAAGGCATGTTAAAGTCTACAGGGTCATCCTTACTTAAGAAACATCAAAAAAGGCTGATGTTATAAAAGAAATTGTCATAAGAAGCCTAAATGGGAAAATGCAATACACCCTCATTCCCAAAAATGTCCACTCTTCAAATCACCCCACATCTCGGGATAGATCATCAACAGGAAGACTTATTAAGGACTCCCCACAAACTGGAAACTTATTGGGGACAAGGAACGACACTTTGATTCCAAAGCTACTTTAATAGGATCTTGCCCGATCACAAAACAAAGAAAAGGAAAATTCCTCCCCTCACCACTCTGACGTCAGTATATACAAGGAACTCACTATCAAAAAGACGAAAAGCCATCGCTCTCCAAAAGAAAAGTCTCAAAAATGCGGGGAACCTTTTCCCATGTGTAGATGTCTTTTTAATTATAATGTGTCAGCCCCATTTTAATAAAGGAGCTTGGACTCACTTTTTTCCTCTCTCTCTCTCTCTCTCTCTCTCTCTCTCTCTATATATATATATATATATATCACTTCTTATTTTATTAATTTTTTCTCCTATGTATATGTGTCACCCCCATTTTAATAATAGAGATTAGGTTCATTCTATCCATATGCTTAATGAAAGAGTATGCGCTTGCGTTCAAATAAGAAATTAAATAATCAAACTCAGTTCAACCCAAATAAACCCTAAACAAGCAACAAGGTATGATTGAAATAATATGACATCATGCAATAGATATTCAAACACACACATGTGAGGAAAAATCCCCCAAAGGGGAAAAACCATTTATTTTTATTATAATATTGTAACATACAATTTTGAATTACAATGAAAAATACAGTGACACAGAATTACCCGCAGGTGTCGGATCTATAGTCGGCGGCTGGAAGTTTCCCTTTTCGAGAGAGCATCAATGAAGAAGAAGAACGGTCTTCTCCACAAGAGTATGAACAAAACAGTGTTTGTGTTCTAGGGTTTCAAAACGATTCACAAATGATTTGGAAATTTGTGTGAATCAAAACTTGAGTTTTGGTAATTCACAAAGGTGAAGACTTTGAGTTTATGAACTCTGAAAATCGTGTGTAGAAGTCTTGCTGAACCAACTCCCCATAGTGGGTTTATAAAAGAAGTCCTGGCCCTAAAAGATATCAGCACGATCTGCTCGAATAAATCCCAAGCGAACCGATCCGGATCTGAGGCGGATCGGACCGAGGTCGGACCAATTCATTTTTGAAATTAGTCTCTTCGGTTCGCATTCGGTCCGGGGTCTAATGGCTTCGAGCAAGGCGGATCGGTCTGGTACAGGGGCAGACCGATTTGGAGGCGAATCGATTCTTTTTTATTATGGGCAGACCGGTCCGACTGCTAAACAAAAACTAATTCCTTTATTCTTTGATATTCCGATCCGTTGATGACGATATGATCTTGACTTTCTTCAACGGTGTAACAGCGAATGACATATAGCTTGATAATGGACAAAAATGTCCTTACAAATCTCCCCCTATGTCTATGCGGTACAAATATAAAAACAAACCTCCGAATTATCAATTCTCAAAAACTGCCTATACAAATCTACCCTTCCATTAACCCAAAACTGAAAAGGTACAAATGAATAAGACAGCATCGTTTGCTCTTCGACTTTTCCGGAATCTCAACGCTTCTCATCTGGGTGTGTAATTCAGAGATCATCAAAGAATTACCTACACACATGAGACAAAGAAAAACACCAAGTGACGTATCGAGTGTGAAATGAGATAAACATAGATACCAATTTATGATAAAACAAATCTCAAAATTTCAAAACTCCCCCATAATAAGATAATTCATTCTCCCCCTTTTTATGATGTCCACAAATAGACAAATGAGAGAAATAAATCAACCAAGCAAGTGCGGGGTGTCACAAGGACTAAATCACACAATGAATGAATACAAAACAACCAAGTCGGTGATAGCGTTAATGAGGGGTGTGATCAAACTCGATAGGAAAATCAATGCATACAAACATGACATATGTGCACGATGAATATTGGATATTCCTAACGAATGAACTCAAATGCTTCCTTTGGTGTAAAAGAATGGCAATATAAGACATTAACTTAATCAAATCAACAAATCAAAGCTCAAAGTGATTTCCACACCAATAACGTCCAAAACAATTTTATGCTTTTTAGGACTTTCAAGGAAGTGCAAACCCGTTTAAACATTCTCTAACCAAACTCCCTAAGATATATATTTTGAATAGAGGTATGCTAAATTCTCAAACTTTGGAGAATTGATGGTGAAACCTAAATAGCCCATGTTTGGCATGTATTGCTTTTTATTGCCTTTATTTTTTTCGGGTTCTTTTAACCTCTTTGGACCTCGGATAATAAAATTCCTCCATTTTTTAGGTCCTTTGAACGGTGGCTTTTGCGCAAAGGATAGATGATTACCTTTCGCAGCCCCTCCCCGTTCTCAATTAAACACACAGTCTCACCAGATCGATTTTTACATGCATTCCAATCTTGTCAAGTTTTATCGCATATTGTTAGTTGTATAGACATAATTGAGATGCAAACACTCAAGCCAATATGTGATAGACAAGTGCAATAATCAAATATAGTCGTGCATGTGTGCAATAAAGGATATAGGAGTCAAATATGTAGGAAGATATCACTAATCGCATCTCAAAGTCTCCAATCAATGTAAAGCACATAGATGAAATGATGTAGCATCTCAAATCTCTATCAAATAGTCACATGGATATATGGAATGAAATTGTGACTCGACTATCTTAAATGCTCATCCATACAAGGTGCAAAATAAAAATCTTTTTGGATTTTTCAAAAATTTTATCAAAATAAAATCTTTTTGGGCTTTTCAAAAATTTTCTAAAATGGAAAATCTTTTTGGAATTTTTTGTTTTAACGAAATAATAAATAAACAAAAGTAAAACAAACTAATGATACAATTTAGAAATAGGAATCAGATGATATGATAATGACAATGCATCCTATGCTAGACATGGACCAACCTCTCAGTCAACTGTGCAAATCCCCAAAGACTTACTAAGACCCTCAAATCTAAAGGCATCTAAAGGTTTCGTGAAGATATCGGCTAACTGACGATCAGTGGGAATGAAACTCAGGGATACGACCTTCTCCTCAACAAACTGACGTATGAAGTGTTCGCGTAACCTGATGTTCTTTGTGCGCGAATGTTGGATGGGATTGCAGGATATGTGTATCGCGCTTGTGTTATCACAGGGAATGATCATGGTGTCCCGTGAAATCCCATAATCCTCCATCATTTGCTTCATCCATAAGAGTTGCGTGCAACAACTCCAGGCGATGATGTACTCAGCCTCCGCAGTGGACAAATAGATGGAGTTTTCCTTCTCACTCAACCAAGAGACAAGAGTAGAACCAAAATATAAACACCCACCTGAAGTACTCCTACAACCATCTGCATCCCCGACCCAATCGGCATCCGAAAAGGCAGATAAATGGTCATCGGTATCAAAGGAATTCCAAATACCGTATGAGAGAGTCCCACTCACGTATTTGATAATACGTTTTAAAGAGAGTAAGTGTGACTCTTTCGAAGATGCCTGATATCTCGCACAGACTCCAACACTAAAGGCTATATCGGGACGACTGGCAGTCAAGTAGAGAAGACTATCTATCATACTCCGATATAAGGTTTTCTCTACGTCCTTGCATGAAGTGTCCTTACTAAGCTTCATAGAAGTACTCATATGTGTACATGCATGCTTAGGGGAGTCTAAACAAAATTTCTTCACAAGGTCTCTAGCATACTTGGATTGGGAGATGAACATCCCATCCTCTAGATGGCGAACCTGGAGACCGAGGAAGAAAGTGAGCTCACCTACCATGCTCATCTCAAACTCACTTTTCATCTCCTCCTCAAAGTTGTGAGCATGCTGGGAGGTTGTGGATCCAAAGACTATGTCGTCCACATAGACCTGGGCAACCAAAATAGCACCATCATCACTCCTGATGAACAACGTCATATCAACTTCCCCTCTCTTGAAGCCACGGGCTATGAGATAGGAAGTAAGCCTCTAATACCAAGCACGGTGTGCTTGCTTCAAACCATACAAGGCTTTTCTCAGATAGAAGACGTGATCCGGGTGCTTAGGGTCTTCAAACCCTTTTGGTTGTTCTACATAAACCTCATCCTGTAGAATGCCATTCAGAAAGGCACTTTTGACATCCATCTGATATAACTTGAAGCGCAGATGACATGCAATGATGAGTAGTAAGAGGACGGACTCGAGCCTCGCAACAGGAGCAAATGTCTCCCCAAAGTCTACACCCTCAATATGTGTGTAGCCTTTAGAGACCAAGCTACCCTTGTTTCTGATTATGGTACCATTTTCATTCATTTTATTCTTAAAAATCCACCTGGTACCTATCACATTAGTATCAGTAGGTCGGGGGACAAGTTCCCAGACATTGTTCTTTTGAAACTGAAGTAACTCATCTTGCATAGCAGATATCCAGTGTTCATCTTTGAGTGATTCTTTATGATTCTTGGGCTTGACTTTGGACGTGTAGCAAAGATGGATAACAACGTTCTCTAGCTGAGCACGAGTCTTGACCCCTAGAGTGGGATCACCAACAATGACAGAAGGATCATGACGCTTGCGAACCCAATCTGGTGTGCCCCCTAACACGGGAGTAGGGTCCACAGAGTGTGGGTAAGGGACAAGTAAGTCACTCCCAGAGAAGTCCTCATCCTCACACTCTAGGTTAGGATCAATAGCCGTCAAAGGTTCGTCATCTTGCACGGTGACGTTTATGATTCCATAACCTTAGAGCTCTTCAGGATAAAAACCTGGTACGCTCTGCTATTTGATGAATATCCTAGCAATATTCCCTCGTCGTTCCGGGAGTCAAACTTTCCTAATTGCTCTCTATCCCGTAGGATATAGCATTTACTACCAAAAACACGAAAATATACAAGGTTGCGTCTCTTGCCAGTCCATAATTCATAAGGCGTCTTAAGTGTGTGTGGACGCAGGTAAACCCTATTCACCGTGTGGCATGCAGTAGACACTGCCTCTGCCCAAAATCTCCTAGAAACTTTACGACCTAGAAGCATAGACCTAGCCATTTCTTGGATCGTTCTATTCTTTCTCTCAACAATCCCATTTTGCTGAGGATTTCTCACCGCAAAAAACTCATGTTTGATCCCGAGGCTATTACAGTAAAGATCTACCTTTGCTTCTGTGAATTCAGTGCCATTGTCACTACGCATCCTGTTAATAGTGACACCGTGTTGGTTTTGCAGGATACGACACTTGGTCGTTAAAAATTCTACACCATCGGATTTCTCTCTCAGAAAACCTACAATAGAATATCTAGAGAAATCGTCTACCATCACGAGCATAAATGTCTTACCACCCAAGCTCTCAGTACGAGTAGGACCCATAAGATCCATGTGAATCATCTCAAGTACTCGGGAGGTGGTAATGGAATGCAACTTTCTGTGAGGGCTCCGAATTTTCTTTCCCAACTGACAGGGTCCACAAATCGTGGAAGTTGACTTTCCAAGAGATGGTAAGCCACGTACTAGGTCATTTTTGGCTAAACGTGTTAAATCTCTAACGTTCACGTGACGTAGACATTGGTGCCACAGATCCATAGGAGTGATCGTGGAACTGTTGCAGACAAGTGAGGATGTGGGCTCAGTCCTATATAAATTATCATTTGTCCTCACCCCTTGCACTAAAAGTTTACCGGCTTGATTATAGACCTTACAAGCGTCCTGATCAAACTTTACGTCAAAGTCAGCATCGCACAGCTGGCTAATGCTGAGAAGGTTTGCTTTCAAACCTTTGACGTATAAAACATTTTCTAGCTTAGGAAATCCAGGTAACTCGATAGCACCACGTCCTATAATGCTAGACTTGCTCCCATCTCCAAAGGTGACTCTGCTGATAATACTCAAGAGTCGTAAAAAATGAGGCATCACCTATCATGTGTCTGGAGCACCCACTGTCAAAATACCACTATGAGGTATTATGTTCTTTGAGAGCGACAAGAACAACAAAGGCCTTTTTATATTTCTTAGGTACCCAAGAAGTGGTGACCTTTTATTTGCCTTTGTTGTTGTTGGGTTTAGCTAGAATGTGATAAGCCTTCACTGACGGCAAAGACATCCGTCGGAATTCTTCCATCAAACTCTGAGGTGTGGCGGATAAAAACTCAACTTGCTCTCTCAGACTGGTAAAATCATCAGTAAGCTGAGGTGGAGCAGCAGTACATCGTGTCCGACCCATACTATAGCAAAACTCCCTGAGGTGGCCTTTTCTTTTTCAATAAGTACAAAAGAACATAGTCAAAGGCGGACCTTGGTTTGCTTTTCTTGGTCGAACTCTCCTTCGAGGTTTCTGACGACGACCCTAAGGAGTTGTAGTAAACTCAGGAACAGGTCCAGGTGCGATTTGGGACGTGGAGGCACCATCATAACCTAATCCCTTCCTATCACCAAAACCTAAAGCGAGGCCGAGGAGCATCTTTCCCATTTTCCCTGATCTATGTTGGATTTGTACCTTGACTTCCCGTGCCCTCTCAAGGTCATGAGTAAGCTGGGCAACAAGGGCATCAAGTTTCTTTCGAGTCTCCAGGGAGAATTGGAGCTGATTCGTAAGACTAGCCACTTGTTTTGTCAAGTCCCCTTTCTCTTTCTCAAAATGACTCTCTCTCTCTTTAAACCAATTTTCTTTCTTAACACAGGCAAACTCTCTTTCTCTCATCGTGGTGCAAGTGGAGGACTCTCTCTCTCTCGTCTCTTTTAACTCTTCTTCTAAGGTGGTGATCCTAAGAACTAACGCTTTATTACGCCTTTTAGTTTTAAATGACTCATTATATCACTCGTCGTAGGCGCGTTGAAGGTTACTCTCGTTCTCACTTGCATCATCCTCCCCCTCACTTACTTTGCTCTCACTGTCGAGGTGTCCTTGTGAAGTAGCATCCTCATCATCATGAGATGCACTAGAAGTAATCACATGACTAGCCATGAATGCAGTGAAGTTACACTCATGCGGTGACTCATCTCCCGAGACCACCGAATCGACCTCACTGTCGTCACTAAGGGTAGCATTAAGGACAACTTTGCCATTTTCTCTATTCACATGAGTGGCACACTCAAACGCTCTATGACCCTTACCGCCGCACTCAAATCATCTCTCACTGTCTTTCTTAGGAGGGTATTTGAAATCTTTCTCATTTTTCTTTTCGAACTTATTTTCCTGAAAATTCTTTTTATCTTTGAAATTTCCACTTTTCTTGAATTTAAGAATTTTCTTGAAGTTTTTAGCAAATAAAGCCAAGTCATCTAAGTCAAATTCACACTTAGAATCAGACGTTACTATCTCTCTCTTTCTAGATGACTCAACTCTTTTTCTTCCCGACCCCTCACTTTTTTTCTCTTGGGCATTAAGTGCAATTCCCTTATTTTTAGACTTGACAGATTTAGGAAACATGTCAATTTCATAAGTTTGCAAGTCTCCTACAAGTGCTTCCAATTTTAGCGTATTTAAATTACCCATAGAATTTAGCACAGTGACTTTAGGGATAAAACACTTAGGCAATGATCTAAGAATCTTTTTCACAACTCTAGCATTTGGAATTTGTTCACCAAGATTAAAGCTAGTATTAACAATATCAGACAACCTAACATAAAAATCATCAAAGCATTCAGTTTCAAGCATGGTGATGGCTTCAAATTGAGTTGTTAAATTTTGCAATTTAGATTCTTTTACATCATTAGTTCCTTCATGGGTAAGTTGTAAAACATCCTATGCCTCCTTTTACGTGGTGCACGTCATGATACGTCGAAACTCATCGGGAGTGATGGATCCGAAAATAGCACTCAAAACCTTAGAATTAAAAGAAGACCATTTAAATTCACCTTCAGTCTAAGAAGTGTCAGGTTTTAAATTGATCACGTTTTCAACAGTGACGGAGGGAGGTGTCCACCCTCTTTCAAATAAAATCCAAACCCGTTCATCTATGGCCTTTAAAGCCGACTTCATGCGAGCTTTCCAATATGTATAATTTGTCCCGTCAAAAATTGGCATTTTATTATATGATTTCTCCATTTGAACACGATCTTTTTCAAAAATCAATTTTTTTTTTAGAAAATTGATATCTTAGAATTTTTTTGTGGAAAACAGGAATACGCGATAGATTAGCATAACCTGCTCTGATACCAATTTGAAAGAGTATGCGATTGCGTTCAAATAAGAAATTAAATAATCAAACTCAGTTCAACCCAAATAAACCCTAAACAAGCAACAAGGTGTGATTGAAATAATATGACATCATGCAAGAGATATTCAAACACACACATGTGAGGAAAATCCCCCAAAGGGGCAAAAACCATTTATTTTCATTATAATATTGTAACATATAATTTTGGATTACAATGAAAAATACAGTGACACAGAATTACCCGCAGGTGTCGGATCTGTAGTGAGCGGCTGGAAGTTTCCCTTTCCAGGAGGGCAGCAATGAAGAAGAACGGTCTTCTCCACAAGAGTATGAAGAAAATAGTGTTTGTGTTATAGGGTTTCAAAACGATTCACAAATGATTTGGAAATTTGTGTGAATCAAAACATGAGTTTTGATAACTCATAAAGGTGAAGACTTTGAGTTTATGAACTCTGAAAACAGTGTGTAGAAGTCTTACTAAACCAATTCCCCATAGTGGCTTTATAAAAGAAGTCCTGGCCCTAAAAAATCTCAGCACGATCTGCTCGAATATATCCCAGGCGGACCGGTCCGGATCTGAGGCGGATCGGTCCGAGGTCGGACGGTTCGTTTTTGAAATTGGTCTCTTCGATTCGCATTCGGTCCGCGGTCTACTGGCTTGGAGCAAGGCGGATCGGTCTGGAGGAGGATCGATTATTTTTTATTATGGGCGGACCGGTCTGGCTGCTAAACAAAAATTGATTCCTTTATTCTGTGATATTCGGATCCATTCATGACGATATGATCTTGAATTTCTTCAACGGTGTAACGGCGAATGACATATAGCTTGATAATGGAAAAAAAATTCCTTACACTTATTGTCCATCACTCTGATGCATAAGAACTAAAATTAAAGAAAGATGAAATACAAAGTACAAATCGTCCATCATCCAGGAGAGTGATTTTATTTATAGACATGATGTATGATGATATTTACCATAAACGCCAAAAGGTGTATCGATGATTCTTCATGTTCTTCCTAAAGGAGCATACTATATAAATACAACGATGCCTTGATACGACCAAAAACAACAAAAACAATTTTTTAGGAGGATACAACAAATCCCACCCAAAACGTAATTCCAAAAATTCTATCTAACCAAACCATCATGCACGAGGCATTTTACTCGGATGCCCACTTACACAACTCCCCTCTAAAACCCCTGAACCTAACACCTTGGCCCTTACATCGAACATAGATGCACCATTCGGATTACCAGGCTATTCGAACACTAGATAAGACTCGTTAATGACCAATCCCTGTTGAGAATTTGTTAAAACATATATCAGTTGACATTAAGGGCAGAAAAAAAATTAAATACATACAAAGAAGAAATTATTAAAAACTCACGTCATGCACAAATAGGACAAGGTCCATAGACGACACCAACATGCCAAATGCTAAACAATGTTGGTGAATAAGCATGACTTGGTCCTCTGTTAAGTGGGTTTCATGGGGTGATCTGATTGTATTTAGAAATCTTAGATTAGGTCACACATAAGACAAATTCAACTAAGTCTAATTTTATCTTTATTAATTTTGTGAACCTAAACATGCAAGATATTGAATCTAAATTAAATTATATAAGCCACAAGACAATATATGAGGAAAAAACTCCTTTGGAAAAAAACTTTTTATTTTTTAGCACGATTACTACTAGGTATTACATATTCATGAGGACACACTTACGGACTTACACATCACTAAGTATTGGAATCATGTCTACCTTCCTTGTTATTGATAGAAAGCGATGCAGATCCAACAACTCCCCACATAGAAAACTCCACTTGACTTGATGTCCACCGATCATCCTCAAAAAACTCCTTTCTAATTATCAGGAGTGAAGAACCAACTCCACAGGGGTCAGAACATATGATATGCTCTTCAGGGTTTGATAAATTGATAAAAAAATCCAAGGAGTTTGGATTTGAAAAAAATAATGTATTTGTTCACAAAAACATGTCAAAAGGGCTTGATAGAAATTGCAGTCTCATATCTCTATATGTAAGGAGAAAAATCTCCAAGAGATAAACTTGAAAGATTGCATTCAAAATCAGGTGAAAAATAAAAAAAAAATCTAGCTCATTTGAACGAGGTACATATCGTTCGAATGAAGTACCCTGTAACGTTCAAACACCCATCAAGCGAACTTTCCAAAGATATTCTAGAGAAACTAAAGTTTTCCAAAATTGATCATGTTTGAAGTCTCTTTCAAAGCTATCTAACGACGAATGTGTAATCGTTCGAACGATATCCAATGTCGTTCTATTCACTTTGAAATTTTTGTCAAAAAATTTTGGAAAACTATTTTATTTTTTCAAACACTTATAAAATACCCCTGAATAAATTAATAACACAAATCAACCTCATATATCTTCTCCATATGATTATAGTTATGATCTCAAGTCTTCGATCTTTGAGTGTTGCATTTGTTCAATAATATGACTTCACTTGGATCTCTTGAGAATGTACATCATGATGAAGACGTTTAATTAAATTTTCCAAACATAAAAACATAATGAGCATTATAAATATTACTGGTCTTAAAAACTCAAATAGAGTGTGAAATGTGTGTGGACGAAGATAAACACTGTTCACCATGTAGCTTGCAGTGTTAACTACCTCTGTCCTAAAACATCTCGATGCTTTACTTCCAAGAATAATGGATCTTTATATATCTTAAACGTTTTTTATTCTTCCTCTCAACTATGCCATTTTGCTGAGGATTACGATTGGATAAAAACTTATGTTTGATGCCAAACTCATCAAAAAAACATTAATGTTCGTAACTTTAAAATTCGATACCATTGTCACTACTAATGCGATTTATAGTGATACCATGTTGATTTTGAAGAACACAACTCTTGACGGTTAGAAACTCAACAGCATCCGACTTTTCTTTAAGAAATCAAACGATAGAATATATCGAAAAATCATCAACCATCCCTAGAATATACTTCTTACCAATAAAACTCTATGTACGCATGGGAACCATAAGATCCATGTGTATTAACACTAAAACATGGGAGATGGTAATCGTACTCAACTTTCTATGTTTTCGACACGTCGTCTAATTAAATACTGGGTGATCACTCCTTTATTAAATTAAATACAAGGGTCTGGTTGGTTCATTCTTATCATGACTATCGAAAAACAATTTTCTTCATTTATCACATAATAAATAATTAAGCTAAGTGTCAAAACATTTGATTTTATAGATTAATTCCCTGCAATATAAACTGTATACATAAACCATTTAAATGAACACAGTTATAGTAATGAATATCAAGGCTGGAATAACATTCCTATAAAATATCTCAGAACCAGGAATACTAATAATACTAATAATACCAACTAAAAATTAAGTGTAGAAAATAAAAAAGTACAATGACTATGTGAACTAAATAGAAATTGCAAATGAATGACACATTCCCTATCTAAATGACTAAATGAAGAGCTTAGATAACAAGGATGAAATCGTCTAAATACAAGGACCTGAAACTCCCACACCAGCTGCAACACATCAATCAGTCCAACGGTTGAAGCTTGGCATACCTATGACTGGACACCTGATATAATATGTGTATACAAGAGGGAGAGAAGATATGGCAATAAACAGGTCAGAGCCCGAGTATAATATAGTTTCAAAACAGTTTAGCAAGTATATAAAATGCTTACCAGTTGATATCACATACATGTTAGTATTTAGACACTCACTTGGGAATTCTCACCTCTCAACTAATGTGCACGCCTAACGTACTACTAAACCATCCTAGTTAATGCTAACCCCACTAACTATTTCAAATTAAGTTCCCGCTTAAATTTTCTCTTTTGTATGCGTGTACGTATTACACACTAAATACATTGTCACAATCCTAGCATTTATGAATCAATGTTATTATTTCATTACTTTCTTAAGTGCCCACACACTTAAGTTATCCTCTAATATCATTATCTTTCTCATTTACTCACAAGCACAGTAGATTAAACATAGGTATATATAGTTTATCACACACAATATATATATATATATATACACACACACACTAGGGTATGCTAATGCCTGAAGGCACGATGATATTCTGGAAAGTTAACATAATAATAAAAAAATAACAGTCGACCCTATTTAATTATGGGACTATCCACTTGTTTAAGGTATAAAAAAAAATAATTCAACAACCAAATAAATAGTCACTCATAGACCTTGTATAAACTAAATATAATAGTCACTAAAGTTGAAGTTCCTCGGAATCAAGTCTACTAGGTAAATTGCTAGGTCAAGAATCGTCGTGTCATGAACTCAAATGGCCACTTTAAAAAAATCATTACACCCCCATGATATTAACTCCCGGTTTTTTTGTTTAAAAAACTTAACGGGACTATAGTTAAAAAAAATTAATAAGATTTCCATAGAGTTTTATTCAGAAAAGAGTAATTTTCAAATTTTAAAGACTATTTTACTTTTATAAAAGGATCAAATACCAAAAAGTCCCTCAAATATTTTTTAATACATATTTAGTCCAAGTCTTTGATTTTGTACCAAAAAGTCCCTTATTCTCTTATCTTTAAAGGTCCACTCCAGCAGCATGATAAAGCCTTTTTGGCATGGTGAAGGACGTTTTGGTGCAAAATAAAAAGGCTTGGATTAAATGTGAATTAAAAAAAGTTCGAGGGACTATTTGATATATGCCCCTTTATAAAATAGTTTTTATTTTTTTTATAATAAAGGTAGTTAAAAAGTGACCCTAAATACAAAAGGCAAAAGAAGTATTACAGAGAGGGGTCTGTATTTATAATAAAGAGAACATAAAGAATGAATAAAAGGATAAGGTGAAGTAAACATAATTTAAATGAGGCGAATAAAAACATTCAGTTTATACTTTCCCATGCACACACAAAAAATGATGTTTTTTCATACATTTGTAATGCGGGCACGTTATAGAAAATGAAAGTTTCTTTAAAGACAAGTGGATAATAAGCATTCAACAACTTACAGTATCATTTACACAAAGTAGTGATAACATTAGACCAATAAGAAGTTAATATCATACAACACAAAATTGAAATTTTAACTTAGAGATTGTAAAATAAATTGATAATATTCCTTCCTTCATTTGCATCACCGACATTTGCTACTCTTAAAATTGCATCCACGACCGGGATCCGCTGTGAGTTTCTAAGTAGTGTTTGGACCGGTTTCTTTGCTAGCTTCTTACACACTCTCGGGTCCTGACCACCTAGCAGTTATGGCCCCACTCGCGATCGGACCTACCCGAATTGAAAGCGCTGCGGTCAAGGTCCTCTGGGGTTGCGGCCACAATTCAAAACATGTGTATCTATTGAATCATATGCATTTTTTTATATAGTGTCGTATCATTGTATGGAAACAATCATGTGCATATGTGAATCATGTGCATCTGTGAAACGTATACACGGTGTATAGTATCGTAGGAGGGACAAAAGTTTAATATTTATTATAAAATTCACCTTTACTGTTCCACACTATGCTTATGTGATATAACAGTTTACTGGTATGGCAACAATATTGTAATAACAACTTTTGTGATAATATGGGAAACAGTTTCAATCCATTTGGAAATGCTAATGTTTCATACCACACTTTTTTAAATTCATATGGTGAAAATTAATCGTGTCATGGTTAAATGATTGTTCAAATAAGTACATAATGAAAGCTTCGTTACTTCTAAGTGGCGTGCGTATAAATATACCGAAAAAATAGAGTGGGGCGTGCAAACTTTCCAAAATCTTAATCTAAAAGAAAAAATAATTTCAAACCAAAATAAAGGCTTGATGAAATAACAATGCTATAAATGAGACAATTATAAATTTTAAAAAGAAAATTAATTTTTTTACATGGAGACAAATGAAAGAACATAACATTATAACCATCATTTTTTCATCACCATACAACTAAAATAGCCGTCACAGTCGCAAAACAAAGTTACAATTTTGTGTATTGGACAGTTCTAAAATAATTAAAATAGTAAAAGTGAGGCCTATAATAACTTTTCTTCGTAAATTTGAAAAGAAAGTAGGCCCATTATTCTAAAGTAACATACAATATTGGTGGGGGTAAGATTGGGTATGCTTGTGAGAATGTTAGTAGAAGGGATGCAGAATATCAAGTTCTGCTGCTGCTATTCTGGTGGCTCTCTCTCTATAGGTCCCTAGGTCAAATATTCCTCCCTCCTGGCATGCTTTCTCTCCCTGCATGCCTTGTTCTTTGTCTGTTTAGCCTCGAAATGCTGAGACATTCTTTTCTCTAGCCTGCTCAGCCTTTGACTTGTTGATGCTCTCCATCAGAACATGAGTGTTCTTACTACCTAGCTGCTAAAGATAACTATTTAACAATGTATTAAATAATCACATAAAAAAATATGACCCAAACATCTTATAGTATCAATTATCGAGAAATATCCACCATAAATCGACATTAGTTTGATTTCCAATACCCCCCACATAAAGTTTATAGAACACTTCTTTGTCTACGTCAATAGTTTGAGCTGGGCAAGAACAATTAGCAAATGTAACTATTTGTATATCAAAAGATTATACAGTACCTAAAAATTATAAGTACCCAAGCAAAGTTAAGTCCAAAATACTACCATTCAACATAGTGTCACAAATTTTAAGATGAGGTTCATGAACCCCTCAACTATTACTGGACATAATTATTATTATTAAAAAATCCGAGGGTCAAAAATCACTATCAAAGTCTCATAAAACATTATACGATTTAACACTAATATAACTAAAGTATGTAACATTGCAATATTACTCTAATAATTACTCTAGCAGCAACAAAAGCGATATAACTAAGATAAGTAACCTTATGTGGTTGTACATTACTCTAGCAACAACAAAAGATGCTTTGTCTCAATCATCTTATTCAAAGTCAGTGTTACATTATATAATACCATTGAAACGCTGAATTTGTTGCTTTCAAACTCATGAATCCTTCTTCTGTGGAGCTGATCAAGTATCCACTCCGTTCATTATCAAGTCCCATAACAAACACAAATAAAACGATAAAATAGATATAAGGGTTGAATGTTCTCGCATTCTAACAAAATTGTTTATTTTTGTACCAAACAACACACAATCAAGCATCATTATGTGGATATCCTTTGGAAACATCATAATGAATCAAACTATCCAAAGTATGTGAGTTTGTTGTTCAGGGCTTAATTATCCAAAGTTATTAACTTGCATTTCTTTTAGCATAAATCAACAAGCTGCACATATAAAGATAAGATAAATGACCAAAGTTCTAAAATAAGTCCTAATAAAACATATACATTTCCACAATCACACCAAACCGTGAGTAGAGTACGATTTTATTATCTTCGAAGCAGTGTTAGGACTGCGCAGTGTTATTTTATTTGCTAAAGCTCAGTTCAATTGTGTAGAATCGGTAGACCACAAATGTACGATTTTATTTGAAAAAATGTTGTAAAATTCGTACCATTTAATTACTTTTCACATACTCCCATCTTTTCACATTCTCCGTAAGCTTAACCTGAAGAATCTTGTTATTAATTTCAACATCAAAATCATAAGCCACAGATCAATCCACCAACGCATCCCTTAAATCGAAATCAAATTTCTTAAAATCCTCCACTTCAAATCCTAACCCCTTCACTATCGTTTCCTTCAAATCCTATAAAAAAATAAAAAAATAAAAATTAAACATCCGACTGAGGATAAAACAAATATAAAAAGAACAAAATTTTGTATAGCATATAGATATACTTACAGAAAATACTTTAGCGTAGGGAGAATTGATGCATGAGGGTAAGATATATGACCTAAGGTCAATAAAACTAATTTCCCTGGACCTACCCCCTTGCACCTACTACTACGCACCTACTGCTACACACGTATGAACCCACAACCACCACTTCGAGGATGAAAATGGTGACGAAGGCAAGTTCGGATTAAGGCCCCGCTCCTTCACCTCCGCCTAGTAGTTTAGAAGAGAGGCAACTGCGTTCAAAATGAGAGAGAGAAAGGTTTAGAAGAATATTTGAGACATAAAGAGAGACAAACACTAAAGGTCACATGTTTTAATTTATAAAAATATTACTAACAAAACTCTAATCTATAAAAAACTACTCGCCTTATGTAAATGAAATGAAGGAGAAACTCTATTGCAGCTTCATGTTGCTCCCATACCTTCATATTGGATCCTATTTGTTGAATATTAGCTTCTAATGGGATTGCTTTGTTCAGAAGTTTCCAAATAAAGTTGGATATCTTAATTAGACAATGGGGAAGGCAATTATTTTAACACTAAGAGATGTTGGTCTAGTTCACTACATATGCTGAAAGCTTATTCGAATGTGAATTATCCAGTTGTTGAAGGAAGCCAAAACTTCTTTTCTTCATCAATGAACTCCATAGCCAAGTCCCATACAAAAGCTCTTCTTTTCATGATGCAAGATTCGGCTCGTGAGTTGGTACAATTAGGGAATTTGATTCTCATGATCCTATATGTGATGTGGCTCCTGAGTTAGTACAGGGACCTGAATCAGTAAGTCATGTACCAATTCAAATACTAATGGGGTTGGTACAATTCAAGTCCCTTATAAACTATATGTGATCATTCAAACTATATGGTACAATTCAATTCAAATACCAACTCAAGGACCTGAATCATTAAGTCGATTGGGATCAAATGATCCTGTATGTCGTGATCAAATATTTGTAAGTTGTATATAACCTAAATAAGTAACTCAGGGACTTGAATCAGTAAGTTGCATATAACAAAAATTAGTAGTCAAATAGAAAAATAGTTGTGTAACTTGTGACAATATACAAAGTACAAACATACAGTATACTACCATTGGGGTTTGTACAATTCTAGTCCCTTATAAACTATATGTGATCCTTCAAACTATATGGTACAATTCAATTCAAATACCAGCTCAGGGACCTTAATCAGTAAGTCGTGTGGGATCAAATGATCCTATATGTCATGATCAAATATTTGTAAGTTGCATATAACCAAAATTAGTAACTCAGGGACCTGACTCAGTAAGTTACATATAAACAAAATTAGTAGACAAATTGAAAAATAGTTATGTAAATCATGACAATATACAAAGTAGTAACATTGAGGATACTACCATTGGGGTTGGTACAATTCAAGTCCCTTACAAACTATATGTGATCATTCAAACTATATGGTACAACTCAATTCAAATACCAACTCAGGGACCTGAATCAGTAAGTCGTGTGGTATCAAATGATACTATATGTCATGATAAAATATTCATAAGTTGCATATAAATAAAATTAGTAACTCAGGGAAGTGAATCAGTAAGTTACATATAACCAAAATTAGTAGCCAAATAGAAAAATAGTTGTGTAAATCGTGACACTATACAAAGTTGTAACATACAGTATACTACCATTGGGGTTGGTACAATTCTAGTCCCTTACAAACTATATGTGATCATTCAAACTGTATGGTAAAATTCAATTCAAATACCAACTCAGGGAGGCAGAAATCAGGGTCCTAACCTAAGCCTCTTTCAGCTTGGTCCAGCTACACGTCGTATTTACTCCCCTCGTTAGATATTTAAAGGCGTGACCCCCGAACTCCTCAGACTCTTTAAAATTGATCAAAGATTGCGCTTTTACATCATTTAGAATTGCATTGACTGTAGCGTCTATCTCAGTTTTCTTCTCATCAGCCAGCCCCTATAAGACCTTCTCGTGCTCTGCTTTCACATTGGTCAACTGTTGGATGTTTTGCTGCTCAGCAGTTATGAACATTTGAAGATCAACTTCTTTCGATGCCAGGATCAAATGATCCTGTATTCCATGATCAAATATTTTTAAGTTGCATATAACCAAAATTAGTAACTCAAGGACCTGAATCAGTAAGTTGCATACAATCAAAATTAGTAGCTGAATAGAAAAATAGTTGTGTAAATCGTGACAATATATAGAGTACTAACATATAGTATACTACCATTGGGGTTGGTATAATTCAAGTCCCTTACAAACTATATGTGATCATTTAAACTATATGGTACAATTCAATTCAAATACCAACTCAGGGACCTGAATCAGTAAGTCATGTGGGATCAAATGATACTATATGTCATGATCAAATAGTTATAAGTTGCATATAACCAAAATTAGTAAGTCAGGGACCTGAATTAGTAAGTTACATATAACCGAAATTAGTAGCTAAATAGAAAAATAGTTGTGTAAATCATGCCAATATACATAGTACTAACATACAGTATACTACTTGGGGTTCGTACAATTCAAGTCCCTTACAAACTATATGTGATCATTCAAACTATATGGTACAATTGAATTCAAATACCAACTCAGGGACCTGAATCAGTAAGTTGTGTGGGATCAAATGATCCTATATGTCATGATCAAATATTTGTAAGTTTCTTATAACCAAAATTAGTAACTCAAGGACCTGAATCAGTAAGTTGGATATACCCAAAATTAGTAGCCAAATAGAAAAATAGTTGTGTAAATAGTGACAATATACAAAGTCCTCAGACTCTTTGATATCAATTCACAAATTGCATTTTTCTTCTTTTAGAGTTGCATAGGCTATAGCGTTTATCTCAGTTTGGTTCTTATCGGCCAGCCCCTATAAGACCTTCTCGTGCACTACTTTCACATTGGTCAACTGTTGGATGTTCTGCTACTCAGCAGTCACGGACCTTTGAAGATGGACTTCTTTAGATGCCAGGATCAAATGATCCTACATGTAATGATGAAATATTTGTAAGCTGCATATAACCAAAATTAGTAACTCATGGACCAGAATCAGTAAGTTGCATATAACCAAAATTAGTAGCTAAATAGAAAAATAGTTGTGTAAATCGTGACAATATACATGGTACTAACATACAGTATACGACAATTAGGGTTGGTACAATTCCAATCTCTTACAAACTATATGTGATCATTAAAACTATATGGTACAATTCAATTCAAATATCAACTCAGGGACCTGAATTAGCAAGTCGTGTGGGATCAAATGATACTATATGTCATGATCAAATATTTGTAAGTTGCATATAACCAAAATTAGTAACTCAGGGACCTGATTCAGTAAGTTACATATAAGAAAACATAGTAGCCAAATAGAAAAATAGTTGTGTAAATCATGACAATATACAGAGTACTAACATATAGTGCACAAACATTGGGTTGGTACAATTTAAGTCCCTTACAAACTATATGTGATCATTCAAACTATATAGTACAATTCAATTCAAATACCAACTCGGGGACCTAAATCAGTAAGTTGTTTTGATGAAATGATCCTATATGTCATGATCACATATTTGTAATTTGCATATAACCAAAATTAGTAACTCGGGTACCTGAATCATGAAGTTGCATATAACCAAAATTAGTAGCCAAATAGAAAAATAGTTGTGTAAATCGTGACAATACACAGAGTACTAACATAAAGTATACTACCATTGGGGTTGGTATAATTCAAGTCCCTTACAAACTATATGTGATCATTCAAACTATATGGTACAATACAATTCAAATACCAACTCGGGGACCTGAATCAGTATGTTGTGTGGGATCAAATGATCCTATATGTCATGATCAAATATTTGTAAGTTGCATATAACCAAATTTAGTAAGTCAGGGACCTAAATGAATAAGTTGCTTATAACTAAAATTAGTAGCCAAATAGAAAAATAGTTGTGTAAATCGTGACAATATGTAAAGTACTAACCTATAATATACTACCATTGGGGTTGGTAAAATTCAAGTCCCTTACAAAATATATGTGATCATTCAAACTATATGGTAAAATTTAATTCAAATACCAACTCAAGGACCTGAATCATGAAGTCATGTGGGATCAAATGATCCTATATGTCATGATCAAATATTTGCAAGTTGCGTATAACCAAAATTAGTAACTCAGGGACCGGAATCAGTAAGTTGCAGATAACCAAAATTAGTAGCCAAATAGAAAAATAGTTGTGTACATCGTGACATTATATAGAGTAATAACATACAGTATACTACCATTGGGATTGGTACAATTCAAGTCCCTTACAAACTATATGTGATCATTCAAACTATATGGTACAATTCAATTCGAATACGAACTCAGGGACCTGAATCAATAGGTCGTGTGGGATCAAATGATCCTATATGTCATGATCAAATATTTGCAAGTTTTATATAGTAAAATAGTAACTTAGGGACCTGAATCAGTAATTTGTATATAACCAAAATTAATAGCCTAAACAACAAAAAAAACATAATTTCTTGCAAGACTTCGTATCTCCATCAAAAAAATATCACATATCCAATCAAGCTAAATAGTAACCTAAGAAACAATGTAAAGGGCCTTGAATAATGAAAATTGCAAATTGATAGCATCAACAGTAGTTTTGAGAGCTTATATAGAGTGATACACATAGAAACATCCAACTACCATATTCATATTGTTGTCAATCACCATCAAACTAAAATGCAACAAACAAACAACAAAGTTATATAGGAGGCAACAAAGTAAAATTACCATATCATCTGTCAACAAACAAACAACAAAGTTAGTGATTTTAAATAAATCAAATAATGAAATGAAAAAAAAATAAAGATAACAATTACATAAACTTTAAACCACTAATTTAACTATAAATCCTCACCACTATTAGCTTCTTATGAAATAATCCATATCTATCCCTCAAAATCAACCTATACATATTCAAAATCTGACTTGGATATTATGTTAAACAAAAATGAAAATGTAAAAGTTTATATTCAGTCAACTTACTAAGCTGTGAGACATGTATTTGTAGGATTTTTAACTTTCACCTTCACCATCATTAGCTTCGTATCTCGTATTGATTCAAATCTGTAAAGGACCAAAATAAAATCTCATGTTCCATAAAGTAATATTATATACATAATAAACATGAAAAAAATGAACTAAAACCCCCAAATTATTAATGTATCTATACCCACAAAAGAAGAGAGACCTGACCTTGGAACCCAAATTCGACACTTCAAAAATCCAAAAAAGTACCAAAATAGAATATACCAGATCTGCAAGGAAGTTAAAAAACAACAGGTATTGTTCAAAGTCTTTAATTTCAAACCAAAAATGACAGGGCAATTTCATCAAAAAACATGGTCTAGGATCAGAAACTAAACCCAAAATCGAAAACTAAACCTAAAATAGAAACCAATCAAAACCAAGGAACGACTGTGTGATGAGAGGAGTGGCAGGTGCGGCGGTGGCGGTTGAAGTAGTGGGGAGAGTGTTGATGTTTGAGGTAGGTTTTTTTTGGGGTTGATGATGAGAGATAACGGGAGAGAAGTAAATAATGAGAGGTTTGTGTGGGGGTAATGACAGAGTGTGGACAAATTTATGAACAGGTTTTGACGAACATACCCTCAATTTTGAATTAAAGTGTAGGTTTGGGAAGTAATAAAAGAGGGTAAATCCAAATTTGTAAGGGAAAAAATGTGTATTGTAGGAAAAAATGCATATTAATGAAATCATCAACTAAGCTTATGACATACATAAGTTTTCTACTTTATTATATATATATATATATATATATATATATATATATATATATATACTAATAGGGAACCCCACAAAAAATCTATGGTGTAAGCATACTCTGCTATCAAGTCCCTATACCTCTCATACAAATGAGGGAAATACTAGTTCAGACTCACTCTCGAACTGTATTACCACAAAAATACACATATTAGAGGCAAAGCATAGTTCCAAGTCACTAAGAGGTCAGCACATACCCTCACGTCTCTTAGGACCATCTAACTATCATTCTTAGATAGTCTTTACCAAGGATCATATGTTCTGGCATATGAGTCAATATTCCCTACAAAGGTCACATCAAAATAAGACTGTCCCAGTGCGGAAACCTCCGTGATATCAAGTAGCGCGGGTATGATTAAACAAAGATATTCATACAATATATATACAAGCACTCATATATATATTTACATTATTTAGATAGGTACATGCACGACCCATAACATGTTCTACCCATACATGTCATGTAATACTCAAATTTTACGTATAATTAGTTCATTCTTTTATATTCCCTTTTTACCATAAGTTCCCAAGTATTACTCGACCCTCAAAGTGTATCATTTGATATGTATAATACCAGTAGATGTAGTCTCTATATCCCACTTTCCTAAGTCGTCATTAACTTGCACAACATCCAATTTATCACACACACAATCATAACCCACTTTATACCCTTGTGACCCTGCCATTAATTCTCACATAACGTCGCACTACCCAAACCTTAGCCACAACCGTACTGGTCCTTCCCAAGTCCCATTATGGTATTTAGATTATGTCTAAGGGTTCTTGTAAATTGGGATTGGATTAAAAAATTAAAAGGAACCCAGTTTTAATTTCCAGGAGGAGTCGATCGATCGATGGGAATGGTCGATCGATCGATATTCTTGAGTCGATCGATCGATCAGATATTGGCCCAGTTTTTGCAATTATTTGACAACGGGATTCATCAGCTTTAACCCCAAAAACCTCTATTAATTCATCCCAAAATCCTGACCAAACATCACAAATGTTACAGTAAAAAGTACGAACAATTTCTAACGAAGAATCTTGATTAAATCCTTAAGAAATCATCACTAAATGGGTACAATTCATTATTTAGTCTCAAACCCTAGAATATCATATTCTTTCAATAACTATATAATCTTTCCAGATTTCTTCCTCTAAGAATCATTAAAATTCGTGATTGATGTTCTACATGTAATCAGGATATCAACCTAGCATGGTTTCTACACAAACATGTGAGTCTTAGCCTTCCAAAGACATTAAATCACCATAAAAACATATAATTAGTTCTCCTATCCTAACATGGATGTTATATCAACACAAGATTTAGCAAGAGAGATACTTTCCTGGAAATTGAAGGTCTGGTCTGATGAATTTGAGTGGTATAAGAATGATCCTCTTCTTCCGATCTATGCTTTGGTGGTGGTGGAGGTGCAAAATCGATGGTTCTTGGCCTTAAACACCTTTGGAAAGCTCTCTCCTTATTCTTCCTATAGTTTCCCTCACTTTTTGATTCCGATTACCCTAACTTCCTCGACACACCATCTTATGTAGCCTCAATAATTTCATAATTTATTAAGGTCCTAAGATGAAAATTACCAAAATGCCCTCCCGGGTTGTAGGTTCAGCCTAATATCGTCCCAGGACCCAAACAAAATCCCCGGGTAAATTTTTTTGACTATCTCGTCCCTTACGAACACATTGGTGCACTCAAAATGACCATACGGGTGACTTATAACTAATTTACTTTTTATTCCATTAAATTAGTCCCGACACGACAGGCATTTGTGTCCCGCGACAATTTTCGTATTCATCACTCGCGACAATTTTATAAAATCATAATTATATGTAAAGTCATAATCAAATATATTATCTTTAATCACCAAGTAATATTAAACCTAAATTACATATTACTTTACTCATGAGTAATATTTAAATCCGAATTAATTTTTAAATATCACATACTTTCCCCCTTACAGTTGAATTTCATCTAAAAATTCGAAAAAAGTACACTATATTAGAACAACTTTGGCTATATGTTGCGCATCGCATCTATGATCATGAGTAAACTACTCCGTACCTCCCATAAATTACGCTATCAAGTACCCTTAATAATGAACATGTCATGTATGATCGTTTTAAATTCCCGATTACCCTTCCATGTAGGTTCTTATCCAAGCCTTATAATTTAAGTTTCACTACTTAAACTTATATGAATATTCACTATCTAGCCTTCTACTATTCACACCTTAGTAGATTAATCTTCCTTTTATACATACAATCTTGTCTCGTGACAATCGCACACAAGTAGGTTATTTGTGTAGTATATATTTTACACACATTATATACTATAAGTGCCAAATCATCTCTGATGTTCGCAATAGTACCTGGTCCCCCACCTTTAACTAACAAGCAGAAGAACAACAAGGCTTATCGTGCGATACCTCAACTGGCACCATGCCCAAAAGTGAACTTATATGAGTTATGGCACACAAAATACACTAGTGGAAGGTACTATTCCCGTCCTCCTCTAAAATTCAAGGGTACACATATATGTTATTCTCCAACATCTGACTATTCTTCTTGTTCTGCCCATTCGTCTGTGGATAATAGGCTCTACTCAATCACAACTCGGTAACTATGGCCTCTTGATTATACTTCCAAAATTTATGAACAAGGATCTTATCCAAATCGTACACAATATTAAATGGTACCGTATATAACCTTACTATCTCTGTTATGAAGATCTTGCATACTGTCTCGTAGTATGATCAGTCCTAACAGACATAACGTGAGCTACTTTGGTCAACCGATCCACTATCTCCGTATAGTATCATAACCCTATCTATGATAAAATCCTTGGGAATTATTTCCCATTACCACTTAGGAATCTCTAACGTTTGAAGAAACCCAGCTGGTTTCGGATGGTCCACCCTTTACAACTAGACAGGTGACCCATTATAAAATGAATTTAGTAATATTTATCTTCACTAAATCCCATCACCACTGTCATTTATAATATGATACATCTTATATTCTCTTAAATGTACCTCAAACCTTGGTCCATGTGACTTTGCCTCACCGTGAGTCACAAATCTTTCCCCTTGCTCTAAAAATAGTCCTCATGAAATGTAAGACTCTAACAAACCTTACGAAATAGACTTCAACTTCCTTAGCTAGATGTTGTTGAATTCACACGAATATTATCATCTACTACCTAATACAAAACCATCCTTGTGGACATTTGGGTAATGATGGTCCTAACTGATATAAATGATCGAAAACGAAAAGAGACATGCGGTGTTCTACTATGATAAAAACTGAACTAAAACTAACGAGTATAGAGCATCTGATTTCCACAATTTAAATGCAACAAGTCCATGATCCTTATATTTATACAATAGTGATTACAATAAAGTTTCTCAAAAAAAAATCTCCAACTAAAATTACACCACTAAATCATATATAAAAATATCTGTCAAATCCATGATCTAAAACAATTCTTCAAAATAGTCCATAGCATCCCAATCCACGCTAACCGGCCCCTCACAAGAAAATATGGGGAAGTTCACAATATAACACGAATCAATGGTCAAAGATAATTAGAACGATGAATAAATCGCAACAATACGAATTTCATATACAACTCAAATGCATAACTAAAGCATTATATCAATTAATTTCTCAAACTCTATATATAGCCTATCCCATAATTTCCAAATGTGGATAAAATCAAGATGTAGTCACTTAGAGCACCCATACACTATATGTCTCGTGCGTTAATTCACAAATTAAATATAATCCTCTTAAATCAATCTTCACGTCAGGATTAGGTGACTCTACTGGCCTTAAGCCATAATTTAATTACCAACTATGATTATATTCTCATATATGAACATAAACCAAGGTACAAAACCCATGTACTATTATCCAAACTTCTCTCTAACTCCAGACGTTCGCTAGTTTCATGCATGGGGTATCTTGCAAAGAGAAATCCAAATAAGGATCCCCTATGATACACTATTACCTAACTTAGTTAGTTATCGAGATCACTAAGGTCCTCAGTCCATAATATATACCTTCCTACCATCTCCATGTGTCGACATGAAAGTCTACTCGTCCACTCTTATGTCCTTTAAAAATAATATGAAGCATGGATATCTCACTATCCCAAGTTCTCGGCACTATATATATAAGACAATGTATCCTAATTCACATTAAAAAATAAATCCCTATGCACCGAGGGCACCTATAACTAGACGACATACTCACTAAGGTCCAGGATATCATCAAAATTTTCATATATACATATCTATATAGGCCCAACCTTATTTTTTTTTTCACCTTTCTAAAGTAAAATTACTCACTCGGAGTATTCAGTATGGGTACACGGATTTAAAATGATGGGCCTGGACGAGTAGCCCAATTGAAGAGGCCCAAAGTGCAAACCCCTCATATCTTAACCTTAATTCGGTTGTAACTTATTCTTCTCCCATGTTCTCGTAAAGAGGTATTCCAGGAGAAGATGGAAAACATGGGGGTGTCCAACACCCCCACTCCTTAAAGATAAACACGTATATAATAAACCCTAGGTCTAGGGCATAAGACACGCACTGTATTCTCTGTAATCTCTCCTCAGAGTATATAGAAATAATACTGACTGCACCACCGTGGACTTAGGCATTCTTGCTGAACCACGTACATCTCATGTTGTGTGATTGGCATTTTGTCTTCTTCATTTTACTTGGTGATTGTGCTTCTCTTATCTATTTGCGTTGAATAATAATTGTCACCACAATTGGCGCCATCTGTGGGAAGCGTTTATCTTCCCTGAGAAAGCCCACACCAAAAAAGGAGTTTGAAATGTCTAGTCACAGTAGTAATGCTCCCCAGGCAGGAGATATCCAAGAACCACCTACTCCTCGTAGGATTATATCAGAAGTTTGACGTTCAGATCAGAGGGCTCGCCTAGAAAGACCAGCCTCAGAAGAAAGCCAAGGACCAGCGAGGTCCACACAAATATCTAGCCTGATTGATACATATGAGGCGAGGCTCCAAGAGTAGAGGGAGTCTTCTCGTAGGCACGAAGCTGAGAATGCTCGCCTCAAAAGGAGATTAAAAAGGATGGAAAGATAGATCAATCGTGGTACTAAGAGAAGTTCGTACCTCACTCCTAGACCTCAGGCGAGCAAGTCTCGCAGCCAAGGAAGGAGCCCCAGACGCAGATCCCAGAAAGCTGAGGGAAATGAGTCAGAGGATGACCTTCTTGAGAAATTACGACTAGCACGCAATCATAGGATCCCAGATCGCAACAACGAGAACATACGAAGTCTGGTCCGAAGGGAGATGGACCAACATCCTGCACATCACGGTACTAGATCGACCTGAGAACTCGCTAGGCGAGCTCTCAAAACTCAAATAAAATCACCTTTCTCAAGGGAAATAGAAGAAGAGAAAGACCCCAAGAAGTTTGCTATTCCAAGGATCAAGATCTATGATGGTAAGACTGATCCCATTGATCACGTCAGGCAGTACTGGCAGGCCATGACCCTCTAGAACCATCGAGACGCACTGATGTGTCGAATTTTTTCCTTGAGCCTCATGACATGGTGTAGAAATGGTTCGAAAGGATCCCCCATAAATCCATCAGAAGCTTCAAGTCCGTGGCCGAGTTCTTTACTGCACACTTCATTACTAATAGATCCCATCCCAAAAGGATGGATGTTTTGCTAACAATGAAAAAGACGCCTCAAGAGACCCTCCGAGGCTACGCTAAGAGGTACTGGGAGTTATTCAACAAGGTAGAGGACTGCTCGGAGCAAGTGGCAGTAGCCTCCTTCAAAATTGGGCTACCCAGTTCTTCCCTTCTGTACCAGTCCATGACCAAAAAGAGGCCATGACCATCGATGACCTAATGGCCCGCATCGAGAAGTATGCCAAGGTGGAGGATGTGACCCACCTCAGCACAAGGGAAAATGATCGAGCTAAGCTCACTGCCAAAGGCAATGACAAAATTAAGAACCAGAAGAAAGGAGGGAAGAATTGGGGCAAGAATGGCTCCAAAAACGGAGGCAGCAATGATGTGGCAAAAGAATTTCAGGCGGTTAACACTGTCTTTAGGGAACCAATTTACAAAATTCTCACAAAAATCAAAGACGAGCCATTTATTAAGTGGCCCAGAAAGATGGGAGGAGATCCCTCGAAGAGAAACAATGCGCTGAGATGCGCTTTTCAGAAAGAAGGAGGACATAAAACCGAGCAATACAAGGCTCTTAAGCCCCGCCTCGAAGAGCTGGCTCAGTCCGGGCATCTGAATGAATTCGTGGAAAAGAAGGCAAAAAAAGTTTTTGTCCATAGAGAAGCAAGGCCCGACAACTTACTTGAAGATGATGATGGCCATGAATTCGTTGTAATTCATGGGGCATCTGATGTGAAGTAGATTCAAGGGAATTCAGCTCGAATGGAGGTAAAAAAGTTTATAGTAGTGATGCAAGATTTTGAAATCGATCCAGTGAAGACACAGTCAGGAAAGCGTCGGCGAGCAGATGACATCGACTATAGTAAGCATATCGTATTTACAGATGAAAATCTAATGGGAGTGAGAACCCCACATCATGATGCTTTAATCATTACTCTCAGAATAGCAAACTATGACATCGACAAGTTGCTCGTCGACCAAGGAAGCTCGTTCGAGGTAATGTATCTCGTCATGTTCAGAAAATTGAAATTAACCATCACCGACTTGAAGGAAGCTACTGTCCCTTTGGTTGGCTTCGCTGGAAAGGTGACTATGCCCTTGGGAAAGATCCTACTGCCAGTAAGGGCAGGAATTGTTTCTAAAATGATCGAGTTTCTGGTGGTCGACATTAACTCTCCATACCAGGCTATCCTCAGCAGAGGGTGGCTGCACACAATGAAGGCAGTCTCCTCGACCTACCATCAGAAGCTAAAGTATGTGACCGAGCGAGGAGTAATGGAGATCCATGGCGATCAAGCGATGGAAAGAACATGCTTCATAGCAGCCATCCGTCCAAGACCAGAGAAGAAGGCCAACAAGCCCAGCGAGAAAGTTAAAGAATAAGAAGGTCTGATACCTTCGAAATAGCAATTAAAATACAAAAGGCCCAGAGTAGAGGAGACCAGGCTCCTCCCCTCTGAACGGGTTGTCGAGGACCTGGAGGAAGTTACAGCTGGAGATAGAGACGATAGTAGGATCTTCTTGATTGGAGCTTTTCTCACAGATCAGGAAAAGAAGGAATTAACGATTCTGATGAGGACCAATATAGACGTCTTCGCATGGGAACCATACGAGTTTACAGGAATTGATCCTAGTATAGTTTGTCATCAGCTACATGTCGATCCCAGCTTCGAACCAATCGCACAGAAGGCACGGCGAACTACAGCCGAGAAGGCAAAAGCCGTGGAAAAAGAAGTTGAAAACCTGCTGGATGCAGGATCCATACGAGAGGTCCAATTCCCCAAATGGTTATCCATCCAAGTAGTAGTTCTAAAAAGCAATGAGAAGTGGAGAGTCTGCATCGACTTCACTGACCTTAATAGGGCATTCCCTAAAGACAACTTCCCTCTTCCAAAAGTTGATCAACTAGTGGATGCCATAGCAGCTCACGAGAGAATGAGTTTTCTGGATGCATACTCAAGGTATCATCAGATCCCCTTGTACGCTCTGGACCAGGACAAGACAAAGTTCATCACCACCATTGGATTGTACTGTTACAAGGTCATTCCCTTCGGGCTCAAAAATGCAGGGGTAACCTACCAGCGGCTAGTCACCAAGATGTTCAAGGACCAAATGGGAGACACTATGGAAGTCTACATCGACGATATGCTCGTCAAAAGCAGGAAGAAAGAAAACCACCTCTCGAACCTATCAAGAACCTTCAAAATACTTAGGAAGTGCCGAATGAAACTTAACGCAAGAAAGTGTTCTTTCGGTGTCCAATCAGGAAAATTTCTTGGGTACTTGGTCAGTAAGAGCGGCATCGAGGCTAACCCGGACCAGATCGATGCAATAAACTGGATACAACCTCCTTAAATAATCTGGGACATACAGAAGCTCACCGGTATGCTCGCTGCCTTGAACCGCTTTATCTTTAATTCCTCTGAGAAGTGCAAGCCTTTGTTCATGCTCCTAAAGGGAAACAAAATGGTAGAATGGACCCAAGATTGCTCGCGAGCATTTGATGAGCTCAAGGCTTACCTTAGCTACCCACCACTTCTCGTCATACCACATGAAACAGATTCCTTGTACTTATACCTCTCCATTTCCAACCACACTGTCAGTTCTGCATTGATGTGTGAAAAAGCAGGAATCCATCACCCCATTTATTACGCGAGCAAGACCTTATTAGAGGCCGAGCAGTGGTACCTACCACTAGGAAAGCTCGCCTTTGACGTTGTAGTTGCCTCGGGGAAGTTAAAGAACTACTTTGAAGCTCACACTATCATCGCCCTTACATAGCACCCCCTTAAAGCAATCCTGAGGAAGGCGGATTTATCGAGCAGACTGTCTAAATGGTCAGTCGAGCTCGGACGATTTGATATCCAATTTCAACCAAGGAACGCAATCAAGGGGAAGGTCCTTGCTGATTTCATAGTGGAATTCACGGGTGAGCAGCCGCTCGGCCAATCTCAACCAGTAATGCAAAGAGAAAACCACGCAACAGAGGGAGTCTGGAAATTATTTGTTGATGGAGCCTCCAACTCAAAGGGGGCAGGAATAGGCATTATCCTTATTACTCCAGAGGATACAATCCTCGAACAAGGAATCAGGCTTGGATTTGCAGCCTCCAATAACGAAGCAGAATACAAAGCTTTAATAGTCGACCTCCAGAAGGAACACACCTTGGGGGCAAAGCATTTACAGGTGTTCGACAATTCTTAATTAGTCTCCAATTAGATAAATGGAGACTATAATGCAAAAGATGATAGAATGTCAGCCTACCTCGTCTTAGCAAAAAGGCTAATGGATAGATTCGAGGACGTCAGTGTCCAAAAGTTTCCCAGAGGGTAGAATAGCCATGCCGACGCCCTAGCAACCCTGAGTTCGGCAATCGATTCCAATTTAAAAAGAACAATCCCCATCGATTTCCTCGCTCATTCGAGCATTAACCATGACGATGAACTACCAACCGTTGAACATGTGCTCCAAATTGAATCATCACCCAGTTGGATGGATCCTTTAAGGGACTATTTGAAGGATGGTTCTCGTTCAACCGATAAGAAGATCACCCACCAGATAAGAGTCAAAGCTACTCTCTTTCACTTATCTCCCGAGGGCAAGCTATATAAGAGATCATTTTCCGATCCCTAACTTCATTGTGTCACCTGAGGGATGTCGAGCAAGTTCTATATGAGCTTCAAGAGGGAATCTGTGGAAGCCATAGTGGAGGAAGGTCTCTGGCTTTCCGAGAAATGAAGGAGGGCTATTGGTGATCATATATGCAAAGGGACTTTGCGGTGTATGTTCGCAAGTGCCTGAAATGCCAACTTCACGCTCCTATGGTCCACCAACCTGTTAGCGACCTAAAATCAATTTCCAGCCCATGGCCATTCGCCCAATAGGGAATGGACATCGTAGGACCACTTCGTACCGTCGCCGGCAATCGCAAGTATCTGTTGGTCGCAACTGACTACTTCACCAAATGGATCGAGGCAGAACCCCTAGCGAACATCCGAGATTCAGATATGATAAGATTGAAATGGAGAAATATAATCACCCATTTTGGCATCCCTAGAACCATCATCACTAACAATAGAATGCAATTCGAGAGCGGCTCCTTTCAGAGTTTCTGTGATGAGCATGGAATCAGACACCATTTCAGCTCGGTGGCCTATCCTCAGAGCAATGGCCAAGATGAGGCTTCCAATAAAACGGTGATCGAAGGATTAAAGAAATAATTAGAGAGAGCCAAAGGCGCATGGGTAAATAAGCTACCTCATATTCTATGGGTCTACCGTACTACATTACGATGAGCGACGGGGGAAACCCCATTCTCATTGATGTATGGAATGGAAATTGTCATCCAATTAGAAGCAGGCTTGCCAATAATGAGGTCCAGCCTTGTCGACCAGGGCCGTAATGATGCAGCATTGCTCGCTGAGCTCAAATTAGCCGATGAACGCCGTGAGCTGGCCTTAGTAAAACTAGCGAGCTATCAGCAACAGCTCACAAGGCACTATAACAAGAAGGTCAACCCAAGGGCATTCCGAGTTGGGGACTATGTCCAAAGGAAAGTCCTGGGCAGCGCAGTAAAACCATCAGACGGAAAGCTAGGGACAAACTGGGAAGGACCATTCAAGATAACTAGAGATGATCTGCATGGGGCCTATCACTTAGAAACGCTGGAAGGTAGGGATATACCTAGAGCATGGAATCCAACCAATCTTAAGAAATTCTATTTCTAGATTCTTCTTTTGCGTTGTACTTATGAAACTGGATGTTCATTTCCTTATCATTCATAAAATTTATTTTGCAGTTGCATTATACGAAGTGTCTGGTAACTAATATATGAACTTTATAACTCACACACCCTTTCCAAGTGATAAGCACTTTTTACCATTACACTATAGCAGGGAAATCACCCTCCTCAGGTTTTCGTTGTGAAATATGGAAAACCTCTTAGTATTTCCCCTGGAAATATATGAAGCCCTATAGGAGATCCTTACGAAATATGACCAAGTCAAAATTTGTCACCAAACAATGTTTGGTTGAATAAAATCCTGATCGGATAGAACATCCAACACCAGGTGTGTCCTCGCTAATTACCACACTTAGGCCTAAGGGAGTGTGACGACACAACCTAAAAGGTAAAGTGGGGTAGAATGGTATCTCGTTATCATACTGGACTGGAGGGACACTTACTCAATAATGCAAACTTACAAATCTAGTCAGCCAAGAGAGGCTCAAGATTATTGAGCAACGCCTAAAAAATGTGGAAAATATAAAACACTTGTTTAGTCGGCAAATTCGCCCAAAAAATAAATTATATATTAATTCATCACATTTACAAATACAATACATGTTTAGTCGGTGAGCTCGCCTAAAACATCAAAATTACATCGCTTCATTGCATATGTACATAGGGTTACTACCGGTAAAATCGTAATGAGGTCAAGGCCTCTGAATGAGATAATCGGCCACTTGGGCTCTTCGACCCTAGTCAGGATGAGGGACTAGCTCCTCCTCGACTTTATTCGCATTCGACTCTAGTATCTGTCGAGGAATGGCATCGATGGGGATCCATTGATCATCTCTCCAGAAGGGGTTAGGCCTCAGGGTGGAAGAAGAAATCTCATGACGATACCAGAGCATTGAGTTCCTCGGGACTTGCAGCTCCCTCAAGGCACTCAACCACCCTCTGATGAAGGCGAGATATTTAAACTCTGTCAGCCTCGTTAGAGCATCTAACCAACCCTGGTCGTAATCATCGGTCCATACTCGCTGAGGTCCTTTCTTAAACAGATGCCTCAACCGAGTGACGTCCCTTTGAAGCCCAGCAGGAATCACGTATGCTCATTGGAAATCACCTCGAATCTCTTCCATCTCCCTAACTGAACTCCTTCCACTCCTACTGGCCCACAAAACAGCTGGCGGGGCCAAGCCTCGCAGCACCGGAGGAACATCGCTCGGGCCAGTTCTAGTTCGCGACGAGGAGGAACCTCACAATACTGCAGGAGCGATGCTCGGCGCATGCTCCCTAAGTCTCGAGACCTCTCTCCTCAAAGCCTCATTCTCTTTTTGAAGAATTTCCCCAACTTGGTTGATCTCAGAAGCATCTAGAAGCTTTGCTCTCAGTGTATTCATCTCTTCCTGGACTGAGGCACCAACTTCATCCATCTCTTGGAGCCTGTTTTTCAGTTTAACGACGAGCTCAGTCTGCTCTATGAAATTCTTGTTCCTCAATCGCAATGATTTGAAAATCCTCACAAAGGTATGATGAACTTCAGAGCTTACATCAGGTCCAAGCATTCTTCCCAATTGAGAAGTGGCTGGTATATAATCATCAACATCAATCGACTATAAGCAATAAAAGAGCAATAAAAGAGAGAATCATTCAGTACACTAAGGGAATGAAAAACCTTCTTATTTCATTAATACGAAGAGGATCAGAATACATTGAAGGGTCAAAAGGAAAATTACAAACAAAGAAAATACAAGAGCAAACCTGAGGGTAAATTATCTAGCAACCTCAGGATGCCTAGAAGAGGCTTGCTGCTTCCCCTTGTCAGCGGCAGTAGAAGCACCTCCCTTAGTAGGGATAACCTCTGTCGCCTAAGCAGGACGGGCATCAGCAGGAACTGTTTGGGGGGAAGGATCAATACTTCCAATGGCTAGGGCAGGGGCTTCATCCACAATTGGTTTTGGGCCCGGGTCGTGCTCGTCGAACAGAGGAGATGCAACATGCACACCAGCAGCCAAGAGGGCCTTGTTCCATCCCTTCTTGAAGTTCAGATAGCTAATATAGCCTATCTGAACCTCAACGACTTCATACGCAGCAGCCCACCCAGAGTTTTAGGAATCCTCCTTAATAGTAGCTGCCTGAGACTCCTTCTCCTTCAGTTTCTCGATTAGCACTTTATTCTCCTCCACAACAGTGAGCTTGCTCGAGCAGAGTAGGTCATAGGCTTATCGCAGCTCAGTCAATTCTTTAACTGTCGCTTCCCTCTCTTGATTGGCATGAGCGACAGCTAGGTCAAAAAACATCCGAGCAACATCAGTGACCTTCAAACTAGCCTCGAGCCTTGTACCCTTCAACTTCAAGGTAGAATTCTACTTCTCTAACTCGCCATTTTTCTTCACCAGCTAATCACGAGAGCGGTAGAGCACGGCGAAGTCAGTCACAAACTGCAAGTAGAAGAAGATATCAGAAAAAGGAAACAGCTGAAATTTATCAAAGCATTAGAGAAAGGTCTTACCAAGGATATCCTCTGACTATCTTGCAGAGATAAGTGATCAGACCTCATCGCCCTTTGGTGATCTCCATAAAGGACCGCCCTCTCGAGCAGCGCAGAGGCCAATTGAGGAGAAATGGCAACTGAGGCCCCCTCGGGCAATGCGGACACAGGGACTAAGGCCTGCCCAGCCTTCATCCTCGATTCCATTTTTCTCCTCTCTTCCTCCTTCTCATTCGTCATTCTCTTGTTCTCCACCATCCTATTCTTATCTTCTATCTTCTTTCTTTCCTCTTCCTTTTTTCTCTCTCTCTCTCCCTCATCTGTTCTTCTTGTTTCCTCTTCCTCTCCTACTCCTGACCAGTAGACCGAGAACCAGTAGCAATAGCCCCAGTACTGGACTTTTGCTTCTTAGACCTCTGAGCAAGGAGTACATGATCATCATCATCGTCATCCCAAATCAAATTTTTCTTTGGAGGAACCATTTCCTCGCTTGAGCTTCTGAATATGCTCGAAGGTTCTCGGGCTTCAGAAACCTCTTCTGAATCAGAAGAACTATCACCACTGGAGCTCCCCTAGCCAAAATTGCCTTCAGCACCGCCTACGATATCACTCTCAGAACTGCTCTCCTCCTCGTCCAACTGAATGGGATCAACAACAGCTTCTTCGGAGGTATCAAACTCGGGAATGCTATCTACCGACCTCGCTATAAAGCTAGAGCCAACATTTTTATACTCAAGCAAGAAAGTTGTAGACCGGGGATGCTCGCCATCATTTAGGGGCTCCCTGATATTCCAAGATTTGACCAACTCAGAAAGACAAACCTCGCTGAGAGAAGGTTCCAAGTTCTTCGACCTCGCTAAAGAAAAAATAGGGAAGAGTCAGAAGATCACACATTAATAAAGAAATTGAAAGAACAGAGCAAAGACTACTTATATACTCCTCCCCATAAAAGGGAACAGTGAACCTATCGGACCTCGACCCCTCAGTCTGGGTGAAAACTATCAATTTCTAGCAAGAAAACCATCTTGCCAATAGTCCTTGTGGGAATCAGGTAGGTTTACTACCAATACCCTGTCAGGACTCCTGTCTTTGAGATAGAGTACACCGGAACTAGTTCGAGAAAAGGAATAGAAAAAGCAGACTTCGACGAGCCCTAATTTGGTGCCATAGAGCTGTTTTATTCTATGGACGCCATTGATTATCTTCCACACATTAGGCGAACACTATGCAGGAACAATGTTGAAATAACCAAATAAGTGCAAGAATAGATTGTTTGGAGGAAAAGTAAGCCCCTCTTGGGAAAGCAACAAGACATGAATCCAATGGGCACCCTCTATCTCTCTAAAATTTCTAGGGGGAGAGGCGCACTCAATCTCTACCCAGTTTGGGATATTGTAAACCTTCCTAAACTCAGACACTGATCTATTACCAATCTTTGCCATTTGAAAACCCTAAAACTACAAATTCAAAAAGAAAACACAAAGAGAAGGCATAGGAGACTTACAAGATGGAAGTTCGACTTGAACGATAAGGAATCACAGGCCCGAATGATGAGGGAGATCGAAAGCGAAAAATAATGAAGACCTGGAGGAGAGAATGCAAATCACTAAAACTCACAGAAAATGGAAGAATACTAAGAAGGTTGAAACGACGATTATGAAATGACTCCTTAGAATAGATTTTGAATGTTGCTAATCATCGCGCATAAAACCCAAAGCAACTGCCGCCTAATCCAGTCCTCAAACTTTGAGAAGAGTTGCACGGTGTGCAAAGGTGACATTATGACAAATCATTTAAATTTATTGAGCCCAAATCATGGCGCAAATAATTTAGGGGAAATTGTGGGTACACGGATTTAGAATAACGGGCCTGGACGAGTAGCCCAATTGAAGCTGCCCAAATTCCTAACCCTTCATATCTTAACCTTAATTCGGTTGTAACTTAGTCTTCTCCCATGTTCTCATATAGAGGTATTCTAGGAGAAGAGGGAAAACGTGGGGGTGTCCAACACCCCCACTCCCTGAAGATAAACATGTATATAATAAACCCTAGGTGTGGGGCATAATACACGCATTGTATTCTCTGTAATCGCTCCCCAGAGTACATAGAAATAATACTGACTGCACCACCATAGACGTAGGAATTCTTGCTGAACCACATACATCTCCTCTTATGTGATTAGAATTTTGTCTTCTTCATTTTACTTGGTGATTGCGCTTCTCTTATCTATTCATGTTGAATAATAAATTCCACCACATTCAGCATGATAGTCTTATCACTCAATCTACTATTGTTCAAATATTCGGTAATTAGTCTCTACACATTACCATAATAAACCCTACTTTGCTAACTCCATGTAGTAGTAAATTCTAACAACAAAATATGCTCCTAGGACCTACCCAGTTCCCTCATGGCAACATTAAGAAGTCCCGTTATTAATGAGACATACGTTTATAAATCGATTGTTTAGATTGGCGTACCCACCAAACTAGACTCTCACACGAATTTTAGTGTTAGCAGTCTTTATACAAATTGTAACATCCCCACGTTACTAGGATTAATCCTTCTCTCATAAGGATGAAACAAAATTCCACCAGTCTTCCCCTAATCGTAATGTCCTAGCACGTAGTTGTCAACCCGACCCATGAGCATCTGCAATCGTTATTCATCTAGGATTCCATCTAATGGCTACCCCATCCTCGTAGGGGGCAAATTATTCTGCTCTGTGGCTTACACGCCCATCACTGAAATGTTGGCTCAAAATCTCTAGGCCTCAATTACGGCTTTAGTAACCTCCCTTTGACTACTTGGGTCCCGTCGATCCTGAAATACAGTATGCTACTATTATCGAGGACTCCACTAGTCCTGCCTAAACCCACTACTCTCGGTTTGTAAATTTTTGGGCCCAACTCTCTTGACCTAATCCCTCCCTTGGAAATTTCACTCTACCAGTTATTATGCCTAACTGCCATGATTTACCATTATCAAATTATCAGTCTCACTTATCAACGTGGACACATTCAACACTGGTAGTCCCACTCTCTACACGTAGGGAAATTTTTTTGGCCATTTCCCCGTCACTGGTCCTACTGACCATTTGGAATGTCCTTCCCTCAGACTTATCAGTCTTACCTCCCAATTATTATTTATGTCGTTCCATTGGCTCCACTGGTCCCATGGAACACATTGTAGAACCCACTGGTCTTGGCTGAATTCATCGCTGCTTAATAAGGACTTAAATAGGTTCCCCTTCATAGGTATACCTTTCGATAATGTTTCACTATCACCCTTCAATTCGATATTACCTTCCAGCTAGGTTTTCTAAACCCTCTGGGCTTCCCTTCTTTTGGAAGTGGTTACAAATTCTTTGACGACATTGACCTAAGTCGCATTCATCATATACCTCACCCGCATTTGAGTATTTAACTCATGAGTTCTTTCACAACAAGGAACTCTTTTTATCTTCCATATACCCCTTACTCATCGGGTAAGGAATTCATTAAGCAAGTTGACCGCTCTCTCGCATTGGGATTTCTTTCTTGCCCATAAGAAATGTGTTTCAAAATTCCCTTCATAGCCCGATCAAATGGATGATTTCACGATCACACCATACCCAAATTTCTCATTTTTTCTTCAGACATACTTCTATGACACCCCACTTAAAATAATAACGGGTGGCCATCCCTATAATACATTAAATCAAGAATCTCAGATGGCTCAGTCTCAGCACCAACAAAAGATACAATACTAGATAAGGCTAACTACCTGAAACTATCAAAGCAGATGGCAAAAATTTAAATTAAGCATACAATGAAAAATAAACCAACGATGTAACACTACTAGCAAAGCTAACATGTACACAAGTACCATGATAAAAAAAGTGCTAGAAATAAAATTAAATGAGTACAAAGAAGGAAAAATATACCCGAATAAGATGTCGGGTCACAGATAGTACAACAATCATAAAGAAGAAATATAAATAGATACAAATAACTATGGGGTGTAAACCCGATGTACAACATGAATCCTGTCTAGATTTACACATGAATAGGAAGCGACTACAATCTAAATCCCGCAACATTCCACACCTGTTATGGCTCCCAAGACTTTGGACAGAAAAGCATCTGGTATCCATGCAGTAGGAAACCTATAGTACAATATACATATATATATAGCAAAAGAGCAATATAAATGAGCAGAGTCCGAGGTGTAAAAATGTTTAGCAAGTGTGTTAACCGTGCATAATAAATATCAATGCATTATTTCATAATTAAAGTGGAGTCGCACTCTCATGAAACCCCAAACTCACCTCTCATCTAACAGCGCGCAATTAGGCGTGTCCTGGAATCTTAATTAATTTACCCCACACATATAAGGACAACCTACCTGACCATACGCACGAAATATACACACATGACCTGCCATTATAACATAACCCAAGAATCCTTTCAATTCTAATCACACTTAAATATATTTTCACATATATACACCTTACTAGTCTTTATTTATTCCAATTAATAACTTAAACAGTTATAAGTCTTATTACTTGACACTTTAACATTTAACTCCAATATAAGAGTTCATTCTCTAAATATAATACTTTCGATTACTAAGGATAAAACTTCTCTCCACTCTCAGCATTGCACTGCGTTTTGTGCGTGGGGCATCTCGTAAAGAGAAATCCAAACAAGGAACCCCCTTGATACACTACTCCTTGACAATGTCGATCGTAGGGATCCATTCGTCACATGATAGAATTAAGCTTCAATATATAAGTGTATTCTCTAAACCACATACATACAAGTACCAAGCCAAAACTTTTCTCTTCTCTTAACATTGCGCTATGTTTCATGCATGGGGCGTCTCGCAAAGAGAAATCCAAATAAGGAACCACCCCGTTACACTAATTCTTGACAATGTTGATCGTAGGGATCCATTATGTCATTCACACAAATTCTACTAATACAAAAACTATAAATATAGATTACTATCTAAGAACAACTCAAAATTTCAACTAAATCCTTGGGTCGATATAACCGCAATTGTCTCTTAGTACGATCCTTCGACCCCAATGAACTAGTACACCATAATCACCCAAGATGCACATCATCAAAACTTCATATCCTCCTATCCTATAGGACATATACAAGTATATATATTTACTCTAAACATATATATAGGCAATCATTCATTCCCATAACCACGTGTACATATCACACATAATGTACACTATGCAGTACACACATCTTAAACGGCTATAGAATGCCAAAATACTGCACCATGCTGTCATCTTCAAGGACATCACTCACATACCATCCGGGGGACCAGCGGTCGGACTCGATATCGCCGACATCACGATCAAAACCAAATTACAATGCATGGGAAGCTGTCATAGTTCCTACCGGCAAGTGAGAACGGATCATACCCAAGACTTCTCACCCCCAAAATAAAATCACACAATAATAAAAAGGATGACTATGACCTGGGGAATATCCACACCCTGCTCCTCAAGCCAGGGTGCTCACCCTCATTGCGCAACTTCCCATGATAGCATGTGCCAGGTATGTTTCACACCATAAGTATATATATCATTCACACACACAATATATATACATCCATATGATCACATCATAGATACAAGCCATCGTACACGCCATATGTACACACACACACACACACACACACACACACACATATATATATATATATATATATATATATATATATATATATATATACACACACACAAATATATACATATCATCTCTCATCCATGTGTATAAAATTTATAAACTCGGCTACACATGTATATAATCCTCAATATACTAGCCATCACTCCAAGCATATTAACTTAATTCTTTACATAAATACGATTCCTCACTTGAAGCATATCAATCCATTTCTCATATGATATGAATAGTCTTCCAATATATCCCATATTAATATTATCAACCCAAATTTTAACGTATGTATCAATCACTATACATCCCATTTATATCCGAAAGCACATCGATATATCTAGTAATAATTTCGACTAATTGTATGCACATAACTAATAGTCTACAAACCTCAAGCTCAATACTAAATTCATTCCATGATCCCATGACTTATTGGAATCCCGATTGTACATCCCTCACTGATATATATAACAACTATCCCAACTAGAATTACAACACCATATTCTAGTTGATAGTATGACCCAATAGCTCCCAATTTCGACTATGGTTCAATTGTCCTTATGAACCCTTAACATTAACACATTCACAATATAGTCCTTGAATTTATCCTCATTAAGGATGCGCGACCTTTACCTCTCAATGGTCCCCAATATCTTACTTAGAATCCTATCACTATAAAGATTCAACATATGTATTAACCGAAAATTTCATGCCATACCCTCACGACTCTCTCAAAGAGTTCTAAACTTCAGGTCATCCAAACTGACTTCTGACCTCACAATGGAACTCCCATCCTCAATGATATTCCCCACTATACCTCGGAATATCTATTATTAAGACGCACATAAATACAAATAGACTATCTCTACATTTTATAACTATTCCATGATAGCCGACCACCATCACTTTAAGATAATCCGCCTATCACTCAGTCCCTCAATCCTTTCCACACTAAAAGATGCATCATACTCTCAAAACCCATTTCTAACATGGGTCTGAATGCCCCTAATCATCCTAAGGCACAAATCCCTTAACATTTCATCATAACCTTCCATAATAAGTCCATTAAGAATACCCTCAAGAATCAAACCCAAAAGAAAAGGGGTAGAAGAAAATCCCAAACATTAGCTAAAAACAGACGATCGGTCGACTAGTCCCAGACCCCCGATCGACTGCAAGTCCCAAATTTTGTCCTACAAAGAATGAAGTAGGCTCTTCAATTGAGGCGCGGTCGACCGGTCCCATGGACGTGGTCAATCGGCCATACCAGCTATTTGGCTATTTTTTCATCTTTAAACAAGCCCTAACTCCCCAAACACCCAAATCTCATCATATAACCCCCAATATTTAACTCAATAATAATCTTAACATTAAACCCAAAAATCCCAACAATTTAAATGCCATCAATCCCATATATAAACAACAAGTTCAAGTTTTAGTTCCAAAAATTTAGGTTTTCACATCTAACCCAAAAATCCATTTATTTTATCCACAAATTATGAAATGAAATACACAAATGAAATATTTAGCATGATTAAACACTTTCCTCGAAATGGTAGTGGTTGAATCGTCCCCGGGACTACGGATTAGCCCGAATCTCCAAGCTTTCTCCTCTCTCTTTCTTCCTTCTCTTTCGCTAGGGCTTTTCTCTCTCTTCTCTCTCTCTTTCAATCTCACGAATGAGATTTTAAATCTCCTAAAGGCTTTATAAGCCTAATCTTTCAAAACACCCAACTTAATTTATAATACACACTTTAAATTACTCGTTTACTCTAATTCGAGTCAAACTAGCTTAAAAATATTTCAGAGCCACAATAAAACTCAATGACTGTCATTTTAACTATCTCGACCCATTTGGAATCAATGGTACACTCAAAATTCTCATCCGGAATACTTTATAACGTCCTCAATTTTTGGTCCTGAATTACCAATTTTTTAAAATTCTCAAATTTAAATAAAATTTTATTTCTCCCAAAAATTTAATTTCTCAGTCCCAAAGTCACGGGGTATTACAACTTCTTTATATGAGATGTCTTTCTCACATCACTTTATATTGCTCTTATGAGAAAAAATTTAATCCAAAATGTTCAAGTCTTGGGTGTTACTATACTTAACCCTTCATAATGGCCTTTGGATTTCTTACTTCAAAAAAAAATCCTTATGTCTCCCTCACCCTTCACTAACAGAGTCGTGTGAGTTTGGAAGAGCACAAACTTCATCTAAGACAGTGTTTGGGAAAGTATAATTCCCGAGCGACACCTTTATTTCCCTCAGCCCGAACAATAATTTTGGTGAGTTCTATATCAATCCCCATTTTCCAAAAACGCTCTATGTCTTTGGCTGAGTACAACTACTGTTATGCTCCTAACGACCCTCACTAGTCATCAATGCCCGACCGGACGTGAATAAGAATTATTTCACTTATATTTCCCGGTAGAAGAATGTAAATCGTAATACACAGAGGAATACAACATCCTAATAATAGGGCTCTACATCAAACAATGCTACGCTGAAATGTAAAAAGCCGTACAGATCCTAAGGACACTAGAACCTGATGTTCTGATATCACCCGCGACACCCCGCCTAATTAAATACCCGATGATCAGTCCTTTATTAAATTAAATCAAAGTGTTTGGTTGGTTAATTCTTAGCATCACTGCCGAAAAACAATTTTCTTGATTTATCACCTAATAAATAATTAGGCTAAGTGTCAAATCATTTAATTTAATAGATTAAGTCCCGGCGATATAAATTTTATACATAAATCATTTAAATGAACACAGTTATAGTAATGAATATCAAACCATTCAATTGAATTAAACAGGGTGGGATAACATTCCAGTAAAATATCTCATAACCACGAACAATAATAATACCAACAATCCCAACCGAAAACTGAGTGTATAAAATAAGAAAGTACAATGTCTCTCTGAACTAAATAGAAACTATAAATAGGCGACAGAGGCCCTATCTAAACGACTAAATGAAGAGGTGAGATAACAAGGATGAAGTTGTCTAAATAAAAGGACGTGCAACCCCCACACCAGCTGCAGCACGTCAATCAGTCCAAGGATCTAAGCTTTGTGTCCCAATGGCTGGACACCTGATATAATATATGTATACAAGAGGGATAGAAGATCTAACAATAAACGGGTCACAACCTGAGTATAACATAGTTTCAAAATAGTTTAGCAAGTATATAAAACGCTTACCAATTGATATCACATACATGTTTGTATTTTGACACTCACTTGGGAATTCTCACCCCTCAACTAATTTGCTAGCCTAACATACCGATGAACCATCCTAGTTAATGCTAACCCAGCTAAGTAATTCAAATTAATTTCCCGCTTATATTTTCTCTTTCGTATGCTCGTACATATTACACACCAAATACATTGTCACAATTCTAGCATTAATGAATCAATGTTATTACTTCATCACTCTCTTAAGTTCCCACAAAGTTAAGTTTTCCTCTAATATCATTATCTTTCTGATCTACTCACAAGCAAGGTAGATTAAACACAGGTACATATAGTTTATCACACAATATATTTATACTAATAGGGAACCCCACAGAAAATCTATGGTGAAGGAATACTGTGCTATCATGTCCCTATACCTCTTATACAAATGAACGAAATACTAGTTCAGACTCACTCTCAAACTGTATTAACACAAAAATACACATATAGATGACGAAGCATAGTTCCAAGTCACTAATAGGTTAGCACATACCCTTATGTCTCTTAGGACCGTCTAACTATCATACTCAGATAGTCTGTACCAAGGATCCTATATTCTGGGGTACGAGTCAATAGTCCCCATAAAGGTCACATCAAAATAAGACTATCCCGACGCAGAAACCTCTGTGATAGCAAGTAGCGCACGTATGCTTAAACACGGATATTCATATAATATATATACATGCAGTCATATATAGGTTTACATTATTCATTTAGGTATGTCCATGACCCATAACATGTTCTACCCATACACATCACGTAATGCCCGAATTTTACGTATAATTAGTTCATTCTTTTATATTCCCTTTTCACCGTAAGTTCACAAGTACTTCTCGACTCTAGAAGTGTATCATTTTGATATGTATAATTCCAGTAGATGTACTCACTATATCCCATTGAATTCTAAGTCATATACATCCCAACTTATTTCAACTTGTTTCCCGGACGACCCCAGCTCCACAGTATCAAGGGTGTGTCTTCCTCACTCCATCAGAAATTGAAGTTCTTCACCGATGGGCGAGTTATCACCATTTTGGGCCACAACAAAAATGTCAAGGGTGCAAGTGCCAGCAGTCCAATCCTTGAGATACAATATGGGTCAAATGATATGCTCCTATCAGGATTCCAAGTTGAACCACTCCTACTCCCGGCAGGGGACGGTTTCAAAGAAAGGGTTTGTCCAGAATATAACCCTCATGGCAATGTCATTGTGATTCAAATGTTCAGAAACATGAACTTCATGCCCGGAATGGGGTTAGGGTAAAGGCAACAAGGGATACTTGAGCCCATCGAACTGAAGAAATATTTCCCTCCTTGTGGCTTGGGGTATCAACCATCAGAACAAGAGCTCAGAATGATCCACCAGTCTTGACCAAAGAGAAGATTAGACTGCATCCAAACTATTCTAGGAGACTCCTTAAATGGACGATTCATCAAAGAAGGTGAAGACTTCGCCTTTTGCATTTTTCCAGAACCATGGTATGATCACACAGACAAGTAGATGAAGCCTAGGATGGAGATCTTTTTCCAAGATAGCTATCCATGGGCCGAGAGTTTCCAACACCGAGTACAATCTCTCATCAAAGATATCGAAGAGACTGAGTAAAGTGACTCAGAAGTTTCCTTCAACTTACAGACACTAGGGTTGGCACTCTGCATGGTTCATTCAGGCACTACATCAATGGATCCATCCCATCTGTTTAAAGTTGTTGAGACACCCCTCTTCAACTGGCATGATGCGCCAGTTCTACGTCTTGAAATCTCCCCTAACCCCAATGTTTACCCTATTTCTTCTTCTGTTGTCTATCCTTGTTCAAATGTAATCGAGACCTCTTTTGATAAGGTTCTCAATGTTGTTTTTCCTATCAATGAAATAAACGAAGATTTTGAGTATCTTGATGTCCCTTAAATTAATTGTTTGGATTCTAATTGAACTTTTGATGATGATGATTTTGCAAATGAAAAATTCTTAACTGATCTCAATAAGGTTAATAATAAACAACATAACCGCGTTCAAGTTAATGAAGAATAGATTGTTGTTATTAATCCCGGTTCTAGTAGTCAACTGCGTGAGATTAGGATAGGGGCCACCCTTGATAAGCATGAGCGCGCACAACTCGAAGAATTGCTTAAGGAATTCGTGGATGTCTTCGCATGGTCCTATGATGATATGCTCAGCATTGATCCTGAAATATCTCAACACGAGATCCCCACTCTCCTAGATTACAAGTCGGTTAAACAAAAATTAAGAAAGCTCCGCAACGAATGGTCACTCAAGGTCAAAGAAGAGGTGGTCAAATAGTTAAACGTGAGCTTCATTCGTGTGATCGAATATCCCATATGGCTAGCCAACATACTACCTGTGCCGAAATCAGGAGGGAAGGTTCGAATGTGTGTAGACTACCGAGATTTAAATAAATCTTCTCCAAAGGATGATTATCCGCTACCCAATATCGACATGATCGTGGACAACACAACTAGTTATGCTCTCAATTCATTCATCGACGGCTTTGTCGGATACAACCAAATCAAGATGCACCCAGAACACTAAGAAAAAACCGCATTCATCACCCCATGGGGAACCTTTTGCTACACCGTTATGCCATTTGGTCTCAAGAATGCTGGGGCTACCTACCAAAGGGATATCACAACCATCCTGCACGATCTGATTCATAAAGAAGTCAAGGTTTATGTGGATGATATGATTATCAAGTCCAAAACTAGAGAATGTCATGTTCCCGCTCTCCGGAAGTTCTTCGAACTACCGCGATAGTATCAGATGAGTCTCAATCCACAAAACTGTGTCTTTAGCATTACAAAAGGAAAACTCTTGGGATTCATGGTCAGTGAGAAGGGGATAGAAGCAGATCCTGCAAAGCTAAAGGCCATACTTGAGATGCGACCACCCCGAACAGAGAAAGAAGTCCGAGGTTTTCTTGGGAAATTGCAATATATCAGTCGGTTCATCAGCGAGCTAACCTCCATCTGTGAACCTATCTTCAAGCTCCTCCGAATGGATTCAACCAAGGTTTGGAATGAGGACTGTCAAGAAGCTTTTGACCGAATCAAATAATATCTTGCCCAACCTTCAGTGCTCATGCCACCATAGCCTGGTCTCCCTTTGCTCCTATACCTAACCATAACAGACACTGCAGTTGGGGCTTTGCTAGCCCAATACCTTGAAGACTCCCACAAAGAAAGATCCATCTATTACACCAGTCACAAATTGGATGGGTACGGGTCAACTACACTGCTTTGGAAAAGGCATGTGCCGCACTTGTCTGGGTCACCTAAAAGTTGCGACACTACATGATCGCCTTCCCCATAAAACTTATATCCCGAATGGATCCCATCAAATAACTACTTCAGAAGCCCGCATTATCCGGTCGAATGGCCCGATGATTGATGCTCCTAACTAAGTTCGATGTCGTCTACATCACATAAAAAGCCATTAAAGGAAGAGCCATCTCTGACTACCTCGCGGATTACCTTGTAGAAGAAGCAGATGTCTGGATGTACGAATTCCCAGATAAAAATATCCTCTGCACCGCCCTAGACAACCTTCGATGGAAAATGTTCTTTGACGACGTTGCCAAGAAAAAAGGATATGGCATTGGGATACTTTTGATCGCCCCTGATGACTCCCACACTCCCATCGCCATCAAATTAGATTTCCCTTGCACCAACAACATGACGGAATACGAGGCATGAAAAGTAGGACTCAAAGTCTCCCTCAAGAAAGGTATTCAATACCTTGATGTCTACGGGGATTCTTCCCTCATCATTGGTCAAGTGCTCAAAAAGTGGAAGGTCAAGGACGAAAAGCTCCAACCCTTCCATGCCCACTTAGAAGAGTTAGCATCCCAATTCAGAGATATCACCTTCCATTACCTACCTCGAGCAAAGAATAACCTAGCCGATGCTCTCGCTACCTTGGCCTCCATAGTCGACATGCCTGAAGGAATAACAATCCCCCTTCCTAGTCAAAAGAAAGACAAACTAACCCACTGCTACCATATTGAGCTTGTCTCCACCGAAGATCCCGAACTAGTCGATTGTTGGTACTATGATATCTAGTGCCTCCTCAAACATGGTAGGTATCCCGAGGGTTCTAACAAGAAACACCGAACGACCCTCCGAAGACTGTTCGCCCAGTACATCATCTGTCATAAAGCTCTACTGAAGAGGAACTTCGATGGAACTTATCTACACTGTATCACAGGGGCTGAAATTGAGAAGATAATGGAGAAGATCTATAGCGGGGAATGTGGGCCCCACATAAACGGTCACATTCTTGCCAAGAAAATCACTCGACATGGCTACTACTGGACCACCATGTCCCAATATTGCACCGCCTATGTCCGGAGATGCCTCAAATGCCAACAGTTCTCCAATCTTCAACACTTGCCTCCGCGAGAATTATACAACGTAACCTCTCCCTGACCGTTATCCACCTAGGGTATCGACATCATAGGGAAGGTTACACCAAAAGCTTCAAACGAACATGAATTCATCCAAGTTTCCACTGATTACTTCACCAAATGGTTCGAAACTGAGTCATACGTAGTATTGAACGCTAAGAAAGTGGCCAAATTCCTCAAGAAAGATATCATCTACCGATATGGGGTCCCGCACGAGTTAGTGTCAGATAACGGGTGCACTTCGAAGCAGAAATCACAGAAGTAGTCAACGAGTACGGGATTCAGAGACACAAATCTTCTCCCTATCGACCTCAGACCAATGGTGCAGTTGAAGCCGCCAACAAGAACCTCAAAGCCATCATCAACAAGATTACCATAAGTTGTAGGGTTTGGGCCGACGGGATCCCGTACGCCCTCTAGGGCTATCGAACCTCAATCTGAACCTCGACTGGGGCTACCCCTTACTCTCTCGTCTATGGCATGGAAGCATTCCTACCTATGGAGATGGAAATACCCTCGCTACGCGTCACGCTCGAAAGAAAAGTTAGTAAAGAAGACTGGTGCCAAAGCCGTCTCGACGAGTTGACCCTCCTAGATGAAAGGAGATTGAAAGCTTTTTACCACATACAGGGTACCATCGCCGAATAGCGCAATCATTCAACAAGAGAGTTAAGGACCGCGGTTTATGGGAAGGGGATTTAGTCCTCATAGAGATAATAGAAGCCATCTGGGACCCTAGAGGGAAATTCAAGACCAATTGGAGCAGCCCCTACATTGTGAAGAAAATCTTATCCAGTGGTGCCACCATGCTCACTGACCTAGATGGGTAGGAGATGGCTCGTCTAGTCAACTTGGATTGTGTCAAGAAATTCTACCCCTACTCTCGAACCTCGGCGCGCTACGACTCTTATCATCTCCCTTCTATTCTAAAAAAAACAAAAACTCTCTTCATTTCCCTTTACTTAGAACTACGTGGGCCTGATCCTCTGCAAAAAACCATTTTTCAAGAAAAATAAAAAAAATTCAAAATCCCCAAAGGTACGTAGGTGGCTCATACATCTTACAGGAGCACGACCCTTTCTTTTCCACAAAATACTATTCTTTTCTTATCTCCGAGAATGACAGTACATTCTAACAAATACTTGAACAAAAGGATTATGTATGCCTTAGCGATCGGTATAGATAATTCAAAATTACAAAATTCATCGAAAGGCACAGCTGGATGATCAGAAACTTTCTTATTTCATTAATAAGAAATTACAGCACAGATGACATAAGAAAAGGAACGGATAACTCCCTTCCCCTTACTTCCATATAAAGCCAAATAAAATCCCCACATCTATTCCCTATTACAACAAATAAACTTTCCAAGAATCCTACCCACAGCTACTAGAGGAGCCTGCACCCTCATCATCTACATCCTGGGGTCTCCAAATTTCCCCTGCCTGAACAGAGTGCCATAAACACTCCATGGACCGATAAGCCTTAACCAGCTTCAAAAAAACCACAACACCCCCTTCCATGGTCTTAAATAACACAAACCACCTTTGTCTAGTCTCCACTGCCATCATCTTTCTGACTACTCTCCTCCATAACCACTTCACATAATCCCTAGGGACATGTCAAACTCTCCCGACAGACTGAGAGGGACGGGTCGACGAACGTCGATTCTCCCATAGAAATCTAAGCAACAGATGCAGGCGCTCGATCAAAACGTCTACACAAAAGAAATTTAGTGTCCGAGGTGGCACGACCTGTGCCCATCCAAATTGGCATAAAAGTTGCCAAGGGAAATAAAAAGAGGTTTGTCTGAGACCAACCAGCCGCACATATGAGTACTCTCCTAGCTCCAGAACAGGCTACAACTGCCCCCACCAAGGCACTGACCAATAAAAATTCCGAGCCCCATGCTCCACAAACCAATTCTCCCAGCTCGTAATATCCAGGCCAACATAGAAGAAGTGATACGAAAAGAAGTTGGCTATAGCCGATAAGGGATATTCTGGAGGATTCACTAGGAGAAGTCTTTCAGACAACCCACATGAACACCATCACAGGGCTACCCCTCAGAAATTCATAACGACATTCTCGCCAGGCATCCAGACCATTCAACGTCTCCGCCAGTATCACCGCCGCAGTATTACGAGAGTATGACATCCACGAAGTAATGGCTGCAAGTTGCGGGTCCATCAGCAATTCCCCAGTCACCAGCAACAATTTTTACACCAGGACCAGAGCAACGGCTCCAGCATAGCCAGCATCACCAACTTTTCGTAAATGCACGGATTGCAGCACCGCCGGGAGGGAGATCATTCCTCCAGCAACCAATGACCTGGCCGTCGAAGGAAAAATAAAAAGAAGTCCGGCCAACAAATCTCTTGGAGAACGGGAAAATTCGGTCAAAGCTGCAGCAACACTGGGATTTATACCCAGCATGGCAGAAATTCCTCGTAGGTAGAACAAACTTCATCCTACCCAAAGCAGAATACATGGTCTTCGGGGTACCAGAATTGTACCGCCGCCATCAGCATGTTCCACTCAAAAGGCCGATTGCGCCACAAGAAGACACGATGCATGTTGAATGCATCATAGTCGATATTATAAGAGAACATTGCTTCCAAGGCTTCGAGGTATTTAGAAAACGCAATGCTACCAGGGAGTGCCATCTTGCAAGGCCAAGAGATAGCAGGCAAGTAAGTAAGAATGCGAAGGTGTGATGAAAACACTCCACCCTTATCCCTTTTTATACTTGAGAACCCTCATAAGAGACATAATCCCTACATAAATCGGAGGGAATCCTACCCCACAAAATACAAAAGGCTGAAGAGGGTACCAATCAAAGCTTTGAAATGATGCGACTAGACTGAACTATCGATAGGCAGGACAGGGTGCGTACCGATCGACAACCCCCCATTTTTAGAAATTTCCCTTTTTTCCTCTTTTGTCAAATCAGAAAACTCAATAAAAATAAATGGATTTTCTCAACAGAATTTCAAAATCCCTTTTTCTCCTTATATAATTTCCCCTTTTAATTAAAAAACTTTCCCTCAAAAATTCCAAAAATACTCCTTTTTACGGTCTCAGCAGCAAAGTAAAAAGCGCATGTGCATGCATTCATTCATCATTAATAAAAGATAATAAAAAACTTATGACACCCTGCCTAATAAAATATCGGGTGATCAGTCCTATACCAGATTAAAACAGGAATCTTAGTTGGATATCCTTAGCATCACTGTTGAAAACTTTTTAAAACTTACTAACCACCTAGTATTCCAAACGCTGGTGTCAATTTTAACTTTTTAATTACACAAAATAGTACATACGGAAATAAATATAAACCATTCACACAACTGAATAAAACTCAACTGAATAAATGAGTACACAACTTGTCGAATAAACCATCGGCCACCAAAGAAATAATCCAATACAAATATCCAACACCGGAATAAAATAAGTTTGAAAACTGAACTGAAAGTCTGGGCGACATGCCCTAAATAAAACTGAAACTGATAAGTGATTCCTACTCTAGGAATGAATGAATGATGCGTCTAATCCAAACTCCTGCTAGCATCCACATATACCGTAGCTCCGTGTTCCTGGAATAGAATATCAATCCTGGCGTCCCTGTGGCTAGACACCTAAAACTTTTGAAAATATTTACCAAGTGAATTAACTGCAGTAATTTAAAATGCATGAATGCGCTTCATATTTAAGTTAGTGTCACACTCCCTTGTTGACATTCTCACCCCTCCACTAATGTGCACACCTAACGGTTACCCTAACCCCACCTAGTTGTACTATCCAGTCCAACTAGTCCCGGTATAACCTCCCCTTGCTATACTACTCTAACCCGAGTATAATGATTCTTGAATTATAAGTTATCTCATAATTAACTTAATTAATTCTTTCTTAAATAGTAGTATATAACCGTGTCATAGGTTATATAAAGTAGATACATCACACACTGTATTATTACCCGCACATAATATTTACTACCATTATATCCGTACCTTTACCACAACATCCACACATATAACATACATATATCCATCCCTTCGAGTATACCCTCACCGGATGATTCCCTCTAAAATGCTATCTCACTAGTTGTGCTCACAAAACCTAGTTCCCCAAGTTGGAATCGCTCACCAACTTGGCCCAAAATATAAACGTAGTGGAGGCGGTCATATTCCTTCCCTGAAAGTGAGATAAATCCCTCACCCATATATACCGGATGCTATGACCTGGGGATATACTCGCCCTACTCCTCAAGCTAGGGGATTCACCCACATCGCGCAACCTCCCTTGATAGCATTAGAGTATATAAATTGAATAAATATCTAGTCACTGATATTTAATATCACACACAATATATACACGTATGTATATACTATCACTACACCGTATATATATAATATACCCCGACTTTACTATGTACTCAAAATCCCGTACACTGCCTGTAATTTCCTGAGTCTGTGGCCCGACTCAACAAAATTAATTTTCTCACTTAATAATTTATCATCTTCCCAAGTCTATGGTCCGACTCTAATATAATTAATTCACAACTCAATTAATATAATACTTTCCCCGAGTCTATGGTCCGACTCTAATTAAATTAATTAACACACCCATTAATTTAATACCTCCCTGAGTCTATCGTCCGACTCTAATGAAATTAATTAACACACTTATTAATTTAGTACCTCCCCGAGTCTATCGTCCGACTCTAATTAAATTAATTAACACACTTATTAATTTAATACCTCCCCGAGTCTATCGTTCGACTCTAATTAAATTAATTAACACACTTATTAATTTAATACCTCCCCGAGTCTACAATCCAACTCTAAGTAAATTAATTAACACACCTATTAATTTAGTACATCCCCGAGTCTATCGTCCGACTATAATTAAATTAATTAACACACTTATTAATTTAATACCTCCCCGAGTCTACAATCCGACTCTAAGTAAATTAATTAATACACCTATTAATTTAATATCTACTGGAGTCTACACTCCGACTCTAATTAAATCAATTATTACACCCATTAATTTAATACTTACCCGAGTCTACAATCCGACTCTTATTTAATTAATTTACACATTAATTAATCAACACAAATCTGAGTCTATGGTCCGACCCTCATATAATTAATTTACACATTAATTAATCAATACCCTTCCCGAGTCTATGTCCCAACCCCTGAATTAATTACTCTCTCTCAAGAATTAATTTAATACTTTGGTGTCACTTAACCAATATACCCGGACTCACTCACTTGGTCCATCTTACACCTCAAAATTTCATACCCACATATTCGGCCACATTGTGTCACATATTCATCTCCATAAATTCCCTAATTATATTTACCTATAATTATCAACATACCCAGACTCGCCCACTTGGTTCATAATTAAATATTTCACCTAAATTCCTTTAATAATGTAGTGTTACCCAACTACAATACCCAAATATTATTCCTCGGCCCAATATCAATAATTATGAATTATTTCCCCATATTCGCTTATCTCATGACATACCGTTCACACCCTCCTAAACCCAATTATATCACCCTATAATTGTTAAGGAAAATTTGTGTCCCATATAAATTTATCACCAAATAAAAGTAAGGGATTAAATCTTAAATAAAATCCTCTTTATAAAAAAACTATCCGAACTGTCAAATTCCTGGGACCATTGATCGATCGATCCCCCTAGGTCGATCGATCGATCGAGCAGGTGGTTGTCTTCCCCGGATTGTTGTTTCAGCCATAATCGAATTTCCAAGGTTTTTACATCTCAAATTTCCAACCTTAAATGATTATTTTTAACCAATCAATTATTCCCAAAACAAATCCTAATCATCTATAACTGTTTTAGCATTCCCGATTCATACGATATCTCACTATATTAAAAATGGGTTTCTCCAGTTAATTTCCATTGTTCATTCACGATTGGATCCACAGTCCACATAGTTCATATCAAACATGGATTTCTTCTATAGTTTGCATTCTAACAACCAAGAATAACACTATATTATCAATTTGATTCATCAATACTCACATCACGATTTCCAAATCAAAGACCAATTTTCTCCCCGAAAACCCACCCGAGAATAGATTTAGTTTTACACATCACCATAATATGAATTGTATATCACAATTTAATTATTACAGCAAGTTAACCACTTACCTAAAATCGTTTGTAGGGTCTGATTCCATCGGTGTAGAGATTGGTTGACGAAGAACACCCCAAATTAATCCCTTAATTTGGCTCCAAAAGACTCCAAATTGCTCTTGATTTTCTTTCCCCCAATTTCCCTCTCAAGACCTAGGCTTAGAGTTATGTTGACTGTCATTCCCTAATCTCTCAATTAGGTTAAAAACACTAAATCCCGTTTTTGGCCATGTGGGCCTAATTAAAATGGCCCAACACACCCCGTGTGGGCCCGGCTATACCCAAAAATACCCCGAGACCCAATTACCACCCCCGGGTACTCTTTTCTGACTATCTCGACCCTTCCGGACACAACAGCGCACTTAGAATTTCCATCCGAAATAATTTTCAACATTTCCAAATTTCGACCTCAAAATGCGACACATGGGATTTCGAACCATTAAACTTAAAAGTCGCCAATTATAAATAATTCGACTCACTCAAAATAAATTCTCCAAATCAGAAATTTAAGTTTCTCCAATTTAAATATTTTTATAACTCCTAAAATAATTAAATATTTAATCCTCAAAATTACGGGGTGTTACAAAACTCCATTGAATTGCATCTATTTTGTTTTCTGTGTTAAATCTATTTTGCAGGAAATAAAAAGAAAAATAAAAAATAGCGGGACTCAGCCCGAACCCACATTCTCTCTCTCTCTCACCTACCTTTCTCTCTAAGAGCTTCCACCCTTGCAACGTGCTCTCTTTCCCCTACGGCGAGACGATTCACCACCACTACCCGAGCCAGAGTCTTCTCCGGACGAAGCAGATCTCACCAAGCAAGAACGAACAGGAACCGCATCCCAAATATGGGAAGTCACCGAAGATATCCAATGTATGATGTCTCTTAGCTAGGTGGTCGACACTCCGTTGCTGCAAGGAAAAGTAAAAATCAGTATCAAAGCAGAGATGACCAAAATAGAAAAGAAAGAAAGAGAATAACAGAAAGGTATACCGCAGGTCGGAGGACCTCCTCTGTCAAACCCAACTCCTATAGAGCCATCGCTTGAGGAAGATGCAGCATAGCCACTATCCCTCCATCAGCCCGCTGAATGTTTGTATGAAGGAGTGTGCAATCGCATGAAAGGAACCTTTGAGGTCACCGCCGCCGCCGATGTCATCAGACCGCCGCCACTGTGGGAAGATCCCACCACCCAACTTGAACCTGCAGGAGGGAAAGGCAGGGCATTATATATGTTGGGCTCCATCAACCAGCTCATGACAAAGTCCATATAGTCATACGTAGAAGCCATATCGGTGTACAATAAGTAGGACTCGCCAATAATTGCCTCGATCCTCGCATCCTCTGACTGAAGTCTCTCCTGCCTCATAGACATAGGAGGCTGCACAGGTGGCACCACCACCTCCTCCTCAGTAATCTGGCAAACCACCCTCTCCTCGAGATACCAGGAATGGACGAACTCATGCGCCAGCAAACGCCTCATCTACGTGTTCACCCCAGTCATCCCCGCATCCTGAATGGCTGTCACCCAGGGATAAAAGGTTACCTAAAAATCTCCAAGCAGGCATAAATCAATACAAGATCAGAAAGTGCAAAAACTAAGAGGAAATGGAAAGAGTCTTACCCTACCACTGGTCAGGTCATTCAAGACCTGACGTACCGCCTCCAGAAAAAGAGAGATCCCTTCGACTATCGATTGGCCTTACACCATCGATACAATCGGTAGGAGTCCCCAATAGTGTCGTCCTTCAGAGCAATCAGTGGGGTATTGCACCCAATCACCTCATAAAACCACAGCTGTCAAAGATAAGAATTCACAAACAAAAAGAGACGCATAAGGAAAATGTGAATGCATGAAAGGAAAATGCGAATGCATGAAAAGAAATGCACAAACTGAAGAATACCTTAAGAAGGTACGTGGCTCCAATAAAGGTCTGTCAGTAGCACCAGCTGAATGCATCCAGAGAAGAGTAAAGTATCGCCAAAGTCAGACTCCCCCAATCATAGAAAGGGATGTTCAAAAACATCCTCAAGTAAGGAAATAACCACAAATGGACGACGTCGCCACTCGACGCCACCATGAAACCTCCCAACACCAGCAAAATAAATAATCGAGCCATCTGCCTCACTTGCAGCCCGTCCTCCACATCAATCACCCTGCCCAACAGAACATCCTTCAGTAGGGACAGACGGATAGAATCCCCAGAAACTATCCTCCCTACATCACCAAGTGCCGCACGCACTGCCTCCGGTTTTACCCGCAAAGAGCGATCCACCTTTATATGCTCTCCATCATAATCCAACCCCAACAGCTGTTGCACATCTATGGGAGTCACGGTCATCTCCCCAAAGCTGAAATGGAAGGTGTGGGTAATATCCCACCACCTCTCCCCCAAAGCACACAGGACCGTTGTCGAATAAGGCATCTCATCGAGTGCAGATGCCAGCCTCCGAAAACCCGCTGATGATATCACCCAACGCACCACAGGTGGAAGATGCTCCCATACATCCTTGAGCCCCGTCGTCCCGCGGGCGCGCATGTTCTTCAAAGAATATCAGACTGGAAAAAAAGAAAAATTCTCATCAGAAGTCAAGATAGAAAGAAAAATCACCAAAAAGAAAGGAATGCCAAAGTTCAGGTTACTTACATAACTTCCAGGATTCACTCTCGAAGAGCGATGACGCGATGGCTCCCGCAGCAAAGTCCGCTCATCCGTAATAGGCTCAAATGCATCAAAGGAATTCTCAGTCCCCAAAGCAAGAGGCGTCCTATCCCTCCACTCCATATCCGCCCAGTCATCAATGGTCAACCACTCCCTATGGACTGCGGTGCTCACAAAAGCATCCATTTCTTGAAGATCGGAATGCTAGAAAGATTTGCAGAGAAATCGCAGAAAGAGAGAAAGCAAAGAAGCTGTGAAAAAATGAAGGGATTCACCCCCTTTATTAAGGATGCCAAACGCCATGCCGATCAGCATTGACCCCAACCATACCGATCGGCACTGACTCTTTACCTTCCCAAGGAAGTCCAAAAGTCTGTGCCACTGCCGAATGGCACCCCTCATACCATGCCGATCGGCACCCCCCTTAAATTTGGTACAAAAATTCCCAGAAAATACCAGAAAGCCCCGAAAAATCCTCAGAAAATTCCTAAAAATCCCAGGAAGGATTTAAAACAATTTCACTAGGAAAATTTCGCATTCCCTCATGCGGAACCCCTCTTTCCCAGCAAAATCCTCAAAAACCAAGTGAATTTCCTCCCGATAAAGCACCGGGGGATCTCTAAGGATCGCCTGATCACTTCCCCAACGGAGTTTTTACAGCACCAAAATTGGTTGTTACCCCCTGCGAGGCCTCCTAGAGAAACAAAAGCTTCCCCAGCTATCAGCTCCCCAACTCAGATCAAAATCACAAGGCACTTTCTCCAGTAGAATCAAAATCCAATATTTATCCACTATAATGTCAGAATTGTCCTCGGTCTTAGATAGTCACATGACTTAGGTCAGAATTGACCTCGGTCCTCGGTCGTCACCACTCTTAGGTCAGAATTGACCTCGGTCTTGGATCGTCACCTGAGTTAGGTCAAAATTGACCTCGGTCCTCAGTTGTCACCACTCTTAGGTCATAATTGACCTCGTTCTTGGATCATCACCTGAGTTAGGTCAGAATTGACCTCGGTATTCGATCATCACCACTCTTAGGTCAGAATTGACCTCGGTCTTGGATCGTCACCTAAGTTAGGTCAGAATTGACCTCAGTCCTCAGTCATCACCACTCTTAGGTCAGAATTGACATCGGTCTTGGATCGTCACCTGAGTTAGGTCAGAAATGACCTCGGTCCTCACCAGTCTTAGGTCAGAATTGACCTCGATCTTGGATCTTCACCTGAGTTAGGTCAGAATTGACCTCGGTCCTTGATCGTCACCACTCTTAGGTTAGAATTGACCTCGGTTATTAGATCTTCACCCTAAGCCCGCAGAATTGGCTTTGACCCGCACAATTGGTCACCCTCATTGGCTTTGACCTGCATAATTGATCACCCTCATCACTTAAGCCTACAGATTTGGCTTTGACCCACAAAATTGATCATCCCCAGCACACCCCTAAGGTCCTTAGAATCAACCTCGACCCTCTGAATCAGTCATACTCCATCAAAAGCATTATGTGGTGTCTATTCGACGGTTATCATTTTTTCCAAACTCACCCATTGAGGGGTTCTGTAGACACCCCATTCTGTTACCCCTAACTCTCCTTAGGTCTCTAGTACATACCTTCATCACTACAAACCTAGTTCATACCCCGAGTACTGACCTAGAAGCCATCGGGCACTCCCAGGCTCTGTTTGACCAAAAAGTTAAACTCTTCAGCTCGATCGAGGCTAAATGAATCTTCGAAGGGCACTGAAATACCTTTCCAATGGTACATCCCGTGCATGATTCTGACTTACCAATGGGATGAAGAATCCATTTGCGTCCGAAACTTGATCTAGAGGCCACCGGGCGCTCCCGGGCTCTGTTTGACCTAAGTCAACTCTTCATCTTGACCGAGGCTAAAATAATCTTCAAAGGGCACTGAAACCCCTTTCCAATGGTCCACTCCATGCGCGATTTCGACTTACCATGCGGACGAACGATCCGTTTGACTCAAAGAGGTCACCGAATTCTTCCAGGGCCCGGATGACCAAAGTTAACTCCCCAAACCGGGTCAAACTCTTTATAATGTCTAAGTACATCTCTGAACCTTTCCAATGGTCTGCCCCGTGCGCGATTCGGACTTACCATGCGAACGAACGATCCGTTTGTGTCCGAATGATTCCCCGTCCAATGGACCGACAAACGCTTCCGAGCCATATTTGAGCCAAATTCAACTCCCGAACCCGGGAGAGGTCCAAAGGACTTTCAAAGGTATCTGAATTTCCTTTCCAATGGTCTATCCTGTGTGAAATTATGAATAACGATTTGCCCTCGGTAGCTAATTTTCTGAGAAGTCCTGAAATACATTACCAAATGGCAGGTTCCAGACCCTACCTATCGACAGGTGCTGATAGGCAGGACCAGGTCTATGCCGATCGGCACTGACCTGGGCCTTTAAAAGGAGGCCTTCATCTCATTTTCAAGGGGAGCCTAGATCTGATAAATATCACTCTCAGCGAATCCCAAAAACCTCTCTCGAAGACAGCGCGATTTCAACATCCAATTCCCTTTCTAACTTCCACTTTTCATCAAACTTGGTGAATTAGCCACTCTCCATCATCATCCAAGTTCAAAGGCTGCTCTCCAACATTCAAGATCAAGCTCAAGATCTTCAAGAAGGTCCAACTTTCTCAACTTTCTCTTCAAATTCTCTTAAATTCGCAATAACTTGTTTTATTACTTAGCACTTTTATTATCTCATCTCACACATCCTAATATACTTTTTATTTAGTATCATTGCACATATCTTATTTTCATATAAATAAAACCCAAAAAATAAGAAAAAGAGGGTTTTCTCATAAATTCCAAATAGGGATTCTCATACTTTTCTCACACTTTTCTCACAACTAAAACACTTTTTATACACACACACACTCATAAATAAGAGATCTCCCATTTGGATTTATGGGATAAACCCCATCCCTTATTTTGTATGCGAACTACATGGACTTTGATGCCTTTACAGGCTACGAAGGCATCTCGGGGTAAAACCCAAGACTCGAGTCCTATTCTCACTTTCCCTCTTATTTTCTATCTTCTCTAAATCCAATTTTCTTATATTCTATATACTTGTTCTTAGTGACGTATCACCCCATATGCGTTATCGTTCCGTTATAACGATCAACGTAAGGTTAATCGCATAAATCTTATTTTCTAATATTATTTTTATACCTTCCTACGGATGACTCGCTTTATCTCTTCCATGATACAAGTCGAGGATTCCTATCTCCACTATATATATACACATTCACACATATCACAGGGGAAATAAAAAGGGAAAATAGCAAACATCCATGAGATACCAAAAGGGTGGAATGGGTGCCTAACACCTTCCCATTTCGTAACTTAGCCTCCGAACCCTTCTCGAATCATTTTGGTTTCATATGCACCAGTATGTCTTTGGATGCCATCCTTCGGGATGGCTTCCCCTTTTTCTTTTGTATGTTTTGAGTAAAATAGACTGGCAACTCTAAATCTCTCTTCATTTTTACACCTCATCTAAAACGACGCCAGCCAAAGCGCTCCCGATGGGGACGCGCTGGACACGAGGATCCTTCCTTCATGTGCCCGCCCGCGGAGAGGATCGGGGATAGCCACAATGTCAGCATGATCTCTATAGACAAGGAACAAACAAAAATACTCCCTACTGAAAAAATAATAGAATCGAGAACCTACTACACTAGAAAAACCTGTACAATCTTTCCTCCCACTAGGACATGATCTGAAACAACGAACGTCCACAGCTAATCAAATGATTTATTTGTTATTTGCATATCACTCTAACATATGATAAACTGATTGACGAATAGTAAATAACTCTCAATTGATCATAAAATATTTACTCTTCCTCTCTTATAATAAATAATTGATCAAATAAATAAACTTGTCCAAATGAAAAAAGCCTTAACCACCACCTTCAAGTCCCAATGAAACATAAAGTGGTCATTGGGAAAATAAAGGGATAAGGGGGCAGTGAAGTTTATGTAGGAAAATGCATGATGAATATTAAGTTTTCACACTAGATATATCTTATAATATATCCCACACTTCTCAATTTCATATAGATAAAAAATAGGTGGTGATATGTGATCCACATAAGAGCCCAATTCATATGTTCAGGAAGATTTTTAAACAAATACCCCACATTCATATAATAACACATCATAACATATATCCACACGCATAAAAAAGAGCAACAATCCACTAATCTGGTATAGCTTGTACATGTTAAGAGATCATGTAGATAACTAAGATGAAATATGAGTGGAAGGTGATGATTGAGATCATGTATATAACTAAGATGAAATATGCGTGGAAGGATAAATAACCTAAACGATTGATTAGTTCTTGTTTTTATGATTTCCAAAAATCTAAAATTAGTTAATTCACATATAAGGAGCTATATATTACATGTGTTAATTCTTATACTTTACTAAGTATAATCCATGCCCTTACTAAGAATCATGTATCTGCCCCTTTTTTGTTTCACTATTATATGTATAAGTTATATAGGCCAATTTCGCCCACACTAAAAAAATGTTATGACTAATGAGATAGTGTTGAGTGCATTGATATTGCTAATTGAAGGACAACATTGGAGAGATTTGTACATAATCATTGACTATTCAATTGAATCTGCCAAAATTAGTTTGCCATTCCTAATTATAAGGACATATATGGCTGCCAAATCAGTTAGTACCACATATTATAAGGACCTATTTAGCTGCCAAATTACTTCATTTTGTGATTTCCAGCAACTATTGCATAATTCTATCAATTATATTATATGATTTTCAAGTTTGCCTAAAAGTAAATGATATTGTATGTTACTTTTAAATTCCCACTATACAAAAAGGGGGGTTTGTCACCTTTCACCGACAAGGACTTCTCACGATAAAAAACCGTGATAAAAATACATGGACTTATTGTCATGATCTTTGACCCTGACACGATTGCAAAAACATATTATCATGGTCATGTCAGGGTGAAAGACCGTAACAACAATGTTTTCCCAATTGTGTCAGGGTCAAAGAATGTGACAATAGTTGTTTCATTGTCACGATCGTGTTAGGGCCAAAGACCATGAAAACAAAATGAGATTAAACTTACTAATACTCATTATTTCCCAGCCTTCTCTCTCTCTATATATCTCTCTCTCTCTCGCACGAACTTAACCATCCTTATTTCTCTGCTATTTTGCCTCTCGTCCCTGCCTCTCTCACCAGCACCGATGCCTCACTCAAACCTGCGTTCTCTTTCCACTGCTTCCTCGCCACCATCACTACTCACCACCGCATTTCACACCACTTGTAAGGACCCGTCCCGGATTTATGGGTTAGCCGTTGTCAACCCAGTCTGACCTGAGCATTAAGTGTGAAATGCAATGAAACAACCTATATAATGTTGCTAGAACAATTTTATTTTAATTAGTATTGCACTTGTTTAGCATGAGATTTCAATTTCAAATTAAACTATGCGAGGGACCCATGAGGATCACCCCGAAGTCCAAGCATAAATAGCTAATAACGTAATAATAAAGAAGTAATTACAAGTATACCGCGTGCAAAATACAAAACCGTACCAACTTGTCGAAACAAAGTAAGGGTATGAGAAAAATGCTTAGTGGGAAATATACAGATGAAGTATAGAATTGAACGGTGGAAAGAAAACTCTAACACGTTATGCTTACGTTCTAATTCAATTACCTTCTATATGTATATAAACAGGCATATACATATACATATACTTAACGCATGAAAAAAAAAATTACTTCTGAATACCTTATTTGTCCAGATTAATTTTCCATAATCTTATAAAAACTTCCTTTACTCATTTTAGCATTTGTCACCTTTATTTAACACACACGTTTCAATGCTTAAAACCACCACACATGGTTTGATCGAAAACCACGACTTTATCGAAATTACCCTTTTTATTTCAACGAATACACATTTACTCGTCCATTTTAACCTTTACCCAAACATTTACTAATTCATTCAATTTAGGTTGTATTAACATATTTCAACACATAATTTATTTCTCGACATGTTCCTCATTACTTTATCTTTTCTCAGAATTTTCAAAATAATCGCAAACCTGAACGGACTCCACACCGCCGGCAAAGCGCACCACGTGCTATAACCAGTTGTTTTTGGTCTTTCACCCTCGGGATCCAGGACCTCTTTAATTTTCCTAATGTCATCCAATATCCTTTTAATGTGTTTTAACATTTTACAAATATACACATTATTCAAATATTCTTTCTACTAAGTCGAAGCCAAAACTCGAGTTCCACCCCAACTTGCGTTACACTTTGAAATTTACCATTTCATGTCGTTTGCTCTTTCACCTTGATTATTTTCCTTAAATCATATTCATTTAGTATCAATTTGGATATCACCATTTCCAACATTTTAATTTCAAAGCAATGTTCCACTTTAAGTCAAATTATAATTTTACCCACTTTTTTCCAAACTCACCTTTTACTCCATTTATACAAGTCTTAATTTTCCCAAAACACTATTAAGTTACCCATAATAACTTCTTAGGTGTTTTAACACCTACACAAACTGTCAATATTGGAGTAATATTCCTCTTAATTGGAAACATACTTATCTTACTATTTCCTTTGCAACTTCATAACTGTTAATCTTTTACAACATTATTAAGTTATGCACCAACTTTCAAATATTTAACCATTACCACTAATTCAACATCATTACTAACCATTTTCCCTTACTAGACATTTCTTTATTTTCTTTATTCAAGAAATCTAATTACACTTAAAGGCTACTTTCACAAGAAAATATCATTTCTTTTTTACAGCACATATAGTCTTCTAACTTAATGTTCATCACAACTTTGATCCCATTTTCACACGCCTTGAAGACAAGAATTTTTATTTCCTTTATTCGTTTATTAAACCCAACAAAATATACTTTAAAATTATTTATACATTCATTAGCCAAATATTAGAAGTTTATATGTATTAGAAGATGGATTTTAAACCTTAAAATCCCATTAAATGGTCTAAACATATTTTCATTTAGAAATTAATCATAATTGAAAATATATACTTTCATGCCAAAAAAGACATTTAATTTTATTCAAACTCAATAAATGTCCATTTTTCATAAAATCTTCACCTTTGCAAGAAGAATTATTTCATCAATGTTTATCAAAATGAATCATTATTTTCAAACATTTTATTTTCTTAAAATGTTGACCACCAACCTTTCTAGTAAGTACACCATTTTCATAAAATACCAACTTTCAATATTTCAAAACCTTGAAATATTTATTCACTTTTTATTTTCGATAAAATAACATTTTGCCAACATTTTTAGTCCATAAAAATATTTATTATTTTTTCCACGTGAATTTCATCATTTAATCAAATGCACCCTACTTATGTAATCTAACTACAAGACTACAAATATGCAAAAAAGAGTCTTCGTACTAAGAGTAAGGTTTTCCCACTTCTAAAGGCTCCAATGGTTGTATAAATATTGGTGTAGGAGGAGCAACCCCCACCTCCAAAGGTGGCCTCAAGGGGTTACCAAACGCATCCTCTAAAAATGCTCAAAATGTACTCCATCCAAGACTCCAGTCAAAACCCACTTCAAACTCCGTGGAAGCTCCCACCACGTTCTCCAAAAATCTTCCAACACTTCTCCAAAATTCGTAGATCCATTTCAACAGCAGTAGAAATAGGTGTTGTAGACTTGAACATGGTGGCATATTATATAAAATGGTGGTAGAATGGTGGAGCAATGATGGGGAAAATCCCTCCCATAGTGGAAGACCACCCTCTTCCCTCTTTCTCTCTCTTTATTATTTCATTTTCTCAATAAATGGCCCAAATAAGCCTTATAAAAACCTCCTCAAAGAATAAAAATTCAGTTTTGCCCAATCTGGGCTGATCTGGGCTTGGTAGCACACCAAATCAAGGGATAGAAATGTGACACCACATAAGTGCTATCTGATTAAAAATTCTCGAAGCATGTCATTAGAACGACATGATCATCTCGTTCGAGTGACTTCTTAACATCGTCTGAAGTTTGTCTTCGTGCAACCTTTATGTGACACAAAATTGTAATGGAGTGGGATCTCGTTTGAAGATTTTTTTCTTGCGACCTTCACACGGGATCCCTAACTCACTTCAAATGACCCTCCCATGTCATTCGAACAACATTATTTACATTCTACTCTTTTATTCCATTTTTTACCCAAAATTTTTTATTAATTCTCTCCAACGCTTACTCCATTGTAACTTATACAAAATGTAATTCAATTATTGGGACAGGGAATTAAAAACTTCCTCCCTTGTGGAATTTTGTCCCCAAAACTCTTAATCCGTTAATGCTTAAGCTTATGGGGTTCACCAACTTCTATTCTAACTCATATAGATCCTCGAAGATAAAATCATTCAAGTTCTCAATACTAGATCCATCCTACGTGCCTCCATGTAGGGTTGGTCACCAATTAATCAACATTTGACATGATTTAACGCTAACCATCTCTCTAACCATGAACGTCACACAATTGACTCCAATTATCCACTCACTTGATGATCACATCTAACAATTAGATACCACCCAGGCTAGCACCCAAGGTATGATGATGCCTCCGCAAGAAACTAATGTCCAATGATTAACACTAACCCAATCTTAAACTATAATACAACTAATCATCGTATTCATCACCATTATCAAATCCCTCTTAGAACTGCACATCCTACGTCCCATAAATTTTAAGGCTATCCTGAGTACACAACTCATAGGAGCTCGCCAATAACCACACTATGATATTCTCTAACTACAAGGAGTAATATTATTATCATGTTATCACCGTGCACCCGACTTAAACCTTCTGTTCCACCACTCTGATGAACCTAGTACTACCATAGGTGTCTCACATTTTAGTACTCGCTAGAGCCTCACTCTAATCCACTGACCAGAGCAAAGAAATATCGTATGCTAAGTTTTCCTCGATTTCCATCACTATATAGAATTCTTAAGTCAACATCCCTCTCTTTTCAACTCAAGCCAGAGACTTCTGTGTTGGTCAGTCGAAAGTCCACTAATCTTAAGAAAGATAAATACTACGAGAAAACCATGTGGTCGAAAGTGCATCCACCCTTACATAAAACTTTATACAATAGAAAGAATACCTCTGATAGGGTGCACCCAGTTGTCGATATGCATTGATCATACCCGGTCCACTTCTCTCTCCTAGGCCCAATCGCGGTGTGCCATAATATGGCGCTAGTTCAAGTCACTACATAGGCTTGTCCGGAATTAAGACAATACTTATAAATTGTCTCAATTGGAAATTTGTCCTTACAAATCTCCCCCATTGGCTATTTCGCGACAAAAACTATAATAAAAATCCTATGCACCATCAAGCTCATCTAAACAGACTCAATCCCAACCCCAAAAAAACATAGATTCCTGACCGATAAATATTCTGAGAAGCTTTGAATTCAAATCATTCGCCGCATGTATGAAAAACAACACACTTAAAAACACCATGAAATGCATAGGGAACTGAAAAAAATAATTTCATAATTAAACCCTCCCCCTTTCTAATAATGTATGCCTAAGAATGACGTCTCCCCCTAAGTTAGATCTCCCCAAATGAAAATAATTAGATATCATTTCTTTCTCGTTTTGTTCAGGAATAGACAAAGATCATTTGCATAAAACAATTAATTTGTTCCCAATTTAAACAAATTATCCCCCTAAATGAAACAAGGTATAATCACAAAGAGAAAACATCATATGATGCAATGGTGTATAGTGGTATAAGAAACAACAACCCTACATGGAAACACAAGAATAACTAATCCACATAAATCACAATAGATACAAACTATGATGCGATAGAAAAATCATACCAACTAGAATGTACCAGGATAAGCATGGGATATCAATGAAAAATCACAACAAGATTGATATCAATATTAAACTCAATCCACCAAAGGCCAATATGTAAAGACAAAGACTGAAAACAAATATTACCACATATATATAAGCATTAAAATGTATCAATGAAGCATAAGCACGCACGTATAGGTATAAGGACCACACAAGACACTAAACACGATAAGCTTTCCACACTCATATGGAATAAATATGTTTAAACCAAATGTGGTAAACGGAATGAATGGGTGTGAACTGTAGAGAAAAGAGTTATGACCCAATAACATAAACATGTGCAAGGAGTTATATTTGATTGCAAAACTTTATCAACTTATGTCTAGACTCATCTGATAGTATAGAGTGAACTCAAAGAACGAAGAAAGCACAATGTACACAAGCCTAGAATTTTCATGATTCTAAAAATCAATAAAGTCACGACATGATAAACATAACTAGGATTCGTTGGGCAAATCCATTGATCTTCAACTAAACACCCTCAAAAGATAAACATATTAAATATTTTCTTATCTTCTCTATTCTTTTCTTTTCCTAATTCTTTTGAAGCTATTTCTTTTGAATGATCTAACTAAACTATGTTGGCCTTCGGCAATTTTTTTCTTTTTATTGCCTTTAATCTTTTCAATAGGATCTTGCTAAAGGTAGCTTTCCCACAAAGCGATTTTCTCCTTTCGTAGCCCTTTCCTATGCACCCTTTTTTTTCTATATTATTGAAATAAATATCACGGGCAATGGTTCTTACATGCATAAATTCTCCATAGTCACAAAACATGCAGATGACAAAATTGATGAGAGAACATCTCACTTAGCTTAATATAAAATCTAAAGTTAACATCCAAAAGAGCTCGTGCATGTGTGAAGTTAAAGATCAAATGAGCTCCTACATCTGTGAATCGAGGAATATACAAGGAGAATCAATTAAGCAAATCAAAGTCAAACTAATTCATGCAATCATGATAAAGAACACCTTAAGAATTGAAATTCATAACGAAATGTTTTATCTACGTGGATATGGAGCGATATAGGATTCAAAAACAAGAATATGCCTCATAAAATGTGTAAAACCTACATACACAAAAATATCTTTCTGAGTTTTCAAATTTTAAAATCAAAGACAACTCAAACGACAGAAAAAAGCTTTTTGAATTTTTTAATGAGAATTAATAAATGCAAATACCAAATACAAAAGATGCACTGATCATGTTTCTATCAAAACATATATAATGAAGCATTGACTAGAATATGACTAATGAATATAAAACTGGCAAGAATATAACATGAAGTTCATTTAGTGTATGTAAAAAAAGCTAACATAATAAACCATTAAATCTATCATGGGAAGTATCGTGTGCAAGCAAATGAGAATCATAAAGTCTATCACGTAAAGGCTCCAAATCGGATCTCCTAACCAATATAGGTGAAAAGTGACGCTCTCGAGTTTGGTGACCTTGGTGACTCTACCCTTGGACTTCCTAGGATCGTTTCTGAGATCCAAACAAAATCACATAACTTGACCCTTCCCACTACAATATGTGCAAGAGAAATAATGGTGAAAAGTATTACCCATGGGTTGACCATTTCTAGCTTTCTTAGATAATTGTCTCAAGATCATGATTTAGGCTTTATTAAAAAAAAGCATTTGGAGTATCGATGCCAATTCCACACTTTTCATTTCTGATTTGGATGGTTCCTAACATCTTATCTAATTTTTTGGACCCAGACTCTAAGTCAACTTGACCCAACTCGAGTCTTTTAATCTCTCTATAAGTTCCATTATTCTTAAATCAAGCAAACTCCTAGTCTCTTCAAACTCAAGAATATCTTTCTTTATAGCCTCCATTAAACCTTTAAGACTATATCTCTGACCTTCAACATACTCTAGCTTCTCTCTAAGATTCCTTTCATGTGCCCTAATTTCTTCAATTAAAACACTCTTATTAATATCAACGGAACTTTCAAATATTTTGCATACAACTCACGAAAGGTAACTTGGAGTTCACTCTTATCCTCCTTTTATTCATTCTCAATCTCTCCTCTACTCACTTTGCCATCAAATACATGGCATTCATAAGCAATGTCCTCGTAAGTGTCATGCAAAGAAATATCTTCACGGGAAGATTCGCCATCAATGCTCACATGACTAGACATGAACGCGAAGAAGTTCCGCTCAATAGGGGAATTGGGTCACTATTTTGGTTCATTATCACTAAGGGTGGAATTATACGAAATTGGTTTATTTCCCTCTTTCCTTAGTTTAGCGCGATAGTAAATTGTCCTATGGAAACAACTCTTACAACCAAAACATCTATTTGACTCATCCCTCTTAAGATCATCATTACTATTTTTTGGGATTTCTCAACTTTGTTATACCTATACTTCTAAAATTTCTTATAATCTTTTTTAAATGTCTATTTATTAAACTTAAGAAATTTTCTAAACTTCTTAGCAAACATAGCCAGATCATCTGATTCGATGTGAAACTTATCATCCAAAACAGGTGTTTCCTCTTTTAGGGCTTTCAAAGCTATGCCCTTATCCTTCTTCTTCACATCCTTGGAGGTAAACATGTCAACTTCAAATGTTTATAAGTCACTCATAATCTCTTCAAGTTTCGTAGGGTTTAAAGTTCCTAAAGAGTTCAAAACAGTTACTTTTGGATTAGTCTTAAAGGGTAATGACCTAAAAAAATTCTTTATGGCCCTGTTGTCTGTTACCTTCTCTCCCAAATTAAAAGACTAATTCACAATATGGGACAATCAAGCATAGAAGTCATCAAAAGATTCATTATTATCCTTTTAATGGTTTTAAATTGAGCGGTGAGGTTTCGTAGTTTATAGGCCTTAATAGCACTTGTACCTTCGTGGGTGAGTTCAAGTATGTCCCATGCCTCCTTAGAAGTTTCACACATCATAATTCTATAAAACTCCTCTGGTGTGACCACACTAAAAAAATCATTTAATCCTCGAGAATTGAAATTTTCTATCTTCTGCTCATCCTCACTCCATCTTTCTACGGGTGTAGGAACTCGAAATTATCCTACTAAACATTTTTGTAGGGACAACCCTTTAACAACCGATGGCCTTACCCGTTCATCTAATGACTAGGTGCTGACTTCATATGCGATTTCAAGTACGCGTAGTTAGAACCATGTAAAGTAGGAAACCTCAAAAAATGATAAATTTTCCACATTCAAAGTTAAACGACCTAACATGATAAATTAGTATGCTTACTCTAATACCACGTGTAAGAATGTACGTACGTAGGTTCCCAAAAAATTCAGATTTTAAAATTTTGAATTTCTGAATTTTAAAGGGACGATTCAACGAATATTCTGAATTTTAAAATTCTTTCAAATTAAATTAACACTTCTTAAGTAAAACTACAATTCAAGTTCAAATTTACATACCCCAATTTGAAACAAACTTAATTCCAAATTAAATTAATGTAAACTAAATTACCTAAAAAAAATTTAGCACCAATTTCACGATTTTATGGTTAAATCGATTTTATCTTGTTAAACCGAAGCTTGAATCTACGTGTGAATTTGCAAGATGAAATAAACAACCACAACGCTACGAGTACAAGGTAAACCCACAATAGAAAAAACCTCAGACGGCCCAGCCACAAGTCCACTAAGTATGAATTTAATACAAGGACACGATAGAAGACTTACACAATAACTCGACGCCTTCCCAATCCTTGGCGCTCTTCGTTCCTTACACCTCTTTCTGGTGACAATGCAAGAGTCCGCCTACATCTCGGAGTCCACGGATGGGGCAATCCTGCTATCAAACATATAGATTCCACCATATGTACAGCAACCAACATAGAATTCTTCACAAGAAATAATCTGTAGGAATGTACAAAACAAACATGGTGCCAAAACACATATCTTAAAACATATATTATGTAGAGCCTTGGATCATGAAACTATTTTGGTGTAAATAAAAACACTCTTAATTTTCTTAAATATTTCTCTCTTTAGGAAGATGAATTTTTTTTAAACATGGATGAAATTCTTGGAGAGATTTTTTTCCCTAAAGGTTTGAAAAGTTCTATTGAAAAAAATATTCTCCCGCACTTTTAAAAGTGAATGAAAAAGAAGTGGGAGCTTAAGAGAAAAACTACCAAGAAAAACTGCTATTTTTCAAAAACTTCTTCGATTGTTAGGACAACATCTAGTCTCGTTCGAACGACATTTCAAACGAGAAAGAAACACAACACAAAAGAGACCTCGTTAGATGTATCATTCGAATGACCAAGAAATTTCGTGAAAACAACATGGGAATGTCATTTGAACAATCTGAGAAAAATAAAAAAAAAATCTTGAAACAATAAAAAGTTAGTTTAAAATATTTTAGAAAAAATTTTAACACCCAATAAAAAGAAATTCTAAATCTCAACATAATATAAGCATCCACACTTGGGAGGTCCTTGGGATGTTAGTAAAGGGAACTCGACACGTAACACCACGTAGGATGTGCTCACTTCCACTTAGTCACTACGTCTTCAACGAAAAGGTCATAAGATTGACAGGTGATAAACTCAACCTCAATCCTACGCCTCAAATAGCTTTGTCCTAAATTAAGCCAATACATACAAATTGACTCAATTGTAAATATTTACTTACACTTTCATATAGTGATTAAACAATAATACCCACCCCATTTCTATGATTATCTCTCGCTCCCGAGTAAAATAATTTATATCCTTCTCCTATCTCTCTAGACTTTTCACTCTTCCATTTTGTTTTTTGTAGGAATGTTATCATAAGGCCTTTTACACTTGTGAGATAGTTTTATTAAATTCCACATACCAAATTTAATTTTTCGAATGTAAAAAATATTTGACATTTCTAGTTATAGTCGCATAGTGCCACTCAAAGGCTATAACTATTCTGTTATGTTGGTGATTTTTATACCTAAAATATGTTCACCTATAAACATGTGATATGTGGCATGGAGACCATGAGAGTAGAACAAAGAACAAGGATGTGAAAAATCTTAGTTCCATTGTACTCAATACCACAGACGGATAGGTAGACAACCTGCAAAACCTACAGAATTCAGCAGTCATAACATGCGATAACCATGTCAATTATAAGCCATGGTTACACTACCTTAGTATAGGCATTACACCTACTACAGATAATGACACCTCGAAAACAACCTACTAGTTGTTAAAACTTTTATATGGATTCCATCCTAATAATACTTATCTATAAATCATGTGCACTATGCACTTGACACTCCTACCACCTTCAAGAAATTAATGCTCTCACCTCCTCATTTAGGGGAACATTTTAGGCAGCGAAGCTCTGCACTATTCTCTCCTTCTTCACTCTAGATCTAAGAATACACTCAGGTTACCTACTCTAGTCACCATAACCACACAAGTTTATGACCTCTCCTTAGCCTGCAGTAGAAGGCTACATCCTCTTCAACATAGTCAAAAAACATGCAGATGACAAAATTGATGAGAGAACATCTCACTTAGCTTAATATAACATCTAAAGTTAACGTTCAGAAGAGCTCGTGCATGTGTGAAGTTAAAGATCAAATGATCTCCTGCATCTGTGAATCGAGGAATATATAAGGAGAATCAATTAAGCAAATCAAAGTCAAACTAATTCATGCAATCATGATAAAGAACACCTTAAGAATTGAAATTCATAACGAAATGTTTTATCTACGTGGATATGGAGCGATATAGGATTCAAACACAAGAATATGCCTCATAAAATGTGTAAAACCTAAATACACAAAAATATCTTTCTGAGTTTTTAAATTTTAGAAACAAAGACAGCTCAAAGGACAGAAAAAAATCTTTTTGAATTATTTAATGAGAATTAATAAATGCAAATACCAAATACAAAAGATGCACTGATCATGTTTCTATCAAAACATATATAATGAAGCATTGACTAGAATATGACTAATGAATATAAAACTAGCAAAAATATAACATGAATTTCATTTAGTGTATGTAAAAAAAGCTAACATAATAAACCATTAAATCTAGCATGGGAAGTATCATGTGCAAGCAAATGAGAATCATAAAGTCTATCACGTAAAGGCTCCAAATCGGATATCCTAACCAATATAGGTGAAAAGTGACGCTCTCGAGTTTTGGTAACCTTGGTGACTCTACCCTTGGACTTCTTAGGATCGTTTCTGAGATCCAAACAAAATCACATAACTTGACCCTTCCTACCATAATATGTGCAAGAGAAATAATAGTGAAAAGTATTACCCATGGGTTGACCATTTCTAGCATTCTTAGACAATTCTCTCAAGATCATGATTTAGGCTTTATTAAAAAAAGCATTTGGAGTATCGATGCAAATTCCACACTTTTAATTTTTGATTTGGATGGTTCCTAACATCTTATCTAATTTTTTGGACCTAGACTCTAAGTCAACTTGACCCAACTCGAGTCTTTTAATCTCTCTATAAGTTCCATCATTCTTAAATCAAGCAAACTCCTAGTCTCTTCAAACTCAAGAATATCTTTCTTTATAGCCTCCATTAAACCTTTAAGACTATATCTCTGACCTTCAACATACTCTAGCTTCTCTCTAAGATTCCTTTCATGTGCCCTAATTTCTTCAATTAAAACACTCTTATTAATATCTACGAAATTTTTAAATATTTTGCATACAACTCACGAAAGGTAATTTGGAGTTCACTCTTCTCCTCCTATTATTCATTATCAATCTCTCCTCTACTCACTTTACCATCAAACACATGGCATTCATAAGCAATGTCCTCCTAAGTTTCATGCAAAGAAATATCTTCATGGGAAGATTCTCCATCAATGCTCACATGACTAGACATGAACGCGATGAAGTTCCGCTCAATAGGGGAATTGGGTCACATTTTTGGTTCATTATCACTAAGGGTGGAATTATATGAAATTGGTTTATTTCCCTCCTTCCTTAGTTTAGCGCTACCGTAAATTGTCCTATGGAAATAACTCTTACAACCAAAACATCTATTTGACTCATCCCTCTTAAGATCATCATTACTATTTTTTTGGGGTTTCTCAACTTTGTTATACTTATACTTCTAAAATTTCTCATAATCATTTTTAAATGTCTCTTTATTAAACTTAAGAAATTTTCTAAACTTCTTAGCAAACATAGCCATATCATCTGATTCGATGTGAAACTTATCATCCAAAACAGGTGTTTCCACTTTTAGGGCTTTCAAAGCTATGCCCTTATCCTTCTTCTTCACATCCTTGGAGGTAAACATGTCAACTTCAAATGTTTATAAGTCACTCATAATCTCTTCAAGTTTCGTAGGGTTTAAAGTGCCTAAAGAGTTCAAAACAGTTACTTTTGGATTAGTCTTAAAGGGTAATGACCTAAAAAATTTCTTTATGGCCTTGCTGTCAGTTACCTTCTCTCCCAAATTAAAAGACTAATTCACCATATGGGACAATCAAGCATAGAAGTCATCAAAAGATTCATTATTATCCATTTTAATGGTTTCAAATTGAGCGGTGAGGTTTTGTAGTTTATAAGCCTTAATAGTACTTGTACCTTCGTGGGTGAGTTCAAGTATGTCCCATTCCTCCTTAGAAGTTTCACACGTCATAATTCGATAAAACTCCTCTGGTGTGACCACACTAAAAAAATCATTTAATCCTCGAGAATTGAAATTTTCTTTCTTCTGCTCATCCTCACTCCATCTTTCTACAGGTGTAGGAACTCGAAATTCTCCTACTAAACATGTTTGTAGGGACAACCCTTTAACAACCGATGGCCTTACCCATTCATCTAATGACTAGGTGCTGACCTCATATGCAATTTCAAGTACGCGTAGTTAGAACCATGAAAAGTAGGAAACCTCAAAAATGATAAATTTTCCACATTCAAAGTTAAAGTACCTAACATGATAAATTCGTATGCTTACTCTGATACCACGTGTAAGAACGTACGTACGTAGGTTCCAAAAAAATTCAAATTTTAAAATTTTGAATTTCTGAATTTTAAACGGACGATTCAACGAATATTTTGAATTTTAAAATTCTTTCAAATTAAATTAACACTTCTTAAGTAAAACTACAATTCAAGTTCATATTTACATACCCCAATTTTAAACAAACTTAATTCCAAAATAAATTAATGTAAACTAAATTACCTAAAATAAATTTAGCACCAATTTCACGATTTTATGGTTAAATCGATTTTATCTTGTTAAACCGAAGCTTGAATCTAAGCGTGAATTTGCAAGATAAAATAAACAACCACAACGCTGCAAGTATAAGGTAAACCCACAATAGAAAAAACCTCAGACGGCCCAGCCACAAGTCCACTAAGTACGAATTTAATTTAAGGACACAACAGAAGACTTACACAATAACTCGACGCCCTCCCAATCCTTGGCACTCTTCGTTCCTAACACCTCTTTCTGGTGAAAATGCAAGAGTACGCCTACATCTCAGAGTCCACGGATGGGGCAATCCTGCTATCAAACATATAGATTCCACCATATGTACAGCAACCAACATAGAATTCTTCACAAGAAATAATCTGTAGGAATGTACAAAACAAACATGGTGCCAAAACACATATCTTAAAACATATATTATGTAGAGCCTTGGATCATGAAACTATTTTGGTGTAAATAAAAACACTCTTAATTTTCTTATATATTTCTCTCTTTAGGAAGATGAATTTTTTTTAAACATGGATGAACTTCTTGGAGAGATTTTTTTCCCTAAAGGTTTGAAAAGTTCTATTGAAAAAAATATTCTCCCGCACTTTTAAAAGTGAATGAAAAAGAAGTGGGAGGTTAAGAGAAAAACTACCAAGAAAACCTGTTATTTTTCAAAAACTTCTTCGATTGTTCGAACAACATCTAGTATCGTTCGAACGACATTTCAAACGAGAAAGAAACACAACACAAAAGAGACCTCGTTAGATGTATCATTCGAATGACCTAGAAATTTCGTGAAAACAACATGGGAATGTCATTTGAACAATCTGAGAAAAATAAAAAAAAATCTTGAAACAATAAAAAGTTAGTTTAAAATATTTTAGAAAAAATTCTAACACCCAATAAAAAAAAATTCTAAATCTCAACATAATATAAGCATCCACACTTGGGAGGTCCTTGGGATGTTAATAACGATAACTCGACACGTAACACCACGTAGGATGTGCTCACTTCCACTTGGTCACTACGTCTTCAACGAAAAGGTCATAAGATTGACAGGTGATAAACTCAACCTCAATCCTATGCCTCAAATAGCTTTGTCCGAAATTAAGCCAACACATACAAATTGACTCAATTTTAAATATGTACTTACACTTTCATATAGTGAATAACAATAATACCCACCCCATTTCTATGATTATCTCTCGCTCCCAAGTAAAATAATTTATATCCTTCTCCTATCTCTCTAGACTTTTCACTCTTCCATCTTGTTTTTTTTAGGCATGTTATCATAAGGCCTTTTACACTTGTGAGATAGTTTAATTAAATTCCACATACCAAATTTAATTTTTTGAATGTAAAAAATATTTGACATTTCCAGTTATAGTCGCATAGTGCCACTCAAAGGCTATAATTATTCTATTATGTTGGTGATTTTTATACCTAAAATATGTTCACTTATAAACACCTTATATGTGGCATGGAGCTAATGAGAGTAGAACAAAGAACAAGGATGTGAAAAATCTTACTTCCATTGTACTCAATACCACAGACTGATAGGTAGACAACCTGCAAAACCTACAGAATTCAGCAGTCATAACATGTGATAACCATGTCGATTATAAGCCATGGTTACACTACCTTAGTATAGGCATTGCACCTACTACAGATAATGACACCTCGAAAACAACCTACTAGTTGTTAAAAATTTTATAAGGATTCCATCCTAATAATACTTATCCATAAATCATGTGCACTATGCACTTGACACTCCTACCACCTTCAAGAAATTGATGCTCTCACCTCCTCATTTAGGGGAACATTTTAGGCAGCGAAGCTCTGCACTATTCTCTCCTTCTTCACTCTAGATCTAAGAATACACTCAGGTTACCTACTCTAGTCACCAAAACCACACAAGTTTATGACCTCTCCTTGGCCTGCAGTAGAAGGCTACATCCCCTTGAACATAGAACTTCTATGTTAATGTATTTAGCCTCTCCTCTATCTATTATATGACTATAAGGCCCCCAATCTTTTATAACTAAATGTATATAATGACAATTATACTCCAGAGTGGACATAGGCTCATTTTTATAACTAGACAACTTTAAATCTCATGTTATTACTTTTTATCTCTTTTTTATTCTATTTTTTATACTTTGACTATTGGGTGTAGCTTCAATGGCATGCACTATTCTTATAAATTCGTTTTTTGGTAACAACAACTTTTTGTCGTCTGTGAGAATAGGTGTTCTAATAAGTTTTTCATAAATTGAGTCCATTCTGTCTTATTTCATCTAGGGGATATCTATATCTACATCTTATGGGTGAAATTTTAGTTGTTATACCCATATTTGCATACAAACCCACTAAGGATATCTTATTTTCTAGGTATATTTTTCCAATCCTATCTTATAGTTTTTGGACACACCTGCTTACCCCAATGATGTTTTCATGTCTTAATCTCGCTAAAAATTATGACAGGCCATGGCCTCGTAAGGACAGATAACTAGGTATGCACATATATTCACCTTTCTCTAAACTTTTAGGCATTTTCTCCCATATCGTGACCTATACATTAGGAATTCACTGCTAAACTTATGATGTTTTGCATAAAAGGACTTTCAATGCCTTGAATGAACACCCCAAAGACTTTTGAGTCCAACTCTCGGGGTATAAAATCACATTTGGGAAAATTTGGGTTAGAACATACGTCTTGTCCCTACTATCCATGGCCTCCAGTTGTCATGCTATATGTCACGGCCTCTAGTTAACAACTTACTCTAATTATTCTTTTTTTGGCATATTTATCATTTTTTATTAGAGAATTTCTTTATCCTAGACCTACAATGCCATAAAAATCTTAAAATCCCCCAAAATTGGTCTATTAACTGACATGTCAGGCTAAATCACATAAGTCTAGGTCATATGATTGAACATATAGGATTCCACGAGCAAAATCTGGTGAGGCTATTGTCTTAAGGATCGATAAACCACTCGCAATAGGTTAATATACTTTTACTAACTTTTTAATTACTAATATACCCAAGTATATACTCATCTCTGGTCGGGAGTAACTTTTCAGCATGAGAGGACTCATCCTCGGCTTCACGTACGATGATAACATAAATGACCTTAACTACCTTTCAAGTCTCCTCGAACTCTTCGATGACAAGGAAGCTGAGGATCCTATATAGATTCAGCTCAAACTACCAACCATTCCATCAGAGGAGTAACCAGATATCTTAGCGTCGTCTTAGACCAGTGCAGTCGATAGTTGGCACCTAGCAAAGAGAGTGGGCTTAAGCATGCGTGACAATATGCGCATGGGATATGGTTCATAGTCCCATGTGGATAAATTGTTATAATAAGATCTCTGATTCATGAGAGGGAATATTTCATCATCATGATCTACTTGTGCCACGAACAAATGCCCACACCCTATTGGAGGACTCTTCATGCACATGTTCTATACCTACCTAGGTGTACATTGCACACCTCAAGCACTAAATAAACCCATTTTCTTCCCCCAAAAGAGAGGATCCACAAATGGCAAACCCTATATAAACTCCATCTCATTCACTATAGAGAGAGAATGTTTAAGAGTTGTGTATTTCAGGCCATTAGTGCCTCATTTCTAGTGAAAAAGCAGACTCACCTACACAATGGAGTAGGTTGACGTAGCCTAACTACTTAAATTCTATTTCTTTCCTTTTATCCTCATACACTTCTCATATCATTTATATGCTCTATAATGCTTTACAAAGCATTCATGCTGCTTCTCATAGAGCTTACCACGTGGCCTACTATAACCCCACCAAAATTCAATTACTTATCCACATTTTTATTACCTGCCCCTATAATTTCTCCTCACTATCACCGTTCTCCCCTACCTACCTTTTTCTATTCCTCTACCCTAGAACCCAAAACGCCGAAGAGCATATATTAAACTGGTAGTTTTGGAGTCCCTATCCCAAAGACCCATCACTCCAACAATTTTAGCCAATAGAATAAATGCAATCATGTAAAAAGAGATGCAGAATAATAATTTATCCAATAACGAACCGACCCATAAAGTTTGAAAATTGGAGATCTCAAAGAAAATTTAAGGTTTCATCGAACTACTGCAACAACTGGTTGTATGTGATTCCATGTTCGATTAGGAATTCGAAAAATGATTTCAGGAGCTCAGTGTACATGGGATCATGCTCGTACGATGAAGTGTTATAAGGTGATCCTTGATTGTAGTTCTGAGAACAAAACATTTTATGAAAAATGTGGTTATAAACAGAATAAAGTTTAGAAGGTGAAATACTTCGTATAAAAAGTACCTTTTCTTTTTTTTCTGTTTGTTTGTTTGTTTATTTGGTTTTTGTGTTTGGGGGGTTTGGTATGTATGGCATTAATTTAGGAGGTTCTTTATGATTTAGGCTCTGTTTAGTTTTGGGTGAATTGTATTTCACCTAGCTGAAATATAAAATGGTAAGAAGTATTTAGTAGTTAGTCTTAGAGATATGAAAGAGAAATGTGTATGTTTGTTTAAAAAAAAGAGTAACACAAGAATTCCTATCAATCTCCTCTCAACCCACATATATACACCCTACTATAAATGTTACGATTGAATGAAGATAAAAAAAAATTGTGGAATTCCTCTTTATTATGCCCTGAGTCAAATCATATGTCGCTAGTTGAAAGCCATTTTTTAGCGATCACTAATTAAATGTAAGCATAATGGCCATCCATGGAAGCATAATGTAATACCCCATATTTTTATGGCTTTTAAAATTTGGGGATTTATTAAATTTAAATTGAGATATTAATTTAATATTAATTCAGAAAATTTATTTTTATATTTACTAATGTGATGTGAGTTAGTAATTATTGGAAAATTGTTGAATATTACTAGACGAGTAAAGTAATATATGAGATTTATTTTATTAAAATTGGCACGAGTGAATAGAATGAAAATTATGGAAATTTAAGTCGGGGCGCGCCTATGTCGTGTCAGGACTAAATTAGAATTATATAAAGTGAATTAATTATAAGTTGCTCATATGGTCATTTTGAGTGCGCCAAAGTGTCCGGAAGGGTCGAGATAGTCAAAATAATGTACCCGGGGGTTTAGTTTGGGTCTCGGGACGTTTTTAGGCCTAATTAACACTCTGGGAGGGCGTTTTGAACATTTTATATTTTTGGGCATGAAAACCAACGAAAATTCTAAGGGTATTTCAGATGAAAAGAGTCATCTCCTAAGGTTAGAATCACCATAAACCAAATACGTCTATGGGAGAGGAAGAGGAGAGGCCTTCCAAGGAGTTCTAGGCCAAGAACTCCGCCATTTACACCGCCGTCGCAGCCAAACGATAGATCACGCAACGAGGATCACAACCCCGCAAATCTTTCCCACAAATCTGAATCAAGAAATCCCAGTCAAGTATCTATCTTGCTCTATTTCAGTTAATGCTCCAATAATATTAGCCTAGGATTGATTAGGACTAGTTTTTGTGAAAGAAAAACATATTTTGGAGAATTAAATTCGCATGTTGTATGAGAAATAGATGTATTTTGGAAACCAAATTCATATGTAGAGATTGAACCATGAAATTACAGTAAAAAAAGGGTATGAAATCTGGTAAAAGAATGGGAAGAAATTAACAAAAGAAAAATTAGGGTTCTTGATGTTTGTATGGATTATGCCCCTTTAATTCGTTATTCATGATGAAAATTCGCATGCTTGATGTAGGAAATCACTTATTTAAGGTTATAATACTTGTAGTATAAATTATTGGGAGTTTGGTAGTCAAATATATCATTTTGGATGATGTTGGAAGAACAAACCCGTAACTGGAAATTCTGCAGATTTGCCATACCTGCTTAATCGATCGATCGAACCTAGACCCTCGATCGATCGAAGGATCGATCGATCGAACACCTGCCATAGATCGATCGACGCCTCCTGGAAGACTTATATTTTCCTTTTTAAATGATTAATTATAATTTAAGCGAATAGTAATCTTTGGTCATTTTCTATTAAAACATTTTGGGATATAAAGAAGACCAGTAGGACTTTGGAAATATATGGAACCATTAATGTAAGTCGAGATTAACATTTCACGAGGGTGTTTTACATATAAGGGATAATGGGAACATATGTTTAAGGGTGAGACTCGTAAAGAAGTTTCGTTGTAAAATAAATAAGGACTTACTGAAATTACACTTAGGGAGATAGGAATTCACGAGTGTTACGTAGTAAGTCGGAATAATTTCATAATTAAGAATTAGAGACAAACTATTATACGTGATAACCTGGTAATGTGTAATAGGGATAAATATCATAATTATGGGTCGTGAGAGTGTACCTAAATTTGATATGGGAATAGTAGTATACATATATGACTGTGTTTATGCATATACTATATATGTGTGAAAATCATGTCCGTGCTACATGCTATCCCTGAGGTTACCGCGCTGGGACAGTCTTATCTCGATGGGACCTTTATGGGGGATATTGACTCGTACCCTAGAACATAGGAATCCTTGGTACAGGCTATCGGATCGATAGTCAGACGGTCCTAAGAGACGTGAGGGTATGTGCTGACGTCTTAGTGACTTGGATCTATGCTTCGCCTCAATTTGTATGTGTTTTGTGTTAATACAATTCAAGAGTGATTCCGAATTTGTATTTCCCTTAGTAGAGTGATACGGGGACTGGATAGCAGAGTATGCCCGCACCATAAATTTCATATGGGGTGCTGTTAGAATATATAAATATTATATGTGTATTTAATTTATATATTTTAAATTTGGAATCTGGGAACTACCTACTATGACTATGGTAAGTAAGAAATGAATAATTATTTCAACTTGGGAATGATTGTTTGAAAAGTATGTTATAATACCGAGAAACTTTATAATCATATAAGTCTTAAGTGAGAACTTTGCGGTTAAATTAAATTAACCTCCTAAATATTTGAAATTGTCGACATGAAACCTTACGAGAAACTTAAGATAAGACAAGTTAAACCGTTGGGAATATTAGTGCGATAGGTGTGCACATTACAAGAGAGGTGAGAATTTCTCAAGGGAGTACCGCACTAATATGTTGGTTGCATTAGCCGGTAGCATTTTAAATACTTGCTAAACTAATTTTAGACTGTTTTACAATCGGGCTCTGACCCATTTACTATTTTCTCTTCTCTCTTGTATATATGTATATATTACAGGTGCCCAGCCACAGGGGCATCTTGCATAGGATCCTTTGGAAGGAACGTGTTGCAGCTTAGGTGGGAGTTGCAAGCCTCTTGCTTAGACGACCTCATTATTGATTCCACTTCTAGATTTATTTTATCCAGTTGGGCATGTGTCCCCCTTTTCCATTATTCTGTTGTTTTATTAGATATTGTGATTCGTTTATTTCCAGTATTTATACTTTGGGTTATATTACTGTCAGGATGTTTTTCCTTTAAGTTTTAATGTTGGAATCAATTAGTTGGATGTTTAATTATTTGGATTGTTTGTTCCAGTATAGTTGTTGGGTGATTCTTAATGTATGAATTACATAAACTTTTAAATATTGGTATTAATTGAAATTGGGAAATTGATGTCTTAAAAATGGTTTTGTCACTTAGCTTAATTAATTAGGGTGTTAAATTAGAAAAGTTATTTTTGTGCGACAGTGATGCTAAGAATGAACCAACCGTTCACCTTGATTATAATTTAATAAAGGACTGATCACCCGGTATTTATTTAGGCGGGGTGTCACACATATTGGCTGAGATTAGTGTGATGAATAGTGCTTTGTTTTATATTTTATTTTTTACTGCTTTGATTTTTGTTTCCATGGAAGTAGCCATGGAAACCCATTTACTCTTTTTTTTTTCCTGCTTTGATTTTTGTCCCTTTGAAAGATAGGGAATGTTATGATCTGTGTGTTGAAATTCCTATGTTTGATGGGTTTTTATTTATGAATCTAGCATTGTCATAGTCCCACTTCACTTAATCATGTGTTGGAAATAATTGTTTAATGTTAGAGTCGTACTTCAATGAATTATCTGTTGAAAATAACGGTGGGCACTAAAAAGGGTTAAAGACTCTTTGATTTGCAATTATAATTTTGTTTTTTGTGTTTAAATACAATTCTGATAAAAATTAGCATTTGTCAACCTGTTTTAAACACTGAATTATAATATTTTTTTGTTATAATCAAGTTTTTCAGAAAATAGCAAAAAGATGTTTATAACTTCTATTTTTTTAACTCATAATTATTCATTCTTAATATTTTAATGCATTTATACATTAATATATAATATACATACATAATACATTAGTATGTGTATAATTATTATAAGTAAAAAATATATGTGCATATGTACACAAAATTACGTACATTTATATTATTAAATTATATAATATACTAAGATCCATATGTTAAATAATATTATTAACAGATACATGATACTTATATATAGTTTTATACATGTATTATTAATGTATAGAATAATATAAAATATAGATGTAGTACATATGTTTTAAAAATATTATCAATTCATGTATGTATATAATTTTATTGTGAATTATACATGCAATATGACTATATAGACATATATGTATGTATGCACGTTTATATATATATATATATATTATCAATTCATGTACGTTTACATTTATATTGTGTCAAATTTTCAAAAAATTGTATTTAAAAACAACATTTAAATTGAGTTTTCTGAATACAGAACCAAACGGTCCCTTAATATGTCTTTTTAATACTTTTCATTTACATCTCTCTTTCGGAAATCGGTGGGTGTAAACAAAAATAGCCAATATTGAACAATTGATGGAACTCTACTAAGGTTATTCTTTCCAATCATTTGGTAGTATGCTAGAGAAATACTGATGTCATAAGTTATAGCCCTTTCCTTTTATTATTACTACTTTTAATTTTAAATGCGAGAATTGAGAACTAGATGGGTGCTTCTTATCTTTTTCATTTGTTGTAGTTTATTCTTTTTGTAGGTAGTGAATGTTAGAGGAAATACTTCCTTTTTTTTACATGTATGTTTGATAGCTTCAAGAGATAATATAGTCAAATTTCAAATTGTAGATAAATGTTTTTGTTCTTATAATATTCAATACGTTTATATTTTATTTTGTGAGTTTAAAATTTGGGTTGTGGTTGGGAGTGCCATTCACTATAAACATCATTTATACCAGACTAAAGTGTGAAAGCATGTTTTTTACCTTAAACAACACGAACTATTTAAAACACAACACAATACTATAGGAATAACATATTACTAATTTTTACACCAAATTAAACATACAAGAAAATATGAAATATGTGTCATACACCAAAGTGGATTATTTGCTAACACCATTTTGCTTAAAATCTTATTAGACAAATTGAAACTTTTACGGATAAAATAAATGGAGCAGGTATCTTTATTGGACAATGTAACTTGTGTAAAACACAAAAATACATATAGATAACCCACACCTATCCAAATGTATAAGCCCTCCAGTGGTATGCTGCCTAAGTGGAAAAGTTTTTAACGTTGCGACCTTTTTCAAAATTAAGCATATCATTATCATCCAAATTCACCCATGCTTCAATCCCCTAAGCCTCTTTGTCATCCATAAAAAACACCACAATTTTAATACGCATGTTCACTCTTATCCACTTTGGTTTTCCGCAGCTAAAATTAGCTTCATAAAATGGGAACCTGGACCAACGAGTAGAAGTTGTTTTGCAATAAGTGTACTTTTTGGATAACATTATCATTGTCAAAGTTTGTGTAATATTTGTTATTATTATTTTAGGGATTTATGAATATTTTTATTTCTACAATAATTAATGTTTTGCCTATACAAAATTAAGCCAAGGTATAAATTATATGTTATATTATTAATTATTTCTTGAGGCACCCAAATCCTATTTTTTCAGATTCTTAAGTTGTCGCATCGAGTTTCACCCACATTCTGTAGTCACATTCATGCACATTCATCTACAATCAACCGCGAGAAATTTGTATTAAATAAAATCGCGCTAGCAATCCTTGACATATTATCCGAACTTAAGGTGATATTTGGGTGTTGTTACGATTTGGCTTTTCTTATGGTTTAGATGTCTATAATTATAATTAAAATGGCAGTAATTTATCATAGCTTATGACCTTTTTAATGATTATATTTAACTCATTTTTTTGTATTTTGTTCTCACAAGTCAAATAAATGGATGAAATTTTCCTAGAGAATGGATTTTTGGATCTCAGAGCTTTACCATATAGTAGGAAATAGTGAGAAAGATTAGCGAAAGTTCTTTATTTTTCTTTTGTCTTTCCATTTTCAATTTTAATTCTTATTATTTTTATCGTTATTTGAATTATAACTTTGTTATTAGGATGTACAAATAGAATACTAAATATGCTTTCAATATTGATTTACCTATTTCTTATCTTCATATTGTACGTGTATTGTTTGAACAAATGTTTCAAAAATGGTAGGAAAAAAATATCCATTTCATCTAATTTTTTTATCCATATTTTTTCTTACTTATGCATCGTTCATGGTACTCTGCATGCGCATTGCGTGGGCTTACACCTAGTTTTCATTACTTTGCTATTATATACAGCTCCATTATTGTGTGTGATTGAGCTAGAGCTGCTAATACAAATTCAAATGATGACTTTATAGCGTCATCATTTTTAGAAGAGAGGATCCAGAAATAGAAAAACCTAGCTAAACTCTATCTCATTCACTATAGAGAGAGAAATCTTGAGAGTTTTGTATTTTATTCCATTAAAGCCTCTTTCTTAGTTAAAAACCACACTCTTCTACACAGTGGAGTTGGATGACATAACTGAACCACTTAAATTATGTTGTCCTTCCTCTTATCCTCATCCCCTTCTCATATTTACATTATTATGTTGTTATATACATCTCCATTGTTGTGTGTGCTTGAGCTAGAGCTATATATACAAATTAAAATGATGACTTCATAGTGTCATCATTTTGGCACCGTTTGTCAGAACGAAAGTTGATTATCTTCTTCTTCTTTATTTTCATCTTGTTTCTCAATTGATTCTTTGGTGGAGATCTAGTTCCACTCTTGGTTGAATCTGTATCACCAATTAAAGAGCTCTTGTTGGGTTTTTAAATCTCTTTTCCATATCACTTATCTCATTCATCTCACCCTTTTGTTATATTCATTCACTGAAAAGGGTGGCCTCCTATTTGCCTCATGATACTGGCCCTCGCTCTAGCCAGGCACATCCTTAGTCAAAGATGGATGAGATTGTGATGACGATGCGCTCGTTGGTTGCCATCCACTAGAAAATATAAGAACAACATGTTGTCTTCAGTCTAACTATGATGGATAGACCTACTAGCATTGTCGCAGAGATAATAACTCTGGCCTCCAAGGAAATGGCTCCAGCAATAGGAGGACCACCCCCGACCCCACACAAAGAAGTGCCACAGCAGCAAGGATACAAATATGTGGCTATCCCTATGTGATTAAGCTTGAAAATACAAGGCCGGGAATTCCTAAATTACCAGTATTGTGACGAGGATGAGTACTAGGATCCCTATGATATTTTTAGAAATAAGGTGCGCCATGTCCCAGTTAGTAGAGGAAACACTGGTCAGCCCAGTCGAGATGGACAATCCCGATCTTCATCACTTGATAAATTGAGTAGAGGGTCATCTTTCGAACGATTCGACCCAATTGGTGATCTACAAGACCGACTCTCCCGATCACACAGTATTACAACCTCCATAGGAAACGGAGGATGTGCTGACCGTCGACCTCCACTGGGTCAAGAACAGGAACACAAAGAAGTCAACAACCATCAGAGGACAACTAGCAGAGTACCTATACAATGCCCAGTCGATAGATAAGAAGATGGAGATAATACTGTGGTAGTCGAGGGGGATAAGAAGTAATGGCTATAAATCCATAGAATAGTTTTGTTTACAGGCTGGAGGACAAAATCGATGATCTTATAAAAAATTGAGACCCCATGCATATGGGGTATATGGAATGGTCACTATTTCTGTCAAGGATAGTTAACATCATAACTCCGACTAAGTTTAAGTCGTTGACTGTCACTCTGAAGTATGATGGGAGCACAAACCATATTCATCACATCGATTTGTACCAATTTTTGGTCGATATCTACTTGGTTTCTGATGAGATGAGATAATGGTCTTTCTCCAGTACACTTACTGGTGTAGCCCACATCTTCTACACTTCCCTCACCAAGAACTTCATAGAGAACTTCAAGCAATTAGCCAACAAGTTTATTCACAATGTCTACTTCGACATGAAGCCCTAGAAAAATTCTACCCATCATCTGTATGTAAATCAAGGGAAGAACGAATCTCTTAGAGACAATATTTTAGGGTTCAATAAAGAAAAGATAGAAGCTGAATACTATATGGAGAATATTGCCATGACTGCCCTCATAGGAGGATTGTAAAAGGACAAATTAAAATGGTAACTTGATAAGGATCCTCCAAAATCCATAGTATAACTCCTAGCTATGATCGAGACATTCATGAATGCAAAGGAGGCCATGGAGGATAAAGTAAAGGATAGGAAAGAAGCAGGTGGAAGAAAATCTCATAAAGCTAAAGCAAAGATGGGACAAAGAGGTCGGGTGATGACAAGTTTGGTTACTACACTCTGCGCTCATGGTAAGCCCTGATTTTATTCTAAATGTAATTAAGGGTGATCAATCCTTTATATGGCTTGAAAAACTAAGGTCTCCCCTGCATAAGAGAGAAAGGAGAAATTGGTGTGACTTTCACCAACTTCACAACCACACCACTGATAAATGCTTTGTATTGTAAGATGAGATTCATAAAATGCCCAAATAAGAAAATCTTTGGAAGTACATTAATCAATGTTGTTCCAAAGATGATGTCAGGAAGAGATAGGGCAGGTCGATAGAGGAAAGGTCGAGGAGAAAACATGAGGCCAATAAGAAGGATGAGGTGTCTGATGATGATGGTGCTAACGACCTTAATCTCCAGTTAAAAATCCTAGAGTCGAAGGGACGTTGCAATATGATTTCATTTTATGTCAAGTTTATCAGTGGGAATATGGTGGGTAGAGGGTCAGAGCCAGTTAATCGCAAAGCGCATGTAGTAGAGGATAAATCAACACCAAAGAGGATGGAAGTCAACTCGTCTGCCTCTGGGCCAAAGATGGGAAATATCATAAAGGTGGATATGGATACTCTAGTCATGGGATTCTCTAGATTAGACTTTAATGGAATCATGGCCCCCATGATGACCCTCTGGTAATTAGCACCAAAGTCCATGGGTATGATGTATCTAGGATTTTGATAAACGATAATAGCTCGGCTGATTTTTTGTTTTGGGAGTGCTTGAAAGAACCAAAGGTCAACAAGAAGAGATTGGTCCCATATCACCAAATGTTGATAGGGTGTAGTGGAGAAAGCATCCATCGTCTAGAAGTGTATGAAATGGAAGTCTGCATGGGCACCTAGCTAGGGTGCCTAACAAAGAAGGTTAACTTTTTTGTTCGGATGAAAACGTATTCTCGGCTTTGAATATCATCCTTAGTCGAGTAGCTCTTAAAGAGTTTGAAGCCATTCCCTCTACTATATACCAGATGGCAAAATTACAAACCCCTTATGGGTTAGGGGAAGTCCAAGGTTGAGAACACACTATATGGTTGACTCACTTAAGTCTGTAACATAAATGAGTTCCAACTAGTTTGGATTTGAAGACAAAATAGATTAGTTTTCTTGAGCATCCCCTCCAAGGTATACAAGTTCATCAACAACCATCAGGTAGTCCAAGAACAATGCATCTACCAAAAAGTGAAGTAATCTTATCTCTTGAACACACTATAGGGCATAATTCATGCATAAAGGTGTTAATTTGTGTGCACAAGTGTTTACATATTTTAAGGAATTTTTAAAACATTTTTTAAGATTTTTTAAATGATTTTTTAAATATTTAAAATTATGTTTTAAAATGTTATGGGATTAATTAGAATTACTATTATTCCTTAAAAATATGCCAGGGTAGAATATAAAATCGATAGAGACATTTGTGGGTACAATTTGAATTATTAAAAGTTCTAAAACATGCGTTTTACAACCTATTGGATTATCCCACGTGTTAGCACACTAGTGGTAACATTTGTGTTTTCTTTATGTCTTAGAAGTGAGTAACAATATTAGCCTTTGGATCATTTTAATCTACGACTTGCATGCATTTTGAAGTGATCCATGTGATATTGTTTAGAACCAATCAGAGCAAGTGGTTGAGCAATGATATTTCAACCTTTAGATTTAGAATTGAATCGTCATAGCAATACCAACCCTTTATTTCCTTTGGACATCTGGATCATTGTATAACTAGTATAAATAGGATCCTTGGGTTAGCCTTTTGAAAACTTTGGTCATTCATCTAACTTGACAGAAAAAAGAGAGAAGATAGAGGTTAGTGAGAGAAAAGAGAATATAGAGAGCGAGAAAAAAAAAACAAGTCTTTGTAATAAAACATTCTTAGGTTTTCTTCCAAAAACCAAACATGTTATTAAGTTTCATTTGCATACAAAAAACTACCTCTTGAGAGTTAGAATCATTTAGTTTTTTTGTGAGTTTGGTATTTGGTTGAGTTTTAAGACCCTCTTAATTCATTATCTCTCTTAGGAACAACGTGTCATAGTAGATCTTTATTTTCTTTCTAGAAATTGCAAGATTTGCTAAGAGATATATCACACTAACTATTTTAGGGTTTATGTTATCTCTTATCAGTTGGATCCTGATTTGTATGTTGATTGATAGGCACCCAAAAGTGTTTAAATAAGACCCCGAATAGATAATTTTTAGTTGTTAATTCTCGGCAAAATGGGTCTTATGTGCTTAAATGTTTATCTTGTAGGTCAAACGTCCATTTGCGGTGTCAAATGCTATATATCGAGGCAAATGCGCCTTTGAATGGAGCTATATACCTTATCCCGTAACCCTAACCTAGCCTAAACTCTGTCCCGAGTCGTGTGTGTTTGATTTGTTCCCTTTCGTATTTTTTTATTTTAAATTTTTAGTTTGAATCATTTTTATTTTTAGGATTTATTTTTTATTTCTTTTTATTTAATGTTTTTTTATCTTATTTTTAGTTTTTACTTTTTATTTTATTAGGATTAGTTTTTTAGGAATTCATTTATTTTTTAGTTTTATTTGGATTTACATTGTTGTAGGTCTTTAGTTTTTATTTTTAAGTTTTAGGAATTTATCTTTTTTTACTTTTTTATTTTTTTTAAGACTTGAGTTCTTTATTTTATTTAAGTTTTTTATTTTTATTTTTATTTTATTTTTATTTTTTAGGATTTCATTTTTAGTTTTATTAGTTTTAGTTTTTTTTTTAGGGGTCATAAGATAAACACACACAACCCCTCACACCTTTAAACACACTTATCATAAACACACACACACACCCCTACCATATACTCAACACACCCAAATACACCCACACCTCATTCTTCTACACCCACATACACACAACCCTCACCCAAATTAATCTTCTTCCCCAAACACAAACACCCTTTCTCTCTCCTCTCACCAAAAAACCATTACTAAAAATCCAAACAAACCAAAATCGGGTATAACCCGAACACCAACCTGTAACCACCTACCTTATCCCCCTACTTCGGCGCCGGCAATACCACTGTAGCCGGCGAAGCCCATAACTCCCTCTGACGACAATACTCCAATCTCTACCCAACTGCCTGCCCCGCGACCCAGCCTCACACCTCCATCTGAAACCCCTGCCCATATCCAACTCGGGCATACAACCTGCCGACCAACCCCAAACCGTGGTGACCCATCTTCCTTAACACGCCGGAATCCCACTTGCTCCTAACCACTCGGTCCACAAAACCAAAAGCCACCCTACCCAAACTCAAAGCCAAACCCATTTCTCCCCTTTAGCCTGTCACCTGCCAAGTCACAAACACAAACCAAAGCCAAGACTAATAACCAAATTAACCCACATGCCTTTTATGCCCCTTATTTCCTTTTCCCAAATTACCCCCAACTAACTCATTTTACTCTTATATCCAGAATACCCCATAACCATATCAGATTTTGTCACCCAAATTCCCTCACCCATGTACCTTCCTTACCTCACACATTTGCCATGCACATGTGCACTTCCATTACCCAATTTACCCCCATGTGCACACACCCCATGCTATTGCATTTTACCATTACCTAAATTACCCTCATGCTCCATGCCTACTATTTAAGGAAGATGGAAGACCCCATTTGAGGACTTATCATATCAATTTGTAGAGAGAATTCTAGAGAGAGATAGGTTAGATTAGAAAACAAATTAGGAAATTATTTTTTAAAAAGTTTTTATTTTTATTTTTAGAGATTATTGAGTGATAAACTATGAGTACTTCAATTGAGTATTATATTTAGTTGATTATTGTTGGAGGCTCATATTTGATGAATGATGCTTGATTTCAAGGAAATAAGAGTTCAATTTCACTTCAAGAGATTGGGTTTGATTGTTCTCTTCTCTTCTCATTTAATTTATGCCTTCGATTATTGATTTGTCAAATCTCATACCATGTTAGGCTAAATACCCTTTCAAGGGGTTGGGGGAACCCTTATTTGATGTTATTTTAATTTAATTAGTTTGCTTAATTGAAAATTCTCTTTGAATATTAATTTTGATTCCTCACCATTAAATTTATGCCTCGAGAGAAGGTAAATGATTTTCGAGAGAAAATCAAAATTCTAGTTATAATACCCATTTTGGATTCGAACTAGAGATAAGGGTTTCTTAAGTAGGGAATTATTACTTGAATTTCAACTTTAAATTTATTTTCTAAGATTTATATAAATTTTAATTAATTGATCCTAGCGGGTGATTAATTAAAAGGAGTGTGGGTCTATTTTCTAGAGTTGTGGGGGGTTAAACTTCATTTTCTAAAAGATTACTATTAAAATTACATTTGCAATAAGAGTTGATTTGTAATTTTGATATTAATTTGGGAGAATTCAAATAATTAAATTAATTAGTTAGAATACCTAAAATTTGTGGTGTAATCCCATTCCTTAACTATTCTCGCATTTGCTTCCTCACTTATTCTCTTATTTTAGTGTTAGGCTTAGTTCATTATTTTTAGTCACTTTTTAGTTAGTTATTTTCATTTTTCATTTTAGTTTAGTATTATTTCACTTCTTCTCACCAAAAATTGTTTTAATATTTGAAAAGCTAAAAAACAATAGAAAAGAAAAATTCCAAAAAGGAAATAAAAATTGAATTACAATTGAGTTTGTCTCTAGTTTACCCCCTTGATGTAGATTTATACCCTTACTTACCTCTACACTTTAATTTGTTATATTTTGTAGGTAATTGAGGTTTTGACTAACTTGGCTTGCAACAACGACAACATACAAAAAGCAAAGTTATCATTGATATTTTGCAAGATCCACTATTTATTTCAAATTCTGTAAAAAAGAGACTTCCAATAGTCTAAAATCTCAGATTTGAAAACCTTGTTTCAAATATATAAGTTCCACAGTTTGTGAAATTATATCGCACATAAATAAATTTCAAAATGATAAAATCTATTTTTTAGATCTGAAAAAAGTTTTTGATGTTTGATATTCATGGAGATTTGAACTCTTTTCATGTCATGTACAAACTATGTAATTTGTAGGATTTATTTGCATAAATCTTGAAAGGCGTGAGCTTCATACTTACATGCAGTCACAGTTAAATCACTATCCCTATCATTCTCACATGAACACATAGTGTGGGTCATTTGAGAGATCTTGGGTTGGTTGAGCCACTGCAAACAAAGAACAAGGAGGAGGACAAAGAAGTTGCTAGGAAGGTCAAAGAAGATCATAATTACCTTTGAGAGTGAAACTCATGTTGGTTCATTTTTATCTTAGTCTTAGGATCTTGAATACATGCTTATTGCTAGTAATCTTGTAACTCTTATTTGATTTTAGTGGATTTTTTGTTTTATGGCTTAGAGGTCACCGTGGATGTTTCACCTAATTTGGGGTTTTACCACGTAAACATATTGTCTCTTGTGTGTGGTTTTTACTTATTGTGCGAGCAAGTATGATATAAATTCCACTTGATCAAGCTAAAATAGTTCTAGAGCAATATTTGCAAAGGCTTCAATTGCCTGCTTTATTGTACAGGTAAGCTCTATCTATCAATGCAATAGCTTCAAAGAAAGCTATGTGGTTCCACACCAAATGGCTATCTATGAATTTATTTTCAGCCTGGACTCTTGAATCTTTTACTTTTTGAGTGGTGGTGAACAATGTTGCCTGCATTGCGAGAGATGCTCGCCCCTAGGGCCCGACCTGTTTCCCGCTCGAAGTAACCGCTCACTAGCTAGCCGGACTAGTGTGGGGGCCTATTTGGAGACATATTGAAAACCATGCCTTTCTAACCGAACGCAATGCCCGTCTTCCAAATCAAAAGAGAAATGTCCTCATTAGGAAGAGGAGTGCGACCTGTAGAGCACATGTAACACACAACCGAGTTGCTCACTCTACTACTATTACAAACTAGACTTAGGTTTAATTTTGAAACCTATTTCCAAGATTTTGAGATAACTTGTTCATATTTACTATTTTAACACTTCTAGTCTATTGAAATCTTTTTATAAAAGAGTTTCCTCAAAAAGTAGATCAAGACTTACTTAACTGTTTTAACTTGTGTTAAGAAACATAGTAAGGTTTTGCAGTTGGTATCAGAGATGAGTACTTTTTTTTCAAAATCTTTTAGATCCTATGCTTTGAAACTGTTTTAAAAATAAAATCTAAATAAACGAGACATTTGAGTGTCTTGAAAATTTGTCCAGGTGTCCCATTTTTAATGGAACCAATTTTCCTCACTAAAAAGTAAGGATGATTTCCTTTATCCAATGGACATTGGGAGATTATGTCTAGGATGCCACTGAAAATGGATATACTCATCAAACTAAGATTTTTGCAGAAGGTAATACTGTAAGGAGTAAAAACTCCTCAATGAGTTCAGTAAGGAAGAAAAACTGGCCTCCCTAAGCAATAATAAAGGGGAAAATGCCATATTTATGTTTGTTAATGAACTTGAATTTAAAAGGATATACATATGTTAAACATCTAAGGAAGCCTGGGCCACGTTAGTTACTACACATGAAGGTGATGACCGTGTTAAGGAAGCCCAAACCCATATGTTAATACAATAGTATAATACTCTCCTTATGGTTGAATCTGAGACTTTTGATGAATTCTACATTAGACTGAATGATGTTATTACTAAACTACATGCTGGTGGAATTATGTATGAAAGGAAAGAAATAGTTTCTAAAATTTTTAGATCCCTTCCCCCTAAGTTTGATAACAAACATTACGCAATTGAGGAGATAGATGACCCATATTTGACCCCTGAACTCCTTAGTAGCAAACTTAGGACTATTGATATGGAACTTGAATTTAAGAAACATCTTTCCAACAATCATAAGAGATAGGTCAGTCCCAATGTAGTCTCCCAGTCTAAATGACCTCACCTCAATTAGTCCTTTCGAATGATGACTTTGACTCTAAAGAGGACTGTTATTTAGAGTGTTTGGATAACCAAATTTCCTTATTGTCCAAACAATTCAAGAAAATATTAATGTTTAGAAGCAATGTTGATTCTAGACAAGGCAAGCCTGGATATCAAAACTCTTTTAATAATAGACATCATGACAGAAATTATGACAAACACAAGACTAATGACAATCATAGACCAAGGATTGACTTGAAGAATGTTAAATGCCGTCGTTGTGGAAAATTAAGTCGTTTTTCCAGCAATTATAGATTTTGAATTAACAATAGCAATGTTAAGGCCAATTTATGTCAGACATGGGATGACTCGAGTGAATCTGAAGACGAGCCTGAGTGTTCCAATTCTTTTGATCCTTATATGGATTTCTTTGCTAAAATTGTGTATGCTAATTATATGTCGGAGAACAATGTTGATTCTGATGTTATTATGCCTAGATCTATTATGACTGATAATGTTGTACCAACTACTAGTTTATTAGCTATTTTCTTAGAAAATAATGTTGTTGATGTTGCTAGTAATAATTCTTTGACGTTGTGTGTGAGTCAAAGTGATCACTCTAATAACGAATTAAATGGGTCTGTGAGTACGACAAATGAAACGCTAGTGGACAACGTACACACTACACTGGATGAGCCCAAAAATGATGATCTACCTGACATTCACACACTTTACACTAAGACCTTTAGGAATTCCAGTAGACTAGAAAGAACTGTCAAGGAGTTAATTAAGAAAACAAAAGCATTAAGCCTAATGGTAAAGTAGAACGTTGAGGACTATAGTAATTACTGTTTCGCCTATAAAACCAAAACTATATTTTTTGTTGAAAAAATTAAAAAACTTTCAGAATCAAAAGAAGTTTTGGAAAATCAATATAAGGAAACTTTGATAGAATTGGAAGAACCTATAGAAAAGGATTCAACCGTTTAAAAAAAAATCTAAGTTTGAAAACAATTCTAATTTTTTTGAAGATTGTGTTACCTCTAGTAAAACAAATTCTGAAGACAAAACAAGCATATGTTTTGATCAAAAAATTAAGGCACAAACCAAACCTTTGCAAAATTTAAAATTTGTGTCTTCTAGAAAAAGACCTTTTCATCTATGTCTTAATTTTCTAGCCTTAAAAACTGATTTTGAGAATAATCAAAAAGGGGCAGACATCTTCATGAAAAGCTATCCAAAGCCTACTGCTAAATCTAAGGCTAAATATTTTTGCCCCTTGTTAGGAGATTTGAACCTGAATGGAAAACTGTTGCAGTTAGACCTAAGGTCAATGTCTAGTAAAAGGAAAAACCTCTTCTCAAAGATGTTAAAATTCATAAACAATCGTCCGGCCATAATAATGTTTATACTATGATGTTAATGGACACTATCTCAATGAATATTTTAAAAAATGATTGTATAAGCACGTCTATAAATCATTAGTGTACAAAAACTTTAACTATTCTAGACAGAGAAGAAATAATTATATACTTCCTAAATATCTCGATAAAAACTCTAGCTATAGCAATAGGAAGAAAATATATCACGCTAAAAATAAATATAGGAGAAAGAGTTCTTGATCTATTTCTAAACAAAGAGCTCACGGTCTTTTTAAAGCTAGAGCTATATGGGTTAGAAAGGACAATCTAATTAACATTGTTATAAGTACTTTAAAAACTGAACACAATACTTCTAGCTGGTAATTAGAATCTGGATGTTCCAAACATATGATCAGAGATGATACTAAATTATCTAACAAAACTAACTTCTTAGGAGGAAATGTTTTTATTTAGGGACGGAGTATGAACTCAGATCATAGGTAAAGGAACACTCAAACAAAAATGACTCCCTATTGTCAAAGATGTCCTATTAGTGAAATGTATTAAAGCTAATTTCTTAATCATATCACAATTTTGCGACTCCAACCATACAATCATATTCTTAAATACTATTTGTAAAATTTTAAATAAGAAAGTTGATTGCATCCTTATTGGTCACAGGACCCTAGATAACTGCTATATAGTCAATCCGGGTAATGAGACTAGTAGGTTAGCCAGGCTTCATGACAATGAAATCTAGCATAATCAATTGGGTCACATAAATTATGACAATGCTAGCAAATTAAGCTCCCAGGATATAATTTGAGGTTTGTTAAAAATAAAACCTATTTCAAATGTTGTTTGCGGGCCATGTCGGGAAGGAAAAATAATTAAATCTGCTCATAAGAAAGTTAAAGACACTTTAACAACAAAATCTCTAGATCTAATCCACATGGATCTTATGGGTCCTTCCCGAACGAGGAGCCTTTATGGTAATATGTATATTTTGGTTATGGTGAATGATTTTCTTCGATTCACTTGGGTAGCATTTTTAAAACAAAAATCTGATACATTTCGAGATTTAAAAAAAAAAATTAAGAATTTAGAATGAAAAAGATACCCAAGTTAATCAAGTCCATAGAGATAGAGGAGGTGAATTCAAAGACTTAGGCATAACAGAATATTGTAATGTAATGTTACCAACATGAGTTCATTGCACCTAAAACTCCTCAGCAAAATGGTGCTACTGAGCGTAAAAATTGCACAATCCAGGAAATGTCCAGGGTAATGATACATGCTAAGAACTTGCCAAAATACTTTTGGGTTGAGGCAGTTCAAATAGTGTGTCATATTATTAATAGAGTTTACCTTCAAAGAACTACTAGACAAACGTCCTATGAACTTTGATATGGCAAAAAGCCTAACTTAAAATATTTTCAATATTTTAGGAGTACTTGATATGTTTGCAAAGACAGAGAACACCTGTCTAAATTTGAAACCCGTGGTAACAAAGCCATATTTTTGGGTTACTCCTCAAATATTCAGGCTTATTCCATTTATAATTTACATACCAAAGTAATCATGGAATCGATAAATGTGAAAGTGAGTGACACTAATGTCGAGAGTAAAGAACAAGGTCCAACTATAGTGGATGAGTCTGAAAATAATTTTACTTATGACTCTCCAGAGATAGTTGATCATTTACCAACTAAGATCGCTTAAGTACATAACTAGGTTTCTAAAGATCAGCCTATAGATAATGTTGTTGATAACCCTAAGGAGACCGTTCATACAAGATTCCAATTACGTAATGTTGGTCATTTTGGATGATTTCTTTCTTTAAGAGAACCAAAGAATGTAAATGAATAACCTAATGACACATTTTGTATAGTTTCATACAAGAAGATCTCGTCCAATATAAAAGTCATGCGCGTGGTATCTTGTGCCTAAGCCAGAACATAAAAGGATTATTGGCGCTCGCTGGATTTTCAAAAATAAAAAAGATGAATTTGGGATGATAGTTAGAAATAAAGGTATATTAGTTGCCCAGGGTTACTCTCGAGTTGAAGGAATAGCTTTTGAGGATACTTTTGCCCCAGTCACTCGCCTTGAGTCTGTTCACTTACTCTTGGCCATAGCTTGTCACTTATAGTTCACATTTTATCAAATGAGTGTGAAATCTTCCTTTCTAAATGGTATTTTGACAAGGAGACTTATGTTGAACACCCAAAAGGCTTCATTGATCCTCATTACCCAAACCATGTTTATAGATTGAAAAAGGCTTTATACGGTGTAAGAAAGAACTCAGGCCTGGTACGAATGCATGTAAACCTTTTTAATCAATAAAAGGGTTTCATCAAGGTGGAAATGACCATACATTATTTGTTAAACATTTTAATAAACAAGTCTTAATATCTCAGGTTTATGTTGACGACATACTATTTGGTTCAACTTCGACGTCTGAAGTTACAGGATTTTTTAAAATTATGCATTGTGAGTTCCAAATGTTTCTTGTGGGGGAGCTTAAGTATTTTTTAGGACTTCAAGTCAAGCAAAAATCTAATGGTTTATTCATTTTGCATTCAAAATATGATATAGAGTTAGTGAAAAAGTTTGGATTAGAGAATTCCAACGTTTATAGGACTCCCATGAGTACTTCAATAAAACTTTCTAAAGATGAACATGGAAAACCTATACTTCATACCCTATGTAGAAGTATGATAGGTAGCGTGTTATACTTCACAGCCTCGCGTCCTGCTATCATGTATGCTTTGTGTGTTTGTTCCTGTTACCAAAGTGTACTTAAGGAAAGTCACTTGCTATGTGTCAAATGAATTATCAAATATGTTAATGGTACAATGGTACAATAAACCTAGGGCTATGGTAAACAAACAATACATCTAGCACAACTGTAGGATACATCGACGCATGTTGGGCTGGGTATTCTAATGACAACAAAAGAACCTCAAGTGCTTGTTATTATATAGGTAAAAACTTAGTAGGATGTAGTAGTAAAAGGCAAAATTGCACTTCACTTTCCACATTAGAATCGGAATATATAGCTACAGGAAGTTGTTGTTCTCCATTAATGTGGATTAAGAAAATTCTTAGTGACTATAACATTATTGAAGAAAAGCTACATTTATATTGTGTTAATCAAAGTGCGATAAATGTCTTCCAGAATCTTGTTCAACAGCCGCGTACTAAACACATCAAGATAAGACACCATTTTATCCGTGAATTAGTTTAATCTTAAGAATTAGAGATAAACTATTTACCTAAATAACTTCAATTAGCTGACTTATTTACTAAACCGTTAGATAACTTAAGGTTTCAATCTTTAAGAAAACCTATTAGTATTGTTATTCCTGAATAATTTTCTATCTCCGATTAGTATATCCTCCGGTTACATTCATGTTGATAATTGTTCTTCGAGAATATAGGGCATGGTTATTTTAAAAATGATAAAAGTGCCTCCTATCTTTGTTTTATATAGGAGACGTTTGAAGTGACATGTTGATTATTATAGGTTGTTAGATTGAATATTATGATTCTTTATCAGTTTTTCACCCTTTGTACATTTGAGAAAAATTGGGGGAGAAACACTTAAGTAACTTGCTATATTTTCATCTCTCTTGATTCAACTAATATGCAAACTAAAGTGTTTTATTTCAGGCATTTCAAAAACTGTTTGTGCAAATATCATAGATATAATGTAATGGTCAATATGATAGTTGAGTTAGGTATTTTCTTTCTCTTATTTTTTGTTCTAGGATGGGAATGGATAGATAGCTCTTTTCTATAGGAAAACTAGGAGTTTTTTTATTTTACCCACGAATACATGATACTCAAGAGAATTTTGTCTCCAATATCCAAAAGGGGAGATTAAGAACACACCATATGATTGACTCACTTGAATCTGTACCATATAGGAGTTCCAACTAGTTTGGATATGGAGACAAAATAGATTAGTTTTCTTGATCATCCCCTCCAAGGTATACAAGCTTCATCAACAAATATCATCCAGTCCAAGAACAATGCATTAACCAAAAAGGGAAGTAATCTTATCTCTTACAATTCATGCATATTGGTGTTAATGTGTGTGCACAAGTGTTTACATATTTTTAGGTATTTTTAAAACATTTTAAAAATATTTTTTAGGCATTTTTAAAAGATATTTTAAATATTTAAAATCATCTTTTAAAATATTTTGGGCGTAATTAGAATTATTATTATTCCATAAAAATATGCTAGGGTAGAATATAAAATCGATAGAGACATTTTTAGGTACAATTTGGATTATTAAAAGTTCGAAAACATGCATTTTATAGCCTATTGGATTATCCCACATGTAAGCACACTACTAGTTATATTTGTGTTTTTCGTGTGTCTTAGAAGTGAGTGAAAATATTAACCTCTGGATCATTTTAATCTACGACCTGCATGTGTTTTGAAATAATCCATGTGATATTGTTTAGGGCCAATCATAACAAGTGTTTGAGCGGTGACATTTTAACCCTTAAATTTAGAATTGAACCGCCAAAGCAACCCCAACCCTTTATTTCCTTCGAACATCTGGATCCTTCTATAAATATTATAAATAGGATCCTTGGGATAGCCATTTGATAACTTTGGCCATTCTTCTAACTTGAGAGAAAAAATAGAGAATAAATAATATGGAGAGAGAGAGAGAGAGAGAGCCAGTCTTCATAATACAAAACTCTTAGGCTTTCTTCCAAAAACAAAACATGTTCTTAAAGTTTCATTAACATCCAAAAAACCTACCTCTTGAGAGTTAGAATCAGTTAGTTTTTTTGTGAATTGGGTATTTGGTTGAGTTTGAAAACCCTCTTCGCTCATTATCTCTCTTAGGAACCACGTCTCATAGTGGATCTTGCTTTTCTTGCTAGAAATTGCAAGATTTTCTAAGAGATATATCACCCGATATATTTTAGGGTTACTATTATCACTTATTTATTGGACCGTGATTTGTATGTTGATATTTTCCTAGATCCACCCTCTATTTCAAATTCTTGGAAAAAAATACTTCCGGTTGTCTAAAATCTCAGATTTGAAAAACCTTGTTTCAAATATATAAGTTTCACAGTTTGTGAAATTATTTCACACATAAATAAGTTTTGAAAAGACAAAATTTATTTTTTAGATATATTATTTTTCAAATCTGAAAATAGTTTTTGAAGTGTGATTTTCATAGAGATTCAAACTCTTTGCATGTCATATAGAAATTGTGTAATTTGTATGATTTATTTGTATAAATCTTTAGAGGTGTGAGTTGCATATTTGCATGCAATCCCAATTGTATCACTATCACTCTCACTCTCGCACGAACTTATAGTTAGTGTGGTTCATTTTAGAGATCTTGAGTTAGTTGAACCACTGCAAACAAAGAATAAGGAGGAAGGCAAAGAAGCTTCTAGGAAGGTCAAAAGGGATCAGAATTACCTTTGAGAGGGGAACTCGTGTAGGTACATTTTTATCTTAGTCTTAGGATCTTGAATGCATGCTTAGTGCTTGTAATCTTGTAACTAATGTTTGATTTTAGTGGATTTTTCATTTTGTGGCGTAGAGGTCACCGTGGGTGTTTCCCCTGATTTGGGGTTTTACAATGTAAAAATATCATACCTTGTGTGTCGTTTTTACTTCTTCACTACTCTTATTGTAATCTAAACTTAGGTTTTATTTTAAAACATATTTCCAATATTCTAAGATAATTTGTTTATAGTTTCTATTTTAACACTTCTAGTGTTTCTGCTGAGATCTTTTTAGAAAATATTTTCCTCAAAAACTAGATTAATAAGCACCCAAAAGTGTACATTTTATACCCCGAATAGACATATTTTAGTTGCTAATTCTTGATAATTTGGGCCTCATGAGAGTTAATATTTATTTTGTAGGTCAATTGTGCATTGTAGAGTTCAAACGCGTATTTTCAAGGCAATTGTGCAAATTATGGAGCTAATTACTCTTATCTCGTACCCTAGCCTACCTAAACCGATCCTGAACCGTGTGTGTTTAGTTTGTCCCATTTTATTTTATTTTATTTGTGTCACTTTATTTTTAGGATTTTTATATTTTTAGCGCTTCGTGTATTAGTATTTATATTTTCTTTTATTTTCGTAGCTTTTAGTTAGTTTATTATTATTTCATTTTTTATTTATTTTATTTTATTTTATTTTATTTTATTAGTTTTTATTTTTATTTTATTTTATTTTATTAGTTTTTATTTTTATTTTATTTTATTTTAGTTGTGTTTTGTTTTTTTAGAATTTGTTTAGTGTGTCCTATTGTGTCATTTTTATTTTAGTTAATTTTTATTTTTTTATTTTTATTTTTAGTTTAGTTAAATTTTTATTTTGTTTAATTTTATTTTTTTAGTTTTAGGTGTCCAAATTAAACACACACCCTCAAATAACACACACTCATACACCATGTTCCTTTCACCATTTCCATGCACACTCAAGCCAATTCCCCAAAATGCCCTTTAGCCCCATGTGTGCCATGCATCTCCTATTTAAAGAAGAAGAAGAAGAAGACCCATTTAGAGAGATCTCAAAATTAGTTTTTAAGCTTTGTGTGATAAATTTTTCTACACTCCTCTTTAGAGAGTATTTGCATTTTTAGCAAATATCTCAATATAGAGGTGTGCAGTGAAATTTATCTCTAGGATGAATTCCATCCCACCCATCTTTAATGAATTTTTGCATTTTTAGCAATTATTTCAAAATAGATTGATGTAGTCGAATTCATCCCTTATGGGAGGTAATTCTAGCCCATTCCTTTATATTGAGATTTTGCATTTTTAGCAATTATCTCAATATAAAGTAATGATCTAGAATTTATTTCTTTGGATGAGTTCTAATGTAAAATTTTATAATGTTAGGATTTGCATTTTTAGCAAATCACTTTTATTATTTAATTGTCCATTGTGAATTCATCCACTATCCTTTTTCTTTCTTTTTTGTAATTTTTATTTGAGATTCAATATTGAGATAATTTTAATGTATAATTGAGAGAGTGTTGATGTAATTGAAGATTCCATTCAAATTCAAGGTTTAAATGGGTTTGATCTATTCCTCTGTTTTACTTTTATTTTAATCCTCACATGCTTTCAATTGTTTATCTTATATTTGTGGATGATGATTATTGAGGGCAAATCTTTCATTTATGGGATAAAATTTTGAAGCCCTCGTGAGTCCAATTTTGTTAGTTTACTTATTAGGACAATTTTGTTTATCTCACTTTTCTTAAATTAGCATTTACTTCTTACTTAATAGTTATAAAAATCCCTTGAAAAATCGATAAAAAAAATATAAAAATAAAAAATATATAATAAAATGCAAATGAATCTATATATGTCCTCTCCAATTTTGTGTTTCATCCGTAGATATGGATTGATTCCTCACTTACCGCTATATTCTAGTTTTGTTCTACTTTTATAGGTTTGTGAAGAATTTTTTATAGAAAGAGAAGTTGCCGCAACGACAAAAACATTAGAGAAGCAATTTTCTCTTTATCAAATGGTGTCGTTGCCATTCTTTGGAGCTCGAAGCACTTGAGAGGATTTTCCCATTTTGTGATTCATTTGTATTGTATTTTTTTTTTTTTCGTACCATTTTTTTATTCTTTTAGAAGGCTGTATTAGGACTTTATTATCTTGGCTTGTATTGCGGTACATAGAGACACCTTTATTTTATTTTTCATTTTTTTAAATTGTAATAATCGACGAAAGCGTGATAGGGAAATCAAATAAGGTAGAGAGAGGGCATCCAAATGCGAGGATTTAGAAGCCTCTCTACCTTAGGTCGGTAGGACTTCCGGGATCGACTGAGATATGCGTGATCTCCCCCCGGTCGAGTCAAATTTTTCGGCACCCCACGGCATAAAAATCATGGGAGGTGCATTTCTCAAATTCTCGCGCCTCTCCTGTTAGCGAGTCAATTCTTGTGTGTGATTACGTGCTCTTGTGAGATTTTATTCTTGCATTTATTTTAGAATGGTGTGATGAATTAAATTACTAAGACCTACCCCCGGTCACTCATGAGAAGGGATTTCATCACCCGACTCACTCGCTTACCATTGTGTGCTACCCTAGCCATCATTAAAATTAAAAATCAATCAAATAGGTAACCCAATAGGAGAAAATTTTGCGAAGGCGATCACTAAGATATTTCCGTGATTTTTTATCGCCCGCGGATTTAATTAAAATTTGACTACCCTTTCACTAAATTCAAAGATAAAAATTGGCTATGTGCTTGTTAGGAATTCTTATTGACGTGTGTGTCCAATTTAATTTTTCGGTAGTGAGATTTTAGTTAGTTCGTCCATCTAAATCGTCCACCTATTTTTCCCCATCTTTTCTTCCAACAAAACAAATCAAAAAAATATTTTTTTTCCTTTATTTTTCAAAAAAAAAAAATCCTGAAACATTTTCTTTCCTTATTTTTCTCCATAAAAATCCAAAAAAGAAAGAAAAAAAAATCTTCCTTTTATTTTATAAAAAATCCAAAAATATTTTTCCCCACCTTATAAAAAAAAAAGTCAAAAACATTTTCCTTATTTCAATTTCCGAAAAAAAAATTCAAAAATATTTTCTTTCCTTTTGAAAAAAATTTGAAAAAATCCAAAAATATATTTTTTCCCCCACTATTTTTCAAAAAAAAATCCAAAAACATTTTCTTACTTTCATTCTCTAAAAATCCCAAAAATATTTCCTTTCTTTTTAAAATTATTCAAAAACCACAAAATAAGAGAAAATCTTGAAAATAAAAAAATAAGGCCGTGCTCGGTGTTTCTTCACCCTGACCTTTGTCAAATTATACAACAAGACTGACGCTTCAGTCTTGTTAGGGGGTGATTCTAGTCTCCCAATTTTTCTGCCTCCCTGTACTTTCCTTGTTCTTATCTTTAGGGTGAGACTGGATCGGTGTGGCTAAAGACATTAAACTTTGCGCTACCGGGAGGCAGCCCGTTGTTTCTTGTATGAGAGCATCCTGTTTGGGGGTGGTGTTTCACATCACCCTTTGTTTTGCCATGTTTAAAGACTCATATGCATTTTTTTTTCTTTCTCACTGATTCAGGTTCATTTTGGCTTCATCTGATGCACTTCATTAGCGGTTGATTCTGGTAATCTATTTCCTACCTTATACTCTCAATTTTAAAAATCATTTTACTTAACATCGAGTACGATGTTCCTTTTTGTTTGGGGGTGGGGAATTTTATCAAAATCGTACCTCTTTTGAAAAATATTGATTTTTGAACCTGATTTTTAAAATTTCGTGCAGTTTCTTGTATCTCATTCATTGACGTGAATTTTCTATCATCCATCTTTTTAAGTCTAGGAATCGAGCTAGAGGACTTATCTTTTTATAAATAGCTTATGTAATACGTTCCAAGGCATTTTGCACCATGAATTTCTAAACTCAACAAAAATTTGCACACTTATCACGTCACTACGGTTTAGAGTTGAAGAGTACTATAATTATTAAGAAAACCTTAAGGATCACTAGTATAGACTTTAGCTTGTGATATTTGTGTCTTTCACCCTTTTCGAGTGTCTTACGCAACCTCCGAGTCACAAGTTGATTCAACTTCCTTTGGGTCCACACTTAAATTGTTGTATAATCTCATTATTCTTCATTAAAAATTTTGAGTTGATCACTGAGAACGACATCAGTTTCGAGTTGTAAGAAACACGTGTCTTGAAGTTTGTCCTGATCACCAAACTTTCACACATACACCAACCAAATTCCATTTATTATACATCCATACACCTTTCATTTTCCATATCATCACTATATACCATACCGCCCATTTTCATATCCACTTCCATTTTCCACCCACCATGTTGAAAAAGGGAAGAGTGTTGAAAGTAAAAGGATAAGATCCGTCAAAGAGAGTGTTTGCATTTTTAGCGAATGTCTCTCCCCAAAGTTCGATTCGGATGGAGAAAAATTAAATACAAATCTATATTATGGTTATTTGTATTTTTAGCAGATTTATCTCATACATTGATGGGTATTTGGAAAAGAAACGAAAAAATAAAAAAATAAAAAAACGAAAAAAGAGAAGATTTGTCATAGAGAGTGTTTGCATTTTTAGCGAATATCTCTCCCAAAGCCGATTCAGATGGAGAAAAAATAAATACAAATCTATATTGGGGTTATTTGTATTTTTAGCATATTTATCTCATACATTGATGAGTATTTGGAAAAGAAGAAAAAGAGAAAGTTGCAGTCAAGAAATAAAGACATTTGTTCGTCCATGTGTAATACACTCTTCTCAAATATCCACCATCCATCCATCATATCATCAACCCATCCTATCCTACCTCACCTCATCCCACATATCCCATTTCATTTCCCCCTCACCCATAAACATCATTATTTCCCCTAGGTGTCCGGGCAAATGAAAGTCAACGAGGTGAATAACTCGACGTTCCCACTATAGTGATTAGCATTATTTCATGAGATCATTTTTCTTTCTATATGTTCGTTATTTCTTATGTGTGTGTTAGACTTTTGACATTGCTTACGTTTACTCACCTCCTCACACATAAGAGCGATACACTAACCCAAATCTCTAGAGTTCGTTTGAGAGAGAGATATCCAGTGAGATTTGAAGTTGAAGTGTGGATTCCAATAGGCTATCTAGGAATTACTCTTATGATACTAGACCCGTTTTGACTGATTCACACACACACGTTGAGTTTAGGAAGTATGTGCCTTGAGTATTTACTTAGCTAAACCTTTTACAAATTCTAGCTTGTATTTCTCAAAATATTTCTCATTTGATGGATTGTGGGTTTATTCTATGTCTAATAAGAGATTGACTGCCTTTCAATAAATCATTTTAAATAAATAATTTTATGGGTATACTCCCTGCAAACCCTCACGAGACACAACTCCTCCTGTAAGGCAACCTATAGGTTTAAAGGCTTGTCGCACATGCTAAGTGAAATCGCAAGTGCCCGCGAAAGTGGTACACTTTTGGTTTCATATCTTTCTTTCTCTCTATCTCATTGCTCGAGGACTAGCAACGCTCTGTTTGGGGGTGGTGTGATAAGCATCCAAAAGTGTACATTTTATACCCCGAATGAACGTATTTTAGTTGCTAATTCTCGGTAATTTGGGTCTCATGAGCGTTAATGTTTATTTTATAGGTCAATTGTGCATTGCAGAGTTCAAACGCGTATTTAAAGGCAATTGTGCAGATTATGGAGCTAATTACCCTTATCTCGTACCCTAGCCTACCCTAGCCTACCTAAACCTATCCCGAACCGTGTGTGTTTAGTTTGTCCCATTTTATTTTATTTGTGTCATTTTATTTTTAGGGTTTATTTTACTATTTTATTTTATTGATTCGTGTATATATTTTTAGGAGTTTTATATTTTTAGCGCTTCGTGTATTAATAATTATATTTTCTTTTATTTTTGTAGCTTTTATTTAGTTTATTATTATTTCATTTTTTATTTATTTTATTTTTATTTTATTTTATTTTATTAGTTTTTATTTTTATACATTTTATTTTAGTCGTGTTTAGTTTTTTTTAGAATTTGTTTAGTGTGTCATGTTGTGTCATTTTTTTTAGTTAATTTTTATTTTTTTATTTTTATTTTTAGTTTAGTTAAATTTTTATTTTGTTTTATTTTATTTTTTTAGTTTTAGATATTCAAATTAAACACACACCCTCAAATAACACACACTCATACACCTCACTCCCATACACTTTACACACACATAACCAAACCGTTACCCTCACTAAACTTCCTACACCCACACACACACAATCTAACCATCTTCATCTTCCCCACCAAAACCCACTCACTCTCTCTCCCCTCTCTTCAACCATTTTCAAACCCACCATTTTTACCCCCCATTAAACACTAACATCACCATCCACCTTCAGCACCCTCACAACCCACTCCTAAGCCAGCGGACCCAACCTGCGTCCCAAACCGGAGCTCCGGCCAGCAACCAATGCGCAGGCGACCTACCGTCCTTCTGACCCGCGGACACTTGCCCAAACTCCCTGCTGCCAGCCCTCGAACCTCCATTACCAAACCAGGTACCGACTTCTGCCCGCAACCGCCCTAACCCGACCCACCCCAGTTGCGACCTTTCCATACCCATTTACCTCCTAAATCCAAAACCGTCAACCCGTACACCACCTCCTGTACCCATTTCAATCCTTCTTCCCTTCTGCCCGAGACCAAACCGAAGCAAACCCATTTCCCATGTAAAGCCTCACACGATTTTTCTTTACCTGTCAAAAACAAACTTTGACCAAAACAAATAAAAGCCACGTGTCTTTAACCCTTTAACCCCATATACCCAAAATACCCCCACACTCTCATTTCCTTTATTCCCCACCTAAATTACCCACCTTACCCCTCATTTACTTAATCAGATTTTGTAACCCCATTTGACCCACATGCCCTCAACACACTCACACCCCATGTTCCTCTAACCATTTCCATGCACACTCAAGTCAATTTCCAAAAATTCCCCTTAGCCCTATGTGTGCCATGCATCTCCTATTTAAAGAAGAAGAAGACCCATTTAGAAAGATCTCAAAATTAGTTTTTCAGCTATGTGTGATATATTTCTCTACACTACTCTTTAGAGAGTATTTGCATTGTTAGAAAATATCTCAATATAGAGGTGTGTAGTTAAATTTATCTCTAGGATGAATTCAACCCCACCCATCTATAATGAATTTCTTCATTTTTAGCAATTATTTCAAAATAGATTGATGTAGTTGAATTCATCCCTTATGGGAGATAAATTCTAACCCATTCCTTTATGTTGAGATTTTGCATTTTTAGCAATTATCTCAATATAAAGTAATGATCTAGAATTTATTTCTTTGGATGAGTTCTAATGTAAAATTTTATAATGTTAGGATTTGCATTTTTAGCAAATCACTTTTATTATTTAATTGTCCATTGTGAATTCATCCACTATCCTTTTTTTTTTTTGTAATTTTTATTTGAGATTCAATATTGAGAGAATTTTAATGTATAATTGAGAGAGTGTTGATGTAATTGAGGATTCCATTCAAATTCAAGGCTTAAATGGTTTTGATCTATTCCTCTGTTTTACTTTTATTTTAATCCTCACATGCTTTCAATTGTTTATCTTATATTTGTGGATGATGATTATTGAGGGCAAATCTTTTATTTATGGGATAAAATTTTGAAGCCCTCGTGAGTCCAATTTTGTTAGTTTACTTATTAGGACAATTTTGTTTATCTCACTTTTCTTAAATTAGCATTTACTTCTTACTTAATAGTTATAAAAATCCCTTGAAAAATTGATAAAAAAAATATAAAAATAAAAAATAAAAAATATATAATAAAATGCAAATGAATCTATATATGTCCTCTCCAATTTTGTGTTTCATCCGTAGATATGGATTGATTCCTCACTTACCACTATATTCTAGTTTTGTTCTACTTTTATAGGTTTGTGAAGAATTTTTTATAGAAAGAGAAGTTACCGCAACGACAAAAACATTAGAGAAGCAATTTTCTCTTTATCAAATGGTGTCGTTGCCATTCTTTGGAGCTCGAAGCACTCGAGAGGATTTTCCCATTTTGTGATTCATTTGTATTGTATTTTTTTTTCGTACCATTTTTTTATTTTTTTAGAAGGCTTGTATTAGGACTTTATTATCTTGGCTTGTATTGCGGTACATAGAGACACCTTTATTTTATTTTTCATTTTTTTAAATTGTAATAATCGACGAAAGCGTGATAGGGAAATCAGATAAGGTAGAGAGAGGGCATCCAAATGCGAGGATTTAGAAGCCTCTCTACCTTAGGTCGGTAGGACTTCCGGGACCGACTAAGATATGCGTGATCTCCCCCCGGTCGAGTCAAATTTTTCGGCACCCCACGGCATAAAAATCATGGGAGGTGCATTTCTCAAATTCTCGCGCCTCTCCTGTTAACGAGTCAATTCTTGTGTGTGATTACGTGCTCTTGTGTGATTTTATTCTTGCATTTATTTTCGAATGGTGTGATGAATTAAATTACTAAGACCTACCCCCGGTCACTCATGAGAAGGGATTTCATCACCCGACTCACTCGCTTACCATTGTGTGCTACCCTAGCCATCATTAAAATTAAAAATCAATCAAATAGGTAACCCAATAGGAGAAAATTTTGCGAAGGCGATCACTAAGATATTTCCGTGATTTTTTATCGCCTGCGGATTTAATTAAAATTTGACTACCCTTTCACTGAATTCAAAGATAAAAATTGGCTATGTGCTTGTTAGGAATTCTTCTTGACGTGTGTGTCCAATTTAATTTTTCGGTAGTGAGATTTTAGTTAGTTCGTCCATCTAAATCGTCCACCTGTTTTTCCCCATCTTTTCTTCCGACAAAACAAATCAAAAAAATATTTTTTTTCCTTTATTTTTCAAAAAAAAAAATCCTGAAACATTTTCTTTCCTTATTTTTCTCCATAAAAATCCAAAAAAGAAAGAAAAAAAAATCTTCCTTTTATTTTATAAAAAATCCAAAAATATTTTTCCCCACCTTATAAAAAAAAGTCAAAAACATTTTCCTTATTTCAATTTCCGAAAAAAAATTCAAAAATATTTTCTTTCCTTTTGAAAAAAATTTGAAAAAATCCAAAAATATTTTTTTCCCCCACTATTTTTCAAAAAAAAATCCAAAAACATTTTCTTACTTTCATTCTCTAAAAATCTCAAAAATATTTCCTTTCTTTTTAAAATTATTCAAAAACCACAAAATAAGAGAAAATCTTGAAAATAAAAAAATAAGGTCGTGCTCGGTGTTTCTTCACCCTGACCTTTGTCAAATTATACAACAAGACTGACGCTTCAGTCTTGTTAGGGGGTGATTCTAGTCTCCCAATTTTTCTGCCTCCCCGTACTTTCCTTGTTCTTATCTTTAGGGTGAGACTGGATCGGTGTGGCTGAAGACATTAAACTTTGCGCTACCGGGAGGCAGCCCGTTGTTTCTTGTATGAGATCATCCTGTTTGGGGGTGGTGTTTCACATCACCCTTTGTTTTGCAATGTTTAAAGACTCATATGCATTTTTTTTTCTTTCTCACTGATTCAAGTTCATTTTGGCTTCATCTGATGCACTTCATTAGCGGTTGATTCTGGTAATCTATTTCCTACCTTATACTCTCAATTTTAAAAATCATTTTACTTAACATCAAGTACGATGTTCCTTTTTATTTGGGGGTGGGGAATTTTATCAAAATCGTATCTCTTTTGAAAAATATTGATTTTTGAACCTGATTTTTAAAAGTTCGTGCAGTTTCTTGTATCTCATTCATTGACGTGAATTTTCTATCATCCATCTTTTTAAGTCTAGGAATCGAGCTAGAGGACTTATCTTTTTATAAATAGCTTATGTAATACGTTCCAAGGCATTTTGCACCATGAATTTCTAAACTCAACAAAAATTTGCACACTTATCACGTCACTACGGTTTAGAGTTGAAGAGTACTATAATTATTAAGAAAACCTTAAGGATCACTAGTATAGACTTTAGCTTGTGATATTTGTGTCTTTCACCCTTTTCGAGTGTCTTACGCAACCTCCGAGTCACAAGTTGATTCAACTTCCTTTGGGTCCACACTTAAATTGTTGTATAATCTCATTATTCTTCATTAAAAATTTTGAGTTGATCACTGAGAACGACATCAGTTTCGAGTTGTAAGAAACACGTGTCTTGAAGTTTGTCCTGATCACCAAACTTTCACACATACACCAACCAAATTCCATTTATTATACATCCATACACCTTTCATTTTCCATATCATCACTATATACCATACCGCCCATTTTCATATCCACTTCCATTTTCCACCCACCATGTTGAAAAAGGGAAGAGTGTTGAAAGTAAAAGGATAAGATCCGTCAAAGAGAGTGTTTGCATTTTTAGCGAATGTCTCTCCCCAAAGTTCGATTCGGATGGAGAAAAATTAAATACAAATCTATATTGAGGTTATTTGTATTTTTAGCAGATTTATCTCATACATTGATGGGTATTTGGAAAAGAAACGAAAAAATAAAAAAATAAAAAAACGAAAAAATAGAAGATTTGTCATAGAGAGTGTTTGCATTTTTAGCGAATATCTCTCCCAAAGCCGATTCAGATGGAGAAAAAATAAATACAAATCTATATTGGGGTTATTTGTATTTTTAGCATATTTATCTCATACATTGATGAGTATTTGGAAAAGAAGAAAAAGAGAAAGTTGCAGTCAAGAAATAAAGACATTTGTTCGTCCATGTGTAATACACTCTTCTCAAATATCCACCATCCATCCATCATATCATCAACCCATCCTATCCTACCTCACCTCATCCCACATATCCCATTTCATTTCCCCCTCACCCATAAACATCATTATTTCCCCTAGGTGTCCGGGCAAATGAAAGTCAACGAGGTGAATAACTCGACGTTCTCACTATAGTGATTAGCATTCTTTCATGAGATCATTTTTCTTTCTATATGTTCGTTATTTCTTATGTGTGTGTTAGACTTTTGACATTGCTTACGTTTACTCACCTCCTCACACATAAGAGCGATACACTAACCCAAATCTCTAGAGTTCGTTTGAGAGAGAGATATCTAGTGAGATTTGAAGTTGAAGTGTGGATTCCAATAGGCTATCTAGGAATTACTCTTATGATACTAGACCCGTTTTGACTGATTCACACACACACGTTGAGTTTAGGAAGTATGTGCCTTGAGTATTTACTTAGCTAAACCTTTTACAAATTCTAGCTTGTATTTCTCAAAATATTTCTCATTTGATGGATTGTGGGATTATTCTATGTCTAATAAGAGATTGACTGCCTTTCAATAAATCATTTTAAATAAATAATTTTATGGGTATACTCCCTGCAAACCCTCACGAGACACAACTCCTCCTGTAAGGCAACCTATAGGTTTAAAGGCTTGTCGCACATGCTAAGTGAAATCGCAAGTGCCCGCGAAAGTGGTACACTTTTGGTTTCATATCTTTCTTTCTCTCTATCTTAATGCTCGAGGACTAGCAACGCTCTGTTTGGGGGTGGTGTGATAAGCATCCAAAAGTGTACATTTTATACCCCGAATATACGTATTTTAGTTGCTAATTCTCGGCAATTTGGGTCTCATGAGCGTTAATGTTTATTTTATAGGTCAATTGTGCATTGCAGAGTTCAAACGCGTATTTAAAGGCAATTGTGCAAATTATGGAGCTATCCCGAACCGTGTGTGTTTAGTTTGTCCCATTTTATTTTATTTGTGTCATTTTATTTTTAGGGTTTATTTTACTATTTTATTTTATTGATTCGTGTATATATTTTTAGGATTTTATATTTTTAGCGCTTCGTGTATTAATAATTATATTTTCTTTTATTTTTGTAGCTTTTATTTAGTTTATTATTATTTCATTATTTATTTATTTTATTTTTATTTTTATTTTATTTTATTAGTTTTTATTTTTATACATTTTATTTTAGTCGTGTTTAGTTTTTTTTAGAATTTGTTTAGTGTGTCATGTTGTGTCATTTTTTTTAGTTAATTTTTATTTTTTTATTTTTATTTTTAGTTTAGTTAAATTTTTATTTTGTTTTATTTTATTTTTTTAGTTTTAGATATTCAAATTAAACACACACCCTCAAATAACACACACTCATACACCCCACTCCCATACACTTTACACACACATAACCAAACCGTTACCCTCACCAAACTTCCTACACCCACACACACACAATCTAACCATCTTCATCTTCCCCACCAAAATCCACTCACTCTCTCTCCCCTCTCTTCAACCATTTTCAAACCCACCATTTTTACCCCCCATTAAGAACTAACATCACCATCCACCTTCAGCACCCTCACAACCCACTCCTAAGCCAGCGGACCCAACCTGCGTCCCAAACTGGAGGTCCGGCCAGCAACCAATGCGCAGGCGGCCTACCGTCCTTCTGACCCGCGGACACTTGCCCAAACTCCCTGCTGCCAGCCCTCGAACCTCCATTACCAAACCAGGTACCGACTTCTGCCCGCAACCGCCCTAACCCGACCCACCCCAGTTGCGACCTTTCCATACCCATTTACCTCCTAAATCCAAAACCACCAACCCGTACACCACCTCCTGTACCCATTTCAATCCTTCTTCCCTTCTGCCCGAGACCAAACCGAAGCAAACCCATTTCCCATGTAAAGCCTCACACGATTTTTCTTTAACTGCCAAAAACAAACTTTGACCAAAACAAATAAAAGCCACGTGTCTTTAACCCTTTAACCCCATATACCCAAAATACCCCCACACTCTCATTTCCTTTATTCCCCACCTAAATTACCCACCTTACCCCTCATTTCCTTAATCAGATTTTGTCACCCCATTTGACCCACATGCCCTCAACACACTCACACCCCATGTTCCTCTAACCATTTCCATGCACACTCAAGTCGATTTCCAAAAATTCCCCTTAGCCCTATGTGTTCCATGCATCTCCTATTTAAAGAAGAAGAAGACCCATTTAGAAAGATCTCAAAATTAGTTTTTCAGCTATGTGTGATATATTTCTCTACACTCCTCTTTAGAGAGTATTTGCATTGTTAGAAAATATCTCAATATAGAGGTGTGTAGTTAAATTTATCTCTAGGATGAATTCAACCCCACCCATCTATAATGAATTTCTTCATTTTTAGCAATTATTTCAAAATAGATTGATGTAGTTGAATTCATCCCTTATGGGAGATAAATTCTAACCCATTCCTTTATGTTGAGATTTTGCTTTTTTAGCAATTATCTCAATATAAAGTAATGATCTAGAATTTATTTCTTTAGATGAGTTCTAATGTAAAATTTTATAATGTTAGGATTTGCATTTTTAGCAAATCACTTTTATTATTTAATTGTCCATTATGAATTCATCCACTATCCTTTTTTTTTGTAATTTTTATTTTAGATTCAATAAATACATGAGTGATTGAGATTGAGAGAATTTTCATGTATAATTGAGAGAGTGTTGATGTAATTGAAGATTCCATTCCAATTCAAGGCTTAAATGGGTTTGATATATTCCTCTCTTTTACTTTTATTTTAATCCTCACATGCTTTCAATTTTTTATCTTAAATTTGTGGATGATGATTATTGAGGGCTAGCCTCCCATTCATGGGATGAAATTTTGAAGCCCTCATGAGTCCAATTTTGTTAGTTTACTTATTAAGACAATTTTGTTTATCTCACTTTTCTTAAATTATCATTTACTTCTTAATTAATAGATATAAAAATTATTAGTTATAAAAATCCCATGTTCAAATGAATCTATATATGTCCTCTCCAATTTTGTGTTTCATCCCTAGATATGGATTGATACGTCACTTGCCACTATATTCTAGTATTGTTCTACTTTTATAGGTTTGTGAAGAATTTTTTATAGAAAGGGAAGTTTCCGCAACGACAAAAACATAATAGAGACCTCAATTTTTTTTATCTATCACAGATCAGAACTCAGTGAATTGTTTTAACTTGTGTTAAACAACTTAGTAAGGTTTTTCAAAGGTGATCAACTGGAGGCCATGGAATATTACTTCATCTCAACCGAGTAGAGGGAGGCCAACAAAAAGCTCATCACCTCATAAAAAATTGATACTCTCGACCCATAGGATGAGAAGAAGCTAAAGAAAGGTGAGTCCATGGAAGTGGTATAATCCATCGTCCTTAATGAGGAAGAGGGGAAAAATTGTCCAAATCATCATTTCTCTAAAGAAGGAAGTGAAGGAGAAATTGATAGATCTGCTAAGTAAGCTAGACCCAAATGCCATCTACCATAAGTTAAATATTGATAAGAAAGAAAAGCCAATGAAAGAAAGGAGAAGATCTTATGTAAAGGAGAATATCTTTAGTAGAGTTCATCGGAGAGGTGCACTATCCAGAGTGGTTATCTAACGTTGTAATAGTCCCTAAGGGTGATGAAAAATGGCATACGTTTGTCGACTTCACTAATTAGAACAAAGATTTTCCTAAAGATAGATACCCCTTGTCTTGTATAGATCAGATGGTTGATACTATAACATGGCATGAATTGATGAGTTTCATGGATGCGTACTCTAGATACAATCAAATATTCATGGATGAAGATGACTCAGTGAAGACTTCCTTTATCCCCAATAAAGGAACCTAATACTCTAAGGTCATGTATTTCGACCTTTAGAATGCATAGGCAACCTATCAAAGGTTGGTTAATAAGATGTTTGAGGGAAAGATTGGCAAGACCATGAAAGTCTCTGTGGATGACATGATGACCGAAAGCCTTAAGGTCGAGAACCATGTGGCCAACCTTGAGAGGACCTTTGATATAATAGATCTTTATTAGATGAAGCTAAACCTTGACAAGTGTGTGTTCGGCATGGGTGTAGGTAAATTTCTCAACTTCATTGTCAATCATAGAGTCATAGAGGTATAGAGGTAAACCCAGAAATCATCCAAGCGTTGATTGAGATTAAGACTCCAAACAACATCAAAGATGTGTAGAGGCTGATAGGGAGGGTCACTACACTTAATATGTTTGTCTCAAGGTCCACCGAAAAATGTCTCGTCTTATTCAAAATTTTAAGGAAAGTGTTTGAGTGGAATAAAGAATATGAAAGAGCCTTTTAAGAGGAAGGATTATTTGGGTTCTTCGATTCTTTTGTATCGGCCTATCTAAGGAGAACATTTAATTTTATATTCAATAGTGTTAGAGTCTATAACCAGTGCATCCATCATCCCAGATGATGAAGGGGTGAAAAAGTCGATCTATCCTAATAGTGAAGCTCATTAGGGGCCAAGCTAAAATATTCAAGGATGGAAAAGATACCAAATGCCTTGATACATGTTTAAAGAAAGATGAAGCCTTATTTTCAAGTTCACACTATGGTTGTGCTTACTAATACTCTTTTGAGGTAGGTCATCCATAAATATGAGAAATCGAGTAGGTTGATGGATTTGTCAATTGAGCTCGATGATTTTGACATCATTTACCTACCGAAAATAGCAATTAAAGGGTAAGCGTTGGCCTTTGGCTGAGTTCACTTGAGACGAGGTCGGCACCAAAGAAGATGAGGTGGAAATTTTTCTAGAGAAATAAATAGTAGGTCCGGCCATGGACGACTATGTGCAAGCTAACCTTATAGAAAAAGTTATTTTGTTCAGAAATGGTGCATTAGGAGAAGGCCCTTTTATGGAGGACAGTCCAGTTTGTAGTCTGTTTATGGATGCCTCCTCATGTGAAAGAGATAGTGGATAAGGGCTCATATTTTTTTCTTCAAATGGGGATGATATTGAGTATGAGTTGAGGTTCATCTTCAAAGCCTCCAACAATGAATCTGAGTACAAAGCTTTGCTGATAGGTTCATCCTTGGCCAAAGTGTTAAATGTCAATCACGTAGTAGTTCACAGTGACTCCCTCCTGGTAGTAAACTAGATTATGGGAATTTATGAATCAAATGATGAGAAGATGGACAAATACTTATCTAGGGTGAAAAGATTTAGTGTACTTTACAGAAGTGAAAGTAAAAAGATTCCCCTGGCTTAATAACAATTGAGTTGATGCATTGAAGAGGTTGGCATCAGCTAAGAGAATAGAAATCAGGAGAACCATCCCAGTTGAGATACTAAAAAGATCGATCATAGAGGAAGACGATAGGAAACTTAAGTTTTGTTTTAATTTGAATCTGGGAGCTTCTTAGATGGACCCTCTCATCAGATATATCGAAGACATGGATCTTCCAGAATCAAAGGTCGACAGAAAGAAATTAAGATACATGGAAGAAAAATTCTCCATCGTAGGAGAAATCATATATAAAAAAGGCTTTTTGCTTCCCTTATTATGATGTCCACCCTTTAGAGATTGAGTATGTTTCAAAATATGTGCATGAGGTATCATTCTCCATCCATATTAGGGCAAGATCTTTGGAAAAATAAATAGTAACTTAAGGTTACTGGGTGCCAACCTTTGCTAAGGATGCGGCCGACTATGTCAAAAAAAGTGATAAATGCCAAAGACATGCCTATCTTTCCCACCAACCCCATCAGCCTCTGTCATCCATCACAACCCCTTGGTTATTTGTAGTCTGGGGGATTGACTTGGTTGGATCTCTGCCTAGGGTGAAAGGGAATTATAGATATCTCACTGTGGCGATCGACTACTTTTCTAAGTGGGTAGAGGCTGAGGCCACAGTTTCCATTATGGAGAGGAATACCTTCAAATTCATTTGGAGGAATATCATTTGTAGTTATGGCCTACCCCATACATGGATCTCGAATAATGGAAAGTAGTGCAAAAATAAGTCCTTAGAGGCTTACTGTGGAAAGGTCAACATCAAATAATTCTACTCAGCACCAGGCCAACCTCAAACAAATGGACAGACAGAGTCCACAAACAGAACAATCCTTTACATGATAAAGAATAATCTAGAAGATGCCAAATGATTATGGATATAAGAGGTACATGTCATCCCATGGGCCTACAGGATGACAGAGATGACACTGATTGGGGACACCCCCTTTATGTTGTCCTATGGCTCAGAAGATGTGATACCTACCTAAATCAGCCTACCCAGCCACATAGTACAAACCTAGCACCCAGAGATAAATAATGAAGAAAGGAGGTTGGACCTGGATCTGATTAAAGAGAGAATGGAAGATGATGAGTTAACGTAAGTAGCATATCAGTAGAGGACGGCTATGTTTTACAACAAAAGGGTCAGACTGAGGCCTATAGTTGTTGGGGATTAAGTTCTGAAGAAGTTTTGGCAGAAGCCAAACAAGTTACACCCAAATTGGCACAGACCCTAAAAGGTCACTGAAGAGGTTATCCCAGGGACATATCAGTTGGAAAATTATGAAGGAGGGACATTCTCCAATCCATGAAATGCTGAAAATTTGAGAAGATATTACTAGTAGTCTTATGTATATAGTTTAGTTTATGAAATCGTCTCTGTATTTGAAAAATTCAAAGTGATGAATGAAAATAGTTCCAAGTGTTTCCTCATATTTTTCTTCTATGAATTGTTCAAGTGTATGGTCCAAATTTCCCTAAGCTAAAAAGCATCATATATATGCTGGATTAGTGTTAACTCACTCTTGATGATATGAGAAACCATTCGAGACCCGTCTCACCCATGGATTCTCAATAACACCGAGAGCGAGTAATAGTTTGATAACATCACTGAGGTGGAGAAAAACACAAAATCCAATCAAAAATCATTAATTTGGTTATTTTTCTCTCGGCTAAGGGCGAGAATAAACTTGAGATTAACATCCTTAATTGGGTGGTTTCCAATTGGAAATCATTAATTTGTTTATTTATCTATTGGACAAGGATGAGAATAAACTTTATATTAACATCATTATTTTGGTGGTCTCCAATTGAAAATCATTAATATGGTTATGTATCTCCTGGGCAAGGATGAGATAAAGCTTGAGATTAATATTATTGATTTGGTCATCTTCAATAGAAAATCATTAATTTGGTTATTTATCTATCGGCCATGGACGAGTGAAACCTTCAGATTAACATCATTGATTTGGTGGTCTCGAATTTAAAATCACTAATTTGGTTATTTATCTTTTTGCTAAGGATAATAGAAAACTTGAGATTAACATCATTAATTTGGTTCCCTCCAATTAAATATCATCAACGCAGTTATTTAATCTCTCGGCTAAAGATGAGAGAGAAACTGGAAGAATTTAAGTTAAAAATCATTAATTTGGTTATATTCGCCAGATGGCATTTCCATTTAAAGTCACAAAGATTTAGAGAAAAAAGAAATGAACAAGCATAAATATAAGGAAATACTTCCATTAAACAATATATAATGTTCATTTAATATATACAAGATTACAAGTGGAGAAATGTTCAAGAAAAATACAAAATTAAAGGATATGGGTCACATGCAACCAACCGACATAGTTGGCTCATTGACGATGACTGAATCCTCAACACATGTCTCGGAAGCGCCATCCTTAGACTCTATCTCTTCAGCTTCAGTCTCTTCAAAAACTAAAGCCTCGGCCTCGAATTTTTTTTCAATGTCGACTAGAGCTACTTGAAATACAGAATCACTCTGGTCAGGTGCCTCAATATCTAGCCTAATGGATGAGATGACCTCAGGGTGTTGGAGAATCAACCATCATAAAGTCATCCTTATACCCATTAAGAGGTATTGGCAATCGAAGTCTCAAAACTCATCATAGGATTTATATCCTTCAATGGCATCGTCCTTGGCAGTTACAACCAAGTCGGTGGTATTACTGATCATCAGGGAAGTGATGGTGTCATCCTTCTCTTTGGTTAGAGCATTCAAACTATTAGTGTGCTCCTTTTTCAAGACATGAATGGCCTTCTTTTGGGACTTTAGCATCCTCTTTATCTCTTCATTAACCTCGAGGGATCTCTCGGCCTCCGGGATTTAGGGGTATTTTTTAGCTATCCATTTGGTGCCTGAAGTGAAGGAACACACAAATTACAGAAGGCATACAGACGTCAGAATATAACGGGGAAAAATTATTATGGGACGATGGTAAAATCAAAGACGAGGCAAATACTTGAGCTAAATGGTGAAGTCTAAAGTAATAAAATTTAGGGGATTCCATCTTCCCCAAGAACTAATAGTCATCCTTTGAAGGAATGGAAAGCATAGCTACCTTTGACCTAAACAGTGTTGGGATGAGCGAGTCAGGGCTTGCCTTAATTTGGGCGAGATTAGCCGCCAAAATGGCCTACATTGGGTCCGATAAAGAGGAGGTGGGCACAGATTCAGGAGGTTTGACCCTCGATCTTGTCACATATTGGCGATTAGTATACCCCCCTCAATAAGATCTTTCCTCTTATGACCTACCTCGGCTCGGCCTAGCACACCAATCGTCATCTTCTTAGGGGGCTACTTTATCCACTTCTTTCCAAAAGAGGCTTATAGACTTGGAGCCTTCATGTTTCAAGCATTGTCAGATATGTTGGTAGGACGGTATGCAAAGAAAAAAGGGAAATGGTTAATAAAACAGTTAATGATGATAAAGAGTTAGCAAAATATCATTGTGTTACAAACTTACACAGCCTGTCCAAGGGGGCAACCCCCAGACCGAATTTCTCAAGGTTCTGAGGGGTCATCATATCTTCAAATTTTAATAAAATCCCCTCTCTCCCTAACCTCCTCAGCATCTTAACCCTTTTTAGAAGGGTTGGCCCACTGAAGAGGAACTCTCGGCTCGTCCTCAGAATTCTCATCGTCCACATAGAATTCCAAGTCCCTAGATACAAAGAGGTATCTCAGTTTCCAAAAATGGTTAGGTGTTTTGTTGTTGTGGATAGTTTTCTTCCAAAGACTCCTAGCCCCAAGGTGGTAGTAAGCCGACTAGGCTTTGGTACTATACACATTGTAGCATGCTTTGAAAATATCATGTGAATGCTCATCAGTATACGTAGATTTCCAAAGGTCACTGATGCCAAGCATAATCCTTCAAGAATTTGGTTCCAATTGGGTAGAGGAAAGTCCCAAGCTGGCAAGGATAACTATAATACCCCGTATTTTTACAGATTTTAATTATGGGATTAATTGAATTAAATGTGAATTAATTGGAAATTAATCCGTATTTAAATACTAGCGGGATGAGACTTAGTATTTGATTATGATATTTATGTTGAATATTATTGAGCGAGTATAGTAATATATGATTATGAAGTTATTAAAATTGTCACGAGTGGAAAATACGACAGTTTTGGAAATTAAGTTGAGACACGCGTGTCAGTTGTGTCGGGACCAATTTAGTGGAATATAAAGTAATTAATTTTTATGTCATCATTATGGTCATTTTGAGTGCTCCATTGTATCCTCAAGTATCGAGATAGCCAGAAAATTCTACCCAGGGGTTTAGTTTGGGGGTTCCGGGAAGGTTTTAGGCCCAACTGACTACCCAAGAGGGTGTTTTAGTCATTTTACCATTTGGTGAATAGTGACCAACTAAATTTAGGTTAAATATATTAGCCAACCCTTAGGTTTATTGACTGCTAAAAACTTGATAGGGAGAAGTAGAGAGAAAGAAAGGGTTTCCAAATGTTGGGAGGTCTAAATAACCATCTTACACCACCACCACCATCGGATTTGTGATCGAAAAGAAAACACTGCCACCATCTCATCTTCCGCAAAGGAACATAACTTTTATTTACAGGCAAGTGATTTAACTTGTTATGATTCAGCAAATAGATTATCCATGGTATTTTAGATTTGGAGATTTAACTTGAAATATTGATAATTTCATGAATTGGGAGAATTTAGTCTTGAATATGGGTAGGTTTTGCATGTAGATAAATTCTGAAAAGATTAGAGAATTGAATTAGATCCTAAATATTATGAATTCTAGATTAAAATTAGAGTAATTCTCTATCTTGAATTGAGAAGTTATTCTACGATTTAACCATGAAAACTTGATGAACAATTGAATTGGTGGGTAGTGGAATATAATGTAATTTATTCTTATGCCATCCTTATCATCATTTTGAGTAAGCCAATGTGTCTGGGAGTATCGATATAGTCAGAAAAGTCTACCCAGGAGTTTAGTCTGGGTCCCGAGAAAGTTTTAGGCCCAACCGACTACCCGGGAGGGTATTTTAGTCATTTTACTATTTGGGTAGTAGTGACCTACGAAATGTAGGTTAAATATATTAGCCAACCCTTTTGGTTATTAGGTTTATTGACTGCTACAAACTTGAGTTGGAGAAGTAGAGAGAAATAAAGGGTTACAAAGGTTTTTAGGGCCAAACAACCATCTTACACCACCACCACCGCCGAAATTGTGACTGGAAAGAGAATACTCCCACCATCTCATCTTCCCCAAAGGATCAAAACTTATATTTCCAGTCAAGTGATTTAACTTGTTGTGATTTAGCAAATATACTATCCATGCTAGTTTAGATTTGGAGATTTAACTTAAAGTATTGATAATTTCATGAATTGGGAGAATTTAGTCTTGAATATGGGTAAGTTTTATATGTAGAAAAATTCTGGAAAGATTAGAGAATTGAATCAGATCCTAATTGTTATGAATCAAGGATTAAAATTATATTTATTGGCTATCTTGAATTGAGAAGTTATTCCAGGGTTTAACCATGAAAACTTGATGAACAATTGAATCGGTGGTTAATTTTCGTGATGATTTGATGATTCTGGAACATTTGAAATCATGTGTTTAAGTTGTTATAACAACTAGTACATTTACATTGGAGAATGGGATCATGCAATTAATTTTGGAGATAAAACAATGGCTAAAATGCTAAAATTCTGGGTTGTAACTTGTCGATCGATCGACATTCTTAAGTCGATCGATCGACTCCCCTGCAATTGTGATAAAATTTCCTTTTAAGGTTTAACCAAATTTTGACTCTTTAGAATTATTGATGTGGACTAATTTAACATATTGGGACTTAGGTAAGGTCAGTAGGGATGTAATTGAGGCCCGAAAAATATTAGTTGGTTTGGGATTAATTGATAAACTTACGAGTGTTCGACAAGAGTGTTACGGTTGGAAATTATGGAAACTTGAGTTTAATTAGGTAAATGATAACTTGAGGTTAGAGATAGTAGTAGGGGGACTTTAAATTACTAAATTTATCTTAGAAAAAAGTGGGAGAGTTAGTAACCTTTTGGGATAGGTCTAAACACTCGGATATGTACCACTAGAGTTGTCGAGCTAAATGTTATTACATAAAATGATCGGGATAAAACTATATTACGTATGAGACTTGTCATTTGGGACAGGAGTATACCTATATTGAAATGATGAATACTTAGGTTGTGTGATTTCCTAGTATATGAATTATTATGTATACACTACACCAAATCCTGCGAATGGTCACGCCCAGTGGGTCACGGCCCAAGTCCGCGACCAGTTAGTCGCGGACTTGGGCCGACCCACTCAATATTTAGCGTGACCATATTTATTACCACACTAAATAATTGATGCTCGGGAAGTGGTCACGTCCCAAGTTTGTGACCATACTGGTCGCAGACTTGGGACGTGACCAGGTCGTGACCATCTTGGCGCCAAACTAGCGCCAAAATTCCCTCCAAGATTGGTCACGGGTGGGTCACGACCCAAGTCCGTGAACCATGGCATGACCAAGAAGAGAGTACACACATTGAGGGTCACGACTTAGGGTCGTGACCATTTCTGGGTGTGGGTCACGGCTATGGACCGTGACCATACCTCATTCAAGCATTAGGGTGGATGAAAAAGGGTCGCGCACCACACCTCATTCAATCTTGGGGTCGTGACCATTTATTGGTATGGCTCACGGCTATGGGCCGTGACCATACCCAAATTGGTGGGATGACTAATTTCATTAAATTGTTTCACTCGTGGGTCACGGCTCTGGCCGTGACCAAGTTAAATCTGAGAAACATAACTCCCTCCATACCCTTCATTTCATTCAATTCCTTCCCCTCCCTCTTTTTCATTCAATCGACCAAGTGGCACCGGTGATTTCGGTTAGGGTTTTAGTCGGACCAAGTGTTGTTCGGGTTGTTGTGATGGTGGTGGTCGGAGGTTTCAATGACGGAGACAACAAGAAGGTTTCAGTTCCAAGTCTGACAGAAATGGTGTTTTTACAGGTCTTTAGTTTATCAGTTCCTCAAATGATGTTTCCTTCCTTCTATAGATTTTCTCTCCTCAACTCTCCAATATTTTCGAATCAGTCTAATTTAGGAACTTTTTATATTTAATCCTAAATTAATTTTATGACAACTGCTCATGATTTAATACAGTAGAAAAGGATAATCAATTTATTTCTTATATATTTGTGGATCCTAAATATCTTAGTACAAACATAATATATGATGTAAATTTCGTCTTGAATCGGATGGTGTCGTGTTGTCACAAATTGGGAGTTTCTATATCTCAAGAAGACCGAACATACATAAATTGCGTGATTTTATATTCAAAACAGGAATTACTCCGACCTGACACGTTAATTGTTTTTTATATCACGGTCCCAGCACACCACACCACATTTTGTCCCCACATCTGCATTCAAAATTGAATATACATTTTGGCCCCACATTTCTAGGTTAACATTTTCATTACATTTGCTTAATGTTATCTCACTTGCTACTTTTTTATGATTAATTTATTGTCATTTGGATTCATTGATAAATCGATTTGAAACACAAGCCAACAAGTTAGGTTTCAAAGGTCGCTACTATTCTAGAGGTATAATACTCTCTCTGTCATTTGATAAACTAATTGTTTTTTGTATTTTTGTAAGGAACTTGGGAACTGCGAATTTTTAAACATTTTACTTTGATTTTTGAATTCTTATGTATTGTAACCAATGGATATGTGTTTGATATTTTGTTCCATTGAAAATTATCCATTCAATGATTTCTTTAACAAAATATTTTATTACTGGCATCCTAAATCCTCGACAAAATTCCAAAGTTAGAAGTTTGACAGCATGACAAAGTCCTTATACTTATTGTGTGCACTACTGGATATATGAAATGTTATATTGAATATGTTTTTCACTGTTTTCACTTTCAAATTTGCTGTTATCTTGAATATGTTATTCATTGATTTTAGGAAGAAGATGAAGTTAAAGGGTATTAGCAAATATCGCAGGATTTGGTGTAGTGAAAAGCGTGTATCTACAAGGTTCTTCAGGTAATTGTATTAGATAACTTGTATGAGAATGTGCTTAATGGTGAATTTAACTTTCTTTTCGCTTCTATTATGAGTTCAGATAGATCAGTTCTAATAATTTTCTCTCTTTTAGTTGCCGATAATTGAGGGAACTATGAAAAACATTTCAATATAGTATGCGTTATTCAACTTATATGTATGTGTGTTTCAATAACATTTTCAATTTTCACCATACCTACCCTTGTGAAAAACTTTTCAATCAAGTATGCTTTATTCCAACATTTTCAGTTTTCAATTTCTATGTATTTGTGTAAATCTAAGACATATTATAGGCAACTAATAATTCTTCAGGGGTTCTGTGAGGTACTTTCTTTAATTTTACATACCAGTTCTTCATTACACATTGTTTACATATTGCAGATCTAAGAATTGCATACCAGTTCTTCATTACATACCAGGTACTCTTTACTTTAACTAAATTAGTTATATAATTGATATGCATTATCTATTAAATCTTTTAGATGATAGAAGGAGTATGAGATAAATATTGGTTTTTTTTGCTTTGTCTGTTGGATAATTATTAATTGTTGGATAGTATGTTAGAAGGAGTACAGGATAATTAGAAGGAGTACGGGATAATTATGGGTTAAATTGTTGGATAATATGTTGAAAATATTTTAGACACTTGCTTTGAGAATATGACGATAATTTCAAAATGTCTAGACTTAGATTTAAAAACATGGCGTTAGAGGGTGAAACCCTGAAACAGCCCCCGAACGGTCCCGTGAAAACCTGAAATAGCCCCCGAACGGCTCCGTGGGTAGCACCAACACCTCCTACAGGATCAATGTAACTCGTAGGAACTGATCGCGCATTCGCGGGACTCCCGGTTTAGGAATACGACGGTAATTTGAATATTTCTAGACTTAGGCTTAAAAACATGGCGTTAGTGGGTGAAAACTTGAAACAACCCCCGTACGGCCCCGTGGGAGGAACCAACATCCCACGGGATCAATGTGACTCGTAGGAACTGACCGCGCATCCCCGGGACTCCCGATTTGAGAATACGACGGTAATTTGAATATTACTAGACTTAGGCTTAAAAACATGGCGTTGGTGGGTAAAAACTCGAAACATCCCCCCTTAGCCCCGTGGGCACCAACACCTCCCACGAGACCAATGTGACTTGTAGGAACTGACCGCGTAGCCGCGGGACTTCCGGTTTGAGAATACGAAGGTAATTTGCATTTTTCTAGACTTAGGCTTAAAAACATGGCGTTAGTGGGTGAAAACCCGAAACAGCCGAAGTACGGCCCCGTGGGTGGCACCAACACCTCCCACACACCAATGTGACTCGTAGGTACTGACCGCGCAGCCGTAAAACTCCCAGTTTGAGAATACGATGGTAATTTGGATTTTTCTAGACTTAGGTTTACAAAAAACATGGCGTTAGTAGGTGAAAAGCCGAAACAGCCCCCGAACGGCCCCGTGGGTGGCACCAACACCTCCCACGGGACCAATGTGACTTATAAGAGCTGACCGTGCAGATGCGGGACTCCCGGTTTTGGAATACGACGGTAATTTGTATATTTCTAGACTTAGGCTTAAAAACATGGCATTAGAGGATGAAAACCCAAAACAGCCCCCGAATGGTCCAGTGGGCGGCACCAACACCTCCCACGAGACCAATGTAACTCGTAAGAACTGATCGCGCAGCCACGGGACTCCCGGTTTGAGAATACGATGGTAATTTGAATATTCCTAGACTTAGGCTTGAAAACATGGTGTTAGTGGGTGAAAACCCGAAACAACCCCCGTACGGCCCCGTGGGTGGCACCAACACCCCCCACGGGACCAATGTGACTCGTAGGCACTGACCGTAAAGTTCCGGGACTCCCGATTTGACAATACATCATTTAATTTGAATATTTCTAGACTTAGGCTTAAAAACATGGCCTTAGAGGGTGAAAACCCAAAATAACCCCCGTACGGCCCCTTGGGTGGCACCAACACCTCCCACGGGACCAATGTGACTCGTAAGAACTGACTGCGAAGTCCCGGGACTCGCGGTTTGAAAATACGATGGTAATTTGAATATTTATAGACTTAGTCTTAAAACAAGGCCTTAGAGGGTGAAAACCCGAAACAACCAGCGTACGGCCCCGTGGGTGGCACCAACACCTCCCACGGGACCAATGTGACTCGTAGGAACTAACTGTGCAGCCAAGGGACTCCCGCTTTGAGAATACGAAGGTAATTTGCATATTTCTAGACTTAGGCTTAAAAACATGGCATTAGAGGGTGAAAACCCAAAACAGCCCCCGAACGGCCCCATGGTGGCACCAACACCTCCCACAGGACCAATGTGACTCGTAGGAACTGACCGCGTAGTCACGAGACTCCCGGTTTGAGAATACAACGGTAATTTGAATAATTCTAGACTTAGGCTTAAAAACATGGCCTTAGAGGGTGAAAACCCGAAACAACCCCCGTATGGCCCCGTGGGTGGCACCAACACCTCCCACGGGACCAATGTGACTCGTAGGAAGTGATCGCGCAGCCCCGGGACTCCCGATTTTAAAATATGATGATAATTTGAATATTTCAAGACTTAGGCTTAAAAACATGGCGTTAGCGGGTGAAAACCCGAAACAACCCCCGTACGGCCACGTGGGTGGCACCAACACCTCCCACAGGACCAATGTGACTCGTAGGAACTGACCACGAAGTCCTGTAACTTCCGATTTAAGAATACGATGGTAATTTGAATATTTCTAGACTTTGGCAAAACATGGCGTTAGTGGGTGAAACCCGAAACAACCCCCAAACGGCTCCGTGGGTGGCCCCAACACCTCCCACGGGACCAATGTAACTCGTAGGAACTGACCGCGTAGCCGCGGGACTCCCGGTTTGAGAATACGACCGTAATTTACATATTTCTAGACTTAGGCTTAAAAATATGGCTTTAGAGGGTGAAAACCCGAAATAACCCCCGAACGGCCCCGTGGGTGGCACCAACATCTCCCACGGGACCAATGTGACTCGTAGGAACTGATCGCACAGCCGCGGGACTTACGATTTGAGAATACGATGATAATTTGCATATTTCTATACTTAGGATGAAAAACATGGTGTTAGAGGGTAAAGACCCGAAACATCCCCCGAACGGCCCCATGAGTGGCACCAACACCTCCCACGGGACCAATGTGACTCGTAGGAATTGACCGCGCAGCCGCGGGACTCTCGGTTTGAGAATACGACGATAATTTTCATATTTCTAGACTTAGGCTTAAAAACATGGCTTTTGAGGGTGAAAACCAGAAATAGCCCCCGAACGGTCTCGTGGGTTGCACCAACACCTCCCACGGGACCAATGTGACTCCTAGGAACTGATCGCGCAGCTCCGGGACTCCCGGTTTGGGAATACAACGGTAATTTGAATATTTCTAGACTTAGGCTTAAAGACATGGCTTTAGAGGGTGAAAACCCAAAACAGTCCCCGAACGGCCCTATGGGTGGCACCAACACCTCCTACGGGACCAATGTGACTCGTAAGAACTGACCGCGCAGCCCTGGAACTCCCGGTTTGAGAATATGATGATAATTTGTATTTTTCTAGACTTACGCTTAAAAACATGGCTTTAGAGGGTGAAAACCCGAAACAGCCCCCGAACGGCCCCGTGGGTGGCACCAACACCTCCCACAGGACAAATGTGACTCGTAGGAACTGACCGCGCATCCGCGGGACTCCCGATTTGAGAATACAATGGTAATTTGAATATTTCCAGACTTAGGCTTAAAAACATGGCGTTAGTGGGTGAAAACCCAAAATAACCCCCGTACGGCCTCATGGGTGGTACCAACACCTCCCACGGGACTAATGTGACTCGTAGAACTGATCGCGTAGCCGCGGGACTCCCGGTTTGAGAATCCGATGGTGATTTTCATTTTTTAAGACTTAGGCTTAAAAATATGGCTTTAGAGGGTGAAAACCCGAAACAGCCCCCGAACGGCCCCGTGGGTGGCACCAACACCTCCCACGGGACCAATGAGACTCTTAGGAACTGACCGTGCAGATGCGGGACTCTGAGTTTGGGAATATGACGGTAATTTGCATATTTCTAAACTTAGGCTTAAAAATATGGCGTTAGAGGGTGAAAACTCGAAACATCCCCCGAACGGCCTCGGGGTGGCACCAACACCTCCCAGAGGACCAATGTAACTCGTAGGAACTGACCGCGCAGCAGCGGGACTCCCGGTTTGAGAATACGACGGTAATTTGTATATTTTTAGACTTAGGCTTAAAAACATAGCGTTAGTGGGATAAAACTCGAAACAGCCTCCGAACGGCCCCGTGGGTGGCACCAACACCTCCCACAGGACCAATGTGACTCGTAGGAACTGACCGCGTAGCCCGAGGACTCCCGGTTTGAGAATACGATGGTAATTTGAATATTTCTAGACTTAGGCTTAAAAACATGGCGTTAGTTGGTGAAAACTCGAAACAACCCCCGAACGGCTCCGTGGGTGGCACCAATACCTCCCACGGGACCAATGTGACTCGTAGGAACTGACCGCGCAGCCGCGGGACTCCCGATTTGAGAATACGATGGTAATTTGCATATTTCTAGACTTAGGCTTTAACACATGGCTTTAGAGGGTGAAAACCCGAAACAACCCCCGAATGGCCCTGTGGGTGGCACCAACGCCTCCCACGGGACCAATGTGACTCGTAGGAACTTACCGCGCAGCCGCGGGAGTCCCGGTTTGAGAATACGACGGTAATTTCCATATTTCGAGACATAGGCTTACAAACATGGCTTTAGAGGGGAAAACCCGAAACAGCCCCCGAACGGCCCCGTAGGTGGCACCAACACCTCCCACGGGACCAATGTGACACGTAGGAACTGACCGCGTAGCCTCGGGACTATCGATTTGAGAATACGACGGTAATTTGCATAATTCTATACTTAGGCTTAAAAACATGGCGTTAGTGGGTGAAAATCCGAAACAACCCCCGAACGGCCCCGTGGGTGGCACCAACACCTCCCACGAAACCAATGTGACTCGTAGGAACTGACTGCGAAGTCACGGGTCTCCCGGTTTGAGAATACGATGGTAATTTGAATATTCTAGACTTTGGTAAAACATGGCGGTAGTGGGTGAAAACCCGAAACAACCCCCAAATGGCTCCGTCGGTGGCACCAACACCTCCCATGGGACCAATGTAACTCGTAGGAACTGATCGCGCAGCCACGGGACTCCCGATTTGAGAATACGATGATAATTTGCATATTTCTAGACTTAGGCTTAAAAACATGGCGTTAGTGGGGGAAAATCTAAAAAAAACCCCGAACGGCCCCGTGGGTGTCAGCAACACCTCCCACGGGACCAATGTAACTCGTAGGAACTGACCACGCAGCCGCGGGACTCCCGGTTTGAGAATGCGACGGTAATTTGAATATTTCTAGACTTTGGCAAAACATGGCATTAGTGGGTGAAACCCGAAACAAACCCCCAAATGGCTCTATGGGTGCCACCAACACCTCCCACGAGACCAATGTAACTCGTAGGAACTGACCGCGCAGCCACGGGTTCCCCGATTTGAGAATACGACGGTAATTTGCATATTTCTAGACTTAGGCTTAAAAACATGGCGTTAGTGGGTGAAAACCCAAAACAACCCCCGTACGACCCCGTGAGTGGCACCAACACCTCCCACGGGACCAATGTAACTCGTAGGAACTGTTCACGTAGTCGCGGGACTCCCGATTTATGAATACGATGGTAATTTGAATATTTTTAGACTTAGACTTTAAAACATTGATATGTTGATAATTTTAACTCATATATGCAATTTTTCAGCTTGATTAGATTTTTTCTAATACTACTTGGTTACTAATATTTTTTTTTGTATACTATCATTTGTAGGATTTTTGCACGCGGAACAAATGAAGGAGGCAATGGTTTACAACATGAAGATTATGTTTTCTATGTGTTACAGTCGTGCGGGCTTTTATTGTTTAGTTTTATGGCCATGCCGGCTTTTATAAGTTGATTGTTGAATTTTATGGCCGTGCGGGCTTTTATAATATTATTGTTAAATTTTATGGCCGTGCGGGCTTTATAATAAGCAGGTTTTACATTTACAGGGTTTGGAATGTCAAGAAAATAGAGGAAACTCTGCCCAAATTTTTTTTCGTCTGTGAATTATTAAGAGTTGTAGTATTTTTAAGTTTGTATATATATTTGTTTATTAACAACGTTCTCCATTCGAAATTTGTGATTTATTTTATTGTTTTGCCAATAATAAATATTTGTAACACCTCGTACGTGTCCAACGTTACACGTAGCAACCGACGGTGCACTCACGGGACCCCAATTTTAGGATTTGATCAAAAAAATACATTTTTTTAAAAATTATAGTTAAATATGGTCATGGACTTTGTCCATAACCATTTTTATTTTTTTCGTCGCGCATAAAAATGGTCGTGGCCAAAGTCCGCGACAATTTTTTTTTCTTTCTTTTCGTCACGGTTTTGGGTCGCGGCCCAAGTCCGCAACCAATTTGTCACGGTTGTGGGTCATGGACTTGGGCCGCGACCATTTTTTTTTATTCTTTTTTGTCATGATTGTGGATCGTGGACTTTGGCCGCGACCAATTTGTCACGGTTGTGGGTCACGGATGAAGGTCGCGACCAATTTTTTTTTAATTTTTTTGTCACGGTCGTGGGTCGCGGACTTTGGCCGCGACCAATTTGTCATGGTAGTGGGTCACAGACAACGACCGCGACCCATCACGGCATGGGTCACGGATCAAGTCCGCGACCATCTGCCGTGACCCCTCGGGGCCGTGACCATTTTTTGGTCACGGACTTGGGCCGCGACCCACGAAATTGCTCACGCTCGAAATGGTCACGGCCCAAGTCTGCGACCCAAGGTTTTGGTCAAGGATTTTGGCCGTGACCAATCGCCAGTTTTGGTGTAGTGGTATGACATACCTACCATACTTGCTATCACGAGAGGTTGTAGGAAGAGGACAATTTTATCTTGTGTGCCTTCAGGGAGATTTTGATTTGGTACCTCAAGAGCATAGGACTATGACGACTTATTTTTAAGTTGATAAGTCAGCTGACCATGGGAGCGTAGGTATGTGCGTGACCCGTGCATATGTGAATTATGTTCGCCTCCAATATGTGTGATTTGTACTGATACGGTTCCTGAGTGATTTGGAATTCGTGATCCTTATGTACGTGATGTATCAGGATTCGATAACAAAGTTTTCATGCACCTCCGCTCCGTTTAGGGGTGCCATATGTATATATGTACTGTGAGTAATATAAATATATACTTGTGATTATTCACTGTTGCTTAGTAGATGAGAATGGGTAAGATAATTAAATGACTTAAAGACGTGAGAACTTAAATAATACATGAGATAATGGATTCAACTAAATAGTATTTATAATGTAAGCATGCCTTAATTGAGTAATACGGGTTGTTCAATGTAGTAATACCTAAAGTCAAATATTGGTTACAGACTAGCTAGTTAGTAGCATAACTAGCATAGATTAAGGATCTACGTTAGGCGTGCACAATAGTTGAGGGGTGAGAATCTCAAGTGAGAGCACATGACTAACATGTATATAATATTTATTGTTTAATGCAATTAAACACTTTCTATTTTTAAAATGTTTTCACCTCAGGATCTGCCCCATTTGCTTCCAAATCTTTTTTATTTTTGTAAAAACCTTTTAGGTGCCCAGCCACAGGGATGCAAAGCATAAGAGTTCCATTATGTTGACATGTTGTAGCTGCTGTGAAAGTTACAGGATCTCGGTATTAGATGCCTCCACATCTATCTTTGCTTCCTTCGGATTTATTCATATCATGTAGGGCATGTTGCCCATTCTTATTCAGAGATAGCAGGCTTTAGATTTCATTTATTTTAGTTGTTGAATTTTATTTTATTTAGACTCTTGTATTGGAATTATTTGGCATTGAGATTATATTTGGATTGTTACTCTAAACTCTATTATTTCTTTCGATTGATTATTCCTTTGAGATTGGTTAAGTGAATATTGTATGGATGATTATTCATTACTTAGTGGTAAGCTAATTTAATTAATAAAAATTATCATCTCGCTTTTTAGATATTAGGTGGCTAGTAACTAATTAAATGTTTTTCGATAGTGATGCTCAGACTGAGCCAACTTGATATTCTGTGTTAATTTAATAAAGGAGTATCTACCTGTTATTTAAATTAAACGGGGTGTCACAATAACTTAGAATAAAGGGCATACGGGGAGACAAAATTCAACCCTAAATATTTTATCGTAAATGGCAATGTTGCCATATCAATCGTCGTACGCTCTCTTATACTCATCTGGGATTCTCATCATCACAATGAATTTTATACCATAGGCATGACTACAAACTATAAGGTCATCCTCGGGGATGGAAGAAGGAAACGTTTGGGCATATAATCAATTTAGTGGATCCCGACGTCGGAATCATCTTCTTTGGACTAAGCCATAGCGGTCGGGGCCCCACTGGGAAATATTTGTTAAAATTCTCCCTCGAATAGGGACGATATAGGAATATCAATGGAATGGTCTACATTAGTCACACTGATACCCTCAGAGTGCTGGGATGTGGAAGGTTGGTTTCTATGTGAACTCTTGGCTGCATCAAGCTCATCAGCGCAAGATGTGGGGAATTTTAGAGACTAATCAAAAGATTTGGCGGGGGAGGGACTATATCCCTCAGAAGAAGAGGATGATCTAGCAGACTTATCATCCTTAAATACTTCACCCTTAGAATCCTCATTCATAGAAGGAGGTATCACAGCTAAAGGAACTGGGAAGATAGGAAGTGTTTTATCGGCCCCGGGTCCCCTTTTAGCCTCGGCCTCGATCTTAATCCTACGTATCTCCCTAAAGAATCTTCCTCTAAGGGTTAGATACTAAGATTATAGGACATATAATGTTTTTAACATTTGAAAAGTTTGACTTGGTTTGACCACAAGATAAATTAGAAGTTGAATAGTTTTTCCTCAGGAATAGTGATTTGAAGCCTGTCGGAGAAGATAACTGAAATAACTCCGTGACACTCACAGTGGGAAAGCAATATAGAAAAAGGTGGGAGAAAGACTAAAACTGCTATCCTAGCCTCAAAGCACCGCTATAAACCCCTAAACAGTCCTAAAACCACCAATCAGGGTTGCCAGAAAATTGAAAAACCCAGAGGAAAACTATAAAGCTTTAAACTAACTAGAAAATGGAGAAAGCTTGAGAAAAATGGGTGGTGGGGTTACCTGAGAGAAGTGGACGCTTATATGGCCAAGAATAAGCTCTAAAACCTGATAGAAGACCTTGATCGGAGGAGAGGGAGAAAGAAGAAATGGGTTTGCTATGGAAATGGGATTTTGCGCACGAGTAAAGTGAACAAAAAAGAGAAATGAAATGGTTTCAATGAATTTAAATACTGGAAATGATTGAACACAACTTCAAAGGCATTCATCATTAGAAAATAACTCCCCAAATAGTCCTATAACCACCATACTTGGAACATAAGCCATCTCATATACCTAATGACAAGCGGCTAGTTAATAACACCCCTTCCAGAGACATTGAAATGACCATTATACACTCAGAAAAATTGGTTCACGGCATTAGTAGCCTCCGACGACAAATAAAACACATAGCAGGTCAGCCGACTATACCCCTTATCCTTCCATTCACATTTAAGACTTAGGGCTAGGGGGTAATTTATATACCCAAGTATAACGTCATCCCTGGACGAGACTAACTCAACCAAGGCCGACCTCATCGAAACCATTATAGATGACATATTATGACTCGGCGTGGGGCTTGGGGACCCAGCAGGAGAGGAATTTTCCTCGATCTCAACATACAATGACAACATAAGTGACCTCAACTACCTTTCATATCCCCTCGACCTCGTCCATGACATAGAGTTCGAGGTTCCCATACAATTTCAGCGCAACCCAAACAACCATTCCATAAGAGGACTGACTCGATGTTTCGGCCTCAGCTTAGCCTAACACAGTCGATAGTTGACACCTGGCAAGCCGAGTGAGATTAAACATGCGTGGAAGTATGCACATGGGTTATGGTTCACTGACCCATGTGGATAAACCATTATAACAAGATCTCTTACTTACGTTTGGGAATATTGCATCATCATGATCTATTTGTGCCAGGGACACGTGTCCATACCCTACTGAAGGCTTCTCGTGCACATGTTCTATACCTACTTGGAGGTACATTGCACACACCAACCACTATATAAACCCATCTTCTTCCCCAAAATAGAGGATACAAAAATGGAAAATCGTATCTAAACCTTGTCTAAGTCACTACACACACACACACACACACACACACACACACACACAGAGAGCTTGACATTTTTGTATCTCAGGCCATTAGAACCTCATTTCTTGTGAAAAGACATACTCATCTTCACGGTGGAGTAGGCTGACATAGACGAACCTCTAAAATTTTGTTATTCTTCCTCTAATCCTCATCCCCTTCTCATAATTACATTTATAGATCTCCCTTATTATGTGTGCTTGAGTTAGAGTTACTAATACAAATTCAAATAATGACTTCATACCATCATCAGTTATTATTCTGCCCAAAAGGCAAGTACACAACAAATTGTCAAACTGATAGAACCATCCTAGTAAAAAATCATGATCGATCATATCAGTCATGATGGAAAAGGTCCTTGTGAAAGGAAAAGTCCACGGTCTTACCCTTTGTTGGCCTGGGTGGTGCAATCCCAAAGATAAAGGTTTCACACCTTTCTTTCTATCTTCTTAATATTCTATTTTGTTTGGTCTATGATTCTTATATCTCTCAATCTATTCAATTCATCTCAAAAAATATTTTCTAAAGAACTAATGATCTAGAGAGGAATAATTTAAGGCATCTAAGGATCAGATCCCCGACAAACTGAAGATGTAACCCATTTAATGAGATGCCTCAGCTCTCTATTTGAGGATCAGGCCTCCCTTCAAGGTCAGATTAACCTCTTTAGACAAAGAATTATAATGCTTGAGTTTGTTTCCTTTACCAGCACACTGAAGGTCAAAGACCATGGGTTAAAGATGATGTATGCGGATCTTGAAGGGAATGTTGCAATCATATCAGTGGAAAAGAATAAGAAGCATGATGACCACCTAGAAAAGTTATATGAGGAGTTCTCCTCGCTAAACTATAACCTAAAGGATATTTTAACCCGCATCAAAGGGGAAAACCTCATCAAATAGTCAGGAAAGTTAACATCTCCACCTCATAAGAGGGACAAGAGAAAGTGGTGTGAGTTCCATTATGATTATGACCACACAACTAGTAAGTGCTTCTATTTGAAGAATTAAGTCAAAAGGATAATCAAGCAAGTAATGCTGCATGGTTCAAAAAGGTTAAAATCTCCAGCTGATCAGAGACAGCTATAGCCCTTAGAAGGCCTTGGAGAAGAAATTTATGTTTTGTACCTTTGTAACCATTTTATAACCACAAGTTTATAGATTAATTTTGTATTCCCTAACCACAGACACACACACACACATACACACACACACACACACACACACACACACACACACATATATATATATATATATATATATATATATATATATATTAATTAAAATTTTGCATTTTACTTTAATGTATTTGCAAATTCTTATTCGACAGGTTTAAAGAGAAACATAGCAACCTCATCACCTAAAGACAGTGGTTAGTGTGGCAAAAATTCCCTATAACCCTATGAACCTCCGCGGAGGTAGTGATACTAAATCCTTGAGAAAAAGAAGACAACGACTAGGGTGGCAAAAATGCCAAATAACCCTATCAACCCATGGAGAGATAGCGGTGCCAAGGCCTTGAGAACAAGAAAACCGATGAAAAGGTTGTAGAAAATCCTGATAACCCTATCAACATCCACAGAGACAGAGGTGACAAATCTTTAACAACAATAAGATCGCGTCTTAGGTGGAAGAAATGCCCAATATGCCTATCAATATCCGTTAAGGCAGAGGTGCCCCAAAACCAACGAGTTGAAATAGTCCAATATATCCTTCAGTGGTTTATAATTCCCTAAAATAGTCGGGGATGGATTATAATACCCCCAATATAATTAGGGATGGAAGATAATACCCAAATATAGCCAAGGATGGCTTATAATATCTTGATAAAACCTTGGGTGCATTATAATAACCCAATATAGTCTAGGATGTCTTATAATATCCTAATATAGCTTTGGGTGGCTTATACTACCACAATATAGCCTGGGATGTCTTATAATAGCCCAATTTAGACCAAGGTGGCTTATAATACCCCAATATAGCCTTGGGTAGCTTATGATACCCTAATATAACACACAAAAGGTCTACCTAAGTCCTTTAAAAACATTTCTAATGGATATTGTCATTTGAAAAGGTAGACTATAGCTTAAGTCTACAGAATTTATTCTAAAGAGGCTATTGTATTTATCATCTTTGCTACCACAATTAAGCAGTTATAAAGCTACAGGTACAAGCAAGTCTAGAATATGTCAAAACTATGCAACAAAATTACAAAAGGCTATAGAGTTATGATATTCATTATAGTAAAATACTAATCATTTGAGTACAAGAATTGTTCATAACCATAGAAGACATTGTCTAAAAAATCATTAAAAGTCATGATCTCATGACTCCTCGTCCCCTTCTTCATCATCATCTTTACCTTATGCAATTAGGTTAGTCTCTTCGGCCTCCAAAATAGCAGCCACATCATCCTCCTTCTTCCTAGTAAGATTCTCTGTAGCATTCAGTTCCTCCAAGCATACTGCGTGCTCAGCATCAGTAAACCTCCAGAATATATATTGTCCTTGGCATGAGGATAGTTCTTGGCAAACCTATGCTCATTTCTTTATAAACTCATATATATGCCTTATTTTAGAGAATAAAAAATCCTTGGAAGTTCTAATGGAAGCCAATACATCCTTAATACCTTCTTCAAGGGTGTAGCATGGTCGTCGACCATCTTCTTCAAATACTCAACATGTGTTTGAACAATAACTTGGAGTTTCACATCGAGTTGGACAACCTTTTATTCACTGGTTACGACCTGTCTCGCAGCCTCCAAGCATTTTGCCTCAACAACCTTTAAAGCTTCCACAACTTGTTTGAAATTCTCCTCGGCCTTATTCTTGTTTCAGTTGAACCCAACCATGAATTTGAGGTATGTCCTATTCAAATTCTTGATTGCCAAGTGAAGTATCTCATGAATACATAAATCCCCTCAGTTAAACTGCTTTGGGATCACCAGAACAAGAAATGAAGGATCAATACCCCCAACTTATTTTAAGGTAAAATTTGAGGACAAATTTTTTTTTAGGTAGGTAGATTGTAAGAACCGAGAATTTTCAAACCTTAATATAACCTGCGACCTTAATTTTAAACCCCGTAAGTTGAGTAACATCAAAAGTCTTCTAAAGAAGAAATTACCTATGTTTAAAATCCTGCAAGTTTTCTTTATTAGCATTCCACCCTTGAAGTTTTTATTTATTATAAAAAACCCCATGAAGCTTTCAAAATGAAATAAAATAAGGTATATTGAACCCCTCAACCTCAACCCTATATCAAATCGAATCTTTCGAACTCAATTGGCATGAAATTACATTTTCAACCCTCAAAACTTTCTAAAATTACCAAAATACCCCTAAATTTTACCTAAAACATACTTTTGTGGGAAAATTTCAATTCCATCAAATATAAAGGACCCAAACCTAAACCTTAGTGTTACCTAGCCTACACATGTAACCACATCAACAAAGGAGGTGAAAATCACATGGTAACATATGGTAAACCTTAGGAAACCATGTGCACCCATTTTAACCCAACTCAAAACTCACCCTAACTTCATTCACATCCACCTCTTTTATACACCACTCAACTCTCCCCTCAAAGTAGTATAAGTACCCTATGTTAGACACAGTAAAGACTAATCCCACAGTTCATTCTCAAAGTTTGAATTTTCCCTTAATTCAGGTAAACCCTCATTTTATGTTTTAAATTCAATTATTTTAATTCTAGTATCTTTCAGCATTGTTAATACAGGTAGAACACTATAACACATGCAAGCTTTTACGTGTAGAAATGCATAAAACCAAAGGTAATAGTAGGAACACCGTTAAAGCTTGAGCTTTAATGGTGAAACCAATTACAGTAACTAAACCGTCGATTTCAAGCCATGAATAGACTCCTTAGAACCTCAATATGCAAATGTAATGATAAAAAACCCAACCTAATTCATAAGATACCTAATCGTACTCTATAAATCCACAAATGTTAAGTCAAAAATTCCTGAAAACACATAGTTTTACGACTCAAAATATATTGAGATTCGAACCATGAAACTTAAATATTTGAAACCCTCATGAAAAATTAGGTTTAGTTGGTTAATAAATCATCTAAAATGGCATAACACAAAAGGAGAAAAACTGAGTCAAAGTTTTAAACCCTAAAAAGCCAAAGTCGAGAGAAAGAAGATGAAGACTTTTTTCCAGAAAGTTTGACCCCTCAGTGAGGGCGCATGGCCTGTCAGAATAATCTGATCAAAATGATATAATATAAGACCATGTTTGGATATTCATAGATCAAGTTATGCAAAAATGAGGTTTTTACTTAAAAACATTTTATTAATTACAAATTTACCCCTAGTAATTTTTCCAACTTTGGAATTTGTACCCCAAACGTTGCCCCTACACACATCAAACTATTTTAAAACAAAAACTCTCTTGCACCAAAGTTTAAAAATAAGATTAAGACACTTATTTTGAATTCCCAAAATAATTTACACATATACCCCCAGAAATTTATTAAAGATAGTTTTGAGTACAAAACTGACTGATTAAACCCTTATAATCATATGCCACACATTGTATAACAGAAAACCAAGTGTCAAATCTTCTGAATACCCCAGTGTGACCGCAGTTCAACAGAATACCCAAGCAAGTAGGTTTTTCCTAACTTTTTATTATTATACTTTGCGTATTTGAAATACTGCAATTGATATCACTCTGTGATAACCACATTGACTTTGAGTATGTGTATGTTATTATACTTCCATACTATGTATTTTGTTACACATCATCAGTATTTGAATTATCACCTATATTTAATTTAGAATCAATTTTAAACCCTTCTCCCCTAATAACTGAGATGATGTACCATATTGATTTAGTTTACCCTTGCACGTTTGTGATATATTTTATTGTAAGCATATTAGTATTAACATGGAAGTAGACTAACGTGTTATACCATGGAACTTTCTACTTGGCCTATTGGTCTCAGATGATTGGAAGCCCTGATTATTGTTATATACATATGAATGCCACTTTAATTATGAGCATAGCAGGTTACTTTTCCTCGAAGGTTTCATGATGATTAATAAGGCTACACCGATGACTTAATTACCTATATACCCCTTCGTGAACTGGTAAGTATGGAATTGTTAGTTCAAAGATACTTGATTTTCTTTAACCAGTATTCTAATTAAACTGGTCGTATGTCTTAAATTCTTACATAAATTAATCACTATGGAATTATGAAATTCCCACATTTTTTATGTTTGTAACCTAATAAATATGAAATTATCAGCTTATTACTATCATCCTTTTTTAAACACTGATTCCATACAAACTTTAACTCTCACTTGTATCTATATCATTGTTATAGAACTGGTAGAACCTAATAAGCATATTTGTGTTAATTCCTTCCTTCTCCAGATGCGCCAGGAGAAGCGAAATAGTATCTCTTCCCTACTAGAGACAAACACCGGTCATTTGTTCGCATATGTGACCGTATGGGTAGAGAGTAAACTATATGGGAGCAAGGAGTGGCGCTTTTTAATTTCAATGTTATCATGTGTACTAGAAACATGTAATTCACCCCTGCAGTGGTACCGTTATATGTAACATTTTAATAATGAATAAAAGGTTATGTTATTCTGCCTTAACTTTAATTCATTTCTTTATGTGTACTTCTTGTTCATTCACACCAAAAAGCAAGGTGTCATATGTTTCCTCCTTTCGAGATTTCAAAGAAATTCCTTCATCTTTCGTCTTCTCAATTTTTGAGGATAACTTATAAATCTCATAAGATTTTAAGTCACCTACAAGATCTTCAAGTTTCTTAGAGTCCAAGTTACTCAAAGAATTCAAAATAACTTTTGAATAGGCAATGAACTTAAGACTTTCTTGATTACTCGGTTACTGGGTATCTTCTCTCCCAATTTAAAGGATGAGGTAACTATATTGAATAGTCTAATGTAAAACTCATCAAAGGTCTCACTCTCCAACTTCTTAATGGTTTCAAATTGAGTGGTGAGGTATTGGAGTTTGGAAGCCTTAACAATACTAGTTCGTTCATGGGTGAGGTAGAGTATGTACCAAGCCTCTTTAGACGTCTCACAAGTCATAATATGGAGGAAGTCCTTTGGGATGATAAAACAAAATAGAGCATTTAAAACTACGAAGTTATAATTTTCTAACCTATGCTCGGCCTCACTCCATGATTCTATGGGTTTGGAATTTCTATTCTCTCCAACTTAGGTTGTAGGTGGCAAAAATCATTTAATATTTCTTTCCATACCCGCTTTTCTATAGCCTTAAGTGTTGACTTCATACGCATTTTCCAATACGCAAGTTCGATCCATCAAACATCGGGGTTCTAATACCATCAAAACCACCAAAATTCAAGAAAGAACATGGGATCTAAACACAAAAACTGAGTGTTCAACCTCTAATACCAATTTCAGAAGGCTCTTAACAGGGTGTGTGCTTAGGTAGGGATGGTCCGAACAAATAAAATTTCAAATTTTTTTTATTTTTCAAATTTAAAGATTAAAACATCAAACAAATTAAATCCAATGAATTTGGATCAACAAAATAAACCATTTGTTGTGAAAAACCGATTTACCCAATTTTATATTTTTAACCTAAAACAAGCATCTAGGTAATAAGAAGATAAAATAAATAAATCATCTACTATACACAGATTTATGAGGAAGCCCATAAAGGGAAAAACCTCAGACAGCCCAGCCAAATAGTTCACTATGATGACATTATATATAGACTAGATAGTAGACTTACTTGATGACTCTTCTCCCTCATAAGCCTTGGCGCTCTTCTATCTTTAACCTCTCCTCAATAATGCAACGTAGAACTCCACCCATGCAAGTTCTCAAGCCTTAATATCCACCAATGACGCTCAGCAAGTGGCTACAAAATCAAAACATGGAACGCCGCTTTTTTACCGCAACACATCAAACTCTAAGTACGGAGTCCACCATACAAAACACAATATCAACTCAAGATGATGGGAAATAAATTTATATTCCATAAATGAAAGAACTCAAATTATATGCATATGTAAACTTGGATCTTTATATTAAATTGGTGAAACTAGGGGCTTGGGACTTTTGTAAACATGTAGAGAATTGATTTTAGCTAAAACAAATTTGAAAAAACCGAGTCTAACACGTCTTAAATAAATAAAACAATAATTTTGAGGCAGTAAATCTCATTCAAACGAAACTGCATAGTTTGTTCGAATGAAAGAAGAGGCTTTCTCATTCAAACAGACTTTCAATGATCTTCCAATATTCCTTTTGTTGACAAAAAATGATTGTTTGATGTTCGTTAGATGATCATTTGATGTTTGTTTGATGCTCGTTGGAATGGACTTCCAATGATCTTCCAACGAGCGTCTAACAAACTTCCAACTAAAAAAATCTTCAATTTTTTTTTAAAGTTCCAAACTTTCTTTGCTTAAAAAAAATACCTATAAATATATCTAAGAATCATATTCAAAATGTATCCATACCTTAGGAGATCCCCGGTAAACGTGAAAATAAACCTGGCACAAAAACATGGCACGTTGTGTATTCAATATAAATCTTGGCTGTTACATCTTCATCAAACATGCTATAGGCTTACGACATCGATGATAAAAAGCCTAACCTATGACTCAAATATTTTATCCGGAATTAATCCAACTACAAACAAATGGTCTCGATTGGAAATTTTTCCTTACATATCGTCATTTACATTATAAGTTGATATGTCTTTCTTAGTGGTCTCTCAATAAGTTGATTCTGGTCTACCACTTTTCTTATTACCATTAGTAATTAATCCACTCGTCTATGTAGGAACACTTATAGGTCTACATGTAACATGTCCAAAATATTTGAAGTAGTTTTATCTAAATGATCCTATATATTCCCGTGAAAAATTATATATACGAGCTAGTCTTACCGTTCAATGAATATATCATTTGTAATTCATTTAATTTTAATTTTATAAGTCTAACCTAATGTATACATTTTCACCACATTCATTTTTTGGCATGATTTTTGGTTGTGCAACTTTTTATGACATTTTTTGTAATAACACTGAACCTCCACACGAATTAGCTCTTTGGACTCTTCCATGTAAGCTAAAAAGGGGGGAAATGTGCCAGAATCACCCTAACATAGTCTCCACTTCAAATCTAGCTAGTATCCACTGGGGGGCTTCGAACTTGGCACCTTTGGCCTAAACGAGGCGCCTTTTACCATTGTCAAAAAATTAACGTACGTTTGGGTTAAAAATTGAAAACTCTTTATTACCATGAACTATGCGAATGTATAAGAAAGAATTAGTGTGGAAAGTCACCTTGAGTTATGTAAACATAAAAATTACAGGTGAAAACATGTTTTTTAGAAGATGAACATGATACATTTTAGAAAAATGGTGTTTTCCCATCCTAACTACGAAAATAGAAAAAATATTACTCTAATACCCCATATTTTTGCGATATTTAGATATTAATTATTTATTGTTAAATGAATTAAAAAAATAAGAATAATTATTGCTTGTGTGAATCGAGAATAATAAAATGCATAATTTAGATAATAATTAAAAAATTTATGTTGTGTGAATTTGTGTTGCATGTTTTGAATAATTAATTGATGACATTAATTATATGATATTTGACTATGTGTTATTAAGCATAAAATAAATAAGCATGCATTTTACTTTATGCTATGAGGTAATATCATGAGTTATGAGGTCTTACCATTTGTATCGAACTCTATAGTAATACGAATTTCTGGAGATTTATTTTAAGGATAATCAAGGTGTGTTAACCCTCATTAATTACACACCTAAAAGGAAAATAATAACCCTAACAGCCTAAGTATTTTGGGAGAGCCTAAGGAGAACTTTGGGGAAGAACCAGTGATAAAAAGAGAGATCAATTCATTATTATTGTTTATACAAGAAATCTATTTAATTATGATCATGCAATTTGTAACTTGTTTATGATTTCTTTTTCATTAAATTCGATTTCAAATTAGAAGCATGTTTAGGTTGAAAATATGTTATTTAATCATATTGGGTGTTAGGTTAATAGTAGTTCTTTGATAAACTATTTTAGGTACATAAAATATGATCATGTGGAAGTTTTTATGATTAATTATAGGCCCCTTTTTTCTTCAATGTTATTTAAGGATGTTAAAGTAACTTTCTTTCAAAAAACCTTTTTCCAAATTTTATATGCACCAATTTCGTAAAATAATTTCAATTTAACCCAATTTTATCTTACTTAATCCTAAACATGCATCTATGCGATTAAAGTAAGTAAAATAAATCAATTCATAACGTTCGATGTACGAGGAAACCACAAAGGGAAAAAACCTCGGACGGCCCAAGCTAGACTCATTATGATGCAAAGTTTACAACGGAAGACAGACACTCTTTCACAATGACTCGATACCCATAAGCTTAACGCCTTTCTTCTCTTTAACTGCTCCTCCACAATGCCCACGCAGAATTCCTTCTACGATACCTGTCCACAGCACACCCATCCACGAATGCCTCGGTGTCCACCGATGTAGCTTGTCAAATAGTCTATAGATTTAGAACACGAACTCCTTCATTTCTTCATCGCAAACCCCAATGATTAATTATTTAAATTGATGAACAAACCCTGATGGTGCAAGAAATTTCTCTATCGAAATAGAATATTAAAGCTCGAATCTTAAATACTTTAAGGATGGTTTTAGACTTTGGAAACCTTAGAAAACTTTTGTACAGAAAAATGAAACTGTTAAACAGTAATTCTGTTCTGCACTCCCTACGAAATTCTGAGCTAACACTGCCTTTAATATAAAATTAAGTCAGTATCTCGTTCTGATGAGATCCACAAGTAATTTAAACGACTGTGAGATGTTGTTTCAACGACATCTTATGTCGTTTGAACCACTAAAACTTAATATGTGATTTCGTACGACTCTAAACTATAATTCTCTCCGAATAAACGAAGATAAACCCTTTTAAAATCATTTTAAACTTTTGAAACCATTTATAAACAAAATATCCATCCTCTAAAACAAGTTCTGAATCTCATAAACAGTTCACATTCATACATGAGAAATCAGAATGCAATGAAGATGTGAAACAAGCCACAATAAAACACGACATGATATAATATTTGAAGTTCGACTATTACGTCTTCTAATTAAGCACATCATAGAATTTACGGGAATTTTTATAATATAAAATCTATCTATGAACAAGTTTTGTTCCGGGAATAAGTCAAATACTTACGATGGACTCAATTGGAAATTTTGTCCTCACAAATCTCCCCCTTTGACTATTCCGGGATAAAACCCAAACAGTGAAATGCCTAAGTCGGGTCATCAAGTCGTATGGCACCTAAATCCCATCCCATAAAACTCAAAAATAAAATAGTACAGGATAAGGACTAGTATATGCAGGTCCGGCAAGCATGAGCTATCTAAATGTGATGTAGTCTTTAAATCTCGACTCGCCGAAGAATACCTACACACATGAAATAGAAAAATACCAAGTGAAGTATGAGGGAACAAATGATATAAAAAAATACCAATACGTAAAACGAATCATTTGTTAAACATGTGAGAAAATCATGATACCAATTTGTAATCGGGATACCAATTTTTGTAAACTACCAATATGTTAAACTAATGGTCACAAAAACACGATATCAATTTGTAACAAAACTACTCCTCCTACATCACTTACATCTCTTCCCCTTTTTGTCTCGAATAGATAATAAGTGAAAAAGATAAACTAATCACCATATCAAGAATGCAATTATCAATGAAGCATATCTAGATAAACATGAAAATGCTAGAAAAAAATAATCAGACGATTCCAAATCGTAGCTAGCCAACAGTTGCAATGAATGAAATCATCAATCTAAGCAATGATGTGACTAAATGAATCAATGCAGCATAAGAATAAACACATGAATAATCAATGTCGACTCCATGCAAACTGTCTAAATGAACCCACAAGTACTAAAATAGAAAGGTATAATCATGTACAAAAAGAAAGTACAAAAGAAGAATCGGGGCTCAAAAAATAAGGTAGATCGTTTGAACGACAATGGCAAGTCATTTGAACGAGGTCAGAACCCTTCTAACGACCCTAAAAACGACCATCTGACGACCATAACTAATAAAATCCATGCCTTAAAAAACGTGTCATTTAGAGCAGACTTCGAATGACTTGGGCAAGTCATTCGAACGAAGTCCATATGTCGTTTGAACAACATCACCAAACTTTTTATTTCAGTCCTAAAAACTTTAAAGTTTTACCCAGTGAAAAAATTTCATGAAAACAAGTACTGAAGGTATGAAACTGTAGCAAAAAAAGACTCAAAACTAAAAAATACAAAAGCAAAATCATTGTGAGATTCATGCTAACATAGTATCAATGTGCTCAGTAAGGATAGGGAGTGAATGTGTATGAACTACAACAAATGAATCATAACAAGAACACATTGAAATGATTAAGAAGATCTAATTGATAGCTAAATGTCATTAAACTTAGTTTTAGCCATATGTGACAATAAATATATTGAGCTTGGTGAACTAAACAATCAACATGCACACAAATCGAGAATATTGATGATTCTTCAAATAATAGCATCAAGATACGATTTATAAGATGAGTATTCATGGTGCAAACCCGTTTAAATGTCCCACCAAACACCCTCAAATATATATTTTATCTTTTTCAAGCTCCTTTGAGGATTCATTTTTTTCTCAACTTAGAGAAATCCTATTGGCCCTATCATTGGCATATGATTATTTTTATTGCCTTCATTTTTTCTTGGTCTTTTTTAAACGGTGGCTTTCACGAAGAGTTAATTGTACTCTCACAACCCTTTCCCATGAACACCCATAATTTTTTCAAATATCACTATAAATCCTCATGGTAAATGGTTCTTACATGCACACCACCTCCTAAGTCTTATTACGCATAGATGACAAAATTTAGATAAGAACGTCTCACTAAACTCAAATATGCATGAGATGTCAAACATTCATTTAAACTCGTGCATGTGTGGAAACATGGCATATATAAAAAGTTGAAACCAAATGCATATCAACTTCAAAACAACCCCATTAAGACAATGGTTAATATCATTCAACGCATCAATAATTATGATCATATGTCCTAGCCACATGGATAATGAAGTGTTAGGGATCCAAGCACACCAATATTCCACATCAAACATGGAAAACTCACGACACAAAAGAAAATCGAAAATCTTTTTTTGCTTTTCTAAAAATGTATAAAACCAAAAATCTTTTTGTATTTAAAAATTTTATCAAAAAAAGGAAAAATATTTTTTTATTTTTTTCAAATAAGACTCAAATAAATGAATGAAATATAATACAAATAGATACACATGTCATAACACTAGCAAGATATAAATCATAAAGCAAAGACTAACGTATGACAAACATGGAAACACAATCATCCTTTAGATCTAGAATGGGAAGAATCAAGTTTAACCAAACAAGAACCATGAACTTTAATTCCTAAAGCCTCTAAGTTCAATTTCCTAACCCAAGTAGGTGTGAAATGACGCATGGAGGTTTTGGTAACCGAAATGATTTTATTACTAAACTTCCTAGAAGCATTTCTAAGGTCATAACAAAAACACCTAAGGTGACCCTTCGTACCGTAATAAGAACAAGTGTAAACAGGGGGAGGAATGTGACCTAAATGTGGACCTCTCCTAACGTTTCAAGCCGTCCCTCTCACAAGATTGGTATTAGCTTTGGGAATGGGAACAACAATATCATCGTAGCCTATACCAAACATATCTCCCTTGATTTGTAGGTGCCTAACGTCCTATCTAACTTATCTGATCTAGCCTTTAAATCAAACTTCATCTTACTCAGGGCTCTCAATATCCCATGTAACTCACTAATCATAGACTTAATCAAACGCCTAGACTCCTCAAACTCTAGAACCAATGACTTAATCACACAACAAAAACTATATCTCTCTTTCTCAGCGTATTCTAGCTTCTCCCTAAGAGTCTTCTCCCTTTCCCTAAGATCCTTAATCAATGCATCATTATTTTCTATGTCTCCCTCATTCAACCTAGCTTGAAATTTAAAGTTTGCCTTTTTCACCTTTACCACTACCTCATACAAATCATTAAAGTCCACTTGGAACTTTCCTATGTCAATCTACTCTTCCTCATTAGAATCACCGTCACTCATTTAGGATTCACACTCAACGGCCTCAGAAGTGTCATTTACATGAGAATCTTCATGGGAAGATTTATCGTCATCGTTCACATGACATGCCATAAACTCTACAAAGTTACGCTCAATGGGGGAACTCTATCCTTTTCTGGTTCACCATCACTTAATGTGGAATTATATGCTATAGGTTTTTTTTCCTCCTTTTCAAGTCTAGTGGGACACTCGAAAAAATTGTAACCATACCCATCACACCCAAAACACCTATCTGACTCAATCCTGTTGACATTCTCACTCTTATCCTTAGGGGAGGGATCGACCTTGTTGTTCTTCGATTTCCTAAATCTTTTTAAATATTTAGATTGATTTTGTAAATTAAGAAAAAAATTTAACTTCTTTGCCAAAAACCTACATCCTCAAGGTCGGAATCAGAATCATCATCTGAAACTTTAGTGTCCTCCTTATGGGCTTTAAAAGCAATGCACTTTTCTTTCTTTGAAAGTTGATTGGAGGTACACATATCGAGTTCATAAGGTTTTTAAGTCACCTACAATGTCTTCAAGTTTCGTCAATTCAAGCATACCCAAGGAGTTCAAAATGGTCACTTTTGCATCAAATATCTCGACAACGACCTTAAGATTTTCTTCATGACACGGTTGTTGACTATTTTCTCTCCCAAATTAAACGACGAGTTGAAAATGTTCGACAATCTAGTGTAAAATTCATCAAATGACTCACTCTCTAACATCTTAATCGTCTCAAAATGTGTAGTGAGATTTTGAAGTTTAGACTCCCTAACCGTGTTAGTGCCCTCTTGAATAAGTGCAAAAATATCCCAAGCTTCTTTTGAAGTTTCACACATCATAATTATATTGTACTTTTTCGGTATGACATGTGACGAAATAATGTGAAGACCTTTAGAATTGTATAGTGAAAGTGTGTGTTTGGCTTCGATCCATGACTAAATGGGTTTCAAATTAGTGGCATCACCCTCTCATGTGACCAGTGGAGTCCAACCCTTTTCAACTGCTAACCACACATGCTCACCAATTGATTTTAAAGCACTTCTCATTTCCATTTTCCAGTAATCATAGTTTGTGCCATAAAAAAAAGGAGCTCTAAAACTATCAAAAAATTTGAAATTCATCCTTAAAAACACAAGGGATCAAAACACAAAAAAAATGTTTCCATCTCTGATACCAATTTATAGGCTCTTTTTTCTTCAATGTGCTTTACGAATGTCAAAAACAACTTTCTTTCAAAAAACCTTTTTCCAAATGTTATACGCACCAAGTTTGTGAACCAATTTCAATTAAACCCAATTTTGTCTTGTTTAATCCTAAACACTCATATAAAGTGATTAAAGGAAGTAAAATAAATAAGTTCACAATGTCGGATGAAAGGAAACCACAAAGGGAAAAAACCTCAAATGGTACAAGCCAAAAAATCAATATGATGTAGATTTTACATAGGAAGAGAGATAGACTTACACAAGGACCCGATACCCATAAGCCTTGATGCTCTCCTTCTCTTTAATCGCTCATCCATAGTTCCATGAAAAAGTCCTTCTATGATACCTATCCACATCACACACATCTGTAATACCCTGCCTAATTAAATACCGGGTGATCAGTCATTTATTCAATTTAAAACATAATATCCAGTTGTATCAGCATTTGCATCACTATCGAAAAACTTTTTATTAAATACTAACTACCTAATATTTAAAAGTCTGATGTCAAATTTTATCTTGAATTAAAAAACAACCAAATAAATGAATAAATAAACATTCATCATCAAATGCAATCTCATAGGAAATGAATTCACAAAATCAATTAACCGATTCTAGAGAAAACACTTCTAGAATAAAATCCCACTTCAATAGTCTAATATGAAATCAATCTTAATAACTGAAATAAAAACAAAAGTCTAAAGTAATAATTTTTAACAAGAAAGGGCCAACATGCCCTGACTGATATAAAGTGCTCTGAATGAGTCAAGGATAAGTGGAGGCCTCTAATACCAAGGTCTTGTAACTTTCACAGTAGCAACAACATGTCAACTGATGGGAACTCTAAGCTTAGTGTCCCTGTGGATGGGCGCCTGATGTAATATATATAGATAAAAAGAAGAGATTTGCAAAAATAGGTCAGAGCCCAAGTTAAAAATAGTTTTAAAATAGCAAGTGTTAAAATTGCATTAAATAATGAATATTATATACATGTTAGTCACGTGCTCTCACTTAATATTCTCACGTCTCAACCATTGTGCACGCCTAACGCATTCTCTTAACCCATCATAGTTACGCTATCCCACTTATTTAGTTGAATCAAGTTTCTTATTCTGATGCCCAAATCATTGTTCCCACCTATATCACCCGAGTAATACATTCTTGCATTTCCAATATAAATTAGTTAAATTCAAGTAACTCATTGAGTTTTCACACACAATATATATTTTTGACATCATTATCATCATGTTCTACTAAGAAACACGGTAGAATAAACACACACACACACACACACATATATATATATATATATATATATATATCACCATTATAATATATACAAATATCGCACCCCACATAGGGGAAACTAATGGTGCGTACATACTCTGCTATAGAGTCCCGGTACCTCGCATACATAATAAGTACTATCGATTCTGAATCTCTTGGGAATCGTAAGAAAAAAAATCACACACAAATTGGAGGCGAACATGGACCACGGTGTAATGGGTCACGCACATACCTACGCAACCATATAACCCAAACTCATCCACTCATAGATAAGTCCTCCTTAGATCCCATGCTCTGAGCTAACAATCTATAATCCCCCCCGAAGGGTTCCTCAAGACAAGATTGTCCCCTTCAAGACCTCCCGGTGATAGCAAGTATAGTAGTTATGTCATACACATAAAAATACATATAATAGGTATTCACATAACATAAGTATTTATGCGTTAAATATTTCCATACACACATCCCAAATTCCAAGCCTCACACGTTGTATTTATATCCGTATATCATACATAAATTTAATTAATGCCATAACTCTCGTCGTATAAATTCAAGTACCCTTACCTATCCCACAGGTTTACAAAGTCACCCAATTATTCCTTAGGTTAATTTAGTACTATAGTGTCCCCTTACTTCTAGTATTAACCCTAAGTCATCATGTATCTGAATTAAACCCCAATTCATCAAATTTCTAATCGTAACATATTCGAAGAACACTCGTAAATTTCTCCATTCGATCCCATATAAAATGATACTTTTTGGGCCATAACTACAACCCTAATGACCTTCCCTAAGTCCCATTATATTCAATTAATCAACATTGAGGGTACTTAAAAGTTGGAGTTGGATCTAAACTTAAAAGGAAAAAAAAGTCATAAATTGTAGGGGAGTCGATCGACCGAAGAAATGGGTCGATCGATCGATCTATCAGATATTGGCCTACGATTTCTACATAATTTTGCCTATGGGTTTCTTCAATTTTAAACCTCAAATCATCCATTACAATTTCCCAAACACCTAAATAAATATACTAAATGTTACACCAACATAAATACATACGTTCTAACGTATTAGAATCATCAAACCATCATGGGGCATAATTTTCTTGGATTAAATCATGAATATTTATTAAAAATGCTAGTTCCTCAATATTTATTCAAGAACACCATAAATCTAAGATTTAATTCGAAAATCCAAACTCTTAGATTATGATGTCATTTTTCTATTAATCCCAGATATTCATCTACATGTAAAACCTACCTCATTTCAAGATTAAATTCTCTAAATTCAAAATTTATCAAATATTCAAGGATTTTCTTCAATTCTAGACTACCATGGATAATATATGCACTGAATATTTTTAAGATAAATCACTTGGATTTAATGGAAGTTCTGATCCTTTCAAGAAGGTGGTATTGGGGACGATATTGTCTTTCTGATCTACGCATGGGTGGTGACGGTGGTGCAAACCGTGTACCGGTGGTGGCTTTAGGCTTGAAAACCTCTTCTTCTTCCTCCTCTCATGGCCTCTAAGATTTTGTGAATTCTAAACCTAGAATAAAACTCCTTCCCTCGGATATAACCCTTGAATTTTCATAGGTTTAACTACTCTAAAAATTAAAAGGATCGAAATACCCTCCCGGTGTGTCGGTTTGGCCTAAAACTGCCCCAAAACCCAAACTAAACCCCTGGATAGACTTTTCGACTATCTCTACCCTTTCGAACACTTTGGTGCACTCGAAATGACCATATCGATGACTTGTACATAACATACTTTTATTCCATTAAATTTAGTCCCGACACGGCTGACAGGCGCGACCCAACTTAATTTCTATAATTGTTGTATTATTCACTTGCGACAATTTTAATAAATTCATAATCTCATATTACTTTACTCACTAAGTAATATTCAACATAATTCACATCAATAATACTAACTCCCGTTAGGCTAGTAAATATCTTTAAATATGGATTAATCATAAATTTATTTTTGATTATTTAATTCAAATAATCCCATAATTAAAATCATTAAAATTTATGGGGTATTACATACTTCCCCCCTAATATCGAAATTTTGTCTCGAAATTTGGAAAATAAATGTCTACCTGGTAAGAAAAGCTTTAAATATTTATCACGCATCTCATTTTCGCGCTCCCAAGTAGACTCTTCGGCATTATGATGCCGCCACTGAATACCTACTAATGGTACTATCTTCGACCTCAATTTCCTTTCGCTACGGTCTATTTTAGCAATTGGTCCCTCCTTGAAGGAACTATAGGAATATACATCAATCTCCTCGAAATCCATATGAGTGTGGGCCAAGTCATCCCGAAGATATCTCCTCAGCGAAGAAATATGAAACACATCATAAATCATATTCAATTGCTCCGGTAGCCCAAGTATGTAAGCCACTGGCCCAATCTGCTCAATAATAGGGAATGTCCCCACACACCTCGGTGCCAACTTCCCCTTCTTCCCAAGCCGGATTATCCCCTTTATAGAAGATACTTGTAGCAGAACTGGTCCCCTACACTGAACTCCCTGAAGAACCTCTTGGCATTGGCGTAGCTCTTCTATCTATCCTGAGCAACCCGAATACGGATTTGAATCATCCCAATCCTGGATGAAATATCATGGATTACTTCTGACCCAAGTAGCTTGTTGCCCCCACCTCTAGATAACACGATGGAGAATGACAAGGCCTACTTCATAATTCCTCGAATGGAGTCGTACCAATAGTAAACTAATCTAAGTTCTTTTACAAAGACTCTACTAGTGGAAGGTACTGCTCCCCACCTCCCATAGAATTCAAAATTACACATACGTAGCAAGTCTTCCAACAATCGAGTTTATTCGTTTGTGTGCGGTTGATAAGTCGTACTCAATACTAACTATGTACTCATGACTTCTTTAAAATTCTCCCAATAATGAATTACCAATATTGTCCCCACTAGACACAATATCGATTGGCACCTCATACAGTCTCACTATCTCGGCGGTTACCCCGCGATAAAAATTTCTTTAATTACTTTACATCAAAATATTTCATCTTGGTTTTTACCAATACTCCTTGGCTACTACTCCACATCTTTCCATTTTTACCCTACACTTCCCCATTCTGATGGGTATACATGCTAACGGCGATAGCCTTTACTATACTAGGGAAATGTCCCTTCCTCCCTAGGTGCCAACTGTTCCTCCTTTTTAAATATGAAACTCCCCTCATGGGAGACATCCATAATTATTCCCGACTACCTACGTTAGACTTTCACATCTTCAATTGATCTTGACGTACTCCTCGTCATGTTACTCTTCTGTATAAAGTAGCTCTTGATTACCCTCAAGAATCTTAACATGCACCTTCTATGTAATTACTAGAACTTTTATTACCCCCATCAATTCACTCTTTCGTTCCTGGTGGCACAACTTAATATAACCTCGTTTCCACACGTCTTAGTTGTCTCTTGTTTACAAATGTGTCTATGTTTATTTCGTAATTTTCCATTTCTTTTCCTCGCGAAAGATACCCAAAATATCAACTAACTAGGGCACCTATACATCCTGTATCTCGTGCATTCATGCACAATTTCACTAAATAATATAGTCTTGTTTTCTATTACATCTTATATACATGGCCGGGTCATACACTGAGGTTAAAATAAATTTCCCCACTAATCGCAAATCAATTAGTCTCTAAATTTTCCCACCGATTTACTCGTGTTGTAACGTTCTACAATATTCCTCACATAACCACTACACAACCCTGCCTGCCTTAAAATCCCAATATAAATAGCAACTCTTAGTTATAACTACATATACTTATAATAACTACGGTACTAATCTTGTGTTTTAAAGGCCAAACCTTTACCAACTTCCGATCTCTGCTAAGTTTCATGCATGGGATCTCTCGCAAAGCGAAATCCAAAGAAGGAACCCCCCCCCCCCCCGATACACTACTACCAAACATTGGCAGTCGTCTAGATTCGTCAGGCTCTTAGTCCACAGTATGCACCCTAAAATTATGTTTCTTAACATAAAAATCTACTCATCCACTCTCGTGATACAAACGACAACATACATTATGGCGCTTTTATTAACACTAGTTTCTTTACACGAATATATCATGAGTCATATCCCTCTGCCTAATAATAAACCAACCTATCCTGAATCACATCAGTAAACATCCCTAACCACTAGGATCAAATATAACAAGATAACATGCTCACCAAAGTTTGTGATACAATACCATATATATATATATATATATATATATATATATATATATATATATATATATATACACACACACACACACACACACACACAGGCTCAACCCTCTTTCAGGTGATACCTATCAAAACAATATATTTCACCTTAGAATAATAAACATGATAGTCTTAATATATAATCTACTACCGCTCGTACCCTCTGTATTCGGTCACTACAAAGCATTATAATAAATTTCAATGTTCATAGTTCTTAATAGTAGAATAAAATAATTTACATGCTACAAAAATCCCCCTAGTGTACACGCCCGCTCACCACATAGGTGACACCAAACATCCTGCTACTAAATGGTAAACATATTCATAAGATGGCCGATACTGCCAACGCACCTACTAGCCCGACTTACCCTCAAATTTTGTGTTAATAATAAAATATTGTGACTCATCCATGTCACCAAAAATGTATCATATAATCACACGGATGAAGTAAAATTCTATTTCCCATTGTCTGGTCAATGGGTCCCTGAGCATAATTCTCGTGCCGGATCCGACCCGTGATTTACTGATATAGTTGTATATTCAGGATCACGTCCTCTAGTTACCCCTTGCCTCGCTCCGGGTAATCTATTTTTTCGTGGTCTGTCACTTTGCAACTGTATTAATTTCTAGGAAAAACTCTCTTGTTTATGTTTTGGCCTGTTGGCCTTCCCTGTTATTCCCTGAGCCCTAATGGCCCTGAGGAATGATTATACTGCTGTTTCTATTGAGGACCCTATTGGCCCTACCTGCGCTTGCCATTCTTTGGCTAGTCACTTCCAGATCTTAATTTCTTGGCCATTTTATCATGCCAAAAGTTTCGCTCCCATTGTTATACTCAGTTGGCATTATTCTTGTCTACATCTCAACCAGTTTGTTTTCACTTTCTAGCTATAGATAAGTTTTACATAGGTGGTCCTAGTCTCTACACATAGGACACCTTTATGATCCGTTCTCATATTTCTAGTCCCACTAGCCATGTCGGTGTGTCCTTCAGTTGGAGCGGGTAGTCTTGGCCTGATTGTTAGTCCGCATTGTCCCTTTTGTTCCACTATTATTTTGGAACTCGTCGTTGGAATTAATGTCCCTGACTGATTCCGCCATCACTTGGTAGAAATTTAACTTGTCTGAAACATTTAAATGGGTCCCTTACTAGGTATACCCTTCTGTGACACTTCACTAGTACCGTTAAATCCAGTCTTGTTTTTTGGTTAGATTTTCTAGCCCTATTAAATCCCCCCTCTTAGAATTTTGATTTAAACTTATACACATGTGATCCAGATGATATCAACATCATTTATCCTAATCGGTTCCTTTCTGCTCCTGCGAATCCTTTCTACGGGTCCATTATTAATCTATGAACCCTTTATCGTTCTCCGTATCCCCTTCTTTGGGTACGAAGTTTGCTAAACAATTCATCATCTCTCACATGACCGATCACAATCAAGCTTAATGGTGATAAGTTTCCAAACCCCAATCACATCTCTGTCAGAATAGAAAAGGGAAGACATTTCGGTCACTTACCCCGAATCCTTTAATTTACTTTATCTACTTTCTTATATGGGATGACCAACTCATATCACCTCAATACTACTCTTATGAGCAAGGGTTGAACGTTAAATTTTAGTCTTGGGTTTCACTGCACTACACCCTATATAATTATCTTTGGATCACCTCCATCCGTCGGTGAAACACACTACATCTCCTTCTTGATTACTTATATATGACTCTTGGAAAGTGTCCCCCTGATTCTCCCTTGCCTACAGCGCTGGGTGAGTCTGAAATTGTACCATCAGTCTTTATAATTATTCTTGGGGAAACTACTATCCCTGACTGATTATTATAATCATCATTTGTTCCCACAATTTTTATGGTGACTTCTAACGCGGTTACCATTTCCAAAATACTCCATGGCTTTTATTGAACTCTTCATCCTGTAATCCTTCTAACGTCCTTCGTTGGTCGTTCTATATTATTCGATGTACCACGCCCAACCAAAATTGTATAAGAATCACCTCAAGTATTATTAATAGCAGGAGAACATAAGTCGCATACGTATAGGAATACAACAATCCTAAAATAAGGCTATATATCAAAGAAGGCTATGTAAAAATGTGAAAAGCCGCACAGATACTAAAGGTTTACGAAGTCACCCAATTATTCCTCAGGTTAATTCATTACTATAGTGTCCCTCTACTGATGGTATTAATCCTTAGTCATCATTTATCCGAATCAATGTTCTAAAAAATGTGGGGCGTGATCGAGGCGTGGAGGCCAAGACTTAAGCCTTAGAAGCCTAGGCGGGCCTTAGACGTAAAAAGGCGTGAAAAGGCGATTAGGCCTTCTTAATATATTTTAATATTTTTTAACCATAACAAGGCTATTAAAATACTAAAATTGTACATATCATAAAAATATGACTGAACATATGCAAATTAAAATACTATTTGATTATTTTGGATGAGATAATAGTCTGGTTTGTAAAAAAACTTCTTTAAAATGCGATATTGTTTCACTAAAGCGTTGTTGCTTTTAGAAAAAAGTGCGCCTTAAGGGTTTTACCAAGAATAAGGCGTAAAAATGTTAAGGCGGGGTGTTTATCCCAAGCCTCAAGCCTAGGCAGGTTTTTTAGAAAAATGATCTGAATTAAACCCCAATCCTACAAATTTCCAATAGTAATGCATTTGAAGAACACTCATTAATTTCCCCATTCGATCCCATACATAATGATACTTTCTGGGCCTTAACTACAACCCTACTAACCTTCCCTACGTCCCATTATATTCAATTAATCAGCATTGAGGGTTCTTAAAAGTTGAAGTTGGATCAAAACTTAAAAGGAAAAACAAGTCATAAATTGTAGGGGAGTCGATCGACCGAAGAAATGGTTCGATCGATCGATATTCTTGGGTCGATCGATCGATCCATCACATATTGGCCTACGATTTCTACATAATTTTGCCTACGGGTTTCTTCAATTCTAAACCTCAAATCATTCATTACAATGTTCTAAACTTCTAAATAATTATACTAAATGTTACACCAACATAAATACATAAGTTTTAACGTATTAGAATCATTAAATCATCATGGGGCATAATTTTCTTGGATTCAATCATGAATATTTCTTACGAACCCTAGTTTCTCAATCTTTATTCAAGAACACCATAAATCTCATATTTATTTCCCAACTCTTAGATTCTAATATTTTTTTTCTATTAATCCCATATATTCATCTTCATGCAAAACCTACCCAATTTCAAGATTAAATTCTCCAGGTTCATAAATTATCAAATATTCAAGGATTTTCTTCAATTCTATACTACAATGGATAATAAATGCACTAAATCTTTGAAAGATAAATCACTTTCCTTTAATTGAATCTCTCCTTTGAAGAATATGGTATTGGGCACGATCCTATCTTTCTGATCTACGCGTGGGTGGTGACGGTAGTGCAGACGGTGTACCGGTGGTGGCTCTTGGCTTGAAAACCTCGTTTTCTTCCTCCTCTCATGACCTTCTTAGATTTTGTGAATTCTAAACCTAGAAGACAACTCCTTGCCTTAGATATAACCCTTGAATTTTCATAGGTTTAATTACTCTAAAAATTAAAATGATCGAAATATCCTCCTAGTGTGCCGGTTTGTACTAAAACTACCCCTGGACCCAAACTAAACCATCGGGTAGACTTTTTTTACTATCTTGACCCTCTCAGACACTTTAGCGCACTCGAAATGACCATATCGATGACTTATACATAACATACTTTTATTCCATTAAATTTAGTCCCAACACATCTAACACGCGTGACCCGACTTAATTTCCATAGCTTGTGTATTATTGACTTGAAACAATTTTAATAAATTCATAATATTATATTACTTTAGTCACTAAGTAATATTCAACATAATTCACATCAATAATACTAACTCCCATCATGCTAGTAAATATTTATTTAAATTCAGATTAATCATAAATTTATTTCTCGTTATTTAATTCAATTAATCACATAATTAAAATCATTAAAATTTACGGGGTATTACAGCATCCACGAAAGCCTCGGTGTGCACTGATGTGTCTTGTCAAACCATCTATGGATTTAGAACATAAAATCCTTTGTTTTTTCACAGCAAAACCCAATGGTCCATTGTTCTAAGTGATGAACAAACCCTAATGGTGCAAACAAGATCTCAATAGCAATAGAATATGAAAGCTCGGATCTTGAAACTCTAAGTATGATTTTACACTTTCGAAACTTTAGAAAATTTTTGTGTAGAAAAATTAAACTGTTAAACTGTAAGTCTGTTCTTCACTACCTACGAAATTCTTAGATAACACTGCCTTAAATATAAAATTAAGTCGGCTTGCCATTCTAACGGGATCCACAAGTCGTTTCAATAATTATGAGATGTCGTTCGAACGACATCTCATGTCGTTTGAACCACTAAAACTTAAGATGTGATTTCATAGGACTCTAAACTGTAATTATCTCAGAATAAATGAAGATAGACCCTTTTAAAATCATTTTAAACATTTTAAAACATTTATAAATAAAATATCCATCCTTTAAAATAATTTTCGAGTCTCATAAACATTTTGCATTCATACCAGAGAGAACGAAATGAAATGAAGACGTAAAATGCACACCAATAAAACTCGGCATGATATAATCTTTGAAGCTTGGCTGCTACGTTTTCTAATCAAACACGTCATAGACTTTATGGGAATCGTGAAAATATAAAATCTATGTATGACTCAAACAAGTGTTGTTCTAAGAATAAGTCAAATAATTACAATGGACTCAATCATAAATTTTGTCCTTACATTAACTATTATTGGATTAGTATTTTATGATGATTAAATGTTAAAATCCATGTTTAGGATTTATGTTTTATTGATAATGATATCTTGCACAAAATAGATTGATAAATAATGAAATTCATTCAATAACTTGTATATGTATCTTTTTTTCTATTAAAGTTGAGATTTTTGGAAGAATAAAAATTTTGCATTATTTTTTATATATTGTTATGAGGAAATTGGTTTAAGACCCGTATGAAAAAATGGAATTGAATTTGGACTTAAAATAAAGAAGTTATAGCATTGTGGAGTTTGGGTTTCGTTCAAGGTTGACTAGAGAAGAATCGAGGCTGAAGGAGGTAGCTATGGTCATAGCAGAGTCAAGGTCCACTATAGCCACCATTTAGGGTTGTTCTAGCACCCCACACTAGTGATATGGTAGCTGGGATTGTGGATTTTTTCTTTTTTCCACCTTTCTCTTTTTCTTTTCTTAATTCTTTTTGGATAATTGTTCTGGAAGTGTGTGTGTGTGTATATATAGTACTGCTCATGTGCGGACATTACAGCATTTTAATAGTGCGAATTAGACATGTGTCACCTGGTGATGGGCAAAGAAATTATCGACTAAATTATATGCGTTATCTTTGTATTGGGCGCACCGCCAGGTGAAACATGTCAATGCGAGACAGTCTGCACCAGAGCAAAACTATATATATATATATATATATATATATATATATATATATATATATATATAGTAGGGAGCTTAAGGATAATCTCGAGATTAGAGTTAATCTACCCAACTAATACAACAAACTCAAGGGATTCAGGTAGCGATGCAGCTCAAGCGAGGTAGTTCAGCGTGGCAGGCCAAGGAGATCTTCCAGCGAAGAGGCTAGCCGAGAGAGCTCATCCCTTAGTCCTATTATTTAATTTAGTCTTGTTGTATTTTTTGTATTTACATTGACTATGAGATATAACGATTATAATGTTATTTAGTTAGAGGTCGAACAGTACTCTCGAGAGACCAGGCTTGGCAGGGCCTGGGAGAGCTTTCATGCTCTATCAAAAGACATCAGTGTGGGAACTTCAGAGGGACTTGGTTTGGAGGATTGAGAAGTGAGGCACCGTTGGGGCATGTCCTGACCATTTTAGATTCACTAGGTAAAACACCAAAAGACCTTGACCATTGAACCTTAGGTGGAGCAACCTCGACTTCCATCAGGCGTTGGTTAGCGAACCAAACAACCCTCTACTTAATGTCACACCTACTTTATGTGATGTCATCAGCCATCTAGGCAAAGTCAAATCTGCATTCAGCTAGTTATAATAGTTTGGACGAAATGGCATTCAATTACTTCGAAGAACAGTTGGCACTTGTCACACTTCAGTTGTAGCTCTCCTGCGTCCTGTGTCATTCTAGGCCTGAAGTATCCATACCTTTGAATTATACTATAAAGAGGGATCTCAGTTGTTTCGTAGTTCTCTTCGTGTGTTTTCTTTAATCTCCACTCTACTTCTTCTGGGCCGATGCATGTTGACAACCATCTTCCTGCATTTCTGAAGTAATGGTTTCCCTGATTTGTAAAGTATTGGACTAAATCTCTCAGCCCCATCGCTCCTTACCCAGACTCTATTTGTTTTCTAACCTCTCCCCTCCAATTAGAGTTATCCTCTATTGGAAGGATTCATTGGACTACCGAAGGAGATGTTCTTCGTTCGATCACAACTATAGTGGTATCCTCTATCATGATCATCTTCTAGCCGATGGTGGAAAAAGCATCCGGATGGCAGTTTATCATTCGAGTATGACTCTTGATCTTAGTGCGTTGGAACTAGTTGAGGAGCCTTTGAATTATTTTCCTGTAAGGCGCCAGACTGAGGTGTTTCAACACATATTCTCCGTTCACTTGCTGAATCACTAAGATCGAATCATCCTTGATGTAGAGTGAATGAATCCCCCTTCGAATGGCCTCCAGTAACCTTAGCACCAATGCATCATACTCTGATTCATTATTGGCATAAGGAACATATAACTTGTAGGAAAGACAAATTTCTTTCGTACCTCTTGAAAGAATAACCCCTGCTCCTCCTTTCTTCTCCGCTGAAGATCCATCGAACTCGATCGTCCATTCCTCTTTGCTTGCGCCTAAGTGATTGGCCTGCAAATCATCTCCTAGAATGCTCTCTCGTGGTGGTTCAAATATCTCGAACGGAAAGATTGCCAAGAGGTCTGCATATGCCTGGTTTTTAATTGCGCAAGGGACCACACATTTTAAGTCATACTATGAGAGGATGAGGAGCCACCTAGCCGCCCTACCAATCAATATAGTTCTTTCCAATAAAACATGATAGGATCACATCTCGTTATAATATGAATTGTAAAAGACAGCATATAATGTCTAAGTTTTTATGCTATAAAGACTAAGGCTAAACAATGCATTTCCAAGCTACTATACCTGACCTCTGGCCCATGTATAATTCTACTAAGGTAGTATACTGGTGTTTCCTTCCCGTCAATCTGCTATGCCAATAGATCTCCAACGGACCTTGTGGTGGATGTGAGGTATAGTGGTAACGGTTTTCCTTCCCTTAGAGGGATCATGGTCTGTGGTGAAACGAGCAGCTTCTTCAGCCTGGGGAGAGACTCCTAGTGAACTTCCTCCCACTTGAACATTGTGTTATTTCATAGAAGCTGCATCAATGGGTGTGTTATCTCAGCCAATCCTGGTACGAATCTCCTATAGTAGGAAACTTTGCCAAGGAAACTCTTGATCTGCTTCGCCGTTCTTAGACTTAGCATTTCCAAGATCGCTCGCTGCTTGTCTTGGTCCATCTACACCCCTTATCGATCCACCATAAAGCCTAGGAACTTTCCACTAGTTACCCCGAAGATGCATTTCAGCGGGTTCATCTTTAGTTTATACTTCCTACATATGGAAAATACTTTCCTCAAATCTCTCATGTGGGACCCTTCCTTCTTCAATTTGATGACCAAATCATCCACATAAAACTCCACAAATTAGTGAAAGAAGTCTTGAAAAATGGCTATTATTGTTCTTTGATAAGTAACCTTAGCATTTTTTAGTCCAAACGGCATGACTTTGTACATGAAGTTGCCCAACGGGATTCTAAATGTTGTCTTCTCTGCATCTATGGAGTCCATCTTCATCTGGTTGTACCCTACACACCTATCCATGAAATTATACATTTTGTGTCCTATCGTTGCTTCTATCAAGTCATCGATGGAAGGTAGAGGGAACTCATCTTTAGGACAATCCCTATTCAAGTCTCTGAAATCCAGACAGATCCATATCTGATTCTTGCCCCTCTTACCCATTAGGACAATGCTAGATAGCCAGAGAAGGTGTTATATCAGTTTGATGAACCCTGCTGCCAATAGGCATTGGACCTCTTCTTTGATCTTCAAGGCCAGCTCAGGTTTATAAGTCCTCGTTGCTTGCTTGACCGTATTGGCCAAAGACATCACATTTAATTTGTCGTATCTTACTTCTTCATCCATCCCCTCCATCTATGTATAATTCCATGCAAAAACATCTATAAACTCTCGGATCAGCTCAATCAAATCCTCCATTTTCTCTATGCAGAGATCCTTTGAGAGGAAAATGGGCCTTGACTCCACCCCTTCTTTTGCCAGGTTTAACTTCTCCAATTCTTTTGCTTATGGCTTCGGTTGGTCCATCATGTAGTCTGGTTTTTCGGTGACATCCTCCATGAACTCTTGTATGTTATAATTGTCTAACACCATACATTGTCCCCATTGATCCATCAGAAAACACTCATATATAGGGTCAGCCTCCTCGTCAGCCTCTTCCATAGCTCCTTCGGCTGCTCGTTCACACCATAATAGGAGATAACCACCTTCCCTTCCTTAGTAACAATCTTCTTACATTGCCTGTTGGCCGTTGCAACTACCTTTCTTTTCCTCTCCCTCGAAGCCTTTACCATTATTCCTTCGGAGAATCGACACAACATAATTTGATATGTGACTTTGTGTTCCATCAGGTCCATTCTGGGATGCATCCTATCCTCTAATTATTTCAAGATCTTCTTAGGTCGAGGGACCACTTGATGGGCTTTTTTTGTTATTCTTATGTTGCTTGCAGTTTTGTCATTTTGGTCCTTCACAGGTCCCATCCTTTCTCTGATCGAGGGAACCCAGGCTCCCTCTATTCTTCTTGTTAGGACTCTGATGTCCTCTTATAACTATTCATAAAATGCTACATCGACGAGGTGAGTTGCTTCGATAGTGAAGGGCCTCTTCGTAGCTCATATAGTGATCTCAGTTTCTTTAATATTTGCCTTGGCACATTGGTGATACGTTGAGGGAACTAGTCCTTGGTTATGCATCCACACTCTTCCTATTAACAGATGGTAGGAAGTTTCACTCTCTATCACATGAAACTTGATGTGGGAACTCAAATTTCCTATTACAATCCCAACATTCACATAACCAATGGATTTGGAAGACTAGTTTTCATAACATGATATTTCTAAAGGCATGGGGACCAATATTTCTTCTGGGATGTTAGCGGCATGGAAAGAACTGATTGGCATGATGTTTATGGATGATCCCCCATCCATAAGAGCCCTCGCGATGCTAACTCTGTTGATGTTGGCGATCACATATAACGGTCGATTATGAGGAAACCGAACAGCCCTATCTGCATCGTTGAACATTATTTCTGATAGGAATTTCTTCGCTAGCCTAGCCATGGGTCCCTTCCATCTCAGCGAAGGGACTTTATTTTTCCTCATAATATTCAGGATTGCCCGAGTTATCTCCAACCTACTTTCTTTTAGCATTCCCACCTGGTCGAAGAACCAGGAAAACTTTGGGGAGCGTGAAACCGTGCAGTACTCAAAGCTTTGGTCCATTTCCTCACCTTTAATGTTGTATATGTCATCCATGTCTCTCGCGCTTGCTTCGTCATTGGCTAACACCACATTATCCATCCCTCTGGTACAGTACTCCAAAGCCTCTTCAAACTCCTCTTGCTCCATCGTTAGCTCCATCGCTTTCCTTTCTACCTCATCGTCATAGGCCACCACTAGGTTGGCCCCATGTTCTAGGAGTGGGTTATCATTAACATTTTGTGAGGGATTTATGGTGTCCCTTCTTTTACATGTTTATCAATGATTTTCCTTAACGTAAAACAACTTCCCGTCGGATGTTGAATCTTCCTATGGATCTCACAATACTTGGGATCCTCTATGGTTGTCGCGTATGGTTCCATGGTGGGGATGCCCTTAGGTTCATACATCATTCCTCCTTGAACCATAACATTGTAACAGCTAACAGCCTCCTCTACTATGCAGGGTAACGATGGTGGGTCTTCCCTATTTCTCCCAAATTTTCTCTTCTTATCTTTCTTTGTATATTTACTTCCTTCACTTCCATCGACGTATCCCACTCATGAGGACTAGCCGCGTGCTGCAACGGGTAGCCTGGGCTACCTGAACATCATTAGTACCATAACGGCGTTCGGCCGAACTACCAATGATATATTCCTTACTATTTTTAGAAATTCCGCAAAAGTCCCTTCGCGAGTTTCATTTATCAGGTGACAGATGTACTCTGGGAGCAAACCCTCAGCGCATAGTTGTAGCAGGTTTGGACTCTTTGGCTTCTTCCCTTACATCGAGGGACCTCTCCCTGAATCTTCTAACATAATCCACCACATCCTCTCCCGACCGCTGCTTCTCCCTGCCCAATTGTGTTAACATGAACTCATCTTCGGCCAGAAAGAACTTCTGGAAAAATAAAACATGCATCTCCTTCCACGTTGAAACACTCTTTGGCACCAAATGAGAGTACCACGTATAATCTTTATCGATTAATGATTTTGAAAATTCCCTCACCTGAGCTTCTTGTTGTTGCAGTGAGCCCCTAGATGTTCGACGAAACATTTGGTTTGCTCTTTCGAGTTTCCCCTTTTCTTGTGTACTTTTCGAAGATAGGAGGAATATACTCTTTTGGGTAAGGCTCGCCATTATATTCCTGAGGGTAAGGCATCCGAAAGTCGTCATAAACTGAAGCTACCTCGCCAACAGATTACGAGGAAGCTTGCATGAACTTCAGCATCTCCTTCTTCATCTCTTTTCTCATTTCCTCCATAGTTGATATCGTTGAATGAACCGCCAGAGGGACTATAAGTGGGACGCCCATTGCACCTGGAGTAACCACCACAGTTAGAACGCTTGTTACTCCTAGGGTTCCAACCATTGGAACCAAAATATGGGGTATACTTGCTGGGGTAGTTGCTGTTGGAACTGCGCTTGGTGGGGTTGTGGGGGCTACCCCTGGCGTTACGAAGGAATTGGCCTCAAATCCCCCCAACACCGTTGAAGCCACATGAGTTTGTAAAAACTCATAAAATTTATTCATGAGGAGGTTCACTTGGGTTTGTCCCAACATGACACTCGCGGATGCTTGCGTCACCCCTGGGATGCCCGTCACCGTTTAAATAGGAGGTACCTCCACTCGAGGGTCTCCATCTCTAGAAGCCTCCAGCTCCCTCACCGCTTATTCTTCATTGCGTTGAATATCATCAGAGTTAAGTATTCGATTAACATTATCCTTCACCATACTCCTTACTTAGAAGAATACCTCCCCTGCAGAGTTGCCAAATGTAATAGGGTAGTTTAGATAAGAAGGAGGCATAACCCCTTTTGAGTATAATAATGATAAGTTAACCAGTAATACTATTGATTAATTATAAGACACGCAATCACAAATTAGTGAAGATAAACTCAGTTTGAACTCGCAAATCTCTCGTGTATAACTCATAAGACAATAATGAACTCATAAAGTGACTCATTTAGAGGGAGAGAGAAGTAAGCACCCTAGATACACCGTGATTGGCAGCCAAACACGCCAACTCTCAATGATCTCGAATAAGATATTAAAATTTTTGTAATAAATGCCCATGGTGGGCGAGTAAAAGCTCTGGTTTTGTAATAACTTCTTTCTTTCTTGATGATAATCTCTCTCTCAAACCAAAAATCTCCAGGAAATAACCCCTCCCTCTCAGAAGTGGTTGAGCCCAATAAATAACCCTCCCTCCCCCCCCCCCCCCACACACACACACCACTCCCGAGATGGATTAGTCATTAATAAGTGTGAAAGACATCCCTCATACTTTATGTCACCAACATTAAATGCCTGATGGACTAGTCTGCTCCACGTCATAAACATTAAATGCCAAGACATGCCTTTTGACTAACCATTGTGTGTCAGGGGGTTGTCTTCACAGCGGTAACTCACCAACTGTCTGAAAGCCCTAAATACCACGGTGGATTACTCAATTTCAGATTGGATATTGCCTAGCTGGCTAGTGACATCACATAAAGTAGGTGTGACATTAAGTAGTGGGTTGTTTGGTTCGCAACCCAACGCTCGATGGAACTCGAGGATGCTCTGCCCAAGGTTCCACGATCAAGGTCTTTTAGTGCTTTACCTGGTGTATCTAAGATGGTCAGTACAAACCCCAACGGTGCCTCACTTCTCAATCCTCCAAACCAAGTCCCTCTGAAGTTCCCATGGTGAGATCTTTCTATAGAGAATGAAAGCTCTCCCAGGCCCTGCCAAGCCTGGTCTCTCGTGAGTACCGTTCGACTTCTCACTAAATAACATTATAATCATTACATCTCATATTCAATGTACATAAAAAATATACAACAAGACTAAGTAAAATAATAGGACTAAGCGATGAGCACTCTCTGCCAGCCTCTTCGCTGGTAGATCCCCCTGGGCTGCCACACTGAACTACCTCGCTTGAGCGACATCGCTGCCTTAATCCCTTGAGTCTGTTGTATTAGGTGGGGGGATTAACTCTAATCTCGAGATTATCCTCAAGCCCCCTATATATATATATTGTAATTATTGAACATAATATATATTTACTCGTATGGAATCTATCGGTCATGGTTTGATTAAAAAGATTGGTGACCGAGTATTACACTCATGGATGTTAACGTAGGACCTTGTGGGGGTGAATATATTTTTATCATACATTCATTCAGCCATCGCCTTGTGACGTGAGACATGGATAACTTTATCCATTGGGTGGGTTCTAATATGGGACTAGTAGTTGGTGTAACCGCATAGTAATCCCCCATTCTTATGTGTGCGAGAGAACGTTCTCAAATGTGTTAGGTAGTTTACCGATAGAAGCACAAGTAGGTACCCAAAGGTACATGTCTTAATGTGGTCACTGTGAGACTTATAATAATTGATAATATAGTCTAGTGATGGACACATTCATAAAGAACCCTAATTTATGTTATTGTGTTATCTTATGAGATCGCGTGTATCTTATTTTATGGGTGACATGTGTGGGGGTTTGTATTGGGTTGTATTTCTTATGTTCATAGTTTGTTACATCTTGGTTTCATATTTTATTATATGATGTTCACTTATTAGTTTAGAGATAGATATTTATTCGTATTGATTACACATTAGGTTGGGACACTCGTTTAGTATTTCAGTTATAATGAGAGGTGAGGTATTTTTGTATGTGAGTGTCGATAGGGTGGCAAGTTTATTATAAATTATTCGCATTATTATTCGATATTGCAAAATAATTATTGCAACTTTAGGGCATTGACCCAAGTTATAAAAAATGTTTTTCAGACATTGTTAGACAGGTGCGACAGGGTCAATTGATTTAGAATTACACACTTTTCCAGTATACAGTTGTTCTTTTAATCCATATATTATGTTGATATTTCAATTTTAGTAATTTTAGTTCAGACTATTTATTCATACATTTTTATAGACCATCTTGGTCCCGTTTATTATTCAATTGCTTTTATTATGAGATTTGAGTCTACTTCATTTATTAATCTAGGACGTTGAGAAAAATTATTTATTTCAATACTTATTTATTTTGTTATCATTATTACATGTTGTGGAATGATATAAATTGATTAGCATTGCCTATCTTTAGCATATTGGAATCGTCAACCAACACTTGTGAAAATAAGGTGTGTTACAACTAGTATCAGAGTCGGGTTTTAGTGTCTCAGGTTCCTTAGGATTCCTATTATTTTATACGTTGTGTTATTTATTTTATTAGATCCCTATGTTTTTGAATAATTGTACTCTTATTTTAATTTCTATATAATTCGAATCTTGGTTTGATTTTAAATGTAAAACATACGAGGAAGGAGATGATGACCATATGCTAACAAGGTTGTTGATAAGGTTGCTCATAAGGAACAGCCGTCAAATCCACATAATGAACGACAGGCGGAACCCTTAATGGATATGGAATGACTTAATTGCACAAGAAGACACTGATGGGATGGCCGCCAAGTTACAACACTTGAAATAAGCACCATAACCACAATGATGTAGCCACAGGGTGTGGTGCCCACCCAACCACATATTACTACTTGATAGATAGCACGTGGGTCCTTTTCTAAAGGGAACCCACCTGAGTTTACTGGGAGTATTGATATCTTTGTTATGCATCAGTCGAGGAATGACATCTAAAGGCACCTCAGGATGATTGAGCTCATGGAGGTCCAGATGTAAATGTTAGCTATCTTTAAGATGGTAGGGGAGGCACTATAGTGGTGAGAGTCTATCACCACCATAGAAAACATCTGTACAATGACAATTTTTGAGTTTTGGGTCAAGTTTAAGGGAATGTCATCCGTTATGGGAAAAACTAAGGGAGATTTCTTGGGCCTGACTCATGGAAACTGCACTATAGCAGAGAACGAGCAGGATTATACTAGCTTTTCTTTATTCGATATAATGGAGGTAGACATTAAGGATAAAAAGATGGAGATGTTCATCAACATCTTGACATTGAGCGTCCATAAACACTTTTGGGGAACTCGTACATTACCACTTATACACCGGTGGTGAATGTTGCATTATTACCACTACCAGGATCATTAGGAATTTCAGAATGGGGAAGGGAGATAAGAGGCCCAATAAAAACTCACCTACCCGGTACAGCAAGGTAGGTACGGGTAATAAATAGGGGCCTCATAAGCCTGAGGATCCCCATACTAGATATCAACCACATAAGAAGACTTAGGGTTATTATGATCATAATTGATAAGTCCATTAGGGCTAGGGACGTACACTCATTAGGTCCAGGGACAATAAGGTAAAGGCCAATAGGGCCAAGAGTAAGGTCGAGGCCAGCATGACCAACATGGACATTAGCAGGGTAGGCGTCAATTTCACAACACTTCATTTGCATGTGGTTACTTTGTACATGAAGACAAGAGGATCCCTAAGGGAAATCAGGGTGCTCAGGAGTAGGGAGCATAGCATGGGTATAAGTCACCATAAGGGCAACGTTAGCAGTTTCCAGCCCCATCGGTTATTACAATGCCATCAATACCATCACAATCAGCCTAACGACAGGGGTATAAACCATTACGATACGGTCGTGTGTATCATGTTGCACCTAGATATGCGTAGGCACTATCCCAAGCATTTCAGGGTATGTTTCCTATCTTTGACCATATAGGACACATTTCATTTGATATTAGTGCATGTAATTTTTTTATTAGTAGAGAATTTTCTCAATCTTCGAGGATAATAAATTTAGCATAGAACACGTTATTGCACTTTGTTTCACTTTTGCGTAGAGGTTTGCCTAGTTACTCCGAGTGTAGACGAATAGGTGCAAATATTATAAGACTAAATTTTTTTACTGACTTGATTATGTGAGATATGTTTGAGTACAATGTTATTCTGGGGATGGATTAGTTATTTACTTACAATGCATGTGTGATTGGTTTGGCAGGTCCATCATTTTTTCCATTCCAATATAAGAGATATACACGGTTGTGATGTCGTGCTTGGAGGGAGTGTAGATCTTTCATTTATATTACATTCAGGAGGACACTTCTGAGGGATTTAATGTGTGTTTGGATGCTATTCTATCTATTAGCGATTTTTCTGACATGTTCTAATAGATTCTAGGGTCGCTACTGAGTAAAGAAATTCAATTTGTGATTAACTTGGTTTCGAGAATGAGATCGATAGCCTAAGAACCATATCATATGGATCCATTGAAGATGAGAGAACTACGAGACCATATTAAATAATTAATAGGACAGGGAATTATTCAGAGGAATACTTTCCTTAGGCAGCTCCAGCACTCTTCATGAATAAGAATGATGTACCTTTAGGATTATTTATTGATTTTTACGGGTTGAACAAGGTCACTATGCATAACATATATCTACTACCCCACATTGATGACTTATTCGACTAGTTGTGGGGCGGTTCTTATTTCTCGAAGATTTATTTAAGGTTGGGGTACCACGAGTTGAGGATACAGGAAGGGAATGTCCCAAAGATATAACTTTTTATGAGATATGGATTTTATGAGTTTATGGTTAAGCCATTTGACTAACCAACGCACTAGTAGTGTTTGTTGACTTGATGAAACATGTGTTCAGGGAATCCTTGGATCAGTTTGTCATCATGTTCATAAATGGCATTTTGATTTATTCTTAGGTTGTAGATAAGAGTGCTCATCCCATATGGATAGTCTTATCAATGTTACGAGACCATAAACTCTATGCCTGGTTTCATATTTTTGGATTTTAGTTGAAAGAAATGTACTTCATGGGACACATTATTATAGAGGCATGGATCTTAGTGAACCCTAGTAAGGTATCGGTAGTGTTGGAGTAGGGATAGCCCATGATACATATGAAGGTACATAGTTTCTTAGGATTGGTAAGTTATTATCGTTAATTCATCTTGGACTCGAAGATATCCATGCCTCTTATGAAATTGGTGAAGAAATGGGTACCATTTATTTGGAATGAGTTTTTCTAGTGGGCCTTTGATGAGTTAAATGTCAAATTAACTTAGGCTTTAGTGCTCGTTTTACCTCGTATAGGGGTGGAGTACAAGGTTTATATCGATGCCTCACTAGAAGGATTTGGAGGTGTATTAATTAATAGAAGGACAGGACTATAGATTATGTTTCCCGAAAGCTTGATCCCCACGAGGGGAATTACCCTACCTATGATATGGAGTTAGCAGCAGTTGTGGTTGCCCTCCGAGTACTGGGGCACTAATTTGTAGGGGAGAGATTTCATCCTTTCATGGACCATAAGAACTTATAGTCCTTATTCGTGTAGAAGGAGATGAACATAATATAGCGCTGACGACTAGAGTTTATGAAATAGTACCAGTTTGATATTAATTATCACCCAAGAAAGTCGTGACGCCTTGAGCCGTTGGCGAATAGTTACACTTTTGACAATTTGGAAGGAAGAGTGAGGTTCTCTTTGCACAGATAATGAATTGTCACATGCATTTATGATGGTTCTTACCATCGCACCTTATATCATTACTTGGGTCATGAAGGCACTGGTAGGAGATCCTTCTCACTACAAGAAAACTAATTTTTTTCGGCACTTTTTTCTCGGTATTGTTTAAAAATGCTGAGAATTTTCTTTTTACCATCATTTATTTACAATTATTGAAAATTCACGGCATTTATATTGATGTGAGACATAAATAGAGAATTTTTCAATTAATGCTTAAATAAATGTGGTATGTTTTAGACATTTCATAACTAATGCCACAAAAAGTAGGGGAAAAAACACCTCTTTTTTGGCGGGGTTTGTTTTTTCTTAAAAGAAAATACCAAGTTTCCCTACCACCTCAATCCCCTCGCCCATCACATCTCCTCTTCCCCGAAAAAATCTCCCCAGTCCTAATCCTCCCCAAAATTCTCTCCCCCTCAATTAGTTTGACCTAATAATCCTCTTTCTTATTTATTCTCCACTTATTAGTGGTATGGATTGATTCTCCATGACCTGTTCATGATATTGTTATGAAAGTTGTTATTCAATACAAATATTATTGTTGGGACCATTGGTGCTTTTGGGTTTTGATCTTTAAAGATTTTCTTGGACCTAGACATGTTCGTCATTGGTAAGTTGCATTTTATTTTTGGGTGGATTTTTCTTCCATTGCGTCACCTTCAAGACCATTGCTATTTTTTTTTTAATTTCGATGAATAAAAAAAATATTATTTTCAAGATCTTTCATAGAAACATGTCAAAATAAAAAATATATATTTTGGCAGCACGGGGGAACGTTTTTTTAGGACCTGCTTCCTCATCGTAAGAAATATTTTTGACATTATATTAAAAAAAATATTATTAAAATTTTGACATCTTTCTTTTTTTGTTATTGTTTATTGTTTACCTCTTTCTTATTTTTCCAGATTTGACATTGTATAATGATGTATATGAAATAATCTAATCTTTGTTTTGAATTGATGTGTGAGAGAAAAAAGTGTTGGAAATTTGAATGCTCAACTGTATTGATGCCGGAACACATACTCATGTGTGTGTTTATCTAATTTTAAATGATATGTACTCGAAATTGTGTTATACACGTCTCTTTTAATTGATTGTTGCCCCTATATATATATATATATACCATTATTTACTTGATATGTGTGTGAGCGAGAAATTTTTTTACTTGCTATGTGTGTGAGCGAAAAAAAAATTGTGAGTTTTTTACTGAATTTTTTTGTTTAGTTTTGAAAGAATTGTAATTGGATAGTTTTAAATCAATCTATATATCTCATATGCTTGGATATAATCTCTTGATAAGTAATTGGAATTGTTTAAGTGTATTTGTGTTTGAACCTTTAGTGGCTTATTTTAGATTTGTTTTTCAGTAAATGGTTTGAATATCATTCAATGCATTTTTTTTCTTTTTTTTTGTTATCAATTAAAATTAGCCAATTCACTACTATTTTGGTTCAAGTTGGTGAAATTTATATTCATTTTTAATGACAACTTTTATGGGGTTTTTTTAATTTTTATAAAACATCTAGAATTGTTGCTTTGAATGTTGATAAGGTCAAAGTTCAAAATTTGTAGGACAATAGGATTCATTATGATTATTATTATTATTATTATTATTATTATTATTATTATTATTATTATTATTATTATTATTATTATTATTATTATTATTATTATTATTGTTGTTGTTGTTGTTGTTGTTGTTGTTGTTGTTGTTGTTGTTGTTGTTTACATTGGTCTTGTTTCTTGGTCGTTGTCGTTTTAGTGGTTCTATTTATATAATTAGTTGAAGTGTAGACAAGATGAGATTTATCCACGACCTAGAGTATTTAGTTGGATTTTGTCATCTATTTTTGGTAACTACCAATTTTTTTCACTATTTCATTTATTTCAATTGATTATAAAAGTCCATTTCAATGTAGTTAAACGTAAATTTAAATCACTCCCTATGATATTATCTTTGTGTAACTCTTACACCCTTGTTTTAATCGATCAGTATTATTTTAGTCATCTAAATCGACGTCATCTTCTTTTGCAATAAGGGGTTATATACATATTTTTCCCATGTTTATGTAAGTGTGCATTCATGTGTGGGTATGTATGCGTCATATTAGCCTTTTAGTTTGATATGTACATGTTATTTATCATGTTTATTTATGTGTGTATTCATGTGCAGGTATATATGTATCACATTAGCCTTTTAGTTTGATATTACAAAACTTATCAATTTTAAATGAAAATTAGATGTGTCTATATGTCTTTATTCGTTTTGTTTTAAACTATTTTAGAATTACTATTTTATTCTACTTTTATAAGATAATGTCCAGGATACAAGTTATAGCTAATCGCTAGAGTTCGATAATATACTTGTTACCCGAACACATGTAAGAACTTTTCTTACAATGGTTTTCAGCCACTCAACTTAGTTTGTATATGTTCGGCTTTGTAATTAATGTTGTTGTGATGGTATCTTTACAAAATTTATTTTTTACATTGTATTTGAATTTAGTAAGCCCCTTTATTCATGCAACATATGCTGAATTTAAGATAACAAACAAGTTTTAATATTACTTCATAATCTAAATTTTGATTTAGTAGTGTTTCCATCTATACTCTATGATTTAATTATGCTATATTTTGATTGATAGTGAGATTCATTTTTCGTAATGTTTATTATTTACAAAATTTGTTTTTTAAGCGACGGCCTTATGCATTATTTTTTGTTTTATCTTTTTATCTTTTAGAAATTAAGTCTTGATGTGAGTTTTTGTGTTGGGGAATTCACTAGTTTTACATTGTTTTTGTTTAAGCTAAAATGTTTACACATTAGGCGTAGTCTTCTTCTTAATGTGTCGGGATTCAATGCTACATAAATATCTTTTAGTAATTGATTATGTTATGAGTGAGATTTTTAATTGTTGTTAACTAATTAAGGTTAAAATATAGTGATAGTTAAGTTTTCCCATTTTGTATCACTAAATATTGGAAGTTCATATAAGGCCATTTCCAAATGGTTTTATAATTAAAGTCTTACTATTTGTAAATTTACACAGTTTTGAAGGAGCATATTAATGATTTATGGTTTAACATTTTGTTTATTTATTGTTTTTTTCTTTATGAATTTTTCCTAATGAATCTAACAACAATTCTGTCATAGTGTGTGGTTATAAACAATCTTTTCAAATGGATAGCGATAAGAGTTGGATGGAATTGTCAAGAGTTTCTCAACCTTATATTAAAGGAGTTAACGGGTTTCTTGATTATGCATTTGCCAACAAATATCCTGAGTTAGTGATCAAGTTCCCGTGTAAGAAATGTCGAAATACCATTAGCCATAAAAAAGAAGTTGTTTATAAGCATCACATCATACATGGGTTTGTTAAGAATTACACTAGGTGCATTTATCACGTCAAATGTGATCCATACACAATGGGAATTAGTGAACCGAATGAAGTGAATGACTCGAATACAAGAGATGATATGTGTGGGCTACTATATGATATATTTGAAAATCTAAGTGAAGAGGGTATGCGATGTAACGACCCATACGAAGACCAGGATGGGATGGATGAAAATGCATCAGCATTTTTCAAGTTATTGAAAGATGGAGAATGTGAGTTGTACCCTTGTTGCAAATATTTCTCATCGCTTTCATTTATTGTTCATCTCTTTTGTATGAAAACACTTTATAAGTGGAGCCACACTTCGTTTACATCATTGCTTCAATTCTTAAAAGAGGCACTTCCGGAGGGTGAGAAATTACCAGGTTCATACTCTCAAGTAAGAAAGATGGTTAATGATCTGGGGTTTTATTATCACAAAATTTAAGCATGCCCAAATGATTGTATGTTGTATTGGAAAGAGAACAGAGATCATGAGGATTGCATTAATATGGAAGCAATTTTTGGGTGAGTGTGATGATGAAGAAGCTAGGGGTCGAAAACTTCCCACAAAGATTGTTAGGTACTTTCCACTAAAACCAAGGCTTCAAAGATTATTTACCCCACTAAAAACATCCTCCCTCATGAGATGGCATGCAGAGGAACGCAAACAAAAAGTGTTCTCGTTCGAACGAACTGTCATGTCGTTCGAACGACATCTGGTCTTGTTAGAACGAGATAGGATCTCGTTTGAACGACTAGGCATAAATCTCGAGATTCGATTAATAGAGTTCTAAAACTTTTGGAAACCTTGAAGCCAAAACTCTTATGAATCTGAGAAGAGTTATCCAAAAACTTTTATGATAAAAATGTTGTTGAAAAATAAAAAATCATTTAAGATTATTCAAAAATCATTTTTCATAAAATGAAAATATTTTATTTTTCATGAAAAAATATCCCAAAAATTTTATGCAAATTGTAAATGGAACTAAAACATAGTTTACCAAATCCATCCTTGTTGGGCATGATTGTTGAAGTCGGCTTGAAATTCGAATCGTCGATTGTAGATGTACGCTTTCCAATGCTTCGACAAACTTGTAGCGGTATACGACATACTAAGTGTAACAGACTATGTCCTTAAAAATCTCCCCCTATGTTTATGCCGGTACAAAATAAAAATATTTGAATTATCAATCAAAATATGACCTATACAAATCTACCCTCCCAAAAACAAAAATGGATAGATAAATTGACTAAGTCTTCAAATTTTTCAAATTTGGCTTCAATAATCAACTTTTAAACTCCAAGATTTTCTCATCAGGGTGTGCAATCTAAAGATCTTCAATCGTACCTACACACATGAGATAAAGAAAAAACCACGTGACGTATCGAGTTTGAAATTATATAAACATAAAACATGTAAGCATAATTAAATCTCCCCCATACTAAAACTCCCCCATTAAATCATAGTTCATTCTCCCCCTTTTTATTTGTTCGAAATAGACAAGGAAAAGAATAAATCACATAAAGCAAATCGAGGTGTCATGCTAAACATAACAAACCAACTATTTTTTATTTTTCAATTTTTCAAAGAAAAATAAAAATGATGTTACAAAAATCACACACCATGAATTTACACTAAGATAACCAAATCATGGAAACGGAATGATTGCATGTGACAAATTCGATAGGAAAATCAACTCAATCATATCAGATGTACAAGATGCATAAGTGTACTCCTAACGAATGAACATCAAAAGGGTCCTTAGGTGTTAAAATGTTGAATTTCACACCAATAACGTCTTAAAACACTTTCAATGATTTTTCAAGATTTTTTAAGGCCGTGCAAATCCGTTTTAATTCTCCAACAAAACTCCCTCATATAAATTTTCTTTTTGAGGTGATCTAAATTCTCAAACATTGGAGAATTGGTGAATAAACCTAATGGCCCCATTATTTGCATATGTTTATTTTTATTGCCATTATATTTTTTCGGGCTCTTTTAAACCTCTCTGGACCCCAAATAATTAAAATTCCTCAAATTTTTAGGTCAAATTTAAACGGCGGCTTAATCGTAAAGGATAAATGTGTACCTTTCGTAGCCCTTCACCATTTATAAAATTCACAGAAACTTACGACAAAATGGTAAAAAAACATGCAAACCTTTTATTATCTTATTTTATCGCATTTGGTTCATTTTAATAGACAGAATTGAGATGAAACACGTAACCAACATATTATTTGTCAAGAACAAACATCAAAAAAATTCATGCATGTGTGCAATAAAGGAAAAAGTGAGTCAAGCATGTAGGTAGCAACACCATAACATCTCAAAGACTCTAAACTTTGTAAAGCACATGAATGACACAACATATTGTCTCAAATCTCTATCAAACAATCACATGGGAATGGCATGAAGTTGTGACTTGGTCATCCTAAATGTGCATTCATAAACGGTGCAAAACAAACTTCAAAACTCTTTTTGTAATTTTCAAAAAATTTCTAATACAAAAAGTACATGTCATAACACTAGAAAAGATATGAATCATGAAACACAACTAGCGTATTACAAACATGAAAACACAATCATCTATATGATATAGCAAGGGAAGAATTATATGCAAGAAAATGGGAATTAGTGTGTCTAGAATCTAGTGCCATTGAAATTTGAGACAAAATCAATATCACATAAATATGCGGAAAACAAGGATCAAACGCAATAAAATAGCGTAACCCGCTCTGATACAAATTTGAAAAAATATGTTCGATACTGATTCGAATAGATTCGCAATTTTCCATTCAGACTTATTTAATTGGATGTCAAAATTAGCTCAAACCAAATACCAATTAAATTAGTTGTACCACCCCATGATTTTTGAGACTGGGAAATTAAATTTTTGGGAAAATAAAATTTAATTAAATTGGAGAATTTTAAAATTTGGGAATTGAGGCCCAAAAATAAAGAATATTTTAAAGTATTCCGGATGATTATTTTGAGGGTACCATTGATCCCGGAAGGGTCGAGATAGTCAAAATGACTGTCATTGGGTTTTATTTCGGCTCCGGAATATTTTAAGTTAGTTTGACTCGAATAGGTGTAAACGAGTCATTTAAATTGTGTATTAACGCTTAAATTGGGTTTATTGTTTTAAGGATTAGAGGCTTGCGGATTAAGCCATTTCTAATTTGAGAGAAAGAGGGAAAAAGCCATAGAGGGAGAAAGAAGAAGAGAAAGAAGAAGAAATGAAGAGAGAGAGGAAGAAAAGCTTGGGATTTCAGGCCCAAACGCGACATCGAGGACGATCCGACCTCTACAAATGTTTAATCTTGCTAAATAGCTATTTGTGTATTTCATTTCATAATTTGTGGGATTAAGAAATGGATTTTTGGGTATAAATATCAAAACCTAGATTATTGGGTTTAAATCTTGAAATCAATGTTATTATATGGTTTAATGACATATAAATGGTTGGGATGAGATGTAGGATGGGTTTTCTTGTTAATAATATTATTGGGTTAAAGATTTTGGGGCTTGGTGATGATATTTGGGTGTTTGAGGATTTAGGGTTTGTTGAAAATGGAAAATCGGCCAAGATAACTGGTATGGACGGTCGACCGCGCCCAGGGGACCAGTCGACCGCGCCTTAAGGGAAAAGCCTACTGCATTTCTTCGTAGGCAAAATTTGGACCCCGCGATCGACCGGGGGTCTGGGACCGGTCGACCGGTCCCCTGTTTTTAGCCCAAAATTTGGGATTTCTTTCTTTCCCTTTTCTTTTGGAGTTTATTCTTAGGGGCCTCCTTAATGAGTTGTTTTATGAGGTTTTTCTAGGATGATTTCTACCCCTTTTTGGTTGGGTTTATTAATTTGAGGTTTTCTCTTATGAAGTAAGAGATACTTTGGAGACTTATAGGGGGTCTCTCACTTAGTATATGATAGTGGGGACTTCTTGAAATAATTGGAGAAGAATATATCCATGTATGTTGTGAAATTTCTAGGCCGACATTTATGTCAAATCCTTATAAGGATAAGATATTGTTAAGATACAATTTGGGGCCAAATGGAAGAGAGTGATTGCCTACCCTTAGAAGTGATAAAATTTAAGGAATAAATTCGAGAGATCTTAGACTAGGGGATTCACAAAAGTGATTGAACCGTAGCCGGAACTGAGAGCGACGGGATTATATTACCAACTAGAGTAGAATGTGAAAATCTAGTTGGAATAGATGTTGTTTATCGGTGTGTGATTTACAACGGCATTTTCCCAAGAAATGAGATTATTTGATGAATGAAAGAATGATCTTGAGGCTTATAGACTATTGGTTATATGTATACCGATAGTCGAAATTATTACTAGATTTATAATGTGCATCTCGGATACAGATGGAATGTGTAGTGATGGTTTCCTACACAAAATTTTGGGTGATAACCCTAATGTTGAATATATATGTATAGATATATACATATGATTTTTTGGAGACTATTCATCATAGGAAAAATGATTGAATATGGTTCAAATAAGGGATTGTATTCACATATCGAGGTAAATTAAATGAGTTTGTGGTGACGGCTTGTATATTGAGGATATTATATACTTATAGCCGAGTGTATACAGATATCTTATACATGTGAAAAAAAATTAGTTTGTATGCATATATAAAGATATGTGAATATATGTTTATATATAGAGAGAGATATGAAAATATGGATATATTTATGTTGTGGACATATGTGGTATGGATACTTAAACCGTATATGATGGTTTAATGTTTAATTATATGATTGGATCATATGGATGTATATATATTATGCATGTGAATGATATATATACTTATTTGGTTAAGCATACCCCGCTCATGCTATCATTGGGAAGTTGCGCGTGTAGAGGGTGAGCATCCTGGCTAGAAAAGCAGGGTGTGGATATTCCCCAGGTCATAGTCGTCCCATGTGTTATTATATATATATATATATATATATATATATATATATATATATATATATATATATATATATATATGTATTTTTGGGATGAGACGTGGTGGGTATGTTTCGTCTCATTGCTGGTTAGGAACTATGACCGCTTCCCGGGACGTCGTGTGTGTGAGTTTACCACGAGATGGGTGTCGTTTAGTCCCACCATGGTGGTTCCAGTATTGCTACGTGAGCCGGGCACTGGGAAGATGATAGCATTGATGGAGTTTATCGGCGCTATATATAGCCGGGTAATTATTTGTGCATGGCCTTTGTACATCATATATGGTATGTATACATGGTCATGGGATTGGATGATGGTGTGTATATATATATGGGTAGAATGAAATGCCTATACATATATATATTTATATATCCTATAGATGAAAGGATATAGAATATTTGTAGATTACATCTTGGATGATTATGGTGTACTAGATTGATGGGGGTTGATGTATCGCATTTAAGGAATATTTCGGTTACATCATCCCAAGGACATTATTGGTGATGTTAGTTGTAGTAGTAGTATAATCTTGTATATATGGCATTATGGATCTTTAGGATCGACATTGTCCAGGAGTAGTGTAACGGGGTGGTTCCTTGTTTGGATTTCGCTTTGCGAGACACCCCACGCATGAAACGCAGTGCAGTGTTGAGATTGGAGAAAAGTTCTGCCAATTATGGTATGTACGGCATTATGGACCTCATTGATCGACATTGTCAAAGAGTAGTGTAACGGGGTGGTTCCTTGCTTGGATTTCGTTTTACGAGACACCCCACGCATGAACTGTAGTACATTATTGAGAGTAGAGAGAAGTTTTATCGATATTTATGTGTGGCATAATGGATCTCCAGGATCGACGTTGACAAGGAGTAGTGTAACGGGGTGGTTCCTTGTTTGGATTTCGCTTTGCGAGACACCCCTCGCACGAAACGCAGTGCATCGTTGAAATTGGAGGGAAGTTGTGTCAATAATAATTTTGCATGCTTATTAATTAGAAATTTAAATCATGTGTTTCAACCCAAATGCATATTGGGTAACTTATTAAATTATAAATGGTTAAAGTATAAACCGGAATCCACTAAGCCTAATAAGGCACATATAATTGAAAATAAATACTTATTTGTGGTTAAAAAGGGGGTGGATTCTTGGGGTATGATAGGAATGTAGATCTCGTGGGTATAGGCTAGGCCTATGATAAGTTAGGTTTTCCTAATAAAAATGGGGGTAATTTAACTAATAAAATTGAGGACGCGAATAGGTGCGCGTCTTTAGATGAGAGGTGAGTTGGGGTTCCACGAGAGTGCGATTCCACTTTAATTATGAAATAGTGCACCGATATTTATTATGCACGGTTAACACACTTGCTAAATATTTTTCACAACTCGGGCTCTGACACTTTTACTTTTCCCTCCTGCTTGTATATATATATATTACTACAGGTGTCCTACCGCATGGATGCCGGATGACCTTCTATCTAGAGTCTTGGGAGCCGTGATAGGTGCAGACTGTTGCGGGACTTTGATGGTAGTCGCTTCCTACTTTTAAAAATCTAGGTAGGATTCATTGTATATCGGGTTTGTACCCAAGGGATATTCATAGATGTTTATATTTATTCCATTCCAGTTATTGTATTAGCTGTGACCCGACAGCTTATTCGGGTCTACTTTTTGTAGTATATTCTGTGGTAGTTATTTATTTCATTTTTATTCTAGCATTTCATTTATCTTAGTTCTTTCATGCATCTTTCTTTCTTTTATTAGTAGTGTTAGTTGGTTATCTGTTGCACATTTTATTTAATTTTAACATCTCTCCTATATGATATCGGGTAGTTAGTCCTATATTATGTAGTACCGACTGTTGGTGTTGAGACTGGACCATCTGAAACTCTTGATTTAATGTAGTATAGGGATGGCCACCCGTTATTATTTTAGGCGGATTGTTACATTAGCCCCTAAATATTAATCTACGTGTCAATATAAATCTCAAATCAGGGGTGAACAATGCTGACAAAAGAAAATTTCAGGAAAAAAATCCCTGCAGGGCAAAAAACTCTTATTTCCACTACAATATTTAAGGAAACGGTTTAAAATCGAATTCCAGTGAAAATACAATCGGTTCTCTGCCTCATTCCCACCACCCTGGTCCTTCCCAAACTCACTCAGAAATAGTGGGACCGAATTATTTCTGTCGAGTACAAACACAGATTGACTCGTGAACCACTCAGTTATGTTTTGGAAGAACTTGTTTGTTTGGTAAACCCATTTTTCAGGTGGGTTGCCAAAGGAGTACCAGTGGGCCTCGTATACTAGCTTATTATACAAATTCAACCTCATAAGCATTTTCTTCAAGAAACTGAGACTATCTAGATGCCAAGATACTATGAATGATTTTAAAAAAGAAATTAGAAAGAGCAATAGAGCTTTATTGAGTCACAAAATTGGCACCTTTGACTTTGGGAATCAGAATGAGCAATTATAATTTAGTCCAGGAAGGATCAAACAAGTGGAGAAGAATTCTAAAATTTCTTTGCAAATATCATGCTAAATGAGATCCTAACAACGATGGAAAAAATCACCAGAGAATCCATATGAACTAGTTTCACTACCCGGGTCCATATCGAATACTAAAGCTAAAATGTCTTCAATATTAAGCATGGTAGTGAGGGAGGTCTTGATCAAAAACACATATTGGAATAAGATCACTAACCAAAAGACATGTTATAACTTGACAGATTATTCAAATATATATAGTTGGTTATAAGTTACTATGGTGAAATGTGGTAATTGAACAATAAATGAGTAATGTTACCAGATTTTACCATTCATGTTACTTCTACACCCTTCAACACCCCTCTTCATCTTTAATTTTAAAATTTTCTGACCATAAAATTTTGGCTCAACCAGATTTAAAAAATGAATTTTATTAACTTTACATAAAAGTTTAAGTCTTCTTAATGCTGATCCTTTGGATGCCCCTCTTATATTTCCAATTCTTCTAGCATATTGTTGAAGCTCTTCTACCACACGAACCTAGTGATCTGAATTACCCCCAAAATCAGTAGCATACATATTATGGGATACTTTTTTTGTCTCATAGTTTGTTAGATCGGTTGCTTTAGGAGACAATGAGCATAGATCTACATTTAAGGTTTCCTCACTCCTTCTTCATTAGCCACTACAACATTTGCCACTTTTTCCTCTGCATTCCTCACCTTGACTTGAATTTCAGGCAACTTACTTAATAAGTGGTCATTATCTTATTAGGTTGTCCTTGACCTTTCTTACCCATTCCTCCATTATTATAACTGTTAAATATATACAACTTCCAATGAATATATATAAATTCCATGATAAATGTGGTGAATATATATAACTTTCATTATAAAAAAAATAGTTAAAAATTTGGAGTGTCTGATCTATCTCCACGATTGCATTTTTCATAAACACAAGACAAATTTATTGGATTCATAGAGTTTAATTAACCTACTTGCACTATGAGTGTTTGATTATTGTCACTGCATAACTTCACTGTCCAATTATCCTTCCACGGTAGCCATATTTCAAAATAAATGCAATATCCACTAAATGGTGTACTATAGTATACTTACTACTTTTCTTTCAATTGATATCACTATATCACTAGTACGATAATGAAATCTAATTTATTTTTTGTTAAAAAAAGAGAGGCTTTGCATTACTTGTATTACACGTGTTTGTGTGCAATTGTGCACACACATATATATACCTACTTTTTTATTGTTTACCATGAAATTATAAAAGGTCTTTGTACCTCACAATTTTAGAACATCTTGGCTTGGATAAACACTACTCTTGTAAACTCAGTGGTGAATTTTTATTATTGCAGGATCCTATGACATCACAGCAGCAGAGTAAATCCCCCTCACGGGCACATTCCCATTCATAGTCTCTCTTGCACTCACAATCTGATCTCCAACCACCATTTCAGCCGCAATCTCATCTTAGTTATCATTGGCTTTCAGATTCTAGCTCAACCGAATGATCAAACTAAAGTGACAGTGAAAATGATAGTAGCTCTACAGAGAGTGAGCCTTTACATAACGAAGACGCACATTCACATGAAGAAGGTACACAAAGTTATTTGATTTATATGTGCTTAATTTACTGTGTAGATTTAAGTTAACCTATTTTTTCATTTTTACGGTTCAGCTTCATCACTATATGACACTAAACGTAGAGTCATTGCGAAGTTGTGTGAATTATGGGGTACGGGGAAATTCTTGGACCTTCACTTCAACGATTTCTATCAGCCAATCGGAGATACCGTAGATAGACTATCTACCCATTTAGGCGTTTTAGTTTGTGATGGGAACATGTAAACTTTCTTTTACAAATTCCCGTATAACACAACGCTTATTAGAATACTCTTTGCAATATTGTATGTTATCTCTTAATAATTTAAAGATGATTATTTAATCGATGAAATAGGTTACTAACTTAATATTATATCAAAACTGAACATGTTATTGTCGGCTTTCAAAGATTGGAGATGCAGGGAGTTATACCCATACAAGGAACATGTTTGGAGATAGGTGAAGGTAAAATCAAATGATACCATGATTCGTGGCAAATGAATTGAAAATTTTGAATTCTTTAGGTACAAGTCACTATGCATCGATTGTCTTGTCAATCACAACAAAGTCAATAACAACTAAAAGCATAACTTGTAAAATGATAAAACATAATTTAAGCTAAAATTATATGGGTAGTAGATGACTTGTTTTTCTATGAATTGTAATTAAATAGGAGAACACTGATGCCCCTAAAGAATTCAAAAAAACTTGGATGAATAAGGTTGGAAAGATATGGAATAATTGGAAAGCAGAGGTGAAGAAACATTATCATGCCTTTGATACCGACGAAGAGAGATTGAAATATTGTTGACCTAGAGTAAAGCTAGAACAGTGGTGGTATGAATGTAATACTATCAGTAAAGTTTTATAAATTCAAGTTAAACATATATTTTAAATATATTTTTATAACAGAAAACGAGTTGAAGAAATCGTCGAACTCGTAAGAAGCAAAGAACACCACATACTTCCGGAAGAAAGAGTCACACGAATATATCTCATAAGGTGTTTCATAAAATATTTTGATTGTGAATATTATTTTATGTTATCAAAGTTATTTGTGTAACGACTTACGAGTCATTGGGTTTATGCAGATGGAGGTTGATCAAGGGAAAAAGGTATTGTTGGTTGATGTTTACATCAAAACATATGAGAGGAGCGATGGCTCATCCATCGATAATGATTCCGTTGAAGCAGTGGTAAAAACAATTAGGCATGAAATTAGTATGTGAAATATTTGAAATTAGTGGTGGGGAGATATTAGGATCTTTATTCTGTTTTGATTTTGTGAATGACTGATTATAATTTTTGTTTTACATAATAAGAATAGTTTAATTTCAGTCAAAAACGAGGCAATAAGTATATCAACTTCTTCCAGATTGTATTGAATCCGTCAGTCGTAAAGAAAGATATTTTATGAAGTCGTGGAACCTGGTAAACACGGTTATTGTCGAGTTTATGAGTATGGACCATCTCCAACTTATTTGCATGGAACTAAGCGGTTGAAGGTAAATGAAAAGGAGTATGAATGACTATGATCTGATATTCAATCTGAATTTCAGGATAAATTTGATCATTTAGAGGCTCAGTTTGAGTTGTGACGCACACACGTGATGACTTGCCCTTCCATTGTATTCAAACGGGTTAATAAGTACACAATTTTATCTTTTGTTCTTAATTATCGTGTATATATATAAATGTATGTTCTAATATTAAATCATACTACTAACAAGTTCCTCAATCCTCCAACGAGAAAAACATACCATCATATAGGACTATTTTGCAACTCGAGCAACAATTAGAAGAAACCAACCAATTTCAACCTGTAGTGGTACCACAACAAATCACCATTTAGCTTCATCTCAACAGGTAAGTAGATAACTACTTTTTAAAATCATAATTTAATACTTCATGTTTTCATGAGTGAAATATTTCATTTTTTTATAGATTGCAAATTCTTAACACTTTGTTGCCCCCAAGACTGTTGCTCGTGTTAGTGACCAAACGAATGCTACTTCAATTCAGGTATATTACTAATTTAAAGGATTTTAAAGGGCACAATATATTTGCGCTTCCTTAGGGAGTTTATGTATACTGGACATTCGGTTGTTGGTTTATTTGGTTGTATATAGTCTTAAAAATTTTGGGACGTCTTAAAAATAAATAAAACTCTACCGGATTTTTTTCAGAAATATATGGTTCATGACACATTCATCTTGTTTGTGGAAAGAACGATCAAAGAAGAAGAAGAAGAAGAACCATCAACCACGACAAAATGTCTCAAATAATGTACTTCCTAACATTGTAGACATTGTTACTTCCGGACTTCCAAAAGTGGTAGTGGCACGTGAATTCATTGTGAGAAAGGACCCTTCAACAAAAGTAGGTGGTACGTCATTGGGTGAAAAATTTTGGGAAGTATATATTGAGAAAATATTTGTAACAAATGAACCATTGCCTAGACCTTATGGAAACAAGTCCACAATTGGAGATGCATATCATTCAACCATAGCGTGGCATATTATTAACGTACTAATTTTTAATTTTAATTTTTTAATTAAATACTAATGAATACGTATCAATGACTAACGATTAACTTTTTTATTTATAGGTCGAAGAAGATGTTTTACTTTGATGGACAAGGATCGTACATTATATAAAATTGTGTTTTGCTTCATGTTTCCTCACTTTTTCTGATTGGACATATAATACACTTTATTTTGTGGATGAATAATTGTTCTAAGATCAATTATGTTTATTTAAGATGAATGATATTGGTTTTAATTTAATGTTATGGTAGTGTATTTCCACATAAATACAACACTTGTTATAAACAATTTTTAACACTTGTTCCCAGTCATTATTGCTAAATAATATCAACATTTTGTTAAATATCGCTACTATCATTCTCTGCATTTTTTTAGTGCCACCAAAATTGTGTTGAACGTTTAACACGTGTTGTAAAAAGGTTGTTCTCAACATTTTTTTAATTCCGCAAAAATTTTATTACCAGCATTAATATTAATGCCGCCAAAAGTTTTTTGTAGCAATTTTAATAATGCTGCTAAAAAATGTCGCTAACTTTTTGCAGTTTTTTGTAAAATGGTGTTGTTTTTTACCAAATTAACTATTACCGCACTTGTGTAAATGCTGCTGAAAGTGTCGCCAAAAGTGTTCCCGATATTTTTAGTGCTTTTTTTAATGCTTTTCTCGGCATTTAATTTGTTTCGAGAAAAATCAAGATTCCTGTAGTATCTTGTCAGGAGAAGGTCAGACAGTTATTGAATAAACCAGTAGAGTCATACTCGATTGGATCCGTTGGAGGTTTTCTGTTCCACAATCAATTAGTGGTACTCAAGGATGAGGATTTACGACAAGACTTATTGATTTAGATGCAATGGTTGAATTTTGCGGTACATTCCCATGGGGATAAGATGTGCCATAATATGAGGACAGGTATGAAAAAGGATATTATAGTAGTTGTGTCCAAGTGTTATACTTGTCCGGTGGTGAAGGTAGATCATCATAAATGAGTAGGTGTTATACAAACTCTTGTGATTTTGATGTGTAAGTAGGAGAGCATTTCCATGGATATCATTACTGGATTTCTTACATTACAAAATGAGTATGATTGTATCGGGTGATCATGGATTGTCTGACTAAGGTAGCTCACTTTTTATCAGTTTGAACGTATTTCACTTAAAAGTAGTATACTAGACTTTTTATATCTGAGACTGTGAGATTGCATGGCGTGCCACTTGATATCTTTTTCGACAAGGATAAAAAATTTGTGTCCCATTTTTATAGGAGTTTCCAGTAGGAATTGGGAAGTGATTAGAGATTGAGTACCTCTACCACCCACAGCCGGATGGACAGACATAACGGTTGAACTAAGTAGTGGACAATATGCTACGGGCTTACATTCTGGACCTCAAGGATATTTGGGAAAAAAACTTATCATTGGTGTAGTTTTCCTACAATAACATTCATCAACATACGATTGGCATGTCACCATTTGAGGCTCTATACGGGCAACCTTTTTTCTCTCCCACCATTTGAGTCTCTTTATGGGAAGCCTTTCCACCCCCACAAAAGGTTGAGCTTATCAGAAAGAGGATAAGGATTTTACAGAGCTAACAGAAGATCCACATGGATTTGGGGTTGAGGCACTAAGATTTATCAGGGGGATCAGGTGTTACTTAAGGTGTCTCTCGCGAAGAGAGTGATGTGATTCAGAAATAAGGAGAAGTTGGCGCCCTGGTATATGGGTGATTAGGCATAAATTCTTCCCAATTTATCCCTTAATTTAAGTACTTTTAGTACCTCGAACAACGTAATCGATTTGACTTTATCTCATAATCGTGCTAATGCTTATCCTAATGAGTACACCGAGTTTCTGGTATTTCGTACAAATTTTGCAGGTATTTAATGTCAAAAATAAAAGAAAGAAATCGGAAGAATCAAGAAAGGAAAGAAGGAAAGTCAAAAGGGCAAAAGTATAAATTCTACCCGGAATTCGGATGAAGCACCTAAAGAGAAATTGTAGATATCACATTCATGAGAACATAGGAAGAAATGGAACCACAAACGGAGACTCACAACAAAAGTTATGAGCAGTCAAAATTGAAGGAAAAAGTCAACCAGGCAGTCCAATCCGCCCCCCAGTCCGGACCGGTCTGCAGTGCATAATCCAGAAGACCCCGGATCGAAAGCAAACCGAAGAGGGAAGAAAATAAAAAGAATCGGTCTGCCAAAAAATTAAAAGAACCGATCCGCATGGAAGGCAGACCGATCCGCCTAAGCCCCGGACCGGTCCAGCTATCGAGATTTTTGTAATCTTATCCTTCTCCTAAGAAGAGTCCTAGTGCAACAAAAACTCCTGAATTTTTATAGGGTATAAAAACCCATTTTATTATCATTATTTTCACAGAGAATTAATAGAATTTTTCCTTCTTTCCAGCAAACCCTAGTTTAGAGATAATTTACAATTTCAAGTCCAAATTGAAGGTTATTCAGAATATTGTGTTCTTAATTGTTGTTGTTACTGTTTTGGTAAGATTACGAGTTACTTTTCTTCAGTCAAATTCCATTTTACATTATTCTACAAATTTTCATTAGTTTAATTATGGTTTTCTGCACATCAAACACTGTTTTCATTAGTTTCAGCATGTTAGGCTAGATTTTCTAACGCCGGGATACATGAACCCAGCCTGATGTAGTAGTTGCATGTGTATAACATTAGTCCTTTAAATTTAGTGATTGACTACGACCGTATTGTGTAGGGACATGACAATTGTAGATCTTTAGATCTCGTTTGCTTCTGAGTAACCGGGATGCTTTAGAATGCAATTCGAGTGTAACTATCGCGATATCGATTTACTCGTCCTCAGATTAAGTATGATGCGGGCTTGAACCTCATATACGTAATGCTTGGGAGTACTAAATTCTGGGTCAAATTATTCAGTTAAATTTATGATTAGTATTATAACTACAATATACTAGGGTTTGGGGATTGTATTCCCGTCCTGTTTTTCTTCATCATATAGTTTAAAGTTTCAAATCTTTCTCCATCAGTATTTTAGGTAATTTAGTATAATTGCACCTTTTCATAATTTCATAATTGCATTTAGTTGTAATCAATTCCCAAATCAAATCATTTTTCCTTTTCCTTTTTAGAGTCAGAGTTAGGATTTCTTTGTCTATCCAACGTTGTCACAACTTTGTTGTCCTATTTCCCTATGGATACGATCCGGACTTACTAGGTTTATTACTAACGCGATAGGCTTGCACTTGAGCCTCGAGTGAACGCACATTAGAGACACTTTCTGAGTCGCGTCAAGTTTTTGGCGCCGTTGCCGTGGATTTAGGTAGACTTAGGATTAGATCGAGTCAATCTAAAGCTTTGACCAAAAATTTCAAAAAATCCAAAAACATAATAAAGTTTTCAAAAAAATCCAAAAAAGATTCTCCATCATCTCTCACAAGCTATTAATGCAAAATTCTGAACTCACTCCCACACCCCAAAATACTCCAACCAGCATTCACGAAAATCCAATAGTTGAGTACAACCCCGATAGCCCCCACACTCCTAACGCCTCACAGTTCTGGATTCCACCTCCCACACCGTCACACTCAATCTCAAACAACACTCCTTTTTCATTCTTAGGACACACCTCTGAACACACTTCGAGCACACCAAGTGAGGACACTGAGTCGCTAAGAAAGAGAGAGATGTCGTAACACGGTAGTGCAGCCGTCGGTGAGGAAGAGGCCCCATACCGCCCGCTGAGAGAAATCTTATATCCCGAGCACACTGTCACTCCGGGATGCATTATACTCCCGTATAATTCCGGAAAATTTCATTTTAAAAATGGGATGATCCAGATGTTACCCCATTACCATGGTATGGATTCTTAAAAGCCATATCTCCATATCACGGAATTTGAGGATGTGTGTGATACTCTCACTGATCAAACTTGCACACAAGATATGATTCGCCTCAAACTCTTCCACTTCTCGCTAAAAGATAAAGCGAAGACCTGGCTATGGTCTCTACCTCCAAGCTTGATTCCATCTTGGAACGAGTTCCAATCTAGATTTCTTAAGAAATTCTTCCCACCACATCGAACGATCTCCATGAAGGCTCAAATTCAATCATTCAGGCAATCTGAAAATGAGCCATTTCATCGATGTCACGAGCATTTCAATGAGTTAGTTGCTTCTTCATGCCCCCATCATGGATTTGATATGGCACAAATCATATCTTTTCTCTATACCTTACTTCCAAGCAACTCGTTGAAACCATGGGTTGTGGTCCGTTTGTCGATTTAGCTGCCCATGATGCTGAGCTTCACCTAAGTTACGTCGCCGAGACTATCCAATCCTGGGATACATCTGATCATAATGTTCAAAATCAACATCGTCAAGTGACTACCACTCCAGCGACGTCCGGGCTATTTCACATAGATAAGAGTTCTATGACGGACACTCGATTAGATACGCTGGAGAAAGGATTTCGACATCTATATGAGGTATATGGAAGAGGACCAACTGGATCCATGCAAAACCCCATCGAGAAGGTGTGTGAAATTTTTGAGGCGGGTCATTTAACCGAGGAATGCCCGACCATACTCGCCTACAAAATGATGCTTGAGGAGCAAGTTAGTGGTATAGGAGTATTTAAGGGTAATTTCGGTGCACCGCGCGGGAATTCTTACAACCCTTCATGGAAAAACCATCATGGTTTTAGTTATGGGCAACAACATGCTGCGATGAACCCTACTTCCCATGTTGCCCCTCCTCCACCACAACACTTTCAACAAGCTCCACACAAGCAAGGACATGTGCAAGCACCACCACCTCCAGGACCATATATCACGCCATCGCGGAGAACTCTCAAGGATACTATGAATCAATTTATCACTAGCTAGACTGCGACCAAGAAAAATGACAACAAAGTGGTGATAAAATTCCTGCAGGAACACATACTTTCCCGCTTCGGTGCACCGAAAGTGATAATCAGCGATAATGGCACGCACTTTGCAATAGGCCATTCGAGAAGCTAATGAGAAAGTATGGTGTCGTTCATAAGGTTGGAATGACTTATCACCTACAAATGAATGGGCAGGCTGAACTAACAAATCGACAAATCAAGAACATTCTTCAAAAGACCGTCAATCCTACCCAGAAAGATTAGTCACTTAGATTGAACGATTTGCTATGGGCCTATCGTACCGCATATAAAAATCAACTCGGCATGTCCCCTTTCCTCTTTGTGTATGGCAAACCTTGCCATCTTCTCGTGGAATTAGAGCACAAGGCGTATTGGGCGATTAAGCAATTGAATTATGCCATGGATAAGGCCAGTGAAGCTCGCAAGCTTCAATTAAATGAGTTAGAAGAACTAAGCAATGATGCGTATGAGAATGCTAAAAATTTCCAAAGAAAGGATGAAACTCGCTCATGATAACATCATTCGACGCAAAGAGTTTCTTCCCGGGCAAAAAGTTCTTCTCTATAACTCGCGGCTTCATCTCTTTTTGGGAAAATTGTGGTCACGATGGTCTGGCATGTTCATTGTGAAGAGTGTTTTCCCTCATGGAGCTATTGAATTAGACAATTTGAAAGGGGGAAATGCATTCAAGGTAAATGGACAATGCATAAAGTCATATCTAGAGGCGTGTGTGGAAGAAGTCAAAACCGTCTGGTTGTCGGACCCCGTTTACGGGGTAGAGTGAGTTGTTACAACGAGGTCGTCGCACCCCCGACGCGTATAGAGTGAGATTCGTGTGTGTAGTGAGATTCGTGCGTGTAGTGAGTGTCAATAGGATTAAGGTACATTCGGTAGAAAGCATTCGCATGTTTCGGGTATATTGAATCCAGTTGTGTTGGCCATTGGTATCGATAGGTTTTGGTCTAAATTGATAGCGAGTATGTTGTGAACGTGAAAATTTTTGGAGAAGAGAGATCGAAATTCAGTTAGGGGGAAATCCAGCTCAAACACAAAATTCGGACTGGTTCCGTTTTTTAGGGCTAGACCGGTCCGCCCCGGACCGGTTCCTTTAATTTTGAGTTGGACCGTTCCGGTAGTTGAATTTTCCTGCACATTAAAGGACCGGATCGATCCGGTTCCCAGGCAGACCGGTCCGCTTTCTACAGTTCTATTTTTCCCCCTTCCCTAGATTCACCCCCCTTCTCCCCAATCCCATCCACTCCCTCCCAAATTCATCCACACCACTCCCAAGCCTAACCTTTCCCTCCCAAATACACCCCATTTTCCCTCCAAACCTTTTCCCTCAAAATCCAAGCCTTACCCCCACCCTTTCACCTATAAATAACCACTCACACCCTCCTTTTCCCTCCACACCTTCAACCAAACTCCTCTCTTCTCACTCCCTCATTTTCCAGTAAATATCTCTCTCGTTATCATGGCCCAAAGAGCTGCCCCCACCAAGTACGACTCCACCGACATCCTCCCCTCCGGTCATGGCGAATTCTATTCTCGCTAAGAAGAACGGTGGTGCCATCGGTTTTTCGTCCCGGATCGTAAACTCCATATGGAGGGCGCTGTCCAATGGACCAGTCTGCCCAACTCCGTCACCGCCCTATTCATGGCTAGGGGTTGGTGCCTATTCCTCAATGAACCATATGAAGCAGTTTGGGCAGCCAAGGTCCGATCCTTTTATGGCACCCTTGTTTGGACGGGACAATTCGAGGCTCAAGCATACGTGGATGGTACCTTCAGCCTATTTTCATTGGCCCGTCTCACGGCTAAGTTGGTCGAATACGATGTTCTCGACGTCTAAGAATTCACCTATCCGCGTAACGTCGCCTCGGTCGCCAAAGACGTGATCATAGAATGCATTGCACTGGATGTTGCTTAGAAGGGGCAAAACCGTATCCATTGGACGCCTTAATGAGAAGGCGTGTCTTGCTTTTCAAATTTTGTGTGCCAACATCTTACAAACGTCCAATGATTCCGCGATGCGGCCCCATCAAGCCACATTGACCTATCACCTCTTTGATCCACACACTTCCATCCACTTGGCCCGAACCTTATATGCCGACATCATCACCGCGACCTTGGATGAGAAAGGTGCTGCCCCACTTCCCTATGCAAGATTGATTACCTCCATCCTCAAGGATGCTAGCATAGCAGCGCCGCTCGATCGTACTCGCATTCCCGGTCCTTTTGGACAGGGAACCCATACTAAGAGCGCCAAACAGCTAGCTATCCTTCGGGCGAGGAGTGGCAGTGATAGTGAAGAAGAGGCTGCCTCGAGCGTGACCGACGAAGAGGAAGAAGAGGCAGACGATGCAGACGTCAAAATGGGGGACGTTAGTGCGGACAAAGAGTCGGTGGACGAAGAAGACGACCTAGATTTTGAGTGGACGGGTAGCGACCTCAACAACCGTATGGCAGCGCTCGAGAGACGATTCGAAAACATCTTGACCGATTACCGTTGTGATACCAGCTTGATATTTCTCTTCCAAGCGAACATATACCGACGCCAAGGGGATCCTCATGAGCCAGAACCATCCTATTTCTATGACCCCTATGGCCCCGACGCGCCCGGTTCTTCCCAACCCCCGCCCCAGTGAAGCTTGATGTTGTAAAACCCCGCCTAATTAAATACCGGGTGGCCAGTCCCATACCAAATTAAAACAGAATATACAGTTGTCTCATTCTTAGCATCACTGTCCAAAACATTTACAACTCACCCAATACCCAATTAAGCTGGTGTTAAAAACTTTCCAAATTTTAATTTAACAAAATCCATTTCCAGTTTAAGAATAAAATAACACATATTATCTACAACACTGATAACCAAATGGATAACACAAACGAATTTAAATTCAATTGGAATAAACATTCCCAAATAATATAAATCCATTACAGAAATCTCAACAATATTAAATGTAGTAAAATGACACGAATACAAGACTGTATGACTTCGATAGAAACGAGATAACTGAATCCTTTGGGCGACATGCCCTAACTAAGAGAATACTGTGAATCAAATGAAGATAGGTGTCTAAGCAATACTCCATAACTCCATAGCTCGTCATAATCAACTAAGGTTGGCGTCCCTGTTGTTGGACACCTGATAGAAGATACAATAGAAAAGAGACTATGCAAGGAAACGGGTCAGAGCCCGATTGTGAAAATGATTTTAAAAATAGCAAGTATTTAACAAGTGCAATAAAGCATTTATTATGTACATGTTAGCATCCCACTCTCACTTGCTATTCTCACCTCTCAACTAGAGTGCACACTTAACGTTTCCTATTAACCTTCTAGTTAATGGTTTCTCTTTTCTAGTCTCCATATTAAAATTCCATTCCCATATCATAATCCCATATGTCCCATACCATACGTCGTATAATCATTCATTTACATTTCTCATTAATATGAATTACGCTCTTCAATAAACATTCATTAACTTATTACAATTTTTATCTCAATTCACCGTTATCTACAATTATCACACAATAGATGATTTAACCACAATATATCCAATCATTCATTTAATTCATTATATATATATATATATATATATAATATGGCACCCCAAGTCACAGCTGCGGTGCAATGCATTACTCTGATATCCTGTCCCAATATCGCAGGTGGCCGAATAGGGGACAAAAGGGTTCGGTAAGGATTCCTCGAACCACAAACATCAACAAACAAATTGGAGGCGAACATAGTTCTCGTATCCATGGGTCACGTACATACCTACGTACCCACATTCAGCGGACTTATCAACTCCCCGATAAGTCTTTCATATACCTATGTTCTCGAGCGACAAATCAAAGATCCCATGGATTCATCAGGATATGACTGCCCTCACGCGCAAACCTCCCGCCGATAGCAAGTAAGCTAGGTATGTCATACACATAATCATAAATCAATAAAATAGGCATTATCATACCTATAATATACTAACAACAAGGTACTCACATTAACCTTAGATTATTCCCTTACGTAGCATTATATCTCTTTAAATCCCACATATTAAAATGTCATAACTTTACTTCTTAATTTAATTATCCCCGAGCCTCACTCAATACTCAAGGTTCAAATAGGTTTTTCCCCAACGTATTTTCAGTAAGAATTCACTAATATCCTAACGGTCCATAACATCATTTCTCCCGAATTACTAAGAGTTTAGCTCTCCTTTTAATTAAGGTTAAAACTGATAGTTTCAAATCTCTTATAAACACCTCTTCTTTCACTTAGGATTAAACCCTCTTGTAAACTTAAGGATACCCAGGTATTATATTCAATCATCCCTACTGGTCCTATATTTAATCCTCATGCATACCAATTAGAATCCAACAATTGAATCTAGCAATCGAAATTCCTTTAAATTAATTATCATTATACTAATCAATTGAAATCCCAATCAAACTAATTTAAATCTTACCTAGGGCTTACTGATCTTCTTTAAGTCCCATAATATCCAATTAACAATCACCAAAGATCTACCAAATATTTAGGATAAGAACCAACATTTAAAATAAACAACTATAGGAATTCTGGGGAGGTCGATCGATCGAAGGTAGGGGGTCGATCGATCGATCCCTCAGGTCACAGCCTGGTTTTTCTGCATTTCTCCAACTACGGGTTTCACCATTTTTGTTCATTCAAACCTTCATATTAACATCCCAAATGACTTATAATTATTACTACATGATATATCAACATATATGAACGATTTCCAATACTCTAAACATCATAATCATCAAGGGATTGGATTAAAAAGCATGTTTATCTCCTCTTTTCCAGAAAATTATAAAACTAATATCCTCAAGAACACAACAATGGTTTTCAGAGTTTCCTCCATAGATATATGATTATTTCGTGGATTATTATCATCCTACAACATAAGTTTACTTCCTATCTCATTTCAGTTTCTAGAAATCCATATAACAACTCCATTATGTCTTCCAAACATGAAAAATCATCTATTTTCATAATTATTCTAACATGGACAATATACGAAATTAAATTGCAAATATCAAACACTTGCCTTTACTGAAGGTCTGATCCTTTGGTGTAGTATATCTCAGGTGGTTCTCCCTTTTTTGGTGAGCTTCCGGTGGTGGTTGGCGATGATTACTCTTGGTTCTTCGTTCTTCTCCTTCCCAAGTAAGCTTTTCCCTTCCAAAGCAACCTTTCACTCTCTCTAGGAAGATGACTTCTCTATTTTGTGTAGAGGAGATGAATAACCCACGTACACTTAATCTACCAATACTTATAATAGGACAAAATCCGAAATCACTATTCATCCCCCTAGAAAAATGACCAAAATGCCCTTTTGGGTTGTCTTTTCATTTCCAAATGACCCGAGACTCAAAATTAACATCCAAATAGACTTTTCTGACTATTTCGAACCTTCCGGACGCAAGGACGCAGACGAAATGACTATAAGGTGGATAGAAAGTAAATTTCTTTTTTAATTTAATAAATTAGTCCCGACACGTCCTATACCGCGTCTGACTAAAAATTCAAATTATCGAATGTATATCACACCGTCATATCAATGACATCACATTCATATATTACCTAAATATCTTTAAGTAATATTCAGAATCATCCATTTTAATATCCACAATCCGGATAAAACCCAAATGAATTAATTAATAATAAAATCCAATTAATCCATTCATTTAAAATATAACCCATTTTAAAAGTCATAAAAATTACGGGGTATTACATACTTCCCCCCTTATAACAGAATTTCATCCCGAAATTCAGGAATATAAATCATACCGGTAAGGTCAACTCTGAGTATACATCTCACATCGCAAGAAACCTAAGACATATCGCCCATATAGTACATTATCAAAATCCCTATTGATGTTATACGCCCAACCTCACCATATAGTTTCAACTGAATCGAATATAAACTTTACCCAATTTTTCCTATACCATCCTCGTGACAAAGTTTGGAAAAAAAATGATCCTCACTTATTAAACAAATAAATCCTCAAGTCACAACTACTTACTCTTTCACAATTATGAAAACTACTACAATCCAATTATCCAGGGCGCCCATACACCCTATCGTACAACTTCCATTATAATATTTGTCGCAAAGGTTACAAACTCATATACTAAGGACCTAACTTATTTCGACTCCCAACGGTTATTAGTTTCATGCGTGGGGTGTTTCGCAAGCGAAATCCAAACAAGGAACCCCCCGTTACACTACTACCTTAAGTAGTCGGTTATCGAAACTCCTCAAGTCCTTAGTCAATAGTATATAAAAATCAGGTTTATCAATTTTAAAAAGAAAAATAGGTTTATCGATTTAAAAAAGAAAAATATGTTTATCAATTTCAAATGGAGTCTACTCATCTACTCTTCTTATTAAAGACAAGGTGCTGGCTATACGCTCTCATATACCACAAATCAATCCACGTTGTTAGTCACATCATGATCGGACATGCCCAAAGTAAGTAATCCCATGATAAAAATCAAACCCATGTGATAACATGTAATATATAGGTGTCCCACACCCCTCAGTGAGTCTACGTAAATAACAGTGTTATAGGCTAAGTTTAGAAACCCTTTTGCCCACACAATATCAATTGCTACAAAAATTAATATACGCCTCATAATTCCTTAGATAGAAAACATACCCTCATTCGCGGGTGGTTGTTGATTCCTACTATTATAACTTTGCTCCGATGAGTCAAGAAAAATTTTACCCCCAAATTTTCAGTTCTAGTTCACCACACTCCACTATATGCCCAATCCTTTGAATATATTTCCTTCGTTAGGTAACACACACAATTCCCGCATTTCAAGAACTTCTACTGATGACTCTCCTCAATTTTCCATAATAGGGGTGACCTCAACTACTGTCATCATTCTCGAACATACTTCATAACCTCCTAAGTACGATCTCCTCTATCCATCCAATGCCCCTCATCCGCCATACTTCTAGTATGAACCTGTCCGAACGCAAATAAGATTCACTAATATATACGGAATCTTACCAAAGGACACTAGAACCTAAGATGAAAACATAGTAAGCCGTACAGACCCTAAAGGACACTAGAACCTAATGCTCTGATACCACCTGTAACACCCCGCCTAATTAAATACCGGGTGGCCGGTCCCATACCAAATTAAAACAAGAATATACAGTTGGCTTATTATTAGCATCACTGTCGAAAACATTTACAACTAACCCAATACCCAATTATGCTGGTGTTAAAAACTTTCCAAATTTTAATTTAACAAAATCCAATTCAAGTTTAAGAATAACATAACACATTTTATCTACAACACTGATAACCAAACGGATAACACAAACGAATTTAAATGCAATTGGAATAAACATTCCCAAATAATATAAATCCATTACAGAAATCCCAACAATATTAAATGTATTAAAATGACACGAATACAAGACTGTATGACTTCGATAGAAACGAGATAACTGAATCCTTTGGGCGACATGCCCTAACTAAGAGAATACTGTGGATCAAATGAAGATAGGCGTCTAAGCAATACTCCATAGCTCCATAGCTCGTCATAATCAACTAAGGTTGGCGTCCCTGTTGTTAGACCCCTGATAGAAGATACAATAGAAAAGAGAATATGCAAGGAAACGGGTCAGAGCCCGATTGTGAAAATGATTTTGAAAACAGCAAGTATTTAACAAGTGCAATAAAGCATTTATTATGTATATGTTAGCATCCTACTCTCACTTGCTATTCTCACCTCTCAACTAGAGTGCACACTTAACGTTTCCTATTAACCTCCTAGTTAATGGTTTCTATTTTCTAGTCTCCATATTAAAATTCCATTCCCATATCATAACCCCGTATGTCCCATACCATACGTCATATAATCATTCATTTACATTTCTCATTAATATGAATTAAGCTCTTCAATAAACATTCATTAACTTATTACAATTCTTATCTCAATTCACCGTTATCTACAATTATCACACAATAGATTATTTAACCACAATATATCCAATCATTCATTTAATTCATTATATATATATATACATATATAATACGACACCCCGAGTCACAGCTGCGGTGCAATGCATTACTCTGCTATCCTGTTCCAATATCGCAGGTGGACGAATAGGGGACAAAAGGGTTCGGTAAGGATTCCTCGAACCACAAACTACTACGAGTTTAGCTCTCCTTTTAATTAAGGTTAAAACCGATAGTTTCAAATCTCTTATAAACACCTCTTCTTTCACTTAGGATTAAACCCTCTTGTAAACTTAAGGATACCCAGGTATTATATTCAATCATCCCTACTGGTCCTATATTTAATCCTCATGCATACCAATTAGAATCCAACAATTGAATCTAGCAATCGAAATTCCTTTAAATTAATTATCATTATACTAATCAATTGAAATCCCAATCAAACTAATTTAAATCTTACCTAGGGCTTACTGATCTTCTTTAAGTCCCATAATATCCAATTAACAATCACCAAAGATCTACCAAATATTTAGGATAAGAACCAACATTTAAAATAAACAACTATAGGAATTCTGGGGAGGTCGATCGATCGAAGGTAGGGGGTCGATCGATCGATCCCTCAGGTCACAGCCTGGTTTTTCTGCATTTCTCCAACTACGGGTTTCACCATTTTTGTTCATTCAAACCTTCATATTAACATCCCAAATGACTTATAATTATTACTACATGATATATCAACATATATGAACGATTTCCAATACTCTAAACATCCTAGAATCATCAAGGGATTGGATTAAAAAGCATGTTTATCTCCTCTTTTCCAGAAAATTATAAAACTAATATCCTCAAGAACACAACAATGGTTTTCAGAGTTTCCTCCATAGATATATGATTATTTCATGGATTATTATCATCCTACAACATGATTTTACTTCCTATATCATTTCAGTTTCTAGAAATCCATATAACAACTCCATTATGTCTTCCAAATATGAAAAATCATCTATTTTCATAATTATTCTAACGTGGACAATATACGAACTTAAGTTGCAAATATCAAACACTTGCCTTTACTGAAGGTCTGATACTTTGGTGTAGTATATCTCAGGTGGTTCTCCCTTTTCCGGTTAGCTTCCGGTGTTGGTTGGTGGTGGTGACTCTTGGTTCTTAGTTCTTCTCCTTCCCAAGTAAGTTTTTCCCTTCCAAAGCAACCTTTCACTCTCTCTAGGAAGATGACTTCTCTATTTTGTGTAGAGGAGATGAATAACCCACGTACACTTAATCTACCAATACTTATAATAGGACAAAATCCGAAATCACTATTCACCCCCCTAGAAAAATGACCAAAATGCCCTTTTGGGTTGTCTTTTCATTTCCAAATGACCCGAGACTCAAAATTAACATCCAAATAGACTTTTTTGACTATTTCGAACCTTTCGGATGCAACGACGCAATCGAAATGACTATAAGGTCGATAGAAAATAAATTTCCTTTTTAATTTAATAAATTAGTCCCGACACGTCCTATATCGTGTCTGACTAAAAATTCAAATTACCGAATTTATATCACACCGTCATATCAATGACATCACATTCATATATTACCTAAATATCTTTAAGTAATATTCAGAATCATCCATTTTAATATCAGCAATCCGGATAAAACCCAAATGAATTAATTAATAATAAAATCCAATTAATCCATTAATTTAAAATATAACCCATTTTAAAAGTCATAAAAATTACGGGGTATTACAGATGTGGTTATGGCAGTTTTGTTTTATTTGTTTTTTCCTGTTCAAATGTTTGAATGTTGTTTCCCTGTACTTGTACCACGGTTCTGTTTTCTATAAAATCTGCATTTTCACCATTTGTTTGTTTTATTTATCGCACTTATTATTTTGCCTTGTTTAGATTTTAGTCATTTTTGCTTGAGGACAATGCAAAAGTCTAAGTTAGGGGGGTTCACAAGTGCGTATTTTTAAAACTTCACAAATTTTCAAAATGCCCAGAAATTTCCAAAAATATCATAAAATTTTGAAAAACCAAAAAGTATTTTTGTTCAAAATAGATAAAAATTGAAATTCAAAATTTTCAAAAATATCATTAAAAGTCGGTTTAAAGTCTCAAGTTGTAAAAATTCAACATACACAAAGCCAAAATTGACTAAAAATGGAAATTGAAAGATAATTGAAGACTTAACGAATAAGTGTGGAGATTAACAAACCCGGTGAGATTCGAGCCTATCACTTTTTGCGAGTTTTTAATCAATCCGAGTTAATTGTTAACTCAAAGTTCTTTTCAGCGACTAAAAAGTCGTTGAGGATCTCAACCCTTTCATTTTGATCGGTTATGAAAAACGTGTGTGATATTTCCTTGAAAAACGTGTCAAATTGAGCTCTTAACTTAAATTCATCTCGAAACGCATATGGTAATGCAATTAGTATTTTGGACAATGAAGTTGGCCCTCGTTTGTCACCCAAAAATATTAGCCATAAAAAGATGTTAAAAATTACCCCTTTTGCAACCCAAATTGAGTTGAATAATTTTTTTCCTTTCGTTTGACAACCTGAAAAAACCAAATAGCCCGGAATTGCAAAAAATGGAAAAAATTCAGAATTTAAGTCCAAAAAGTGCATATAAAGGGGTAAGAAAAAATAGATATGCTCAACAAAAATAGCAAGAAAAGAAGTGAAAAACAGGAAGAAAACAAAAATAGAGAAAAAGAAGAAAAAAATGAGGAAAAGCCCGAAAAAAAGCACAAATGGACATCATAAATGACTTTTCCAATTCCAACCTTTCCTAACCACTTCCATGTTACCCAATACACCTATAACCTGAAGAGTCCTACCGAGTCCGGAATGCTAAATTGATTACCGCATGGAGAGCTAAGACACCAAAAGATAATATAAGAGATTAAATGTGCAAAAAAGAGGCAATGTTCCCGTTTTTAAAACCGTAATCCATTGATGATATCCTATTACCATAAATTTTCTGTCTTTCTACTTGTATGCGTGATTTTGCGTCCATTATATTTACTCTTTATATCACGCACACCGAGAGAATAGCCACATTCAGAGAGATTCGTTTGAGGGTGCATCCCATGAGCATTTTAATCAAAACGAATTTTTGAAAATTAACGTAATGATTAATCGGTGGAAATTGGCGGTTATATTTTCGGCTTCGCACACACACACTATGATTTGAGACTATTGAATTTGACTTGATGATGACTATTTTCTGGGAAAATTTGAATTACACAATTGTTTCATATTTTGAATCTTCTTTGAGTCGAATTTTGTGGGTATATTCACTGCAAACCCTCATGAGACACAACTCGTCCTACTAGGGTGACCTAGGGGTTTAAAGGCTTGTTGCATACGCTAAATGCAATAACTTGCCCGCGAAAAAGGTATTCTATCCCAATAAAATGTTTTTCAAGAGTTGAGCCGTGCTAGGATTCTTTTACATTGCTCGGGACGTGCAAAGTTCTAAGTTAGGGGGGTTTGATTAGGCATAAATTTTTCCCAATTTATCCCTTAATTTAAGTACTTTTAGCACCTCGAACAACGTAATCGATTTAAATTTATCTCATAATCGTTCTACTGACTTCTCCTAACGAGTACACCGAGTTTCTGGTATTTCGTACTAATTTTGCAGGTATTTAATGTCAAAAATGAAAGAAAGAAACCGGAAGAATCAAGACAGGAAAGAAGGAAAGAAGGAAAGTCAAAAGGGAAAAAGTGTAAATTCTACCCAAAATTTGAATGAGGCACCTAAAGAGAAATTGAAGATATCACATTCATGAGCACATAGGAAGAAACGACACCTCAAACGGAGTCCCGGAACAAAAGTTATGAGCAGTCAAAGTTGAAGGAAAAAGTTAACCAGGCAGACTGATCCGCCCCCAGTCCGGATCGATCCGCAATGCATAATCCAGAAGACCCCGGATCGAAAGCAAACCGAAGAGGGAAGAAAATAAAAAGAACCGGTCCGCCCCAGATCGGTCTGCTAGAAAATTAAAAGAACCGATCCGCATGGAAGGCAGATCGATCCGCCTAAGCCCCGGACCGGTCCGGCTATCGAGATTTTTGTAATCTTATCCTTCTCCTAATAAGAGTCCTAGTGCAACAAAAACTCCTGAATTTTTATAAGGTATAAAAACCCATTTTATTATCATTATTTTCACGGAGAATTAATAGAATTTTCCCTTCTTTCCAGCAAACCCTAGTTTAGAGATAATTTACAATTTCAAGTCCAAGATTGAAGGTTGTTCAGAATTCTGTGTTCTTAATTGTTGTTGTTACTGTTTTGGTAAGATTAGGAGTTACTTTCCTTCAGTCAAATTCCATTTTACATCATTCTACAAATTTTCATTAGTTTAATTATGGTTTTCTACACATCAAACACTGTTTTCATTAGTTTCAGCATGTTAATCTAGATTTTCTAAGGGCGGGATACATGAACCCAGCCTGATGTGGTAGTTGCATGTGTATAACATTAATCCTCTGAATTTATTGATTGACTACGACCGTATTGCGTAGGGACATGACAATTGTAGATCTTTAGATCTCGTTTGCTTCTGAGTAACCGAGATGCTTTAGAATGCAATTCGAGTGTAACTATCGCGATACCGATTTACTTGTCCTCAGATTAAGTATGATGCGGGCTTGAACCTCATATACGTAATGCTTGGGAGCACTAAATTATGGGTCAAATTAATCAGTTAAATTTACGATTAGTATTATAACTTCAATACACTAGGGTTAGGGGATCGTATTCCCGTCCTGTTTTTCTTCATCATATAGTTTAAAGTTTCAAATCCTTCTTCATCAGTATTTTAGGTAATTTAGTATAATTGCACCTTTTCATAATTTCATAATTGCATTTAGTTGTAATCAATTCCCAAATCAAATTATTTTTCTTTTTTCCTTTTTAGAGTCAGAGTTAGGATTTCTTTGTCTATCCAACGTCGTCACAACTCTGTTGTCCTATTTCCCTGTGGATACGATCCCGACTTACCAGGTTTATTACTAACGCGACAGGCTTGCACTTGAGCCTAGAGTGAACGCACATTAGAGACACATTTTGCGTCGCAACAAAATAAGATGAATGGCCCTTAGGTTTTTAGAGAGAGAAAATGGAAAATGATTTTGGCAGAGCTTCGTTTGGATTTGGAAATAAAACATCTTCTTTAAACCTTAACCCAAGTCTCGAATTTATAGGCTCAAAAGAGAGGACATGGTTCAACTGTAATTCCATGAACATTAAGGGTATTAGGGTATAAAGACAGAGAGGATGACGAGAAGACTTGGAAACGAAAAAAATCATCCTTTGACAAGATTACATGTGTACTTAACCAACCCTAGACAAAGGGAAAAATAGGCAGAACATCCTAGACTAACCTTCGGCGTTCAAGACAACCCCAACAGCTCACGCGTGGTCAATCCGCGTGGGATGAACACTTAAATACTAATATCCAGAAACAGATACAATGGATCGATATAAAATAACCCACATACACATCAAAACCTAGTGGTTTTAATGTTTGCAAAAAATTGTTAAATCAAATAATAAAATCTTTAATTTAGAAAATTAAATTCCAGAAAAAGTATAAAAAATATTTTATAAATTCAGAAAAAAATTATAAAACTATAAATGTATATTATAAAAAAAATATATTAAAATACATATTTAATGTATAAATACAAAAATAATTGAATATATTGATCAAATATGCAAAATAGGTTTTAAAACTAAGAAATTAGGTTTTTTAAATAGAAAAACTTTGTAGTCATGTGTTACATGAAAGAGGGGGACTTAGTGTAAAAGATCCTGATGTTCCAAAATTGATCCAAACATAAAGAGGGAATTTTCAATCTCCTCATTTGGCCAATTTTGGAAAAAATCAAACTAAGACTCAAAAAATAAAAAAATACAGGTGAAAATACATAACTCAAGTATACACATGATTCCTAAAAAGAGAAAAGTACATAACTCAATTAACAAGATGTGTCATAAAAGGAAGAGTACAAACTCAAGTAAAAACATGCATCATGGGAGACTTAATTACATACAATAAAAAAAGTTAGACTCAGAGATCTCCCTAATAAATAAACAAATAAAGAACAAGAGTCTCAAATTCTCCCTCTGTTTGCCTCAAGGGGACAAAGGTTAGGGAAGAATCCTACAAAAAGATGTTAGTACCATAAGATTTTATAAGAAAAAATACTAGCATATAAGCCTAACACATATTAAATTGGGTAATCACAAACACTAATCGACATTCTAAGCATCTTAAAATGATGGTTGTCTAAAGGTTTTGTAAATAAATCTACAAATTGATCTTGTGTGTTAAGATATTCAATATTTATTTCCTTTTTCTCGATTAATTCTCGAATAAAATGTTCTCTCATTTTAATATTTTTGGTTCGTGAATGAAAAATTGGATTTTTGAAAATACTTATTTCACTTTGATTATCATGATGAATCAGTGAAGGAGATTCATTTAAACCATATTCACTCAGCACTTGTTTTATCCACAGAAGCTGAGTACAACAACTGCCAACAACAATGTACTCAACTTTAGCTGACGAAAGCGAAACATAGTTTTTCTTTTTGGAGGACCACGAGATGAGGTAGTGTCGTAAGTAAAAATAGCCACCTGAGGTATTACCATCATTGGTACAACCTACCCAATCGGCATCCGTATACCCAATTATCTTAGCGTTGATGTCAAAAGTGTACAGAATATCATAATTTACTATTACACTTATGTGTTGTAAAATACGTTTAACAGTTTCTAAGTGGGAATCTTTTGGTTCACATATGTATCTAGCACAAACATAAATGCTATGAATTATATCGGATCTACTCACAGTTAAATAAAGGAGATTTTCTATCATACTATGATATAACATAACATCGACCTTTTTTATTGAATAGGTCTTTAAAAATTTTGATACAAGAGCTCATGGGAGTTCTGGAAGTCTATGTTGTAGTCAAACCAAAACGTTTAATTAAATCAGAAGCATATTTAAATTAGCATATAAAATTATGTTCTAGTTTTTGAGCTACTTTAATTTCTAAAAGGAATTGCAGTTCCCATATCATAAACATTTGAAACTCAGATTTCATGATATTAGCAAACCTTTCAGCTTTCAAGGCAGAGGTGGACCCAAAGACTATGTCATCAGCTTAAACTTGAGATATTAATAAAAAAATTATTACATTTGACAAACATTGTTAGTTCTACTCCCCCTCAGTTAATACCTCTATCCATTAGAAAAGTTTTCAACCTTTCATACCAAGCACGGGGGCTTGTTTCAAACCATAAAGGGTTTTCTTTAGTTTAAAAACATGATTGGGAAATAAAGGATCAAGAAAGCCTTCAAGTTGTTTTACATAAACTTCCTCATTTAAAATACCATTTAAAAAAGTAGAATTAACATCCATTTTATTGATTTTAAAATTTAAATGCGAAGAGGTAGCAAAAACGGTCTAACACATTCTAGACTAGAATATGAGCAAAGGTTTCACCAACATTAATTTCATCAATTCGAGAAAACCCTTGTGCAACTAACCTACATTTGTTTCTAAAAACGTTACCATATTCATCACACTTATTTTTAAATATCCATTGTGTTCCTATTACGTTAGTGTGACTGGGATGAGGCATTAAATACCACACATCGTAAAGTCCAAAGTGTCTTAATTCTTCTTACAAAGCAAGGAACCACCATTCATCTATTAAAGATTCTTTTATATGTTTATGGTGAACTAAGAAGAAAATAAGTCATTTATAAACGGGTATTTATTCTTTATCGGGTCTCTAACATCACCTAAAATGTTTTTCTTAGGGGATTTTCCTTAACCCAGTTAGGAACATCGGGTTCATCAAGTGTTAGGGAGTGGGAATCACTATTTGTTAATTATCTGTGTAAATCTTCATTTTCAGTATTGTCAACAAGTAAATGATTCTCACTTCTTCAGAGTGATGGGAAATACTATCATTTATAACAACTTTAATAGATTCCATCACATAATACGTATGCCTATTTTGAGAATAACTTAAAACGATATCTCCCTTAGTGTAAAATTTGGACAGGCGTTCTCTATCTTTTCAAACAAAACATTTTCTACCAAAGACCCTAAAATACTTTAAATTAGGTTTTTCCCCACACCAAATTTCATAAGATGTATGTTTGTTTGTTTTCGTTAAATACACACGATTTATAACATGAGACACAGTTTGAGTAGCCTTAACCCAAAGTTATTTTGATAAATTCTTGGCGTGAAGTAAGACATGGGCCATTTATTGTATAGATTAGTTCTTCCTTTCTTTTATACCATTTTATTGACAGGTTTTGTGCTCCTTAAATTCATGTTCGTACCCATTTTGTATGTAGTATTCTATAACACCGCTATCTTGAAATTCACCACCCCTGCCACTACGAATCTGAGTTACTTGGATATCCTTTTTATTTTCAATTCTTAAAATAATTCTTAAACAAATTTGAAACGTATATGATTTTTCTTTCATAAAAGCCACCCAAGTAAATCTCATAAAGTGGAACCACCAGTCCAATCGATCTATCGGTCCAATCAATTTTCTGAACAATCGATTAGACCGGTTCGATTTTTTAATTTTTCTTCCTAAAAGCCACCCAAGAAAATCTAAGTTATTTTCCCTCAACATAAGCTTGTGATCCAACCAAAAATGGAACTAAAAGAATGTTGGTCCACATTACCAAATGTAAGAAATTTCTGGGAAGGTGTGATGATAAACAAAAAAAAAATTATCATTTAAAAAAGATTATAGGGAGGGTCCGAGTCTTGTAGTAATTTCTTTTTGTTTAGAAGTTTTTCCTGATGCTCTTGCTGAGACGTTAATCATTGATTAATTGCCTTTTCAGTTTGTTGAGGGGGGGAGGTATTTTGACAATTTATGAGAAATGTTCAACAAAAATTTACAGAAATACCAAACCTTATTACAATTGCAAGAGATTACTTAACAATATATTTAAATGAGAAAATAAAGTGACAAAGTGATTTAAAGGGTAAAAGAATATGTATCACAACAAATACATAGACTTCCATTAAAAATATCAATTACATGTGACTCATGTCTCGTTATATTGATGATGAATGGAAGTTGCAAAAAAAGATTCTAAACTTTTGTCAAGTCCGAAGTCATAAGGGGGAGATACTAGATAAAGTTATTAAATCATTATTAGTGGAATGGGGGATTAATACCATTTTCACCGTAACTGTTGACAATGTTAGTTCTAACAATGGTACCATTAAATATTTGCAAAGAAAAACAAAATCTTTAAAAGGTACTATTTTAGAACATTAGTATTTGTATATACAATGTTGTGCTCATATCTTAAACCTAATTACGGGTGATGGGTTAAAAGAAATGGAAGAGTTGGTCGTTAAAGTGCGCAATACGGCGAGGTATGTGAGGTTCTCCCCTTATAGGTTGTTAATGTTCAAGATGTGTGTAGAGAAAGCGAAAATTGAGAGTAAGGGTTTGTTATGCTTGGATGTTCAAACAAGGTGGAACTCCACATATTTAATGTTGGATACAGCAGAAAATTTTGAGAAACCTTTTAAATGGTTAGGGGAGGAGGACAAAAATTATGTTTCTTACTTTAATGAAGAATTTGAAATCCGGGAGGATGATGACATGATGGGGAGGGGAAAAGGCGGGAGGACTATCTTAGGGCCTCCTTTGACTTTTGATTGGGAGAAAGTGAGGGCACTTGTGAAATTTTTAAAGATATTTTACAATGTAACTTTTAGATTTTTGGGTTCATTATTCGTCACTTCAAATTTGTTTTTCAAGCAGCTTATTATAATACAAAAAGAAGCAGAACCAATTGAAAAGAAGTTGGAATTATCACATACCTTCAATGGAGGATAACATGGTTAAAAAATGGAAAAGTATTGGAATATTGAAAAGATAAACTTGTTGTTATTTGTTTCTATCATCCTTGAACCTAGATATAAATTGGTGTGTGTGCAATTTTGGTTTAATAGCATGTATGAAAGTAGCATGGGAAAATATATGAGAAGGAGAGAAAAAAATATATTTGTGCATTTGTATGAGTGTGTTATGGTAACAATAATGTACAAAATGCTTCATCACAAAAATGCATCTCACGAAGAAATTATTAAATTACTAGTTGATGGTGGAGATGATGACATTGATGGGAATGTTTTTTGTTGTGTGGCAAGGGATGTATTGGAAATTCTGGTATTTACCATGGCTTCGGAGTCGTCATTTAGTACAGGGGGACGTATACTTGACCCAATTCATAATTCACTTCCCCCTAACACAATGGAAGCCCTTGTTTGTACCCAAAATTGGTTCAAGTCTTCATCAAAATCAATTAGTCATAGACATGCCATGATGGGGTGGAAGAACTTGAACAATTAGATGGAGGTAACTAACAACTACCATATAATATTAAATAAATAAAAAATCAGGTAAAATATTATTAATTAACATCTTCTATATCATGTTATTAATTCAGATTTGTTGGGAACAGCATCACCAATTGTGGATTGTTATTTAATATGAATGATTTCTTGATTTAAAGTGAGTAACTTAAATTTTTTCCAAATATATTTTTGCATTTAATTTGGACAGTTTTTCTATCTATTTTAAAATTGTTTGTGATGAATTTCAGGTTTATGATGGGCAATTTTTGGTGATATTGTGGACTTTATTATGGACTACTTTGTTTTTTTTTTTTTTTATTAATGTTGACATTTTATTGGTTTCAAAAACCTTGTATGGTTGATTTTATGATATTGGATAGCATTTTATGGTTTTGGACAGCCCTTTATGGTTTATTTGAACAACTTTTTTTGGCTTATGTTTGCTCATTTGGACAACCTTGTATGGATGATTTTGGACAGCCTTGTACGTCTTATCTCGACAGTCTTGCATGGCTTATTTTGACAGTTTTTACGCTAAAATTTGAACAACGTTTATGCTATAATGTGGACAGTTTTTATGCTTAAATTTGGACAATTTTTATGCTTAAATTTGGACAGTTTTTATGCTAATATTTGGGATGCACTTATGCTAAAATTTAGACAACTTTTATCTAAAAAAATGGATACATATTATGCTAAAATTTGGACAAGTTTGGACATTTTTTAAAGGTGATTTCCATTTTTAAAATGATTAATTTAATAAGATTAGGACCGACAATTTAGACCGAACCGACTCGATAAAAGACAAGACCGATTAAGATCGGGTGATCGATACAAACAGTCCGGGCTTGGTCCATTTTTTAGGACCAGCTTAATAGGTTAAACCGGTCCAGCCCTTAAAAATCCTAAAGAACGGACTGGAGGAGACAGCGAACACCCCTAAAAAAATTTAAGAAATAAATAAATTTAGAAAATAATTAAGTTTCGTAAATAAATTTAGTATCTCGATTGCCATTTTTATTTCTTTTGGTAATATATCTCGCAAAACTGTAAGTTCTTTAAATAAATCTTTCCCATCAAAAGCGGAATAAGTTTCATGTTTTATAATTATTTTAAGATTATCATAATATATTTTCAATTTGGTATCATCTAAGTAATTTAACTTCTCTGAACAAAATAAAAATCCAAATTTTTTCTCATATTCTTTGAATTGATCAAAACTCCTCTTTAATGACTCAATAGCTTCATCTTCTATACGAAGAAAATAATTAATTCTAAAAGAGTCTTGTGATTGTGTATACTCCTCATTAGCAGTCTCATAAAAATGTCTCTTCCTACGAATTTGACATGCTACACTAAAAATAGGATCAATTTCCATTTCAATAAAAATTTCTTTAGCGGTATTCATCGTATCTATGAACCAAGTTTCTCCATATATTTTTTTAAAGTAATCAACCCTTTTACTTGTTCAATTGCAAGATCAATATGCATGTCTTTAGATTGTAAACTTTTGCTAACCAAATTAACTGCATGCAATATTTCATACCAAATAATCATGGATAATAAAAATTTCTAAGATAATTTTTTAATAATGATTTAGCTTGAATTCATACGTTTAATTCATTATCAGTATCTCTAACTTGTAGTGAAGCTTATCTTAAATCCGAAGATTGAAATCTAATAGCTTTAATAACTTCAATGTCAGTTTCCCAGCGTGTAGTGGATAATGACATTACACTAATATTTACATTATCTTTTAAAATCTACCAACATTTTGTAGAATCAGCAAATAGTTTTATAAATGGATTGTACATTCCCAAAGAAATCTTTTCCTTTACCATAAGAATATGCCATGTCGCGGATTGTTAAATTAAGACCGTGACAACCGCATGGAGTGTAAAATGCTCTAGAATTTTTAACTAATAATGTTTTTTGGACAACTTGATTCTTACCTTTCATGTTTGACTCGCTATTATATCCTTGTCCTCTAACATTATTAATATTTAAATTATTCTTTTTTATTTCTTTTTCTAATTCATTAAAAAAACTTTCCCCTTTGTTTCATCCATTTTTAAAAATTCTATAAATTATTCATTTATTGTTATTGGACTATTGGAAGCATCTACGCATCGTAATATCAAAGACATTTGTTCATCTTGACTTGAATCGGGAGTACAATCAAGTATTACAGAAAAATATTTTGCTTGTTTAATTTTCTTAATGATTGTGTCTTTTACTTCGTATGCTAACATAAGTATCAACTCAATTTGAATTTTATAACCAAGATAATGATAATGAATTTTCCCATTTTCAATACGTTTCACATGTTTTGTCATTGATAGATCCCACTTTACAATTGTTTTAGTTAGGCCTAAAAAGCTTCCATAACTATTTTTACAAAGCCTCTCATTTTTTCACGAAATATCAAAATATTTTTAACAAAAATTGTACAAGATAAATTATTCTTTCTAATATTCCTTTCCAACATTCTCTTTCTTTGTTAATACGGACTTGTATATGTTTACCAAATGTTTAAATTTTCTCCAATCTAGTACGCAAATCAAACCAAGCAAATCATGTTATTGAGATGTTCATTACTTGCTTCATGTTCTTTATGTTTAAAACTGAGATTCCACAAATCATTATATCCTTCATCGCTAATTGTCCACCTCTTTTGTGACCTTATTAAAAAATTTACAACAAAAACAAAAAATTATATCCGCATCCTTTGAGTACACAAGCCATGTCCAATCCTCCTTATCCCCATTTGGAAAAAGACGGGTGTAATGTAATGAAGAAAAACGTTTAGATCATTTATCTTTAGGAGCTTTTTCAAAAGATAGTTCTCTTATTGGACCATTTTCTACCAATATGTCTCTAGATTTTATATCAAGATTATCCAAATTACTTAATTCAAAATTATTAATCATGTTACTAGGTTGTTCATCCATTAAATGGTCATCTTCATCATTTTTTGTTGGACTTACTTTATTCACTATTTTATTTTTGTCATTTGCACTTTTTTTAATTCTTCCGATTGACTTGTATTTTCATTAACAGAATTTATATTTTGCTGCTCTTTAATAATAAATTTATCAAGACTTATCATAAACGATTGTGTCACCTCTTTTATTCTTTTTTGTTTTTTTCATTTTTGATATCCGGATGCTTGTTTTTTTGGTAACATTTGTAAAAATAATAAATTATAAATAAAAATATAACACACAATTTACAACGAATCTAATAGATAATTTTAGTCCGGAAATATCTGAAATGATTGAATATAAAAAAAAATGGAAAAATCTCACCTAATTTGAGCCTTTTACTCCCTCTCTAACTTCATCTACTTGGCTAAAGTAGAAAATAAGAACCTGGAAACAAAAAAAATAATTGTATAAAAAACAGATTAATAAGACCTCGATGAATTTAAAAAAATCAAATTATTAAAAAAACATAGGAATAATAACTTTAAAAATTAAAAAAGATTAATAAAAAATCAATGGTTGGAATTTTCTATAAATAAAAAAGAAGGAATGAGGGTGGTTTACCTTTTACAATAAAAAAAATGGGGAGTTGCCTGCTTATCTTTGGATAAATAATGGTGGTTTAATTTTACAGCAAAAAAATATGAAATGGATAGTTGCACAGATAGAGAGATAGAGAGAGAGTATGGGTACTAAGAAGATTTGTTGGGTAGTTGAAAAAATGGGCCCCTATAAAAATGGGATTAAATGAGTTTCTTGAGATTGTTTTGGGTAGTTAAATCATTCTTTGTGGAGATTGTTTTTTGTGGGGTAGTTCAAAAAATGGTCCCCTAGAAAACTAAACTCATTTTAAAAATGGGCATTTTTTAATATGCATAAAATATTTTTGGACCTCATATACATATATATATATATATATATATATATACACACACACACACACACACTAACGTATCAGCGTGCCTGAAGGTACACACACACACACACTAACGTATCAGCGTGCCTGAAGGCCCGCTGATAATTTTGAAAATTTAAAGTCATATATAATATAAATAATAAATGTTTTATATGTTAGAAGTATAAATTTTCAAAAGTATAGAATCGGGTAAATTTAAGTCATACAGTTTTTTTTACAATACAAATGTGTAAAATCTTTGAGAAATTTTGGGCAAAATTCAATTCGTATAATCGACCGTCGACCCTGTATAAAAAATTCCAACAATAGTGATAGACCATCTTGGACCTCATATAAACATCATAATCAATTTAACTAACTTGTCAAAATACAACCCATGCATCAATCAATAAATAAAATTTATGCATAGTTTCTTTTGTTTATAGTAGTACCCACTATGTTTAAAAAATAAAAAATACTCCTACATTACTAATACATCAGTAATCAATTAAATCAATTCGTGAAAAAAACACAAATACGTCAATAAATAATAAAATTAGCTTGTGATGCGCAAACCTATCCAAAGTATTGGATCATGAATAATTTAAGTAAAAAAAAAAATCATTCCCAATCTTGTTCATACCCAATATTTGTCAAGTGAGTCGTCAATAACACAAATAATCTATAGGTACTGACCCGTTGTCAAGATATATGAATAAAATAGTAATTTTTTGTGTTCTAGGGTTTAATATCCGAGTTTTGTGTTTTGGTTGTTTGCGAGTTTTAATTTTGCTGGTATATGGGATTGGACTCGCAACGGGTGTTAAACTTTTAAAAAAATAAGATCAAAACTCCCATTGGAGCATTGTTTCTTCTAATACTGCTGGAGTCATACCGAATTGACACATTAAAGTGCCAAATACCTTGCAGGCTATCCTCATTATGATGACATAACGATCCACCATGTTGCTTCAAATGCTACTGGTGTTTCTTTTTGGGTCCTTGTTATGTTCCAAAAAAAGCCTAATATAGACATGATATTATTAAATCTCACACCATTGTTATAATAACTCAAATAAAAAAGTATGTAAACAATGAGGAGCATCATGTGCGTATTTTATCAAACACATCACCTACAAAAATATGGTGTTTACCCCAATGCATATTCTTAATAATAAAATTTGCACAACCTATTTTAACATATACCTGATTTTATGAAACCTATATAGAAACACCTATATATAGCTGAAAAACCTAAAACTAAAAAAAAAACAGAGAAACCTTAAACAAAATATAAGTTGATGAAAGGGTAAAATTTGTAAAACCTGAAGTTCAAAAAAAAATCCATTAGTTGTACAACATCATACATAAGGCTTTTATGTTCAAACCGACACAACACAATTTGAGCTTATCATGCTGTGTCAAATACAACATGGAATCTACAAAAACTCAGCTAAATCATTTTTTTAGGGGGGGGGGGGGGGGGAGAAAACCTAAGTGGAAACCCCATAAACGATTAAGCATTTGGGCGACCCACCTCAAATTTTAACTGGGTACAAAGCTGACCCACTATGAGAAAACAAATTGACTCACCATATAAGCATATCCAAGTTATATAATCACATGTGAAGAAAGAGATGATTAAGATTTTAGTTATTTGGGTTCCTATCCTCTTGATAGTCATATTATAAACATATATGATCCGAACATACTGAATCCAAACCGAAAATTGTAAAACATAGATAAAAAAAAATTAAAAATTAATGTGTTCGATACTATTTTTGAATTGATGTAATTTGAAAATGAAAATTTAAAACACTCGGAACCAATATAATTCAGTGTACAGACACACCTTAATCATATAATTATGTGTTGTACAGACCGGCCTTACCTGAACAAATATTGCAATCATATATAAATTTTAAATCAAGCATCAAAAAACTGAGTAACTTTGATCTATGAAACAATGTAAGGAAAAAAGATTTGAAAAAATATGCAGCACCACAGCTGCCTTCATTTCTAGACCAACTCTAATGTTACATAGAAGATTAGGATATTAACTTACAGTAACGAATACCATGTATGCGCCATAAGCTGCATCTTCTATGGCCTGTCTACTTTCATTAGTTGTATTGATGTTGATATTTGGGGTCCAACTAGCACCAAGACCCCTGGTCAACTCTTAACTAATTTGTAATTGTTGCTCATCAAACACCAGCACATTTGAACCACCACCTTCAACACCAATCACTTTGATTCGGCCCGACTCTCGTTAATGATGATTTTTGGCCATTAGAGATGATATTAACTTGCAAAATTCACCCAACATCAAAAGCCTCGAGGGCATAAATCTTCAACCTAAATAACCCACATGCCCCATCACCTGTTTTTATCATATTGCGCCTAGTTTGTATAATTTTGCGCTTGTTCCTGTTTTGTTAAATCTTTTTTATGTTTTTAATTGAGCAGTCACCCTTCGCCTATTTCTTCATCAAAGTGGGATAGAAGTAATAGTTAGCATTATTATCAAACAATTTAGAAGTATAAAAAAACTAAGTTGATCATTAGTTATATACCAAGCTCCAAAGTAAATAATACAATCTTGTTAAAAGTAAATGATATTTATAACTTGATTCAAGGTTCACAACTGTAAACAATAGATTGGGACCTATTTTTATTTGAAACCATATAGCTTCAAAAAATTTCAAACACAAAAATCATTCTTCATCTGAACTATTTCCATCAAATTCTATTCGGGAAAAGAAAAATATTGTCATAAAGAACAATGTAATGAACAAAATAGGACCGTTTTCTCAAAGCTTTGAGCAATGGTCTCCATTTTATTAGTACTTATCAACTAAAATAATAGTCCCTTCCTAATTAAACAATCTTTTTAGCTTTAATAATCAAGAAAAAGGACTAAAAAGTATGTAAAGGAATTTTCTTTGCCTTAAATTACAACAACTAAGCAATAATAAGTGATATTGCAAGTTTATAAGTGAATAAAATTGAATTACCTGACACTCTTGAATTCCTTGCATGCTCTCAGAACTTAATTTCTTAATAGCAATCATAGTTCCATTTCCATTTCTAGAATTGACCATCTCATCGAGCCAACCTTTGTACACTTTCTCAGAATTCAATTTCTTCACAATAATATTTGCTCAGTAGGAGTGGGGGATCATCACCACCCCCACTTGAGGGAGATAAAAGGTTGTTCCTACTGACTGTGATGCCTCATCTTCTCTGACTCAATATTTGTTAGCTTAAGATCCTAACAGTAATTGTTGTACTGGCACTTGAGATATATCAAATAAGAGAAATGAAGGGAACAAAAGTGAAGATTAATAGTAATATCTCAATAAGGAAGAGAGCAGAAAGGAAGGGAACGAAAGTGAAGAAAACGTAGGAAGAAAACTGGAGCACCGGAGCAGCTGTTTTATTTAAATTAGAGAGTTACCTTACACAGACTCACATGATATAACCACTCATTTTAAACAAAACAAATCCACAAAAGCCCCTCACATTACACTCATCCACTCCATAAACTTCCCCTCAACTCACTCACACACGCATCAACACGACCTTCCTGTTGAAGAATTTTTAATTATGCAGAAAATATGAACAGATGTTTGGATTTGAGGCGTAATAGACTACTGTCCTTAAGGTGTTATTTGCCCCCACTCGTACAGAGTTTGCAAACGGGTCTAAGCAAATTACCTCCAAGATACAACAAATCCACGGGTTTATTCAAGTAGCAAACTTGAATAATAACCCACATAACACTCTATGAAATTGGTAAGAAGAAATAATAGAGAGAAAGAGAATTTTCGGAATTAATTATGACAGGATTTTGCCTTCTATATATAGCCTCTTGTGGTGTCTGTTCATGAAGAGACACCACATCCAAAGGTCATTTAATCACGGCCCTTGGATATATAACTATATTTTTTAACGTTCCAGATTTGAACTAAAAAGATGCGACTGTACGGATTAATACTTAACGAAGTGGCGCCAAAATCCGACGGTTCAGATCCACTCGCGCCATAATTATGTGTCATTTATTATGGATTTAATCTGGACCGTTTGATCTTTTGACGTTGTCAAAAATCAAAGGCTCCTACTTCTCCTCGCGACGATGCGTACGTGCGAAGTGCAAAGTGCGCCTCTAAAGCGCCCTAAACGCCCAATCGCACTTTCGCACACGCGCGCGCGCGCGCGTGTGCGTGTGCGGATGGTGCAAAGCACCATCCTTGGACCTAAGGTGTACACTAGTAGCATACACTTCAATGCACACAAGTAATCTCTTATGACACAAAAGCATTTATTAACCCACTAACTTTTTCACACTTTTCCAATGTGGGACTTTGGTTTTCCCACTTCCCTTTGTCTTTTCCTATTCCAATTAATTGATGGTTTTAACCTTTCATTTTCTCTAACCATTAATACCCATTAATATTAAAATCATCCAACAATCCCCCACTAGATTTTAATATTAATGCAATTTCTTCTTGTGATATGCTCATGCATACAAGGAGGTATCTTTCGATTTAAACCTTCAGTTAGTGAATACATATCAAAGTTCTAATAAGACAATGGTGTGCCATGCATTAAACCTTGTCTTATTATTTAGAACCGGATATATATCACACATGAGATATCCCAATCTCTACGAGATGTTCAATATGTTTTTAGCACTATTATGGCCATGTGCACTATCTTGGCTTCATGAATATTAACAAGAATAAACCCAAAATCTTGCTAGAAGCGGCACCACTTCCTATATTCATATAGGTGAAGTTCTCTTGCATGTCTTTGCTACTTTAGACAACGAACTTCATTAAGAGTTAAACTCAACCTCTTGACGTAGCAATATGCACTGAACATCCTAGAAGGGACATGAAATTGAATAAATTTCAGTGCAAAACTAATCACTTATCAGTAACTTGTTATTACCCATTAAACTTTGGAATAGTGGTAATGCTATTACATAGTTGGGTTACCATTACCGGTGACTATTGAAAAAATGGTTTTAGTCCTATTCCACTAGATGTGTCCTTTACCAAATCTCTCGAAAGTCCTTTGGTAAGAGGGTCAGCTAGATTCTTATTTGTTCGAACATATATAATATTAATAACCCCATAAGTTATTAATTGTTTGACATATTCATGCCTTAAACTTATGTGTCTAGATTTTCCATTATATACTTTGTTATACGCTCTAGACAATGTAGCTTCACTATCACAATATAAAGAAAGAGATGGCATTGGTTTTGGCCATAACTTTATGTCCAATAATAAATTTCTTAGCCACTCTGCTTCTTTTCCGGCTGCTGCCAGTGCTATAAACTCAGATTCCATTGTTGAATGTGTAATACAAGTTTGTTTCTTGGATGCCCAAGATACCGCTCCACCCGCTAAGGTGAATATCCATCCAGATGTGGATTTATTATCACTTGCACTAGTTATCCAACTAGCATCAAAGTATCCTTCAAGAACTGCAGGAAAGTCATAATAAAATAGACCTAATTCTTTGGTCTTCTTGAGGTAACCAAAAATCCTCCCAATTGCTTTCCAATGATCCACACTTGGATTATTAGTGTATCTTGACATTTTACCTACTGCAAATGCAATATCTGGCCTTGTACAATGCATCGCATACATTAAACTTCCAATTGCACTAGCATATTCAAGTTGTGCAACTACTCTGCCAGAATTTTCTAATAATTTTATACTAGAATCATATGGGGTATTTGCTTCTTTTATTTTCAAGTGATTAAATTTGTGAATAACTTTGTCAATGTAATGAGATTGGCATAATGCATAACCCCCACTATGTTTCTTAACCTTAATACCCAAGATGGTATCCACTTCATTAAGATCTTTCATCTTAAATTGTGAACTAAGATACTTCTTAGTTTCATATACACCTCTCATGTTTGTACCAAAAATTAATAAGTCATCAACATATAGACAAATAATTACACCATAGTCATCGGTGAATTTAGAATAAATGCACTTATCAGCGTTTTTATGTTTGAAACCATTAGAAAGAATGATTGTATCAAACTTTTCATGCCACTGCTTTGGTGCTTGTTTCAACCCATAAAGTGACTTAATTAATTTACAAACTTTATGTTCATTTCCGGGCAAAACAAACCCTTCGGGTTGTTCCATATATACCTCTTCATCTAGGTCACCATTCAAAAATGTTGTTTTAACATCCATTTGATGCACAAATAGATTATAAATAGATGCAATTGCCCTTAAAACACGTATGGATGTAATTCTAGCAACAGGTGCATAAGTATCGAAATAGTCAATCCCTTTTCTTTGTTTAAAACCTTTTGCTACCAATCTAACCTTAAAGGTTTGAATAGAACCATCGGTATTGTATTTTCTTCTAAATACCCATTTACTACTAATAGGTTGTGATCCTTGTGGCAAGTCCACTAAAACCCATGTCTGATTTGATAGAATTGAATCCATCTCATCATTAATAGCTTCTTTCCAAAAAGAAGCATCTCTTGAAGTCATTGCTTCGTTAAAGGTTTTAGGATCTTCTTCTACGTTAAGTAAAATAGGCATTTTATTTAGAATATTATCTCTATCTCCTTCAACCAAAAAGGCTAAGGCTTGAGATGAAATAAAATCAGGGCCAAAAGATTTTTCTTTTCTAGCACGCTGACTTCTTCTAGGTTCTATTTCTGTTTCGGGTTCATTCCTCTTATTATTAATTGATGGTCTAGGAATCAACCTAGTGGATGTATCATGATTGGCATCTAATTCGACACATGAATCTTTATAAAATTTATTTTCAATAAATTCAACATCCCTTGATTCAATTACAGCATTAGAATTTAAGTCCAACAACCTATATGCCTTAGAATTTTCCGTGTATCCTATGAAAACACTTTTAATTCCTCTTGCACCCAACTTTGAACTTTTAGGGTCATGAATTATATAGAAAGCCAAACAACCCCAGACCCTTAGGTAGTCCAGATTTGGTTTTCGATTCTTCCATACCTCGTATGGAGAAACATGTGTTTTCATTGATGGAATTCTGTTGTGTAAATGACAAGCGGTGAGTAAAGCTTCTCCCCACAAATTGTTTGGTAAGTTTGAATTAATCAACATAGAATTGATCATATTAGTAAGAGTCCTATTCTTTCTTTCAGCCAAACCATTTTGTTGGGGAGTATAAGGGGCAGTTCTTTGATGTATTATTCCATGTTCTTCACAAAATGAGTCAAATTCATTTGGAAAATACTCTCCCCCTCTATCACTACGAAGAATTTTAATTTTCTTTTCCTTTTGGTTTTCAACTTCTGCTTTATAACGTTTAAACATAGAAAAAGCTTCATCCTTATGTCTTATCAAATATACATATGTGAATTTTGAGCAATCATCAATGAATGTAATAAAATATCTTTTTCCGCCTCTAGTTAAAATACCATTATATTCACATATATCAGAATGAACTAATTCTAATAATTCAGCACTTCGTTCAACTTTAGGAAAAGGTCTTTTTGTTAATTTTGCTTGAATACAGATTTCACATTTTTCATGAGAAGTACTATCACAAGTTATTAATTTATGTTTAGACATGTATTTCAATGATCTAAAATTTAAATGCGCTAATCTTGCATGCCAAACATCAAAAGACTCAACAATATAAGCAGAATTATTCATATTATTAATCAAAATACTAAGTTTGAACATTCCATCACAAGCATACCCTTTCCCAACAAATGCCCCATTCTTAGACATAATTAACTTATCAGACTCAAAGACGGCTTTAATGCCGCTTTTACAAATCAAACTTGCAGACACTAGATTTTTTTGAATTTCTGGTACATGCAGAACATTTGTCAACGTCAACTTCTTTCCAGATGTGAATTGTAGTTCAACGTTTCCTTTTCCTAGAACTTTGGCAGAATTATGATTCCCCATTAGAACCTCTTGACCGTCCTCTACTTTTTCATATGCGGAATACAATTATTTATCATTGCAGACATGTATGGTAGCCCCAGAATCGAGCCACCAGTCAGAAGACTTCGTTATTGCCGCCATGTTTAGTTCGGTAATCATACCAATTTGCATGTCCGATACCATTGCGACAAGATCCTCGATCTTATTTTCCACCATATTTGCATTGTTTGTATTATTGGATTCAGTAGCATCTATCTTTCGTTTCTTGTTTCTGCAATCACGGGCATAGTGGCCATTTTTGCCACAATTGAAACAAGCCCCATTGGACTGTTTCTTATTGGAATTATTTTTCTTGAACTTCTTACCATTAGGTTTGAAGTTCTTATGATATTTCTTTCCTTCAACAAAGTTTACTTTGGTGGAATTATGAGAAACATTTGTTTGATCACGGGATCTGGTTTCTTCTTCAATTCTTAAATGTTTCTGTAACTCCTCCAAACTTATATCATCTTTCCTATGTAGGAGTTTCTTACGACAATCATTCCAACTTGGTGGTAATTTTTCAATAATTGCACCAACTTGAAACGACTCAGAAATTTCCACCTTTAATTCACGAAGCTTTGTGACAAGGATTTGCAACTCATGTACTTGGTCTAAAACAGTTTGGTTATCACTTATTTTGAATTCGAAATATTTCAGAATTAAGAATTTATCCGTACCTTCTTTCTCTGTTTTGTATTTATATTCAAGAGCATTCCAGATTTCCCGCGGAGACTGCATAGAGTTGTAAAGATCATATAATCGATCAGACAGTGTATTCAGAATATGCCCATGACACACCAATTCGTCTTCTTCACGTTTCTTCCTTTGTTCTTTGACAGTTTCATTATCGTCTTCTTTTGGTTCCGGAATTGCTTCTAGTTTAGGATCCAGAACATATGCTATTTTCAAAACTGTGAGAAGGAAGAATAATTTTCCTTTCCATCGAGTGAAATTTGTTCCATCAAAGCGGTCCAAATGCACATTGGGATTCAGAAACATATTCATATTCTTTTCTGCCTCCATAATAACACCTTAAGATTGTTGAAGAATTTTTAATTATGCAGAAAATATGAACAGATGTTTGGATTTGAGGCGTAATAGACTACTGTCCTTAAGGTGTTATTTGCCCCCACTCGTACAGAGTTTGCTAACGGGTCTAGGCAAATTACCTCCAAGATACAACAAATCCACGGGTTTATTCAAGTAGCAAACTTGAATAATAACCCACAGAACACTCTATGAAATTGGTAAGAAGAAATAATAGAGAGAAAGAGAATTTTCGGAATTAATTATGACAGGATTTTGCCTTCTATATATAGCCTCTTGTGGTGTCTGTTCATGAAGAGACACCACATCCAAAGGTCATTTAATCACGGCCCTTGGATATATAACTATATTTTTTAACGTTCCAGATTTGAACTAAAAAGATGCGACTGTACGGATTAATACTTAACGAAGTGGCGCCAAAATCCGACGGTTCAGATCCACTCGCGCCATAATTATGTGTCATTTATTATGGATTTAATCTGGACCGTTTGATCTTTTGACGTTGTCAAAAATCAAAGGCTCCTACTGCTCCTCGCGACGATGCGTACGTGCGAAGTGCAAAGTGCGCCTCTAAAGCGCCCTAAACGCCCAATCGCACTTTCGCACTTTCGCACGCGCGCGCGTGTGCGTGTGCGGATGGTGCAAAGCACCATCCTTGGACCTAAGGTGTACACTAGTAGCATACACTTCAATGCACACAAGTAATCTCTTATGACACAAAAGCATTTATTAACCCACTAACTTTTTCACACTTTTCCAATGTGGGACTTTGGTTTTCCCACTTCCCTTTGTCTTTTCCTATTCCAATTAATTGATGGTTTTAACCTTTCATTTTCTCTAACCATTAATACTCATTAATATTAAAATCATCCAACACTTCCTGCTGTTGCCATGGCCCCATGAAGAACTCTTCATTCTGATTTCCAAATATCTCATCAATATTTCTCATCGGTACACCAAAAGCCAGCTCCTTCGCCACCTTCTCCCACTGATTGATCACATTATTCTTCCAGCACCTATAAATTTATATATCAAAACCAAAAAGAAATTCAACTTTGATCCAAAAAAACATATAAACAAATAGTGGAATAAACATCTTCCTGATACATACGTGTGATTTCTTTGCTCATGAACTCTAAAACATGGAACTCAAAACCATATAAGAAAGCTTAAAATAAATAAAAAGGTACCAAAGATATCTTCATGCACATTTCTAATAAAAATAAAATTTATTACTAAATCAGATGACACTTAGATATCAGAACTTTTAGTGAATAACTTGACAAAAAGGAGATAAAAAAGTATCAGCAAACACCATATATTTTTTTGTATTAAAGCACATCACACATCTTGCATCAAAAAACACCCCTGCATTATCTTTCATGTAACTAACTTCTCTCTGATTGTTAATCACTTTGGGGACATACTTTCTATTTGTATCTTCTTTAGTGGGATACTCCTTGTCACTATATTCCTTGTCTTGGTAAGTACATATTGATTCTTTCTTGTTGCTTGATTCAGTGTATCCATGACAACAAAGTCCTTTTTTCCATTAATGGAGTTGGTTTTGGATGTATGAGCTAATTTATTCTTTCTTTTTATAGATTTCCAGCCTTCTTTATCATCTCCATCATGAGGTTTACTACTAGGTAGACTTGGGTGAAACTCCATGTTTTTGTTGGAGTTCACACTATCGAGGAAAGGTCCCCCCAGCCATCTGCTGGTACTTGTCCACCTCATCACTCATTGCAGTGTGAACAATGGTCTTAATGTAACTTTGAACTTAAAAAAATTCACAAAATTGTAAAACTATAAATATAAACACCATAAGACCAAACCTGAACAATGGGATTTGATTCCAAGTCTCCCCGTCTTAGAAATATGATTCCCTTACTAACCCATGAGAATGAATATTGTTCTTGCAATTCAAATTCATTCTCTTTTGTATATCTTTTGTTTTTTTATAATGACATTATCTTAAACATTTACTACTACAACAATTATTATTAATATTCTGATTATGGTTGTGGGAAAGAATTATAATCGCGTTTATGGTCATCATCACTTCTTCGGTTTTCATACAGATTTAGATTTAAGAAAGTAGGGACGGAGCTAAAGGTCGACTACACCCGGATCTAGCCAGCTCTAGACCAAGTCAAACTTTAAAAAAAATAAATTTAGCCTCGAGTTTGGTTATCTTTTGTATAATACACTGGGCTTAGCCCAGGCTAGAATATACTATCATCGCAGTCTAACAAAAGAATAATGATTTCCCTTATATAGAATTTCCTGTAACTCATGCACACATGCGAAGAGTTAATGATTTGAAAAATAACATAAGCCTTTAGATTGAACTTACCAAACCCAATCAATACGAATTTCACAAAACAAATCCATTCCAAGCAATAAATTTGAATCTCAACTGAACATTCAAAGACCAAGTAATGAAAATATGTGAAGTAAGCTTAGTATGCTTACACTTACCTTTTCAAACATCAAAAATGATATATTTCCCATTTCGGTGTCGAGCCCCTTGGTTGATCTTTTCATAAATTAGCCCACTTGCATTTGCTCGTAGTTACATGCTTCAAAAAATGAAATACTTCTTGTCAAATAAAAACTAATAATCTAGAGGTAAAATCTAATAAACTACAGGTAAAATGAGCCACAGATTTGGTATCGAAAACACAACATGCTTTTATATAAATGGAGAAATATAGCATCAATAACAAATAATCACAATTAGACTCAATTAATAGTCACAGTTACCTCAAAATCTAATATGTGCACACACGTTTATGCAGACACATGTTATTTAACAAAAACAAACCATTTCCATGTTAATATCAAAAAGGTAACAACAACTACTAAAAATTAATGACATGATATGCACCGAACTTGCGTGCATCACTGAGTAGAATACTTCGCATCAACTAAAAATTAAGGATTTATTTATGTTTTGTTCTTATATGAAGTACCTATTTCAAAGTCGTTGTCAATGTTAAAATATAGTCGACAAATAATGTATAAGCGGTCAACTCGCAGCTCTGATTCATTGTTTAATACCTTAGTGTGTTGTGTAGGCATCAAAATCTTGTTGCTCTTATTGGTTATTTAGTTGACTTCAATAGGTAACATTTTACTCTTCTAGAGTTCACTGCCCTTCTCGCAAGCCAATCAACTGCGTGTAAACATAATAACATGATATCACAAATCCTAAATTAAACGCTAGAAAACTACTAAATCACATCCTCCTTCCTCCACCACCATGCCTTAACCATGTAAATTGGAATCCAACTAAAAAATTTAGAATTTTTCAGAATTATTATATAAATTCTGCCAAAATTAGGTAATCAATGAAAGCAAGTTCAATCAATTTAAAAAGTTTCTGGAATAAAATTCCAAAAATATTCAAAATTTCTTAATATTTACCTTTTTCGTTCTTAAAACACATATGAAAGAATCACATTTGAAACCCATCTGAAAGAATCACAAAACAAATAACGATTTAGAGCACTAATCAATGGAAAATAGGAGAGGGGAAGTGAGAAAACAAGAGAGGGAGGAAATCGTAGATTTGATTCATATAAAATCAAAGATAATGATCACATCAGCTCAGAGGAGATTATTTCCGGTACCGTAGATCTGATTCGTATACAAACAAAGATTTGATTCGAACTCCACCCTTGTAAACTTATACCCAATTTAAATAGAGTAATATTAACATTCAAAGCATAATACATAGTTACAAAAAATAACACATTTATAACTTAAATAATTACCAATCATAATTTATAACTTTAATAAATTCCACTGCTCGAAAACATTTATTAACAACTATCATAAAAATAATCTTGGAAAAAAAATTAAAAAATTCGTAAATTCCCTCAATGGTCACACAAAGACAAATTGAAAATGGAATGAAATGAGAGAGGGTGAAAAACCATTACCCATTTTCGGTGATATGTCTCACATATACGACATGTCTTCTTCGCCCATAAAAGCATCTTCCAGTGAAGACTCAACTGTTGTTTATATGGATTGCCTCCTTATATAGAAACATACTCCAAATATCCATATAAACAGGTATATACTCCATTTTACACCAGTAAAAATCAATATAAGCAAATATATACCTATTTTACATCTATAAATCCATCTAAACCGGTATATACTCCCTTTTAAGGAGTGGCGGCGTGGGAGAGGAGCGGCTTCATGTATGTTTGAGAAAGAGACCTTACCATGGGAGGCGTACACGGGTGGAAAAGATGGGGAGAGAGGATATTAGGGGATGGGTGAAAAGGGAAGGTAAGAGAGAGATTGGAAAGTGAGGGGAGTCAATGAGGGTTTGTGGTGAGAGTGTATTGGAGGTGTGTTCATTTGAATTTTGAAGAAAATGGGCAAACAAATTAGTGTGTGTGAAAAGAGGGGGAATCCAAATTTGTAAGGGGGAATATAGGTAGTGCAGAAAAACTCATAAAGATGACATCATAGTTCCATATTATGACATACATAAATTTTGTAACTTATTATTATATATATATATATATATATACATGTGGGGGGGAATACATTTATTCTCAACCCACGAGAGTAGCTGACCAAGTCCAACAGATATAAAAGGCTACCCGACCCAAATCGTGGAATTAAGATACGTATATGTCTTATCTAAACCTCTCCAGGACCAAGTCAATCCCCAATAATCTCGTGGAGATATTCAAGGGATTCATGGTTCACCCCATCATGGACATCGTGGAGTTACTTTCATAACATAAATTTTATATCTATAAATTGTAATGCCTAGCCCGGGGCATAGGGGAATGTAACCATGCATATTGAGAGATAATTAATAAAATAGTAGACCTCTCCGTGGACATAGGCAAGCTACCGAACCACGTACATAGTTGTGTTGTGTGTGCGATCGTAAGGTTTCTTGCTTGATTGTGATCGTTCTTCGTAAAAAATTTATTGTGATATTTTTTAATACAACAATTGGTGCCATCTGTGGGAAACGATTGTTATTCCATGAGAACACTCATTAACTGAAAGACTGAAATGGCTCACCGTAGCAACAACCTCCCTCAAGCGTAGATGGCGCCAGAACTCTGAAATAGCCATCGAGTCTCTCTCCTCAGTGGTGGTCACTGAGTCCCACCACTGAAGGGTTGCCCTGTTAATCTAAAGGGGACCAACATCTGCCTTTGTACCTCACTACAATCTAACATGCGTAGATGGCGCTAAATTTTCTTGTTCCATTGGCATGCCGCCACCATATTCGTACCGCCCTAAAACTCAGGAGGGTGGCCCTTCTGGAAGGTCTCCCTGATGCAATGCTAAGTGGGTTGCCTTGTTGGGCCTGAATAGCTACTACAGCGGGTTATTGTGCCCGAGGCTAAGGGAACTGGGCTGCCATGGCCCTCGTAGCTGTCTCAACGGCCTGTGCCACTATCACTGCCACCTGAGTATCACAAATCATCTCGTGTGGTGGCGGTAGTACATGTGGCTCCTGAGGGTCCTCCCTAACCTAGTCTCTGGCTACTTCCCTCTCTGCTCGCTCCCTCCTCGGCGGCATACTGAAATAGAATTAAATTGTATAAGTACAAAGTTTATACAAAAATCTAATAGCATAAGCACGATATCTCAATCACTCTAGGATAAAACAACAGTCCTAACAATAGGGCTCTATATCAAAATAATGATACGCTGAAATCGTAGTAAGCCATACAAATCCTATGGACACTAGAATCGGATGCTCTAATACCATCTGTGACACCCCATCTAATAAAACATCGGTTGATCACGACTTTATTTAATTAAAATAGGTTTCTCATATGGTTCATTCTTAGCATCATTGTCGAAAACTTTTTAATTACTAACCACCTAAGTGAAATTAAACAGGTACCAAATTTTATATTTCTTTAAAATCGATAAATGAACAATGCGAAAAACTAAATTAAACATTCACAATTTACTAGAGTCCAAATATAACAATTTATAAATGGATAAGGGTTTTTCGAATAAACCATCGGCTAAAAATCCAAAACCAAATACTCCATAATAATAGAAGAACTAAAAATCTGAAAACTGTCAACGGACGACACGTCCATACATGGAATATGAAATGAGACCCTACACTAGATCTGAATGGAAGAATCGTCTAATTAAATTATGTCAGCATCCATAATTCTACAACTCCAAGTCCCTGGAATGAAGTCACGCAAGGCGTCCCTATGGTTGGACACCTAAAAGGTTTTGAAAATATTTTATAGCATGTGTTAGTACACAAAACGTTTTGAAAATATTTAATAAGTGCTTATTACATAAAAATTCGGTTATTGATTACACATGTTCACGTACACTTTCTCTTGAGTTTTCCTCCCCTATCATCTATAGTGCAGGCCTAATGTTCTATACTTAGCCCACCTAGCTATGCTACCCAGGATAAGTTGACTAAAGTATTCAGCCAAACTTATCTACCTCTAAGTTCACGTAACGCCCGTACTATACTTTAATTTACTAACATATCCCATGTGTTAATTATCAACATAAGTATCATACCTCACATGTTATCTTATAAATCATTGCATTAAGTTTCTTTTACTTAATTATCATATTGATGACACAATCATAATTAACATGCTCATATGTTATTACCTTAATCATAATTAAGTTTCTCGACTTAATTATTCTCATTAGATATACTATATCTAACTGTCTACTATCACACATAAGTAGATAAATCGCACGTTATATTTTTCCCACTCAAATATACAAATAAATTTATACTTCACAATAATTTCCTCGTATCACACATTAAGGATTCATTTGTTCAGGTGTTCCTTCGACCTCAACTTCTCATGTCATTCACATTGGTCCGGATAGCGCTCGACCCCAATGTAAATGTTATATATATATATATATATATATATATATATATATATATATATATATATATATATATATATATTGGTCTGGATGTTTCATCGACCCCAATATTATTTATGTTCGATATTGGTCCGAATAGCCCTCGACCCCAAAAATCGAACTTTTATGTATTGGTCCGGATTTTCCCTCGACCCCAATACATCTAATATACGTTAAGTATTCACACCACCTAAGTATTCATATGGTAGGTCTTCACACAACCTAGGTACTCACGCTTATACTTAGTATATTTCCCTCGTATACTAACTGTACTAAATTTCTTTACGAATTATCCCACTTATCATATTTATGAGTATTCACACAACTCTAAGGGTCCTTGTTACCCCTTTATAAATTTTAGTAGCTAAGCCTAACTCACCCTACTAGTCTACTTCATTAATTCAACTCCCAAACTCCCCGTAATTCATTATTTTTCTCTCGGATAATTTACGGCACAAAAATTTACCCAAATTTGTTCTTGTTTTAATCCTCTCAATAAGACCAAGTCATACCCCCATCATAAGCCTACTGTAATATTTTACATCTCTCAATATTACATTACCAAAGTCCTCAAAAATCTCACAACAACGATTTAGGGATTTAAGACAAAAAGGGGGATTTTTAATTTTTCTGGGTAATCAAATCAATTTGCAACAGGCCGAATCGATTCACTTACCGAATTGATTCGCCCCTGGTTGAATCGATTCGTTTTTCTCCATAATCAACTTCTCCAACATGCAATTACGTTTTTCAACATTTTCATTCATAGAACTCTCATGATTCTTCAACAAACTCAAAAATAAGTTTTCCTAACCATTACTAAAGGCATTAGGATCAATTCCAACGTGATTTTTACACCAAATCAATACCATATCTAATCAAAAATGGATTAAACCCTGCGAACATCAAAAACCCTAGGTTTCCATGTTCATCCTCTATTATTCATCAAACCCCAGATTTAATTCGTGGATAATAACATATAATCACTCATTTATTATCCTCTACTAACATCAAATTGTTCTACAAGCAAATCCGACCCAAACATGAATTTAAATCAATCTTTTCTTCCAAGAATCATCAAAAAATCAATATAATTGGAACCCTAGACACATGGGTATTATAAATTCATATTAATTTGTAATAAAAAACTTGCCTCTAGGTTTGTAGGGTCTGAAAACATGGTGTTACTGAAGGATTGATGCTTCTCTCTTCAAATCTTCACTCCTTAGATGCTTAGCATGCAAGATTAAGGTCCAATCCTTCCTAAAGAACTCCTAAGCCTCGAAAATTTGTTTATCTCTTCTCTCTAATGGCTTCCTTTGGGTTTAACTATTTCTAACCGTAGTATCAAGTCTTAAAAATCATATATAACACTTAGAATTTCGTTGGTCCCTTCACCTCTATTTTCCAAATTACCAAAACTCCCTCAATAGGTGCCGGGTTGGTCTAAAATTGATATGAAACCCAAACAATACCCCCGAGTACACTTTTTCGACTATTTCAACCCATTCGGGTTCATCCATGACCTCAAAATTATCATTCGAGTCACTAAAAATATATTTCCTTTCCCAACCTCAAATTAGCCTATACGCGACTCCCGGTTGAGATAAAATAAAATACGCACATATCACTCGCTATGCCGTATCACATTAATTATCATTTATTTACTATTCATACTTAGTAAATATTATAACATAATATTAATCAGTATCCATCTCTCGATTAATATCTAATAATCACATTTCTCATTTGATCACATTATATTACTTCTCTCACGTAATTTAAATAAAACGTATTTTCTCAATTAATTTTTGAATAAATTAAATTATAAATATGCAGAAATAAGGGGTATTACATACCCCCCCCCCCCCACACACACACACACACAAAGGAATTTTGTCCTCAAAATTAGGACATACTTGCAGTGAATAACTCTGGATATTGCTCTTGCATGTCATCCTCCCGCTCCCATGTCGACTCATCAGTATTGTGATGTCCCCACTGAACTCACACTAGTGGTACCACCTTGGACTGCAGTTCATGCTCACTACAATCTATAATAGCGCCGGGACTCTCCTCATACAAGATGTATGGCTGCAAATCAATCTTCTTAAGTGGAACGTGCCAGAAGGCTCTCTCGCTCCGCCTGTACTTCTTCAGTGATGACAAGTGAAACACGTCGTGTATCCGCTGAAGATGCTCTGAAAGTCCCAGTTTGTATGTTACTAGTCCCACCCTCTCTATAATAGGAAGAGATCCCACATATCTTGGATCTAACTTCCCCCTTTTGCCAAATCTCATAATCCCATTTATAGGAGATACCCGAACCAACACTAGGTCATCAACCTCTAACTCAACATGTCTCCTGTCAGTGTCAACATAACTCTTCTTCCTACCCTGAGCTATCTGAATACGTCCTCGAACCAACTCAATCTTTGCAGTAGTCTCCTAAATCATCTCGGGTACTAATAACTTGTTTTCCCCCACCTCTAACCAACAAGAGCGTGAACGACAAGGCCTTCCATATAATTCCTCGAACGGTGCCATACCGATAGTAAATTAGTAAGAGATGTGTTTACGCAAACTCTACTAATGGGAGGTATCTCTCCCACCCTCCCCTAAAATCTAGGATGCATATCCTCATCATATCCTCAAGCATCAGATTCACCCTCTCAATCTATCCATCTATATGCGGGTGGTATGTCGTACTCAACCGTGAATCTGTGCCCATGGCCTCCTCAAAGCTCTCCCAGAAGTGTGACACAAAAACTTTGTCTCTATCAGAGACAATATTAATCGGGACCCCATGCAGCTTAATAATATCTGAAATGAATAGCTACGCATATTACATCGTCTCATAGTTTGTGCGGACTGGAAATAAATGAGCCACCTTGGTCAGCCAATCCACTATCACCCATATAGAAACGTGACCCTATTGAGATGTAGGTATCCCAGTAATAAATTCCATCAAGATGCTCTCCCACTTCCACATGATAATCTTAAGTGGTTGTAACATCCCCGAAGGCCTCTGATAGTTAACTTTTACAAGATGGCAAGTAACACAACTTAAGAAAAAATTTGTCATGTCTCTCTTCATACCGGCTCACCAGTACTATCTCCTCATATCTTGGTACATCTTATCCCCACTGGGATGTACCGCAAACCTAGAACCATGAGACTCAGTCATAACTGCCTATCTTAAATCCTCATCCTCAGGCACTACCAACCTCCCATTAAAGCGCAGGCCTCCCTCTGAGCTAACTGAGTATGACTCTACACCCTCAGCTAATAATTGTCATACCCTCTCCTGACAAAGCTGATCCTCTGCCTGTGCCTTCACCACCCGCATAACAATCTCGGGAGTGATAGTCATAACTACCATGTAAGCTCTAGCAGCCTCCTCTTCCTGTCGAAGATCACTCCAATTTTCTTTCCACACCTCTGCTAAATCTCCAGTAGGTCATCGGATCAACGCGTCTACAACTACGTTAGCCTTACCAGGATGATAATGTATATCAAACTGGTAGTTCTTCACGAATTCTAGCCACCGCCTCTGCCTCATGTTCATATCCTTCTATGTGAAGAGATACTGAAGTGACTCGTGATTCATGAATAATGTAAATTTCTCCCCTAATAGATAATGTCTCCATATCCTCAACACAAAAATGACCACTGCCAACTCAAGGTCGTGGGTGGGGTAATTCTTCTTGTGGGGCTTTATCTTTCGAGATGCATAAGCTATAGCCCTCTCCTCCTACTTTAACACACACCCAACTTCGTACAAGGATGTGCTAGTATATACCCGATACTCCAGTCCTCCCCTGGGCAAATCGAGTACTGGTGCTGAGGTCAATCGGTCCTTTAGCTAGTCAAAGACCTACAAACAATGGCCACTCCACACAAATGGTACTCCCTTACGAGTCATGTTTGTCAAAGGCCCAGCAACCTTTAAGAATCCCTTGATGAAGCAATGGTAATATTCGCCCAACCCCAAGAAGATGCAAATCTCGTGTAATACCCCGTATTTTCTGTGATATTTATTTTTGGGATTAATTAATTAGATGAGAATTAATTGGGAATTAATCCGGATAAAATTCTAGCGAGATGTGAGTTGGTATTTGACTATATTGAGTATATATGATGTTATATGAATATTGAATTATGAAATTTTTCGTGAGATTGATATACGGCAATTTGGACATTTTATTGGGACGCGTGTGACAGTCGCGTCAGGATATAATTATTTTAATTATAAAAGTGAATTTAAACTCTATTAACCGTATGGTCATTCTGAGTGCGCCAACACGTCCGGAAGGGTCGAGATAGTCAGAAAACACTAGCCGGGGGTTTAGTTTGGGTCCCGGGGTATTTTTAGGCCATACCGGCAACATAAAGGGTATTTTGGTAATTTTTTATTTTTGGAAATTAAAAGTGACGAAAATTAGTAAATTATATCTGAGGTGGATTTAACCCACTAAACCACTAACCAACCCATGTTAACCCAATAGGCTACGTAGGTTATTAGAATTAGGTTTCTAATTTCTTTCCCAAAAACAAACCCTAGCCACCATAGCCATTGGAGAAGAAAGCTTGGAGAGAGAGAGATAGAAGGGAATCCTGCATAAAGAAAGAGGGAACTTCTTTAAATCATCATCAAAATCAGAGAGTGAATCAAGGCAAGTGGTTTAATTTCAATTAATTCAATGCTATGTTTTCCATGTTTAGGAATTTTCGAAATTGATCTTGGAAGATGATATAGACCCATGAATTGGAAGTTAAAAGCTATAAATTATGTTAGGGATTGCATGTAGTAACATTCTGGACGAATTATGTGTTCAAAACAGAACCATTGATGATCTAAAAATGGATTTTAGGAGAAGTTTATTGATGTTCTTGAAAGAAGAAGAAATCTGGAATTTTTTATGAAGTTTTGATCTAAACAAAGCCCTTGAATGATGAATTATTGGTTTTAGAACGTTAATACTATTGTAGGATGATAGTATGATGATATTATAACTTTGTCTTAGAATTTCATGCTTGTAAATGGTGTTTTGGGACGAATTGAAAATTGCAAAACGAAGCAGTCCGTAGCCATACCTGGTGTATTCGATCGATCGATGCTCATCAGTCGATCGATCGACCACCATCGATCGATCGAAGGTAATGGTCGATCGATCGACCTTCCCAGAATGAGTAAAGTGTTCCCTATTTTAAATTTTAATGGTGGTAACCCTTGGAAAATATTATTGGAGACCTTATGAATACCCTTAAACTTAAAGAAGACCAGTAGGCATGAGTATGAAACTTGGACCTTAATTAGAATTCAATTTGAGGAACTATTCTAAATTAATGAAATTCGATAAGTGAGATAATATTTGGGTTAATAGTGTAAATTTGAATAATTTGATGAAATGAGGTTTGGGGCAGAAGTAAGGACCTTAGGAACAAAGATGTTATGCGTGGGAATAATAGGAACTTTATAGTCTATTTGAGATAGGGTTTCAGTTTAAGAGACTACGACGTGAGACGTGTCGACGGTTTAACTTTTATATTATCGAGAGACTTAAACTATATAAAATTGGAATAATGTCATAAGGATGTAGAGTATACCTTTATTAATGTTGAGATATCTAAGATGTGTGAATGCTTAGTATACGATTTTTATGTGTATGACATACCTACCATACTTGCTATCACGGGAGGTTTACGTTCGCTTAGGGCCTTCTAATCCTTGTGTGCCCGGATTTAGTTTGGTACCTAGAGGACATAGTTCAAGGAGAACGACTTATTTGTGAGTTAATAAGCCCGCTGACTATGGAGCGTAGGTATGTACGTGACCATGGATATGTTGAATTATGTTCGCCTCCATTTATGTGTGTGGTGTTTATTCCAACAATTCCTGAGAGATTCGGAATTTGTAATCCTTATGTACGTGATGTACCGGGATGGATAGCAGAGTATGTGTGCACCGTAGCTTAGCCTTGGGGTGCTTGTATTATATATTTATGATGTGAATAATATACGGTTAAAGGAAGAAGAAATTGTTATGTTTAAATTGTGGGTATAGTAATTGAAATATTATGAAAAGATAAAAGGGGACATATATCAATAAATGGTTTTGTTAATAATTGGGAATCCGAGAATTAAAGTAGAACTCTCTATTTAATTGTTAAGGTTGGAAATTAAACGTGAACCGAGTAGAAGTGTTAGAAACTCTTTGGAATTAGATAGTTATGAGATAACACATGAATGGGTACAGGAACGTTAGGAGTGCACAGTTAGACGAGAGGTGAGTATTTCATGTGAGAGCACGTCCTAACATGTATCTTGCATTCATTGTTTTAATTATTATTAAAGCACTTGATATTTTTAAAATACTCTCCACATTCGGGCTCTGACCCGTTTGCTTTCAAATCTATCTTTTTGTAAAAACCATTTTAGGTGCCCAGCCACAAGGACACCATGCTTAGGATCTTCATTCAGGTGACGAGCTGTAGCTGTTTGTGGAAGTTACAGGACATTGATTATAGACGCTTCATCTATCTTGATTCTATACTCCGCATTTATCAGTTGTAGGGCATGTCGCCCATTTCTTTTAGAGGCATTTCATTTATTTCAGTTATTCAGACTTCGGGCATGTAATTAATTCAGGATTCAGACTTGTCTTATTATTTTTCAGTTGTGGGATTGTTGTGAGGAGTTTTCCTCCGGACTTATTACTATTGTTGGTTATTTCATTACTTCGTTATGGTGAATGGATTTATGTTGTTCTTTCATTATTCTTTTATTGCATGTTAATTAGACTTAACTTAAAATTTGGCAACTTACTTTTTAAATACTAGGTGGTTAGTAATCATTAAAATGTTTTCGACAGTGATGCTATTAACTGGACCAACTTGGCATTTTGTATTAATTTAATAAAGGAGTAGCTACCCGGTATTTAATTAGTTGGGGTGTCACAGGTGGTATCAGAGCATCAGGTTCTAGTGTCCTTTAGGATCTGTACGGCTTATTATGTTTCCACTGAACTTTCTTTGATATAGAGCCCTAATACTAGGAATGTTGTATTAATCTCTATACTTTGGGAATTCGTACTTCCGCGATTTGTTTATTTGAATGATGAACTCATCCAAATTTACTTAAATTTTCAGATGGACCGTCAAGAAGAACTAGCTAAAACGGTTAAGGGAGTCAACGGACAAGATCGACTCACATCTCAGGTATCTCCAGAGAGAATATCAACCGCTGAGTTAGCAGGTATCGTGGCACAAGCAGTTACCACTGCAGTTCTACAATACCAAGAACGCAGCATACAACTTAAAAGAGGCAAAGGACCTAGAGAGGTTAGCCAGATGCATGTGAAAAAAGCTGAAAAATGTGCGAAGACCCCGAAATTGCGACAACAAACTACCCAAGACCGAGTCAGTTCTAATCAACAACGTGGTAAGATGAAGCAATTTCGAAAGGGGAATAAGGTCCCAAGTCAGCAAGGCCAACACCGTCAACAGCAGGATCAGAAGGGGAGTAACTTCAAAGGCCGATGTTTCATATGTGGCAAACATGGCCATAAACGCCAGGATTGTCCAGATAGGGGCAGGACCCCACAGCAACAGGGTGTCCGACAGGAGTTGCAGAGGCCTATGTTTCCCGCCGCCCTCCCAGCACCAGCTCAAGTACTAGCCCTAACAACTTTTCCTGTAGCTCCAGTGCAGCAGGGGCAGTTACAGTACATACATATCTATAATATCAACCAGGCAGCCGCCCCACAGGCACCACCCGCGATTTGGGGTATGTTTTCTATCCACGAGACTTTTGGGTTGAACTTTGTTTGTTGCTGGGATAACTCAATTATTTTATAATTACATATTATGCGAAGACCTTAGGGTTATTAACCACAGTATTGAGCACTGTAACGTAGGTAGACTCACCACTGGGGAAATGGTTCATTTTTATATGTCGGGGAGTGGGAGTAGAGATTGGTAGATTGTTATTACCTGCAGATATGTTAGTATTAGAGATGACCGAGTATGATGCCATTATTGGTATAGATTGGCTTGTCGTGTACCGAGCCATGATTGACTGTTTCAGTTGGAGTATTATCTTTGCCATTCCCGGGCAGGAGATGTTTTTGGTGGCGATGCCTCGTTTCTAGGGAGGATCGTCCACTCATTTGTACTATATAGAGGAGAAGACCTCTAAGGAGGTGGTGATACCACTTGATTCAATTTCGGTTGCTAGAGAGTTTGCCGATGTATTTCAGGATATACCTGGATTACCCCAGTCGAGAGAAAGACTTTGTCATAGACTTACTACCAGATACGAGACCTATAACATGCGCACCGTACCGTATAGCTCCGGCAGAGATGCGAGAGCTACGCGATCAGATTGAGCAGTTATTGGGTCAGGGGTTTATACGGAGGAGTACTTCGCCGTGGGGTGCCCCTGTATTATTCGTGAAAAAGAGAGATGGTTCACTAAGATTGTGTGTGGACTACCGAGAGTTGAACAAGATCACGATACAAAATATATCCGTTGCCTCGAATCGATGACCTATTCGACCAGTTGAGAGGAGCTTCCTTCTTCTCGAAGACTGATTTGCGATCTGGATACCATCAGTTGCGTATCAGGGAGGAGGACGTCTCGAAGATTGCATTCTTATCGAGATATGGTTCTTACGAGTTTCGGGTTATGCCATTTGGTTTGACCAATGCCCCAGCAGCGTTTATGGACTTGATGAATAGGGTGTTCAGGGATTTCCTAGATCAGTTTGTCATTGTCTTCATCGATGATATTTTGGTTTACTCCCAGACAGAGGAGGAGCACGCCGAGCATTTGAGGCAAGTTTTGCAGACGCTACGTCAGAACGAGTTGTATGAAAAATATGAGAAGTGCGGGTTTTGGCTAAAGGAGGTTCAGTTTTTGGGGGCATATTATTTCCGACCGGGGAATATCGGTTGATCCGGGGAAGGTATCCGCGGTGAGGGAGTGGGGATATCCCACGACACCGATGGAGATCTGTAGTTTCTTGGGCCTAACAGGATACTACAGGAGGTTTATTCGAGGATTCTCGAAGATAGCGGGCCCTTTGACACATCTGACTCGTAAAGGTGTGCCATTCATCTGGAGTGATGCCTGTCAGTTGGCATTTGATGAGTTGAAGGATAAGTTGAGCTCAGCACCTGTGTTAGCATTGCCGAGACCGGGAGTTGAGTATTTAGTCTACACCGATGCGTCCTTACAAGGACTTGGAGGTGTATTGCAGCAGGAAAGTCAGACCATAGCTTATGCTTCCCGTAAGCTTAAGACTCACGAGAAGAATTACCCCACCCATGACTTGGAGTTGGCGGCAGTGGTTTTTGCCCTTCGGATTTGTGGACATTATCTTTTGGGGGAAAAGTTTCGATTGTTCACGGACCACAAGTCCTTACAGTACCTATTCACGCAGAAGGAGTTGAATATGCGGCAGAGAAGGTGGCTTGAGTTTGTGAAGGATTATCAGTTTGATATCCAATATCACCCGGGGAAGGCTAACGTGGTAGCAGACGCGTTGATCCATAGACCAGTAAAGGAGGTGGCAGATGTGTGGAAGGCCAAATGGAAGGAGTTGGGACACCAAGATGCAGTGGCCCGATCATTTATGTCTGTGGTGACTATTACACCGCAGATTGTCACGAAGGTGGTAAGGGCACAGGCAAATGACTCGTTCTGTCAGGAGCAGATAGTTTGGTTATTGGCAGAGGGAGCCGAATCCTATACCGTTAGCTCAGACGGGGGATTACGCTTCAATGGGAGATTGGTAGTTCCAGAAGGGGAGGAATTGCGGCACGAGGTGATGGCAGAGTCGCACGGCTCACGATTCGCGGTACATCCCGGTGGGGACAAAATGTACCAAGACATGAGACGTCAGTATTGGTGGAGTGGGATGAAGAGGGATATTGCAGAGTTGTTTCTAAATGCGCCACTTGTCAGCTAGTAAAAGTGGGTCATCAGAGACCGGCAGGACTACTACAACCGTTAGAGGTCCCGATGTGGATGTGGGAGAGCATCTCTATGGACTTTATTACGGGGTTGCCTACGTCACAGAGAGGTCACGACTCCATTTGGGTAATTGTGGACAGGTTGACCAAAGTCGCTCATTTTCTACCCGTGAGAACAGACTACACTGCGGGACAGTATGCCCAGCTCTTTATTTCTGAGATAGTGAGACTTCACGGTGTGCCCCTAAATATCGCGTCTGACCGAGACAAGATATTTGTTTCACGGTTTTGGGAGAGTTTTCAGGAGGCCATGGGCACGGAATTGCGGTTGAGTACGGCGTATCACCCGCAAACCGATGGGCAAACTGAGCGTACAAATCAGATGTTGGAGGACATGCTACGGACGAATATCATTGATTTTGGGGGTGGATGGGAGCAGTATCTTCCACTGGTGGAGTTTGCTTACAACAACTCCTACCAGTTCACTATTGACATGGCTCCATTTGAGGCGTTGTACGGTAGACCTTGTCGTTCCCCGTCATGTTAGTTAAAGGTGGGGGACAACAAACTACTTGGGCCGGAAGTGATTCAGGATACTTCGGCGAGGATAGAATTGATTCGGAGTCGCATTCGGGTAGCTCAGGATCGGCAGAAGAGCTACGCTGATACGAAGAGGTTCTTCAGGGAGTTCCAAGTGGGGGACCAGGTTTTGCTCAGAGTATCTCCTATGAAGGGGATTATGCATTTCGGGAAGAAAGGGAAGTTGGCACCAAGATATGTGGGACCATTTCCTATTATTGAGCGGATCGGACCGGTTGCGTATAGACTTGGGTTACCGGAGCATTCGCATCGGATTCACGAGGTGTTTCATATTTCCTCGCTAAGGAAATACCTTAGAGATAATTTGTCTCATTCTCACATTGTTGTGGAGGACATCGATCTCCAGCCGGATAGCTCCTACGAGGAGGGGCCGATTGCTATTCTAGACCGAAGTGAGCGGAAACTGCGGTCAAAGATAGTTCCGTTAGTGCGTGTTCAGTGGCGACATCATAATGTCGAGGAGTCCACATGGGAGCGCGAGGATGAGAGGCGCCAATGATATCCAGAGTTATTCTTACCAGGTACTTTCTAGTTCCGAATTTCGGGAAGAAATTCAGTTATCAGGGGGGGAGTATGTCATACCCCGTATTTTCTGTGATATTTATTTTTGGGATTAATTAATTAGATGAGAATTAATTGGGAATTAATCCGGAAAAAATACTAGCGAGATGTGAGTTGGTATTTGACTATATTGAGTATATATGATGTTATATGAATATTGAATTATGAAATTTGTCGTGAGATTGATATACGGCAATTTGGACATTTTATTGGGACGCGTGTGACAGTCGCGTCAGGATATAATTATTTTAATTATAAAAGTGAATTTAAACTCTATTAACCGTATGGTCGTTCTGAGTGCGCCAACACGTCTGGAAGGGTCGAGATAGTCAGAAAACACTAGCCGGGGGTTTAGTTTGGGTCCCGGGGTATTTTTAGGCCATACCGGCAACATAAAGGGTATTTTGGTAATTTTGTATTTTTGGAATTTAAAAGTGACGAAAATTAGTAAATTATATCTGAGGTGGATTTAACCCACTAAACCACTAACCAACCCATGTTAACCCAATAGGCTACGTAGGTTATTAGAATTAGGTTTCTAATTTCTTTCCCAAAAACAAACCCTAGCCACCATAGCCATTGGAGAAGAAAGCTTGGAGAGAGAGAGATAGAAGGGAATCCTGCAGAAAAAAAGAGGGAACTTCTTCAAATCGTCATCAAAATCAGAGAGTGAATCAAGGAAAGTGGTTTAATTTCATTTAATTCAATGCTATGTTTTCCATGTTTAGGAATTTTCGAAATTGATCTTGGAAGATGATATAGACCCATGAATTGAAAGTTAAAAGCTATAAATTATGTTAGGGATTGCATGTAGTAACATTATGGACGAATTATGTGTTCAAAATAGAACCATTGATGATCTAAAAATGGATTTTAGGAGAAGTTTATTGATGTTCTTGAAAGAAGAAGAAATTTGGAATTTTTGATGAAGTTTTGATCTAAACAAAGCCCTTGAATGATGAATTATTGGTTTTAGAACGTTAATACTGTTGTAGGATGATAGTATGATGATATCATAACTTTGTCTTAGAATTTCATGCTTGTAAATGGTGTTTTGGGACGAATTGAAAACTGCAAAACGAAGCAGTCTGTAGCCATACCTGGTGTATTCGATCGATCGACCACCATCGATCGATCGAAGGTAAAGGTCGATCGATCAACCTTCCCAAAATGAGTAAAGTGTTCCCTATTTTAGATTTTAATGGTGGTAACCCTTGGAAAATATTATTGGAGACCTTATGAATACCCTTAAACTTAAAGAAGACCAGTAGGCATGAGTATGAAACTTGGACCTTAATTAGAATTCAATTTGAGGAACTATTCTAAATTAATGAAATTCGATAAGTGAGATAATATTTGGGTTAATAGTGTAAATTTGAATAATTTGATGAAATGAGCTTTGGGGCAGAAGTAAGGACCTTAGGAACAAATATGTTATGCATGGGAATAATAGGAACTTTATAGTCTATTTGAGATAGGGTTTCAGTTTAAGAGACTACGACATGAGACGTGTCGACGGTTTAACTTTTATATTATCGAGAGACTTAAACTATATAAAATTGGAATAATGGCATAAGGATGTAGAGTATACCTTTATTAATGTTGAGATATCTAAGATGTGTGAATGCTTAGTATACGATTTTTATGTGTATGACATACCTACCATACTTGCTATCACGGGAGGTTTACGTTCGCTTAGGGCCTTCTAATCCTTGTGTGCCCGGATTTAGTTTGGTACCTAGAGGACATAGTTCAAGGAGAAAGACTTATTTGTGAGTTAATAATCCCGCTGACTATGGAGCATAGGTATGTACGTGACCATGGATATGTTGAATTATGTTCGCCTCCATTTATGTGTGTGGTGTTTATTCCAACAATTCCTGAGAGATTCGGAATTTGTAATCCTTATGTACGTGATGTACCGGGATGGATAGCAGAGTATGTGTGCACCGTAGCTTAGCCTCGGGGTGCTTGTATTATATATTTATGGTGTGAATAATATACAGTTAAAGGAAGAAGAAATTGTTATGTTTAAATTGTGGGTATAGTAATTGTAATATTATGAAAAGATAAAAGGGGACATATATCAATAAATGGTTTTGTTAATAATTGGGAATCCGAGAATTAAAGTAGAACTCTCTATTTAATTGTTATGGTTGGAAATTAAACGTGAACCGAGTAGAAGTGTTAGAAACACTTTGGAATTAGATAGTTATGAGATAACACATGAATGGGTACAGGAACGTTAGGAGTGCACAATTAGACGAGAGGTGAGTATTTCATGTGAGAGCACGTCCTAACATGTATCTTGCATTCATTGTTTTAATTATTATTAAAGCACTTGCTATTTTTAAAATACTCTCCACATTCGGGCTCTGACCCGTTTGCTTTCAAATCTATCTTTTTGTAAAAACCATTTTAGGTGCCCAGCCACAAGGACACCATGCTTAGGATCTTCATTCAGGTGACGAACTGTAGTTGTTTTTGGAAGTTATAGGACATTGATTATAGACGCTTCATCTATCTTGATTCTATACTCCGCATTTATCAGTTGTAGGGCATGTCTCCCATTTCTTTTAGAGGCATTTCATTTATTTCAGTTATTCAGACTTCGGGCATGTAATTAATTCAGGATTCAGACTTGTCTTATTATTTTTCAGTTGTGGGATTGTTGTGAGGAGTTTTCCTCCGGACTTATTACTATTGTTGGTTATTTCATTACTTCGTTATGGTGAATGGATTTATGTTGTTCTTTCATTATTCTTTTATTGCATGTTAATCAGACTTAACTTAAAATTTGGCAACTTACTTTTTAAATACTAGGTGGTTAGTAATCATTAAAATGTTTTCAACAGTGATGCTATTAACTGGACCAACTTGGCATTTTGTATTAATTTAATAAAGGAGTAGCTACCCGGTATTTAATTAGTCGGGGTGTCACATCTCGGTCGGTGTCGTGGGCTGCCCCTACTCCCTCACCGTCAATACCTTACTCAGATCAACAGTTATGCCCTTATCAGACACAATATGGCCAAGAAAATGTACCTTCCAAATCCAAAATCCACACTTAATAAATTTGGTGTACAACTGGTGTTCCCGTAATGGCTACATAACCATACGTAAGTGCTCAACATGCTCCTCCTCTGTACGCGAGTAAATGAGGATATCATCGATGAAGACTATTATAAACTGATCCAGAAACTCCTGGAATACTCTATTAATGAGGTCCATGAATACTGCAGGCGCATTATTGAGCCCAGATGGCATCACCCTAAACTCGTAGGATCTATACCGCTATAGAAAAGCGGTCTTAGGAACATCCTCCTCCCGAATACACAACTGGTGATAGCCTGACCTCAAATTGATCTTGGAAAAGTACGCAGACCCTCTCAACTGATCAAATAAATCTTCAATCCTAGGAAAGAAATACTTGTTCCGTTTCGTCACCTAGTTCAGCTCCCTGTAATATACGAACAGATGAAGTAAACGATCCCTTTTTTTCACAAATAACACCGAATCACCCCAAGGTGATGTACTATGACAAATGATACCTTGGCCCAAGAGCTGTTAAATCTTCTCCCTTAGTTATCTCATCTCTGAAGGAGCCATGTGATACGGTTCTCCGGAAATTGGTCTCATCCTCAGTGCTAGGTCAATGACACACTCTATTTCCCAACTCGATGAAAGCCTGGGTATGTCCTGAAACACGTCCTCAAATTCCCTCACCACTATAATTGAGTCTAAAGGTATTACTATTTCATGCGATGTATCCTCCTCAATATAATATAGGTGAGTGTGTGATCCTCCCTCAGGCAGAGGCATTGCTACTAGGAACATCTCCTGCCCTGGGATGGAGAACACTATAGTCCTCTAATAGCAATACACCATCGCTCAATAACTCACCAACCAATCCATGCCTAGAATCACGTCGTACCCCTCCATGTCTAACACTAGGAGGTCTTCTTCTTGACTGAGTCTCCCAATCAAAATATCGACTCCTCTACAGATCGAATGTATTAGTGAACCACTACCCATCGGTGACTCAACACACATAAGAAGACTTTGGGTTGTCTCTAATAAACCAGCGGCTCGTGCAAATCTAGTCTTAATAAAAGAATGTGATGCCCCTGTATCAAAAAAAATCCTACCCTCAAGCTCGTGAATAGGAAATGTACCCTCTACTGCAGGCGGCGCCTAAGGTGCTAGAGGCATCGGTATATCTCGAATGTTGTATACACGCCTATAATGCATCCGGACCTACTGTTGCTGTGGGGTCGGTGTTGGTGCTGGAGCTATCAAAACGTGCTGCCCCTATTGGTCACCCTGCTACTGTGCCCTGTCTCTCTATGAACAAGCTCTACTCTTTCGACCCTGCTAGCCATAAGTGAAATACTAACCCTATAACTATCTCTATCCCTAGCCCTGTTGGCCCTAGCGTTGGCCCTGATGGCCTCCCCCTAGTTCCCTTAACCCTGATGTCCCTGAGGAACCTACTTTTGTTGGGAACCCTGTTGGCCCTGCCTGTTACATCTGTTCCCACCAAATCTAAATTTATGGGCAGAGTTCCCCTATCGAGAATTTTTCCCCTGTTAGCCCGCTGCCTGCTGCTGCTGGGGTGGTGCCCCACTACCACTACCCCCCTAAATTTCCCTACTGGATAGTCTCTGCTCCTCTCTTGCTTCCCTTTGCATGGAAGCGATAATCTTAACAGTGTACAAGTGCCGCATTGACAACATTAGTGTCAGTCATCAATGTAAGATTACCAATCAAATGTTGCCTGATCATCTAAGCCAACCCATCCATGAACTTAGTCTTCTTCCTCTCCTCATTGCTCACCTCATCTGGCACAAAGTTAGCCATGCGGGTGAACTCCTCCTCGTAATAAGCTACTGAGCAATCACCCCAACATACCGCCCTGAACATCCACCTCATCTCTGACTCAACTACAAGCGAAAACTAAATTGCGGTCAAACCACTTCTAGAATATTGAAATAGTCATCAAGTCTCTCTCTTCATCGGTGGTCACTGACTCCTACCACTGAAGGGTTGCCCTGTTAATTTGAAAGTAGACAACATCTTCCTTTGTACCTCACAGCAATCTAACATGCGTAGATGGTGCTAAATGTTCTACTTCCATTGGCATGCCGCCACTATATCCGTACAGACCATAAACTCAGGCGGGTGGCCCTTTTGGAAGGTCACCTTGATGTTATGCTAAGTGCGTTGCCCTTGCTGGACCTGAATAGCTGGTGCAGTGGGATGCTGTGCCAGAGGCTGAGGGAAGTGGGCTTCCATGGACCTCATAGTTGTCTCAACAGCCTGTGGCACTATCACTGCCACCTGAGTAACAAAAATTGTCTCGGGTGGTGGTAATGGTACCTACTGATCCTGAGGGTTCTCCCTAACCTCATTTCTGGATGCTGCCCTCTCGAATTGCTCTCTCCTCGGTGTCTTACTAAAATAGAATTAAATTTTATAAGTACACAGTTTATACAAAAATCTAATAGCATAAGCATGATATCTCAAGCACGCTAGGATAAAACAACAGTGCTAATAATCCGGCACTATATCAAAATAATGATACACTGAAACTGTAGTAAGTCGTACAAATCCTATGGAAACTAGAACATAATGATCTGATATCATCTGCCACACCCCATCTAATTAAACATCAGTTGATCAGGCCTTTATTAAATTAAAACAGATTTCTCATATGGTCCATTCTTAGCATCACTGTTGAAATTTTTTTAATTACTAACCACCTGAGTGAAATTAGATCGGTGCCAAATTTTATCTTTCTTTAAAACACATAAATGAAAAATGTGGAAAACTAAATTAAACATTCACAATATACTAGAGTCCAACCACCACAATATATAAATGAATAAGGGTTTGCCGAATAAACCATCGGATAAAAATCCACAACCAAATACTCCATAATAATAAAACAACTAAAAGACTGAAAACTATCAACAGACGACATGTCCATACATGGAATATGAAATGAGATCCTACACTAGAAATGAATGGAAGAATCGTCTAATAAAATTCTATCAGTGTCCATAATGCTACAGCTCCAAGTCCCTGGAATGAAGTCAAGTCTGGCGTTCCTGTGGCTGGATACCTAAAAGGTATTGAAAATATTTTATAGCATGTGTTAGTACACAAAACGTTTTGAAAATATTTAGCAAGTGCTTATTACATTAAAATTCAGTTACGTACACTCTCTCTTGAGTTTTCCTCACCTCTCATCTATAGTACACGCCTAACATTTTATACTTAGCCCACCTATCTATGCTACCCAATCTAACTAGACTAAAGTATTCAACCGAACGTATCTACCTCTAAGTTCCCGTACCGCCTATACTGTACATTAATTTACTAACATCTCCCATGTGTTAATTATCAACATAAGTATCATACCTCATATGTTATCTTCTAAATCACTACATTAAGTTTCTTTTAATTAATTATCATATTGATGCCCACAATCAAAATTAACATGCTCATATGTTATTAGCTTAATCATAATTAAGTTTCTCGGCTTAATTTATTCTCATTAGATATACTCTATCTAACTGTCTACTGTCACACATAAGTAGATAAATCGCACGGTATATTTTTCCCACTCAAATATACAAATAAATATATACTTCATTATAATATCCTCGTATCACACATTAAGGATTCATTGGTTCGGATGTTCCTTCGACCTCAATTTCTCATGTCATTCACATTCGTCCGGATAGCCCTCGACCCCAATTTAAATGTTATATATATATATATATATATATATATATATATATATTGGTCTGGATGTTACATCGACCCAAATATTATTTATGTTTGATATTGGTCCGGATAGCCCTCAACCCCAAATCGAACTTTCATGTATTGGTCTAGATTTTCCCTCGACCCCAATACATCTAATATACGTTATGTATTCACACCACCTAAGTAATCATATGGTAGGTATTCACACAACCTAGGTATTCACGCTTATACTTAGTATATTTCTCTCGTATACTAAATGTACAAAATTTCTTTACGAATTATCCCACTTATCGTATTTATGTGTATTCACACAACTATAAGGGTCCTAGTTACCCCTTTATAAATTTCAGTAGTTAAACCTAACTCACCCTACTGGTCTACTTCAACAATTCAATTTCCAAACTCCCCATAATTCATTATCTTTCTCTCGAATAATATACGGAAAAAAAAATTACCTAATTTCGTTCTCGTCTTAATCCTCTCAATAAGACCAAGTCATACCCCCATCATAAGCCTACTGTAATCTTGTACATCTCTCAATATTACATTACCAAAGTCCACAAAAATCTCACAACAACGATTTAGGGATTCATGGCAAATAGGGGGATTTTTAATTTTTCTGGGTAACCAAATCGATTCGCAGGAGGTTGAATCTATTCGCTTGCCGAATCGATTCTCCCCTGGCCAAATCGATTCGCTTTTCTCCAAAATCGTCTTCTCTAACACGCAATTACATTTTTTACCATTTTTATCCACATAACTCTTACGATTCTTCTCCAAAATCAAAACTATGTTTTCCTAACCATTACGACATGCATTAGGATCAACTCCAACGTGATTTTTACGCCAAATCAATACCATATCTAATCAAGAACGGATAAAACCCTTCTAAGCTAAAAAATTCTAGGTTTCCATGTTCATCCTCTTTATTCATCAAAACCCAGATTTAATTCATCGATAATAACACATAATCACTAGTTTATTATCCTCTATTGACATCAAATCGTTCTATATGAAAATCCGACCAAAACATGAATTTAAATCCATATTTTCTTCCAAGAATCATCAACAAATCAATATAATTGGAACCCTAGACACATGGGTATTATAACTTCATATTGATTTGCAATAAAGAATTTGCCTCTAGGTTTGTAGGGTCTGAAAATGTGGTGTTGTTGAAGGATTGAGGCTTCTCTCTTCAAATATTCACTCCTTAGATGCTTAGGATGCAAGATTAAGGTCCAATCCATCCAGAACAACTCCTAAGCCTTGAAAATTTATTTCTCTCTTCTGTTTAATGGCTTCCTTTGGGTTTAACTATTTCTAACCCTAGCCGCAAGTCTTAAACATCAGATATAACACTTAGAATTTCGTTGGTCCCTTAACCTCTATTTTGCAAATGACCAAAACACCCTGAATTGGTGCCGGTTTGGTCTAAAATTGATCCGGAACCCAAACAATATCCTCGGGTACAGTTTTTTTACTATTTCAACCCATTCACGTTCATCCGTGACCTCGAAATTAGCATCCAAGGCACTAAAAATATATTTCATTTCTCAACCTCAAAATAGCCTACACGCGACTCCTGGTTGAGATAAAATAAAATACACACATATCACTCGCTATGTCGTATCACACTAATTATCACTTATTTACTATTCACACTTAGTAAATATTATAACATAATATTAATCAGTATCCATCTCTCGATTAATATCTAATAATTACATTTCTCGTTTAATCACATTAAATTACTTCACTCATGTAATTTTAATAAAATGTATTTTCTTAATTAATTCCCGAAATAATTAAATTATAAATACGCAAAAATATGGGGTATTACATAAATCTCACAGTCGAGGAAAGAACCTTAGGAGCGACCAACAAAGATATGAGAGGAACAAGTCAGAGGATGGTTGATCAGAACGACTGCAACACGCTCGGCGCCACAGGAGTCCTGGTCAACAGAATGATGAAATCAGGAACTTGGCCCGAAGGGAGATGGATCAGTATCCAGCCCACCGAGGAGCTAGATCCACACGAGAGCTATCCAAAAGATCTCTTGACACTCAGATGAAGTGCCTTTTTTCAAGGGCAATAAAAGAATAGGACCCCCCAAAAAATTCGCAATCCTTAGATTCAAGATTTATGATAAGAAAACTGATCCCATCGACTATGTGTGATAGTACAGGCAGACCATGACCTTATGGAGCCATAACGACGCATTGAAGTGTTGCATCTTCCCTTCCAGTTTGCATAACGTGGTGCAAAAATGGTTCGAGAGGTTGGCACACAGGTCCATCAGGAGATTTAAGGCTCTAGGTGAATTATTCACAGCTCGCTTCATAGCCAACAAATCCCACCCCAAGCAGATGGATGCACTACTTACAATAAAGAAAAATCAACAGGAGAACCTCAGGGAGTATGCTAAAAGGTACTGGGAGGTTTTTAACAAAATTAAGGACTTCTCGAAGAAAGTTGTCGTAGCGTCCTTCAAGATCAGTCTACCAAGAACTTCTCTATTATACAAATCCCTAACTAAGAAGGGGGCTAATTCCATCGATGACCTAATGGACGGTATTGAACAATACGCCAAAGTCGAAGTTGTAATCCATCTTAATGTAGAGGACAATTATCATATGAAGGAAAATAAAGGGACAGAGAGAAATGATTCTCAAAAGAAAGGAAACTAGAATGGGGGCAGGAATGTCTCCAAAAATAGCAACAAGAATGACCCCTCGAAAGCGTTCCAAGATGTCAACATAGTCTTCAAGGAATCGATATACAAAATCCTCAGTAAAATCGAGGAAGAGCCATTTGTCAAATGGCCCAGGAAAATGGGAGGAGACCCAACAAAATGAAATAACACACTGATATGTGCATTCCATAAAGAGGGAGGTCATAGGACTGAAAACTACAAAGCACTCAAGTCTCATCTCGAGGAGTTGACCCAGGTTGGCCATCTCAATAAGTTTATAGATAAGAAGATAGACAAGGTCATAGCCAATGGCAACCAAAAGCCAGATAACATCCTCGAGGATGAGATTAGTAACGATTTTGCAGTAGTTCATGGGGCATCAGACCCCAAATAAGTACAAGAAAACACTATTTCAATGGAGATTAAAATGCTTACTAATGTTATGCAAGGTTTTTAGATTGATCCCGCCAAGACTCAGGCTGGTAAGTGTTGATGACTAGAAGACATCGACTATAGTAAACGCATTGTGTTTATCGAATATGACTTAGTTTGGGTAAGGATCCCACATCATGATGCACTGGTTATCAGACTCAAGATACCTTACTGGGATATCGATAGGTGGCTCGTCAACCAGGGTAGCTCTTCCGAAGTGATGTACCTAGAACTGTTCCACTAGTTGAAGCTAAATATTTTTGATCATAAAGAGGCCACTATTTCATTGGTTGGATTTGCAAGGAAGATAACCATATCACTGGGAAAGAGTCTTGCCAGTCAAGGTAAGAAATATTTCAAAGATGATTGAGTTTCTTGTGGTAGATATTGAATCCCCCTATCACACCATCCTAGGCAGGGGTTGGCTCCATGATATGAAGGTTGTACCATTTTCATATCATCAGAAGCTCAAATGCATTAATGATCAGGGAGTGGACGAGATTTATGGAGACCAGGATCTGGCTAGAAAATGCTTCAATGCAACCCTCCGCCCCAAACAATAAAGAAAGAAAGACGGGAAGAAAGTATAGGAGGAAGACCAAGAGGGGGTATTAACTTCCAAATAGTAATTACGATACGATCAACCAGCGATGGAGGAAACCAGGGTCCACCCCGTGAATAGGATCATTAAAGACCTGAAAGAGGTTGCAGCTGAAAATTACTCACTTAAAAGGAGATTTTTAATCGGGGCCTCTCTCACCGATAGAGAAAAAAAGATCTAACCATGTTCCTCCGAAGCAATCTATATATCCTCACTTGGGAACTATACAAGCTGCCTGAGATAGATCCCGTTGTTGCATCCCATCGATTGCACATCGATCCAGCTTTCAAACCAGTCATTCAGAAGGCTCTTTGAACAGCCCCAAAAAAGCAAAAGCAATAGAGAAGGAGGTTGGAAAATTACTGGATGCAGGTACCATTCGAGAAGTTTAGTTCCCTAAATGGCTATCCAACCCAGTCGTAGTACCCAAGAGAAACGACAGCTAGAGTGTATGTATTTATTTTACTGATCTCAACAAGACTTGTCCGAAAGACAATTTCCCCTCCCAAAGATAGATCAATTGGTCGACACCACAGCAATGCAAGAAAGGATGAACTTTCTAGACGCGTACTCCGGATACCACCAGATCCCACTTTATGATCCATCCCATGATAAGACCTCCTTCATAACCCCAATTGGGTTATATTATTACAAAGTCATACCATTCGGCCTCAAGAATGCAGGAGCGACTTATCAGGGGTTGGTTACCAGGATGTTCAAGAAACTAATGGGAGAAATAATGGAAGTGTATATTGATGACATGCTCATCAAAATAAAACACAAGGGCGGCCACCTCTCAGACCTAGAAGGAACCTTTGAGATACTCAAGAAGTACAGGATGAAACTTAATGCTAGCAAGTGCTCATTCGATGTCCAGTCAGGAAAGTTCCTAGGAATTCTAATCAGCAAGAGAGGGATTGAAGCAAACCCTTATCAAATTGGCACGATCCTCCGACCTAAATAAACTAGTACACCAAATCACCCGAGATGTACATTATAGAAACTCCATATCCTCTTCACATATAGGATCTATAAATATTTTTACTCTAAATATATATAAGCAATCATTCCTTCCTATGACCACGTATACATAACACACATAATGTAACACTTGCAATTCACACAATATAAACGGTTATAGGATACCAAAATACTGCACCATGCTATCATCTTCCAGTAATTAATCACTTTCTCCCGGGGTCACCACCTATCGGACTATTATCACACTGCCATGGAGACAAAATCAATCATAACGTATGAGAAGCGGTCATAGTTCCTAACCGGCAAGTGAGAACGACTCATACCCAAGACTTCTCACCCCCAAAAATAAAATCACACAAATAAATAAAATGGGCGACTATGACCTGGGGAATATCCACACTCTGCTCCTCAAGTCAGGGGCTCACCCTCATCGGGCAACTTCCTATGATAGCATGTGCCGGGTATGCTTCACACATTAAATATATATATATATATTTCACATTATATATATATGTCCATATGATCACATCATATAATTAAACCATCAGGCACGGTATAGATATTCACACCATAATTACACACATATATACATATCTATACATATATATATATATATATATATATATATATATATATCCACATATCCACATATATATACACACTATCTCTCATCCATATGTATGAAATTCATAAACTTGGCTATCCGTGTACATAGTCCTCATTATGCTAGCTATCACTCCAATAATATTAACTTAATTCATTATATAAATACAATCCGTCACTTGAAGCATATTCATCCATCACCCATATCATATGAATCGTCTTCCAATATATTAAACATTAATATTATCAACCCAAAATTTAATGTATGTGACAATCACTACGCATCCCATCTATATCTGAAAGCACATGGATATTTCTAGTAATAATTTCGACTATTGGTATGCACATAACTAATAGTCTACAAACCTCAAGATCAATCCTAAATTTGTTCCGTGATCCCATCACTTATTGGAATCCCCATTGTTATTCCCACACAAATATATAGTAACAATCCCGACTAGAATTTCAACACAACCTATTCTAGTTGATAGTATGATCTAATAGCTCTAAATTTTGCCTACGGTTCACTTGCTCCTATGAAACCTTAACATTAATGCATTCACAATTTTATTCCTTGAGATTATCATCACTAAGGATACGCGACCTCTACATCTCATTGGTCTCCAATCATATCTTATAATGAATCATATCTCTATAAGGATTCGAAACAAAAGTCGACTTAGAATATTCATGCCATACCCTCACAACTCTCCCAAGGAGCCCTCAACCTCAAGTCATAACTAAGATCACTTCTGACCTCCGAATAGAACTCCTACCCCTAATGAGGTCTCCCTACTTCCTCGATACAACAACTCCAATGCATAAGAGCATAAGTTCCCTAAATAACTCAATTTGTCCCCATAATCATATCTTAGGATAAACTCCCAATAAATCTCCAAAACGTATCTCTCACACCATATAATAATGTCCCAAATCAATAAACCCAATCGAAATGGACCAAAACTCGCTCTAGAAAAACCTCACCAAAACAGCCCTGCTTTCGAATCGATTCGACCTGGCCCGAATCGATTCGTTCTCAAGGGCGAATCGATTTGCTCCAAATGTGAATCGATTCAGTCCAAAGGACCTGGGAGTCTATCTCAAGATGAATCAATTCGCCTTGGGTCTGAATCGATTCAGTCATGCAGACCTGACACTTTTGCCTAAGCCGAATCGATTCTCTTAGGGGGCAAATCGATTCGGGTCTGCAGAACTTTGAAGGTTTCTTCTTCTGTACAAAGCTCACGAATTTAAAACCCTAAAATCATCACTTCTAAACCTTAAACCTTCATCAAATCATGATTCTAAGCCTAAGAATCAACTCAACTCTGATCCCAACCATCTTTACACCATCAAACCCCATATAAACATCAATTACAAGATTTAATCTACAAAATCTAGGTTTTAGACATATAACCCAAAATCCAATTCTTTTGTCCACCAATTATTAAATAACATACACAAATGAAATATTTAGCCAGATTAAACACTTGCCATGAAATTGTAGAGGTTGAATCGTCCCCGAGATCGCGTACTAGCTGGAAATCTCCAAGTTGCCTCCTCTCTCTCTTCCTATCTTCTTCTTTCTTTCTCTTTCTGATCCTTAAGCCTCTTAAGCCTTTAAAACATAAATCCAAGTTTTAAATGATAATACACCCTTTAAATCACTCGTTTACTCCAATTCGAGTCAACCTAACTTAAAAATATTCTCGAATCGAAATAAGACCCAAGGACAGTCATTTTGACTATCTCGGCCTATCTGGAATCAATGGCGCACTCAGAATCCTCATCCGAAATACTTTATAATGTCCCCAATTTTGGACTTCAATTTCCAACTTTTAAAATTCTTCCAATTTAAATAAATTTTATTTCTCCCAAAAATTTAATTTCTCAATCCTAAAGTCACGGGGTATTACATTTTCTAAATGGTCAAATTTATGAAATAAATTACAATGATAGATCTGCCTAGTAAGGCAGACAGCTTGAATCTGAGGTTGATTTTTAACATGTGGAATTGACATGCGAATACTGGATGATTCTGGACAATCTTAAATGGGGTTAATAAAGTTTGTTTCAGAAAATTCTTCTCCATTAAAGCCAATTCCTCCTTTATTTATATGAGCCTCTCCAAAATCAACCGTTTGTTTGACCACAAGGCAAGAAGTGACGTAAGAATCCAATTTTTTAAAATTTTCTTTTAATTCAAGTTGTGATTCTTCAAAATCATTTAACCCAACTTTGTGTTTTACTTCTTGTAGATGATTTCTTTAAGTAAATTTTGAAATATTTTTCTCAAGCAAAAGATTATCAAATTCAATCACTTCTATTTGCCTAGCTAATTCATCATAAATTAAGCGAATTTGATTATTTAAAACACCAATTTTTTATACAAATCTAGAAAATATTTTTCCTAAGTGTATACATTTTTTCAAAGTTGTTTTCTATAATTTCTTAAATTGAAAATCATCATCACAATCACCATTAACGGTTTCAGTCCTAGGGGATGATTCATTATATCAATCAGTTTCATCATCCTAATTAGTAAAATCGTACAATGTTTTGGAAAAAGTGGTGGTAGTGTGATTGTGTGCATAAGTCTTAGAATGTAAACAGTTAACTGTAATAGGTAATACAAATTTGTCTACGAAAGTTTCAGAATCATCAGACATAATAGAAAAGTTATCAAACTCATTTTCAGACTCAATAACATAAACAGAAGTAAATTACATAAAGTTATTATAACCCTCACTACTATCACTTTCAGAATTATCATCCCATGTTTCAAATATGTGGGCCTTCTCAGAAGATTGCCATTATTATTTTGAAAAATATTTATTAGCATAATTTCCAAATTCATTACACTTTCTGCATTGAATATGACTAATATCTTTGGTAGTGTAAAATCTTTCAAAATTCTTCTTTTGACCTTGTTTTTTTGGGAGGTCTATTTGTATAAATGGGTTGGCCTTCTCTGGAAGCAAATTTATTCCTATACTTAACAAATTTCTTAAAGAGCTTAGATAAAAGGGCAATTTCATTATCTAATGACTCGAGAGAGACAAAAGAGTCATTCGAATTAGATAGTGAAGAAATAAAACTAAGGTTATTTACAGTAGATTTCGTTATTAAAGATAGTTGTCTAGTGTGTGCATATATTTTGCCTCTTTGATTTTGATTGAAGGCAATTTACAATTCAAATGTTTTCATTTTACTACACAACAATTGAGATCTCATGTTAGGATCATCTATCTTATCAATATCGTATTTATTAATATTAAATCTAAGGGTAGGGAACTAAATATCTTACCATAAATTTGATAATCAGCATACACTATTCCATTTGCATGCGGTTGATCAACGGTGTCTTGCAGTCTGGGAAAAAATCATTGAATTTTTCATCCTCTTTCATGATTATCGTGTCATATAAGTGTACTCAAAGTTCTGAGTTAGCCTTTTTAACCCTCGTGCCACACCCATTGATAGATACTAAAATGTCCCAAGTTGGCTTAGATGTAGTGCAGTCTGAGATTATTTTTAACTCATACCCATCCGTCGCTTTTAAAATGGCATTCCTACCTTTATTGTTTTATCGTAAATTGTATTTCTCCTCTTTTGTCCATTTGGAAAAAGTGTTTTCTTACAAAAGTTTGAGCATCACCTTCACCAGTAGTTTTAGTGTATATATAGTAAAACCAGTTTCAACCATGTCCCATACGTCATTTGCCAATTGTTGGATGTGTGCAACCATCCTTACATTCCAGTAAGCAAACTTAGCACCATCAAACATGGGAGGACATAGAGAACTACCATTACAATCTTCAATTTAATAGAAGTTTTAGAAGAGTTCAGGATCTTAAAGAGTAAAAAAACTTTTAAAGAAAACTAATCTTGAATTTTTTATACCACTTGAAATAATCTAATACATTAAAATGTTAGTATCAAATAAAATCTCGTTTAACTCTTTGGTAACAACCATTTTAAATTTCTAAGATTGAATACACACAAAAAAAAGTTTGTACTAATTGATGTGATGTTTTATATAACTTAAAATAATATTTGAATTAGAATGGGATTAGGAGAAGCAGTATTTACACAATAATTTTTCCACGAGAAAACCAACGAACTGAAAAACCTCGGGTCTTCTAGTTCCAAGGCCACACCCACACACACAAGCCCACTATAATGTCTAAGTACAAATTACATATTACAATGTGTAAATCAAATAGTTTAACCAATACACTCAGTAGACCAAGACTAACACTACATAACCCTAACTAGACACCACAAGTTAGTGAAAACGTGAAGATGATATAAAATAATTTTAATATAAGTTTTGGTTTAGTAAAAACAATAAAAATTCTAAACACTAAATCATTAGACAAACAAATGTCCTCCTTTAATAGTTTAAAATCAACAGAAATGAAGAAACCTAAATATAATCAGTTTTGTGTAAGAAATTAGATTAAGTTCAGTCTAGCAGAAACTATTATTAAATCTACACGACAATTGAATAAAGCAAGCCTAACTCTAGTTTCAACTATCAAACAGTTTGGACAAAATATAGGTTCACAAATAGATTTATTAAAATATGCAAAGTGTTTAGCAATTATAATCAACACATATAAATAGATTTGGTCGAAATAGAAATAATATCCATTTTAGGGTTTTGAAAAATATAGTTTTTACTCGAACATGGTTTGGGACAAATATAACATGCAGAGGACCCAAACTTCCTCAAGATAGTTAATACACCATAAAATCTATAAATCAGTTTAGGGTTTTGAAAAAATGTAATATGTTGGTTTAAAGATGAATATCAGTTAAATCAAATCAACTAATCTATGATATGAAGCATAAGTCAGTTGAGATCAAAAGACTAGTAGAGATTCGAAGGATGCAAACCCTAAATGAACTTGAACAAAATAGAATATATAGTTATAGTTATAGTTATATAGTTATATAGTTATATAGTTATATATAGTTATATATTGAAGTATAAATGAGTTTTAGGTTTGGGGAAAGAGGAAAGCTCTCAAATCAAATGACTAACCTTAGGTCTTTAGAGAGAAAAAATGGAAAATGATTTCGGCAGAGTTTTGTTTGGATTTAGAAATAAACGATATGTTTAAACCTTAACCCAAGCCTCGTATTTATAGGCTCAAAAGAAAGGACTTGGTTCAATCGTAATTCCATAAACATTAAGGGTATAGGGGTATAAAGCCAAATAGGATGAGGGGTAGACTTGGCAACACATAAATCATCATTCGATAGGGTTACATCCGTAATTAACAAACCCTAAATAGAGGGAAAAAAAGGCAGAACAACCTAGACCAACCTTCGACATGCCAAACAACCCCAACAGCTCACATGTGGTCAATCCGCATGGGCTGAACGATTAAATCCTAGTGGACAAAACTAGATGCAATGGATTGATATAAAACAACCCACATACACATCAAAACCCTATCGTTTTAATGTTTGCTAAATTTTGTTAAATCAAACAATAAATTTTTTTTAACCAAATGTTAATTTAGCAAATTAAATTCCAAAAAAATATAAAAAAATATAAATTATGAAAAAATTATAAAACAATAAAATGTATACTATAAAAAATATTTTAGGCAAAAATAGTTATTTAATGTATAAATACGAAAATTATTGAATATATTAATCATAAATGCACAATAGGTTTTAAAAATAAGAATTAAGGTCTTAAAATTAATAAATAAAAAAATAGTCATGTGTTACGTGAAAGGGGTACTGAGTGTGAAAGGGCCCGATGTTCCCAAATTGAGCCAAACTTAAATAGGGTATTTCAACTTTGTGTTTTCCTTTAATTTTTGATATTCTATGAATCTAAATAATGGATGGTGTATGTGTGAATAGAATGTGCCTAAGCTTTTTTGTTAAATTGGTAATGACATATGTATACAGAGGCAATAGTAATAATAATAATAATAATAATAATAATAATAATAATAATAATAATAATAATAATAATAATAATAATAATAATAATAATAATAATAATAATAATAATAATAATAATAATAATAATAATAATAATAATAATAATAATAATAATAATAATAATAATAATAATAATAATAATAATTAAAAAAGGAAAGGGATGTGTAAACAAAAGAAAAAGGGAGTCTAAGCTTTTTTATTAAAATGGCGTGGTCCAAAATGAAAAAAAAAACAAATATATACACATGGGAAGAAGTGCCCCATCTTTTTTAGAAATGGCTTTTATCTAATAATGAGCCCCTTGTTTGTACTAATGTCGAAGTGGGGAGGGAAGGAAGTTCACTTTTCTTTGCTTGATAGTTGAGCAAGGGCCTATCGTTGTATCTTAGGAATTGAAGTGTCACCCCTAGTCCCAGAGAAGTTGTCATTTTGTGGGGATCCCTTAGTGAGTCTATTTGTTAATGATTCGTCCTAGGATACGGGGTGATTTTTAGGGGATGGTGTTTGGTGTTTATTTTTCTGGGGAATAAGTGTATATGGGTAGTGTATTCTCCCCCTTTTTTGGCTTCTTTCGACCGTTTCTCTCATGGTGTTAGCCTTCGTGTGATGATTTTAGATAAGGATGACCCTGCATAGTCTTAAAATGAATTTAGAGCACTGTTTTATTACTTGATAGTTAGTTTATTTAGACTGCAGCATCTCTTTTTGAATGAGAGCACAATGACCCATAAAATAGGGTTTTTAGTGTTTATTTTGATTGGGCCCGAAGTGATATCTCGAGTTGTCTGTGTATCTCCAATTTTAGGACAACTGGGTGTCTGTATTGAACGCTTAAGATAAAAATATAGTGGAGAATTAGCTCTACGTAGTTCTCTCTAAACAAAATAAAAGGTTTGGGCTTAAAGTGTTCTAATTGACTCCAAGCGAAAGTCCGATCGCTAAGTGGGGTTTTTTATGTAGGGATGGAAATGTCTATGGGCTTGTATAGTCTTCCCTTCCAGCTATGATTGATTGTTTTGGTGTTAAAATCTATCTTTTCCATTTCTACGCTAGTGGGTTTTAAGGAAACAATTTCTTTAATCAATCGTGATTGAAGGGTTAGGAAAATGTGACTTTTCCAAGATCATCTAAGGCAACCAAAAAGAATTTCTTTAATCGATCAAGACTGAAGGGTTAGGAAAATGTGACTCTATCGAGTTCATCTAAGTCAACTGCCTCAACATATTTTATTTTAGTGAAGAGGTAGGGCCCTCCCCATCTTGGTGAAAATATACCTCCAGGAGTTTGAAAAAGTTTGAAGTTATCTTTTAGGACTAGGTCAACCTCTTGGATGTTTAGCTTCTCAAACCTTTTATTGAATTCTCAGGTGATATGTTGTTGGTAGCCCTGGTTGTGATAAGCATCTTTTAGTCGCCTCTCATCGAGGAGAGCTAATTTTTACCACTTGGTTTTGTAGCATGACAACTAATGACAGTATCTCAAATTCTATGGGTAGGGCTACTTCTATGCCATAAAGTAGGGATTAGGGAGTGGCCCTTATTGACTTTCTCTATGTAGTGAGGTAGCCCTAGAGGGAGTATGGGAGTTTATCTGAACACTCTTTGTAAGTCTAAGTCTTCTTATTGATGATGATTTTGGCATTCTTATTAGAGGTTTTGTGATCTGTTGGTTCTTGGTTTGTATGGATATGACTTATATCGAGTAATCTTGTATTCTTTTAGTTGGTTTAAGACCTCTTTCTCAGCGTCAGACCCATTGTCTGATACCATCTCGTGGGGTAATCCAAATTAGCAAATGATGTTTTGTCGTATGAATTTGGCCACTTTCTTATCATTTAAGACGTGCAAGATTCAGCCTAACCCTTTTGGTGAAGTAGTTGATTCTTACTTGGATGAATTCATGCCCGGTGAAGTCTTTAGAAGTTAACTTGCCTTAGATGTCATTCTTAGGGTGGAGAAAGGCCAGTGTGAGGTAATGTAGTAGAATTCTCAGGGAGATAGATGTTATTGTGTGGAATACAATTAACATTTAAGGAACCTTTTGGCGTAGTCCATGAAATCGTTTTGCATGGTTATTCAGTAATATGCCTGTTTGAGGATTTCCCTGGAAAAGGTGTGTCCACACATGTGCGAGCCATATTTATCACTATAGATTTTATCCAAAATTAATAAGGTTTCTCCCTCGATAACGCACCGTAAGTGTATTCTATTGAACCCTATTTTGTTGATTTTTCCCCCACATATAATAAATTAGGTTGCCAATCATCTTAGGGACATACTATCATTTTGGCAACTATCGGGGGGTAGTGATTATTATTGAGTAAGTTCCAAATGTCGTAGTACCAAATAGTGGGTCCCACGATTATTTATTCGATGTCAACAACCATAAAGGAATAAAAAGGGGTGCTCTGGCTGGTTACGATAAATGTGATTTATGTAGTGCCTTCTGGCATGTCTATCTGAAGGGTAGGGCGGCAAGTGCATTTGCGACATTATTTTAGCCCTTGGAAGGAAATTGAATTTGAAATGTTCAAATTACGAATCTAGTTCTTCTAAGTAGGCATTGTATGGTTTCATCTTATCACCTCGAAATTCCATTTACCCATATTTGACTGATGACTAAGTTGGAATCCCCATAGGTTTTAAAGTTAGTTATCCCCATT